>CP092877.1:42220854-42447963 GCA_030710605.1 Cordylochernes scorpioides | reverse complement strand
GTAGGATGGTGGAAACACGCTCTGGTAAGATGCAAGACCCAGCACAGGAGAGAATCATGGCTGAAGAGTCTGCCAAGCCGCAACCTGGTGCAACAATATGTAAGTTTGGTATTGTGGGAGATTCGGCTTCGCCACTTCTTCGACACGTATTTCTTCCTCGAGACAAAGGTAGCGTAAACTTTGAAACTTTGTTCTATAAACCCGTTAATAAGAGCGAGTTTCAGACGATCGAAATAAATATAAGAGACCGCTACGGTGATTTTGTATTATTCTTAGGCGAGAGCGTCAGCGTGACTTTGCATTTCAAACGAGATGACGATGCATAAACATCGCTCTATCGACCCGCATACATGCTGTCAGTATTACGCGCTGCAACAGGGTGGTAATATTCCATATTATTACGCCACACAGGCTGGAAGGGGATGGTTCGGAAATATTTTTCGAACAGTAACGCCCGTTTTGAAACGCGCGGGGAAATACTTTGGCAAAAAACTTTTATCCACCGCTTCTAAAGTAGCGGGAGATGTCGGCGGCGGAGAAAATTTCAAGCAGAGTATAAAAAAGCGAATATTTGAAACTGGAAGGGATATCAAAGACGACGCTCTCAAACGATTTCAAAGCGGAGAGGGCAAACGTATAAAAACCGTACGTAAACGAAGAAGAAAGCAGAACAGGGACATATTCGCATGATGGAACCTCTGTGTCTTAAATCCGAGCTGGACTTATTTTCGGGTTTACCGATTCAAGTAGCTATAGAAAACTCCGATTTTGAAGAAGTCCATCCTATAGCGACTCTATCGGACGGTCCAATCGAATTCTATATTCCGGGCACGTTTGAGCACTACATCGACCCGTCGTTCATTTTCTTACAACTCGCGGTTAAAATTTCGAAGAGAGATGGAAGCGCCATAGCCGCCACGGATAAAGTCAGACCTATAAATTATCTCCTGAATACGGCTTTTGAGAATGTAGAAGTTTTTTTAAACGAAAAGCAAATCGTATCGCAAAATAATTACGGGTATAGAAGTATTTTAGACGCCTTGCTAAACTTTCCCGAAAATGCACAGAAAACTTTTCTCAAATCTAGCTTATTTGAAAAGGACACGGCGAAATATTTTGACGAAACAGACCCAAACGGTAATAATTTGGGATTGAAAGCTCGACATGCAGTTATGGATTTAAATAAAGAAATAACACTTTTCGGCGCGATGGATTTAGATTTAAGTTTTCAGCACAAACTCTTGCTAAATGGCGTCTCATTAAAAATCCGTTTGCATAGAGCTAAAAATTCCTTTGTTTTGATGTCCAATACTCAGGGTTTCGTTCTGAAGATAACAAAGGCCTCTCTTCTCGTTCGAAAAGTGACTGTTTCACCGTCCATCGTTCTCGCGCATAATAAAACTTTGGAGAATGGCGTCGCAAAATATCCAATACGTAAAGTAGATGTAAAAACTCTAACGATTCCCAGCGGAACCCATTCGACAATCCTTCCGAACCTATTTTTAGGTCCAGTACCAAATCGTATTGTCATCGGATTTGTGACGAATGGTGCATATAGTGGAGATTTCACGAAAAACCCGTTCAATTTTCAAAATTTTAACATAAATTATATTTCATTAAAAATCGGACAACGAGTTCTTCCAAACCGTCCGCTTACTCCGAAATTTTCCGAAGGAGAATTTTACAGAAGCTACGTCGATCTCTTTTCCAACATGGGTCGATATTTAAGTTCCGGAGAATTGAATATAACTCCAGAAGAATTTCAAAACGGATTGACTCTGTTCGCGTTTGATACGACTCCCGATTTGTGCGCTTCGGATCTACATTCTAGCGCTACGCAAAATTCGAATATTTCTTTGGAAGTGAAATTTTTGGAGCGCACTAACATCGACAATTAACGTCATCCTTTATTCCGAATTCCAATCCGAAATTCATATCGATAAACTGCGGCAAGTGAGTTTGATCGAGTAATGCAGGATTGTTACATAAACGAAGCGACGTTAGTTCATAGCTGCGATCAAAACGCGTTGATAAAACTAAACGATGGCTTATACGTTCCGAAATCTTTACCTTTAAAACAAAATTCGTATTATGATGCTGAGCAAAGAAAAATTACCAATGTTCCTGAACCAACAGACGACACAGATGTCGTTCCAAAAGGTTTTTTAACCAAGAAAATTAAGCGTTTGAAAAAGCAAGTTTTATTGTTAGACGAAGAAAACAAACACTTTGATTGCAACGGTTATAAAGTAACAAATTTAGGTAACGCTGAAAATGACACGGACGCCATCACAGTTTTATATCTCCGTGATTATTTAGGTAAATTAGTTACTAGTACCGAAACCTTAGATTTTCGTTTTATGCTCATGGAAGGAGATTCGATAGCGTTAAAATGTGAATTTGCACAACACAAATTCTTTCTCGATGGAAAAATTAGGAAGTATCGGCTCAGATATGAAAACGTGCCGACAGGTATTAACACCCCCGGGTGTTATATCGTTTTTAGAAATGACGAAGAAGAAGAAGCTCCTGAAATACAACATTTTTAAGCGAATCGGTCAGGGATGATGTAAATATCTCATTTAAAAGCGGGGATAAGGTATTGGGAAACCTTACTTATACAGATTTTCACGCAAAAAACAATGTAAGAGTGTCGTTAAAATTATACGTCGACTACATTGGCACCTTACGATGAATTCGAAACAACTCTTAAGATTGGCTACGCTCGACCCTATCATTTCTAAAAAATTTGCGGGCGTGTTTCCGTCAGATTCGCTACCGAAATATATCGATGGTCGCTGCGGTAAGTATTTTGTTGTTAATCTAGATCCGTCAACAATGAAGGGAAGTCATTGGGTCGCGATTGCCTTTTGAATAAAAGAACAGTTTTTTATTTCGACCCTTATGGTATTAAACCTTTTATGCCCGCGATCATAAATTTTATGAAACGCAATGCGAAAATAATATTGCACAATAAGCTCCAGATGCAATCTCGCAATAGTAAAAGATGCGGCGAATATTGTTTGTATTTCCTAAATAGAGTAAGCAGAAATAAAAAAATGACAAGGCTGAATTCCGAGCAGGTTACTCGGTTCGTGCGAAAAAAATTTCGCCAGTATGGGGGTGTGTAAGAGATATGGAAGACGCTGTTGACGACATTTGGCAGTTTGTCCCTCCATTAAATATCAATATCTATAAATATAAATTATTCAAGCCTTCTATTTCATGGCATTTAGCGCGTAAAAAAAGCATAGACGTTGAATTTCTTAGTAAAAGAATCAGTAATATAACTCCTCATCCATTTCATACTATCGAAGTTATTTCCGTAAATAGAGGAGAAATTTTTAAATCTTGGAGGCCCCTTCCAATCGGGGTCAATGCCTTCTTGTGCTTAGGCAAAGAAAGATCTCTAACGTTCAGACACCGCCAAGAAAATTCCAGCTATTTAACGCACAAACTAGAATCGGGAAATATAATTATCCTCGAAACTCGTGACGATGCAGAGGTATGTGTCCCTAAAGCGAGTTTCCGCAACGGGTGTTCGAAAATTATTTGGTTTTCTTAAATGGGTAATTGTGATAACGCTCCTCCTCTGTGGCATAATAATAATGACAGTATCTCCCATTATGACAATTCCCAGCCCATCTTCTAATAGTACGGAAAGACCTATGGGTTGTGCAATCTCTAATGCGATTTTGAATCCTTGTTTGAACGGTACCCATTTAGGAAGACAGATCTACGCACATTTGTGCAATGACGTCATTGACATAAGACAATTTTATTTGTGGAAGGGACAGTTGAAGCCCGGTGAACGATACGTACAGCTGACTATTTCGGAATTCTCCTGCCTGTGTCATGTACGAGATATCTTGTATCGTTGATTTTGAAGCTTTTCCGCTAGAGAGCGGTATGCTACTTCGCCAACTCTCTTGGACGCACCTACACCGCGACCTCGGTGAAAGAATTGAAATATATAATCCCAATTATACATATTGTCATTTAAGTGAGAGGGACAAAAGAACAGTTAGATATTGCACGAAGAAAATTCACGGACTATTCATGTGTCAAAAACCAAGGAGAGAAGGCAATTGGATTTGCGACGTGGAAAAATATATTTTGGAATTATATTCAAATTTTGGAGGCACTTTCGCATATAAAGGCGGATGTATTGAGAAAAATATATTCGATAAATTAAATATTCCATCGATCGATCTTGAAAAAAAGTATAACGTACCCAAATCGAAAACAATAGGCGTGAATTGCAAATTGCACGCCATATATATCGAACATTGTAGCTTCTGCGATGTGTGTTCGTATAAAAGCTTTCTTGAATCCCACTATTTGTGCAATAAAATGAATGAAATGCTTGTGTAGAGCTAAAAAAAGCTTCGTGCTAAATTTTTTTGGCGAAGGGGTTGGCATTTCTTTCATGATAAAAAAAAAATCAAATTTAAAGCAAAAAAAATAACAATAATAAATAAATAAAACCCCAATGAGTAATTTGGCTTTTTTACCTCCTGGGTCTACATGGAAATAAAAAGCTCAGAGTGCCATATGATGCTGGACAAAACGCTTCTCGCTCTTCCTCTGCTTCGAAATTATAAACTTTTTTTCAAATCTCATCGACGTGAAGAGCTACGGAAATGCAAATCGAACGGCAAACCCACCCGAGTCGGATTAGTCTTCAACGCTAATGAAATAAAGGATCTATTTTATTATTTAGAATCACCTAAATTGAGAATTTTAAGAAGTGATTTTGAAATTATCATGATGAAGAAGGCTCGTGGAATTTATAAGACTATATTTTTACCTATTGAAGTTGCTGATATATTCTTCAAGTATTTGGATTTAATTATGTTTGTCATTTTTCCTCAAATAACTGCGGAAGAACTTATAAATGCTGCAAATAGCATATTTCCTGACAAGTATATTGATATATGTGTCAAATTATCTAGATTATTCAATTTAAAATTATATCCTAATTCTAATATTAAAAAAAAAACGACTTTTATATGAATCCCCATTTATTTGAAATAATAAAAAATCTTTAACTAATCTTCTTGTGTTTTTTTTCTACACTAAAATACATGCATTGACGGTGTTTTTCATACAATTTTCAAATAACCCTAAACAAAATGTGGTATACATTTTTTTTTACAAAATAAATAAACAAAAGATTATACAATTTAAAATTATATCCTAATTCTAATATTAAAAAAAAAATACTTTTATATAAATCCCCATTTATTTGAAATAATAAAAAATCTTTACCTAATCTTTTTTTTTTTCTTTCATTATACATTGAAATAAATAGTTTTTGAAAAAACCTATTAAAATATTAAACTTTGTTTTCTTCTTCTTCCTCTTTAGTGCCAAAGTTAGATGGAAAAGCTTGGCCATTTAAAAATGTAAACTTTTTTTTTTTTAAATATATATTTTTGACACACATTTCCATAAATATTATATCGTTATATCAGTTGGTAAAAGATATGACAGATTTAAAAAAAATGAGCACACAAACACTTTTTTTTTTTTTCAACATGAACTTTATTACATTTTAGACTCAAAGAGAAAAAAGTGTGCACACAAACGGAGCATATTTACAAACGTTGGATTTCTAAGTTTGTCGTACTCCCGATGCGTTCCTTGAAAATCAAGCAGCATTCTTCTTTGATGATTTCGTCTAATTGAAATTGCTTCAGCTTTGAATATCTTTTTGGAAGAAATAGTGTCCGCTGAGAATCTTTTACTTCTATAACCGCCTTGACTGATGGACCGAAGCGGGTTTCAACTAGTTTGAGTTCTATCAGTTTATAACTGCCTAATTCCAGCTCATCAAATTTTATGAGAGGTGGATAAGAGGTAATACTGTTGAATGCCTCCATAATCTGACTGCAATTTGAGAAAATATCGGCCTATATATATATGTATATATGACCCTGACATTACGTCTTATACTTGTAACATGTTTCCAATAAAGAATGGTCACCTATGACGTAGGAGGGCAATTAAAGTGAATTGGGAATCCTTAGGGCAATTAAAATGACGGCCAGCTATTTAACGCACATATAGGACATAGGCCAATTAAAGTGAATTGGGGATGCAACACATTTAAAAAAAAAAAGTTGTATTTAAAGTTTATTACGGGGAATCTCCAGACGTAAGCCAATTAGAGTGAATTATAATACACAATTTTTTTGAAGCGGGCTCTAATAGGACGTACGACAATTAAAGTGAATTGGGGATGCGCTTTACTAAACTACTCGCCTTCCGCCGCTGATTTTTCGTATCCCAAGTATCAAAAACGACTCGCTATAGCGCCGCTCACAACGTCCCTCACTCCCCGTTCCCCTTTTCCTGTCTGCATTTTTTTCGCCAGCGGCACCGGACTTTGCCTGCTGTTGACACAACAGATTGTGGGAACAGCCAGCAGATCCTTTTCCTTCTTGTGCCTGGGACATACACAGTCGCTTCATCCTTTGCTAACGTCAAAACAACGACCTTATTGTCGTATCATGAATTCCCAAAAGCGTAAACGTGAATCGATCACCATTGAAAAGAAGAAGGAGATATGCCGGTTGGCAAGAAATAACCTTACGATGTCGAAGAATGAGATTGGAGAGCGTTTCTCACTTCCATGAACAACTGTCCGTGATATTCTCACTCAGGCTAAGAAGTGGGAAAATTATACTGTTGGTACTTCAAAGAGACAAAGAGTCGGAATATTTAGTGACTTGGAAGACGCTCTCTTCAACTGGTTTACCCAAAAGCGTGTCAATAATATTATTATTACTGATGACCTCCTAAAAGAAAAGGCAAAAAAACTTGGCGAGCAGTTGGACGTACCAGTAAATTTCACGTACAGCAGTGGGTGGCTGCGGCGATTTAAAGGGAGATTCCATATTTCGCAACGACGTGGGGAAGGCGCATCGATTTCTCCAGCTATCATTGATGAACACCTTACAATTTTGAACAGTATGCTGGCGAACTCCGGATATGACCCAGCCAACATATACAATGCAGACGAAACAGGATTATTTTTTCAGCTCATTCCTGACCGAACACTTGCTCACAAAGATGAAAATTGCCGTGGTGTCAAAAGGATGAAGCAACGAATCACTGTTCTACTGTGCTGCAACTCTACTGGAACAGACAAGCGGCGATTGCTGATTATTGGAAAATCGGCAAAGCTCGATGCTTCAGAACTTGTACTGCACTTACACATCTAACAGCAAAGCATGGATGACCTATACCATCTTTGAAGAATGGCTACTGCAGTTCAACAAGCAGCTTGTCTCTGAAGGACGTCGTATCCTACTGTTGTTAGATAACGCTACGTCTCACTGCGTCCCTAATGATGGTCTCAGCAACATAAATATACACTTCCTTCCACCAAATATGAGTGCCAGTCTGCAACCACTGGATAGTGGCATCATCAAAAGTTTCAAGGCTCAATATCGCAAGCTTCAACTCCAGAAAATGGTGGAATTGGCGGATGCCCATCTACCCACAGAATTACGCCTGGATTAAGCTGTGAGCTATTGTTAAATGGCTTGGGATTCTGTTGGACAACTGCTGGAATCACACAGGCATTCGCTTCACTTCTACTGCTGCAGTTGAGCTTCTTAATTATGGAAATCTGCTCGATCGCATTCGCGACATCTTCGCTATTACACCAGAGAATTTTAATGATTGAAAGGGAGTTTCAACTGGTTGATGATTCCCAGGAGGCGGAAACGAAGCAAACAGATGACAATTTTCTGGTGTCCACTGTTACAGCGAAAGAAGAACTTGGCGAGGATGATGATACAACAGTGATTCAAAGCCTACCATTGTTAAGGGGAGCCAGAAGAGCTGCTGAGACAGTTTTGTTGTTTCTTGAGCACTCCAAGAGAGCAACATCTGACGATGTCAATCTATCTGCGGATTTGTTACGCCGTGTCTATGCCATAAGTGAGGGAGACAAAATACAAGTGGGATCACAGACTTCTTCAAGAAAATGTAATTACTTTTTAATGAATAGATAATAAATTAATGCTTTCTATTTATCATATTAATTAATTAATACCGGTTTTGAATTCTATATATTGACCTGGAGTATATATTGTTATAAATAATTTATTGTATCTTTAAATTTCACATTTCAAACGTGTTCGATACAACGCCACCGTCGCCTTACGCCTCTTTTTTTTGCAAAATCCGGAAGGTGGCGTTATAACGAGAGTAGACTGTATTATATTACTAAATTCTCAAATTTAATTCAGTATACTTGGAACACATTTCAGCATTTTTACAATTTATAAATTTAATTTCACCAGATACCGCGAGAGGCGCTGCTTGCGAGTTAAAGTGGAAAATTTGCAAATAAAATTGCAACGAATATTTATTTCAGATCAAATTCAAACCAGGAACCTTCCCAGTAGTATAGTAAATAAGTTCCTAAAGTTTCATGGCAATTGGATAATCTTACCTTTAAAAACATTCATCGTGTAAACAAACTACGTGTTGTAGATAAATGATGAAATAACTTTGACTTGTGCTTAATTAATAGGTAGAAATCTTTCTTTTGATAAATAATCTTTAAGATATTCAACTTAGTGATAATAAAATTTATAGATAAAAAACTTGTTGGTATTCAAACTTTTAGATAAAAAACTTAGATGTAGTAAAATATATCGGTAAATAAAAACACTATTTATAAACATTTTGGTAGAAAAATTGCTTAAATATATGTTTGAAATAGTGTACTTGGATAATTTAAGATTGACATTGGATTAAATTTAGGTAATTTAATTAAAACATAAGGATTAAATATAAAAATGTTCGACGCGCGTTTAAATGGCGTCGCTTTTCCTTCTTGGTAAAAGTTCTTTCTGGTTCTTTTTTCCGTCGCGCATGCGCACCACCTCTGATTCTTCGTCATCAACTACGTAGGCGCATCACTTCTCACCGGCGGTGGCGCCGCCAGGGAAGCTTAGCTAGATTCGGTCAATCTAGCCTCTCCACTACGTGTAAAATTATTAACCAATCAAATTCATTTCTCGTCGCGACCTGTGCGGCGCCAAGCGGTAAAAGGCTGGAACTAACGCTTTTTGGTTTTGCATTAAAAAAAGAACATTACCTTTTTATTTTTTGAATAGCCTATATGTTAAACGAAATCTTCAGCTACCTACATGCGTAATTTCATAATGATTGCTTCGGTAGATTTTGCGCAACGCGATAACAAACATCGATTTTGGATTTCATTTTTATATATATAAAGTTTTTTCTATTGTTTTTCACACATATATTCATAAGTATTTAATTAGAATGGCATATATTGGATCAAAATATCATGTATTTTACCAATATTTCAGTTGGCTGAACGCCAACCTTTTTCAAGGTATTATGGATAATGATTTTGACAGCAAATTACTTAACAGATAAATTGATATATATTTTATTTATAACAAATTTTTGCTTTCAATTCCAAAGGTATTTCAGATAAGAACCTGAATATTTGGTTTTCTTCCTTCTTTTAAGTCTTGAATAATCACTGAACTATTCAAGTCGTTTCTTCCAACAGTTTTCCCGACCAGCCAGATGTCTGAAAATTTGTACACCTGAAATGGTAGTTGTGGCCTTAACAAATTTCAAAATTCTAGACTTCCATGTTGTCTGGAAAGCATATTATAATTAAAATATAAAATTTGAAAGGCAATTCTGAAATTAGTCCGTTCCCCCCCCAGACCATTCTGACAAGCCAGAAGAGTCTGAAAATATGTCAAACATAATTGTCATCAGGTTCGAATAAGTGTACAAAATTTCAGACTTATGCGTGATAATCTATATATCTATATTAATAAAATATATTAATAAAATGGAAATTTCATAAGTGGACATCACTAAAAACTTTCGTTACAATGCATCAATTTCAACCAAATTTTCAACATTTATGTAAAACGAGATGGAGCAGGTTTTGCTTAACATCAAAATATATTTCATAACATTAACATGCGTAACTTCGCTGTTATCGATTAAATACAAAATTAATCAACAGAGTTAATTTTATTTATATATAAATACAAAATTAAATTTCAACAGAGTTAATTTTTTTACATACTAGCTAATAATCTCAATCTAAAAAATATTCAAAACAAGCAATTTTAAGATAACACCATATGTAAAACAGTCGGCCAAGAAAACAACAACGATATTACATCTTTCTCACATATTCACACACAATCTTGATTAATAATTAAAACTAATCTTTAACATTGTTTATTATACTTCAACTTTTATTTCTACATTTGTTTTTAAATACCCAATTGTTTTATCATGTTTCTAATTTCGCCTAACAAATATACAAATTTATAGTGACCAACATATGCAAATTTTATCTTTGTTTTTATTTGACTTGATATCGTAAACATAACATCCATTGTAAGCATTTTTCTGTTCACCTTCCGTGGTTTCTCTTTGATAGTTTTTAGGTGTAGTATATATTCTTATTACTAGACTACAAACATTCCCTCGAGAAAAACCTGGGCGAAGCCGGGTACATCCGCTAGTATATATATATAAATGAATGCATGTGTGTGTGTGTGTCTGTCCTTTATGCCTGACCAAACCACTCATTGGAACGCCAAGGAACTTTGGGAAGTTATTTATTATAGTACTGGGAAGGTTTCTGAAAATAATTTATTGAATATCTTGAATATCCTTAGAGTTATTTGCAGATTTGTAGATTTAACTCGAAAGCAGCGCCCCCATTGCGACGATGTTAACAAGTGATTTTATCTATAAGTTTTATTATCACTAAGTTTATTATCTTAAAGATTATTTATCAAAAGTATGATTTTCTTCCTATTAATTGCGCACAAGTCAAAGTTAGTTATCGAGTATTTTTCAAGGGACCGGGAAAAAATATTCACTAGATAAAACGATGATTTTGTAATGTAGAAAATTAGGAAAGACAAAATTCAGGATGACACGGCAATTTATTTGAGACAAGAATAATGATACAATTCCAAGGCAAGATACTATTCCTTTAACTTCCAATTACTGAGGGAACCAATTAATATTGATTTTATACAAGTTGTCGAGTATTTTTCAAGGGACCGGAAAAATGTTCACTTTATCGAGAGATTCAAATTTACGAGTTTCAAATTATCAAAATATATCTATTATTTTTTTAAATAAATTTATAGAGAATTGTTTTAACAAATGTTCGTTAGACAAACCTTTACTCGGGTAAAACCCGGGCGAAGCCGGGTACATCCGCTAGTTGATTATAAAATTTGAAGACAGACAGAAATGAAGCAAGTTAAATAAAATATTTTCAAAAAATCGTTCTCACTGGGGATCAGAGAGAGATCTTAAATAGAATTTAATAAGGACTTCAGATTCAAAATCACGGTAACCAATCTCACATCAAAAAGGAAGAGAGCAGACACACTAACTTTTATTTATTTCGTCGGAATTTACAGGTGTTACATTCGAGCACAGCTCGCGAGTCACCTTGTCCTGGCTATTTACACATGGCGAGTTGGTAGAGTAGAGGTGGTCCCTCCGGACCTTGCAGGAGGTCAGCTGTTGAGCGATGAGCTCTTAACTAAACGTCAGGGCCGGGTCGTCGGAATCGGGGATTGATATCTCTTTTATTTCGTAGAATATCTTCTATGGTTGGATTATTTGAATTTTGCATTTGAAGGTATAATTTCTTAACAGAGAAGTTTAGTACATATCTTCTAGATCGGGCTGGTTCAAGTCCTCCTTCAGTATCTTGTTTGATAGGTTGAATGGAGCTCTTATACTTGTCCGAATGCAGAGTTTCATGAATGCGTTTATCCTATTTTTGTCTGTGGTTGTAATATATTTGCACCAAACTGGGAGTGCGTATGTTACTCTCGGGAAGATACAACTTCTGTATAGAGTAAACGTTTGTTTTGTAGACAATTTGCTTCTATAGTTGAACAGACTTGATCATGTTATTTTTGCGATTTTTGCTTTCTTTATGACATTTTTGGTATGCATGTTGAATTTCAACTCGGAATCTAAGGTAACTCCGAATTTTCAACGCTGTCAGTCCAGATAATAGGGCTCTGGTTTACCTTTAGGATGAATTTTGGCTTGGATTTTTATTGTCTACTAGAGAAAAAATTATTGCCTGTGACTTTTTTTGGATTAATGTCTAATTTCCAATCATTGCACCATTTGGTTATATTGTTCATGTTATTTTGGAGTTGCGTAGTTATTATTCCTATTGATTTGGATTTTGCTAAAATTGCTGCGTCATCTGCGAAAAGTTTTGTTTGACATTTTGGATGTGGAGGGAAATCGTTGATGTAGATGTTGAATAGGTATCTGTCGTATTTTATTTTTCAATACTCTGTGTGAAAGCTAGATTTGGAATAGGAACTAACCTAAAGGTTTTGGTTTTGGCTTTCCGTGTTTTTTTCTTTCTTGTCTTGCTAAATGCAATAAATAATTTTTCTGTTGCTTTAAAGAGAGTTGTAATTATTTAAAATACTACAATTTATGGTAGCAGAGCGTGGTTCAATTTAAAACTTGAGAAAAAGCGAAAATATTTATCAGAAGTTTGATACGTTTATTCTAATCGGTAAACAAATATCTCTTCTGCATCAAGGTATGTAAATTTTCAAATATATTTCAATAGAATTTGAATTATATTGATAAAAGAAAGTTTTAAATAGAAGGATTGAAAAAAAAAACATTTTTGAATTATAAACTACCTTTAAACTATATTGTTTAATTTTAAAAAAGTTGAAAAACAAGGCTAAAATGGATTGCAATTTTTCGCCAACGACAAAAATTGAATCTTTAACAGGAACAGATTATCCGATTTGGGCTTTAAAAGTCGGAGCACCTTTACGTGGAAAGAAATTATTTAAATGCGTAATTTCAGATCCCGAGCCTGATATAAAAGATGAAGTCGCTTGGCAAATATGGAGTGAGAAGAATGACGAAGCCTTTGGAATTATTGTTACAACTCTATCAGATGAACAAGCAGGAATGTTTCTAGATGAAACTAGAGCAAAGAAAGTATGGGATGAATTAAAGAAAATCTACACGGGCAACCTAGAAGATAAGATCATTGATATTGGACTTGAACTTAAGAATATCAAGATGAAAAATAATGAATCCATAAACGAATATATGGCTAGAGCCAAAAATATTGCCTCTCAAAGTTCTTCACTCGGACACCAAATATCCCAAAGAGAACTAGCGTTTCATGTTGTGCGAGGTATCCATCCAAGATTGGAAAACTCTTGATCAAATTCGGCAGTCACTTAGAGAGGAAGAGAATCGAATGAATTCTAAGATGAATGGGAGTTATTCTGATGAAAATGAACAGGCTTACAGAAGTAAAGACAGAAGAAATCACTATCAACAGAATCGACAAAAGGAGTGTTTTGTTTGCCATAAAAAAGGACATTTAGCTAAAGATTGCTGGTTCAAAAATAAGAGAACTCAAGAACAACATGGGAAAAGAAATGCAAATTCAAATACGAACTATAACAAACAAAATTTCAGAAATAATGCGAATACCGTCTCAAGCAAGCCTGCGGAACAAACTTTCAATACCAGCACAGATCGAGTTTTTGAAAACTCCTCAAATAATTATAGTCAGATACAAACCTGGTGTCTTGACTCAGGGTGTACTACACACTTATCCCCACACTTGGACTGGATGGAAAATGTAATGCCTTATGAAAGTGAGATAAATTTGGAAGAAGAAGGTAAAGTTACACATGCTACAGCTAAAGGTGATATCAAGGTTTCTACTTGTACCGAAAACGGAATTGAGAATGTTCAAATTGCATGTACCTAACTTAAGGTCTAATCTTTTATCAATATACGAATTAACTAACAAAGGAAATACTGTAATTTTCAATAGAGATGGAGCAAAGATTTACAATGAACAGGATGATTTAATTGCAGAGGCTCAAATCCAGGATAGGATGTATGTAATGGAAACAAGGTCCAGAGATGAATACTCGGAAAAGACGGAGAATGTCATGACCACAAAAGATGATTTCTCAAATGACAATATCAGCTTGTGGCATAGAAGACTGAATCATTTGAACGAAGCGTACATGAAAGAGATAATTCAACGGAATGTGGTATTGGGGTTAAATGTTAAAATTAAGAACTTGCCAGAATGTGAAGTTTGTATAATGGGGAAATTGACTCGACAACCTTACCATCCCGTTACCACCAACTGTACAACCAAACCCCTTGAATTGGTGCATATGGATTTGTGTGGTCCAATGCCATACCAATCTCTAGGTGGATCAAAATACTTTTTTGTTCTGGTTGATGACTTCAGCCGAAGAACCTTTATCTACTTTCTGAAAAACAAAGATGAAACTTTGGGGAAGTTTGAAGAATTTAAGGCAAGAGTGGAAAATGAGCTAAACCTGAAAATAAAGGATGTGCGAACTAATAATGGCACAGAGTTCACTAATCACAGATTCAATAATTTCTTAATTAAAAATGGAATACACCACCAACTCTCCATCACCTACTCGCCACAAAGTAACGGAGTTGCGTAGAGAGTGAACCGAACCCTAATTGAAACAGCAAGGACATTATTGTTTGATTCAGGATTACCCATGGCTTTCTGGGCGGAGGCAGTCGCTACTGCATCATATGTCAAAAATTGTACTCCACATAGGTCAATCAAGCTTAATACACCAATGGAGAAATGGAAAGGAAGAAAACCCTCCATTCGACATTTCAGAATATTCGGTTGTTTGGCGTTTTGGCCCAATACACAACAACATAGAAGTAAATTTATGCCTAAAAGTCGAAAAGGTATTTTTGTAGGCTATTCTCTGAAAAGAAAGGCTTATCGAGTGTATGACATAATCACTAAGAAAATAGAAGAAGTAAGATCAGTAAAATTTGTCGAAAATGAGAAAGGAATTGATTATGCAAAAAATCTTCAAGAAGACACAAATTACGACCATTTTGCATATAAAAAGGAAGAGGAAAATGATATTGAAATCAACCTTCGGACGCGCCCAGAAACCTCAGAACTAAATGAAGAAACGATTCCCACGCTAGAAGAACCTAACGAGGAAAGAAACGTAAGGTCAGGTCGCAAAAAGGGAGATACTCAAAATGTTTTAGAGCAAAAACACAGAGCAAAACTGAGAGAAGAAGAAATGAAATTGCTTGAACAAGGCGCTCGACGTTCGCAAAGAATAAAAGAAAGAAATAACGTGAATTTTATATTAGAACCAGAAGAACGTATTCCCGAAAATTATTAGGAGGCGATTAACTGCGAGAATAAATATGAATGACTCGAAGCAATGAAAGAATAACTTTACTCTATTGACAAGCATAAGGTATGGACTCTCGTTCAAAGAGAAAAGAATATGAAGATCATGAACTGCAAATGGATCTTTAGCATAAAGAGTACGCCTGGTGAGGGTGTTTATAGAAGAAAAGCTAGATTAGTTGCTATTGGTTGTGATAAAAAATATGGCATAGAATATGAGGAATCTTTTTCACCAGTGATCAGAAAAGAAAGTCTTCGTGCAATTGTAGCCCTAGCAGCTCAGTTGAATTTGGTTATAACATCATATGATGTGAAGACCGCCTACCTTTACGGAGAATTGAAGGAAACTATTTTTATGAAACAGCCGGATGGATTTGTTGAAAAAGGTGAAGAAGACAAAGTTTGCAAATTGTTAAAAAGTATATATGGACTTCCACAATCGGTACATTGTTGGAATAAAAAGATCAACGAGATACTGATACAACTGGGAATGGAAAGATCGCAATATGATCCATGTGTGTACACTTTTAGAAAAGGAAAGGAATATGGAATATTGGGTTTATACGTGGATGATCTAATAATAGCCGGAACGGATAAAACCTTTAATGAAAAACTAGCATCAGAGATAGGAAGATTTGTTGCTTTAAAAGAAAAAGGGGAGAATGAACCTTTCATTGGTATAGAGATAAGGAAAACAGAATATGGTTTTGGCCTATCACAAGCCCATTATATCGATAAAATCTTGAAGAAATTTGCATTCGAGGAATGTAACATTGTACAAACTCCGGGAGATCGAGACCAAAGTTTTGATGAATTTCAAGACTCCAAACCAGTAGACAGGGCATTGTATCAAGAGATGATCGGATCCCTGATGTATTTGGCAACCGGAACTCGTCCAGATATTTCTTTTAATGTGAGCAATTTATCCCGATTTTGCAATGATGCAAGAGAAGCACATTTAACAGGAGTTAAGAGAATATATAGATACCTGAAGGGCATCAGAGATAAAATGTTAAGATACAAGCCATCAGAAAATAGCATTCTTGTCGGCACAGATGCAAGCTGGTGTTCAACAAGTGACGCAAAGTCCTATTCCGGATACTCAGTCAAACTGGGAAACAACCTGATCAGTTGGAGAAGCAAGAAACAAAGTTTGGTGGCTCTGTCTACATGCGAAGCCGAACTGATTTCGATATGCAAAGGGATCTGCGAAGTAAAATGGATTAAAGGACTTTTAGAATAACTATGTAAGGATGCGAACTTTCCTACAACGCTTAAAACAGATAGTCAATCTGCTATCAAGTGGATTAAATCTGAAAAAAAATAACCTCCCGGACGAAACATATACACCGAAAATTGTATTTTATAAAAGATGCTGTGGAAGAAGGAACAATCGACCTTGAATTTGTTAGGAGTGACGAAATGGAAGCGGACCTATTAACAAAGAATCTTTCCAAGGAGAAACTTAAAAACTGTATAAATTCTCTCGGACTTGTTTGATAGAAGCTTCCACACAGGGGAGGGATTGTCGTATTTTATTTTTCAATACTCTGTGTGAAAGCTAGATTTGGAATAGGAACTAACCTAAAGGTTTTGGTTTTGGCTTTCCGTGTTTGTTTTCTTTTCTTTCTTGTCTTGCTAAATGCAATAAATAATTATTTTGTTGCTTTAAAGAGAGTTATAATTATTTAAAATACTACAGTATCGTCCAAGGATAGAGCCTTGAGGGACTCCAATCTGGGTTGGTTTTGCCGTGGTTATATAATTCCCTTGCTCAATTGAAAAGGTCCTGTGTCCTGGAGATAGTTTTTGAAGAAATTGATAAAGTCCCTTTGAAATTTATTTTTGTTATTTTTATTATCAAGCCATCATGCCATACTATATCAAAGGCTTTGGTAAAGTCTAGAAAAACAGCACCTACTGTCTCCTTGTGGAACTTTCTTATTTGGATGTAGTCTATTACTGTGATTAGCTGGTGGGTTGTGGAATGTCCTTTTCTGAATCCAAATTGCTGAGGAATGATAAAGTTAATAGAATCCATGTATGTCTGCAATATGCGAAGAACAATCCTCTCGGATACCTTACCGATGGTAGAGGAGAGAAGGCTGATTGGTCTGAGATCTTCAGGTGATTTTTTCGGAATGGTTATGATAATGGCATGCTTCCATGTCTTCGGGAAGTAGCACAGGTGTAATGCGGCATTGAAGATCCCAGCGAGGAAAACTATCCATTTGATGGGGAGGTTTTTAATCATTTGTGGCGTAATATTGTCGTGGCCTGGAGCTTTGTGATTACCTAGGTTTTTAACCACTTCCTTGACTTCATTTGGGGTTGTCATTGATAGTATATTCTCTTGGGGATGTTGACAAGTGTTATCTGTTAGGTAAGATGGAACCTCATCCTCCACCTTGTAAAAGTGTTCGGAAAAGTGCTCTGAAAGATCATTTCCAATTTCTTTGTCGGTCAGCAAGGTTTTTCCATTTGAATTTAAGCTAGTGATTTTGTCAGTTTTTTCCTAATGGGTTTTGTTTTTTTCCAGAAGTCTGTTGGGCTCGATTCAAGTTTACTTATAAAACTATTCCAATTTTCAGATTTCTCTGCCTCAAGGGCTTGGTTTACCTTCCCTTGAAGAATGAGGTAAGTAGCTCTATGAGCTGGATCCCAGGTTGATTGCCATCTTTTCCGAGCTTTATTTTTCTCCCTTATTAAGGCTTTGGTATTTGGGTTCTTCATAAATTTGGAAGATGAGACTATGGTGTTTTTCGAATAGCTATAATTAATTTTCTCGTTTAAAATTCCAACTGCTGAATCAATGTCTACTTCAGTTTTCAAGGGGAGTCTGGGGGGCGTGGTGGAGATTAGATCTTGTTGAAAATGAACCCAATTAGTTACTCGGCTGAGCTAGGTTGTGAATTCATCCTTTGGCAATTTAATTCAAAGATTACAGGAGATGGTCAGATGATAAATCGTCGCTGGGTCTGGCCTTTGGGGTCCAGGGAATGTTTTTAAAAACAGCTAAGTCTAGGAAATCGGGATGGCCGAGTGGACTGTATAATGCGTGGGTGACGAAGGTGCGACAATGTCGAGGCTTTCTCTTTCAGAGAAATTGTGCAGCACGATTCCGCTGTTATTAGAAGTCCTTGATCCCCAAAGAGGGTGTTTGTAGTTCCAGTCTCCTGCAACGATTATTTCGTGGTTGTGTTTTATCAGTTGGTTCAAATCTTCTTCCAATAATGATGCATCAGCTTCTTATGAATTGCTGAGATTTGCAAGAGGGTTTTTCATCTGGTTTTATCAAAATTGATGTATTTTCCAAGTTTGAAGTATGAATCGGCATATTTTTAATATTTAAAAAAGGATTTTATAATGATGGCTGTTCCCCCACCTTTTCCTGTAATTCGGTCAGTTCTAATTGTTTGATAGTTCCTGAACTTTAGATAAATTGAGGGTTTAAGGTGAGTTTTACTGAGCAGAGCAATGTCTATTGAGTTATCTTCTAAAAAGTGCAATAATTCTTCTTTCCTTAATCTGATTCCGTTACAATTCCAAGCAATAATTTTAAAATGTAATTTGGAATTCATTGTAAGTATGTTTTGATTACTTGCATCAATTTTTCACATAGGTCCTTAGTCTCAGAACGAGAAGTTTTTCTTGTCGCAACCTCAGCATTGCTTTTATTTTATTGTTCTATAATTTTCGGCAGTGTTTCAGATCTATTTGAAATCGGAATTGGGTTGTTAGGTTTGTACTGACCAGGGTATCTTGGCTGTTGCTGATGTACAATTGGAAACTTAGGGCATCCGCGGTGATTGGCTGTGTGCGCTTCTTCGCAGTTTGCACACTTTGGGGGAACTTGTCTTGACTTTCTTGGACAGTCCTTCGAATGGTGCTCCTCGGCACACTTGACGCATTTTGGTTTCAGGAAGCAGTTAAGTTGACCGTGCCCGAAACCCTGGCAGTTGAAGCATTGAGTCACACGGTTTGTTGTTCTGAAAGATTCTACTGCAATTTTCTGATATAGAAGTTCAGTTATTCCGTAAATTTTCTTGTTTTGTTCATTTTTCGGTAAATCTACCAGTACTAAATTCATTGGCCTTTTAGTTGATTGTCTATGAAGTCTCTTCACAGAGGTCTCAGTAAAGCCCATTGTTGCAAGTTCTATTGCTATATCTTCAGTCTTGTAGGCTGTTGTCACGCCCTTTAATACCACTTTGAGCGGTATTTCTTCTTGGAGTCTATAAGAGTAGCCGCCATTGTTTTTTTTGAACATATTCCCTGAATTTTTTGAAGTCTGAAATATTTTTGGCCTTGATAATGTGCTTATTTCCTGAGATCGTGCATTGGAATTTATCTGTGCACAGGTCTTTCAGCTCTTGGCATAGAAACTTCCAGTCTGTTACATTTTCTGCTATTACAGGTGGTATTCTTGGCTTTTTTGCATGTGTAACTGTTGTCCAAGGACCATCTTCATCAATGTTTTCTTCGTTAACCTGAGGAGGGGTAGCTGCGGACGTTTCTTGAGGGACTTCAGTTACCTCGTTCATGGAGACATCGTTTTCATTATGCTTTGAGACAACTTCCATTCTCGGTGTCTTATGGCTACGTGGTGTTGAATCTGATGGGGATTCGCGAGTTCGTTTCTTTGTTGAGGAGTTTCTTCTACTTTGTACTCGATGCCACATCTTTCAAGAATTTTCAAAAGTATGTTGGTTTCGATTATACTGACCTTTTCGCCAGCTGGGCCGATCGTTGATTTGATTACAATAGGCTGGATCTTACTAACTTTATTGCTACAATCCCACACTATTTTATTTATTTCATCTCAATTTGCAGGTGTTACATTCGAGCAACAGCTCGCGAGTCACCTTGTCCAGATTATTTACACATGGAGAGTTGTAATGCTGGAGTACCCCCCCCCCCCCCAAACCTTACAGGAGGGCAGTTGTTGGGTGTTTGGCTGTCAGCTAGCCATTGGGTCCAGGTCGTCGGATTCGGTGGCTGAGGTCACCAACTGTAGGAATTCTTCTTTTTTGAGTTTGATTCCGTTGCAATTCCAAAAAACGATTTTTAAAGGTAATTTGCCTTTCATTGTAAGAAAATTTTGATAATTTCTAATAACCTTTCGCACAGTTCCCTGGTGTCAGAATGAGTAGTTTTCTTTTTTGCAGTTTCAGCGTAACTTGCCTTTTGTTTTTCAACAATTGCTTCTTCTGTTTTAGTGGAGCTTGCTTGAGGTATGGTGTTAGGGGAGTTTTGTCTGGGAGGCCTTAGCTGCTGTTGTTGTGGCTTCGGAAAATTTGGGCATCCGCGGTAATTGGCTGTGTGCGCCTCTCCGCAGTTAGCGCACTTTGGTGGGAGCTGTTTCGACTTTCTTGGACAATCCTTCGAATGGTGTTCTTCAGCACACTTGACGCATTTGGGCTTCAAAAAGCAGTTTAGCTGGCCATGCCCAAAACCCTGGCAGTTAAAGCATTGGGTCACTCGTTTTGTAGTCCTGAATGATTCCACGACTATTTTTTGGTAAAGTATTTCGGTTATTCCATAGATTCGTTTATTTTGTTCATTTTTCGGTAGCTCTACTAGGACTATATTCATCGGTATTTTGGTCGATTGTCTATGGATTCTTTTGACAATGACCTCAGTGAAGCCCATTGAGACCAGTTCAGTTACGACGTCTTCTTCTTTGAAGGCTGTGTTGATACCCCCTTCAATACCACTTTCAGTGGTTTTTCCTCCTGTAGTCTGTAGGAATATCCTCCATTATTTTTCTGTACATGCTCCCTGATTTTTTTGAAGTCGCCTATGTTTTTCGATTTAATTATGTGCTTTTTGCCAGAAATCGTGACTTGGAATGGTTCCATGCACAAGTCTTTTAGTTCTTGGCAAAGAAGCTTCCAATCTGCTACATTTTCTGCAATAACAGGAGGAATTCTCGGTTTTTTCACGTTAGTGACCGTGGTCTATCGTTGTCGTTATTTTCTTCATCGTCTTGCGGTGGGTGAGCTGCGTTCATTTGTTGAGAAACTCCAGTGGCGGGACTTTGTTCGTCGATGTCCATTCTAGGCGTCTTCAGATTACGCTCGCTCCTAGTAGGCGATCTTGAGTCATCCGATGGGGAGCCGCGAGTTCTCTTCTTTGATTGAACCGTTTCCTCAAGTTTATACTCGATTCCACATTTGTCTAGGATCTTCGTTATTAAGGAGGCTTCGATTATGCATAGTTTCTCGCCGGTTGGTCCGATCGTCGATTTAATTACAATCGGTGGCATATTATTTTTTGCCAAAACTATCCGAAGCCGGGTACGTCCACTAGTTAATTTTTATTTAAGGCACAAACGCAAATTTATTCGTTGTCTTCCTCTACTCTAAAAATACCTTCAAATTTGCTTCTTATTTTATAAATTCGCAATTTAGGAAAAAAAATACCGCACTAACTATTATTATTATTATTCTGTACATAACCCGGACTCCTGGAGCGTACGAAAGCCGCCAACTGTCCGGGTTTGTCTTATGACTTATTGTCTATTTGTTGCAGTTGACATCCAACTGATTAGATGTCGCCAGGCTGTTTTATTTTTGGGGAGGCTCTTCAATGCTTCTTGGTTGAATGTGCTGGTGTTAAGTAGAGTTGCAGTCTGGAATCTCTGAAGATGGTAGGATGGGCAACTGAATAGGAGGTGGTCGACTGTTTGATTTTCTTGGTGACAGTGTTGGCATACGGGGTCGTTGTTTTTGGAGGTTCTGGCGATGTCGGCTTGAACGAAGCCATGTCCTGTCAGAATTGTAGAGGTGACGTTGCAATATTTTAGTTTTGGG
Source organism: Cordylochernes scorpioides (assembly GCA_030710605.1). NCBI lineage: Eukaryota > Metazoa > Arthropoda > Arachnida > Pseudoscorpiones > Chernetidae > Cordylochernes > Cordylochernes scorpioides. The sequence goes on along the minus strand of CP092877.1, from coordinate 42,425,859 downwards.
AGAATTGAGATTAGAAGACTAGGAGATGCAGCTACTCTTCTGAGGTTTCTTGTAGCATGGTCTGTGGTGTAGAGGTCGGTCCATAGTTGGAGGGCGAACTGTTTGCTTTGAGAGCGGACATATTTCCTAGGAAGGGTTGCGAAGTGTAAAGGCAATTTGGATTGAGCTGCAGCTTTGGCGACTTCATCAGCCTGTTCATATCCAACGATGCCGCAATGACTCCGGACCCAGCAGAGTTGAACATTGTCCAGAGTATTGAGGTTTCTGATTATCTCTGCAGTAAGTAGGGTTCTAGGGATATCGGGGTGACAGATGGCATGTAGAGCTGCCTGGCAGTCGGAAGCAATGACAAAGTCTTGTCGCGGCATGATCCTAATAGATCTGGTGGCATAAAGAATCGCCAAAAGTTCCGCCTGGAAGGAGGTACAGCTGTTGTGGAGTTTAAGTTTCAGTGGTGAATAGGGAGGTGGGAGCACCACTGCTGCGCCAACCCCATTGGTTGACCGAGAGCCATCTGTATAAACAATAGTGGCCCGTTCTGGCAGTGACTTGGAGAATTGGAGAGGTCTTCTAAGAGGTGGGTAGGGTACCGAGGAGGGGCTGGGACGTGACTCAAAAGGGCCTTCTCTTAGCGCTTCCAAGTATGCTAGATGGGATTTGATAGATATATCCAGTGGAGGACAACCTGTGAGGGAGATTGCTGGGATAGTTGGAGTACACGGGCCTCCTCTGATTAAAGCTTTAGCGTATTTGTAATGGAGGCCACGTAGCTTCCGGATGCCATTGGTGTCGAACACCCGCTTGCCCCAAACCCCAGAGCCATAGAGGATGGCTGGGAGGATCACCATGTTATGTATTTTTCGGCCCGCGCTGAAGGTTAATCCGAACTGCCCCTGGATCGTGCTGGTTAGTCGAGGGAGAATCCACCTGCACCTCTTGAGGATGTTGTCCAGGTGACCTACGAAGTTTCTTTTGGAATCAAAGGTAACACCGAGGATTTTTATAGTGTTATCAATTAGAATAGGTTGGTTTTGGAAATGTATGCCGTGATAGCCTGGACGCTTGGCTTTCCAATGGAAGAGGCAGGCTTGGGTTTTCCTTGGGTTGAATGTTAGCCCCTGAGTCTTGCCCCAATGAAAGAGCTGTTTCAGGAATTGATTGATCTCTCGTGTTGGGAATCTGCGGAGGAAGTGAATCAGTACCGTGAAATCGTCTGCGAAACTGATGATTTCACAGTTGTTTTGCCTTGGAAAGAGATGGATTTTCCTAGCCACTATGTTGAAGTAGAAGGGGCTCAGTGCTGCACCTTGGGGGACCCCAAGTAGAGTAGTAGAGGTAAGGGTGGCGTTCCAAGCGTTGTAAATTACCTGCCTTCCTCGGAGGTAGCTCGCGGACAGTTGAATCAACTCTTCTGGGCAGTTAAGGTCGCGGAGGCCTTGAATGATGGTGTGTTTCTGAACGGTGTCGAAGGCATGGCTGATGTCCAGACCAATAGCCAAGGTCTTCCTCCAGTGCTGCAGGCCTTCACTGATGTTGTTGTTAATGGAATCGAGCGCCATTTCAGCTGAGCGCCCTGGAAGGAAGCCAAACTGCTGGGGTGAGAACCAGCCTTGGTAATCCGCTATCCATTGCAGGCGCGCCAGTATACACCGTTCAAGGACTTTGGCCAAGGTATTGAGCAGCGTGATGGGACGGTATTTCTCCAGTTGGTTGGAGGAAGAAGAGTTTTGTTTGGGTATGAGAACTAACCGACCGGATTTCCAGGGTGTTGGGAAGTGTCCGAGACGTAAGCATTTGGTGAAAAATTGTGACAGTGTTTTATGCAGCGTTGACCCACCAAGAAGAAGGCATCTGGTACCTAGCCTGTCGGGACCAGGGGATTTCCTCCGACCGCATCGACGGATCGCGCGAAGGACTTCAGACACTGTAAAGGCTGGTTCTTGGTTGTAGGGTTGGAGCCAATTAATTGATGGGGTTGGCGCTGTCCAGTCTGTTGGAAAATAGTGCTGAAGTACTTCATGGCAGGTTTCCTCTGGGGTGAGTGGAGTGCCGTCGTTGTGTTTGAGCAGAGGTGGCCCAAGAGAACCTCTTCGGCCTTTGGAGATATATCGGTGGATGGAGCTCCATGCGGCCGAGGAAACCTCTTGGCACAGTGTTATCCAGGAGAAATGCTTTTCTCGCCTAATAGCCGCCTTGAGTTTGTTGTGGCAGGCTCTATAAAGACCTTTAAAGAAGCTCCTGATATAAAAGGAGGTGCTTTGATAGCAACGTCGCAAAGCAACAACTAAATTGCGGAGTTTTGAAAGATCCTTGTTCCACCATGGTCTTGAAGGCCTTGGAGATTTTGATTTCTTTCTCATGGAGACATTGCAGGCCTCCTGAAGACAGGTAGTGAGGAGAGTAACCACCTCATCAATGTCGCCTGGAGTGAATGCGGTCTGGAGACGCGATGTGACATGGTGGAGGCTGGACCTAATGAAGGCAGTGAAGGTCTCTTCCAGACATGAAGTCTCAACCCATGAGCAAATAGGCTCTGTGGAAATGATGTCATCGATATTTGTAAGGATTGGCAGATGATCAGAGAAAGCCATCTCCTGGAGACATGATCTAGTGGCGTGAATGGCTAGCGAGCTGGATGCTAGGGTAACGTCGATGGAAGAGCGCAGGGATCCGTTGGACCAGGTGTAATGGTTGGGAGATCCCAAGAACTGTAGGCCCATCAGTGAAGCAGAGTCCTCCAGGCTGGCCCCACGGGCATCGCGGGTAGCTCCAATACCCCAGGTTGGAGAGTTGGCGTTGGGATTCTAACTAACAAACGACATTATTTATATATTGAGAAAAACACCACGTAGTATCAAGTTACTGGTAAAAAAAATAATATTTATATTATTGTAAATTGTAGAAATGTTGAAGAAGTGTAAATTTGAACATATATATTGATGAATTAACACAAAGCAATAACGCGCCATCTATACATATAAAATAAAAGGATTTAAAAGCCCAATATATTTTTCATCGCAGTAAGGACAGTGGAAGTTCGTTTTATGTATAAAAGAAACATACGCGCTTTTAAATCCTTTTATTTTATATGTATAGATGGCGCGTTATTGCTTTGTGTTAATTTATTCCTAGTTGGCCTTGTCTTTATAGTTTGCTGAAGAGCATTGCTCGAAGCAAATATTTGAATGTAAAACTACTGTCCTATAAGCTTATGTCCATAGTTTACTTGAAAACCTTTTCTAAGATTCCATCCTTCAGTGTAGCATATAAAAGCAGAATGATCCAATACAGTATTAGAGCTCTGAGAAGCGGTCTGGTGGATTAAATTGGCGAAACCGCTGGGAGGGTTCACCACTGATGAGCCAAGCCCTCCCAATATATTTTTCATCGCAGTAAGGACAGTGGAAGTTCGTTTTATGTATAAAAGAAACATACGCGCTTTTAAATCCTTTTATTTTATATATATATTGATGAGCTACCTGTCCGGTTATACAGGATCCAATATTGTAGAAAATCCTGAGAGGTAGCTTGGCCTTGTAAGATTTGTGTGTCCACAGTCGATGGTGTCCTGCCGTTATACAGAGGCCACTGTAGGATCCCAGAAGCATTGCTGTACACATCATCAGCATGTTAATTTCAACTTTCGTCACGAAGGAAATAGAACAGCTTTTCCCTCAAATAGTTCTTGAAATTAAAGATACTTCGGCCAGTAAATCTTTTCATTACCTTGACGTTTCGACAAAAATCTTTTGTCCTCGGCAAGGCGTTAAAAATTAATTAACACTGGCCAAATGTTTTAATTTTTGTTTACTCCTGACGAGGACAAAATATTTTTATCGAAACGTCGAGGTAATAAAAATATTTACTTGCCGAAGTACGTATATTAACAAAAATTCTCAAGAACGTGAATACCTCTATATAGGGGAAATGCTATATCATGTTTAATTGAAATTATGCGAAAACAAATCATCTTGCATTTTCAAAAAAATAAAAATATATATATAAGCATTGTAAACATTTATAATACAATATAATGCGGCTTATGATTGTAGAAGCGACATTTGAAAATTATACCGCAAATGTTTCTTTTGTGAACGAAAAATCGAAATTTATTTTAAGGAGATAACACTATTATTTCTCCTTAAAATAAATATCGATTTTATAATAAGAATGAGAATTCCTGGACACTTTAATATTCCGTTTATCATTACTCTGCACAATTCATCCTCTCATGCTTAATCCCTAAGGTTAGAAATAATCGTTATTTTTCCTTGAAATAAATTTCGATTTTTCCTTCAAAGGAAACATTTGCGGGATAATTTTCAAATGTCGTTGCTATTGTAAACATTAATTTTAAAATATTCTCCAATGATATATATTTTTGATAAGTTATACTTTAATGTTATTTATTCAACAACACTGCTAATATATGACATCATTTGTAAGGTATATTCAAGGACAGGAATCTCTGGCAGGAGATTCAGAAGTGAAAAACTTTAGACAAGAATTCAAGTCTCAAGAAAATAAATATAACAATTATTTTACAAAGTAATTGTTTCTATTATTATCGTATTTGTTCTTGTGTGTAATTTAAAATATCGAAACTCGCTCGGGGAATCAAATGTGTGATCTATTAAGCATTAACCTGCTGAAACAATTAAAAAATCATTCAATATCAATCAAACATTTTTAAACAGATACAAATCATTATGAGATTAGTTTTTATATTTATATAAGATAGATTTATTAATTTTATATATACAATAATATAAAAGATATTGATAAACTAGTTATTCATCTAATCATGCTTCATCTCGGGGACAATGTCAGTATGAAGGCAATGTTTCCAATTCCAGTAATGTAGTTGCTTCACAATCTTCAACATCAATAATTTATTCGCCTTTGTAAATTCAAGTTTCTCAGCCATTGAGAAGCATTTGCAAAGTGAAATTGCACATTCAACATCATTATTGGAACGTTCTTCAATATATTCAGCGTAAATAGGGAAAGTTTCATTGTATAAAGAAAGGTATGTCTCTATAGCTTGTCGTAGACCTGTGGCGTCATTAGACAGAAATCCCATTACTTTGTGTTGATCAGTTTCTGTCAAAATCCTGTATAAAGAAATATCACTTTTACCTAAAATTTGACTCTTCATTAATTTTACCTGACTCTGGCAGTAATTCCACCAGTCAGAAAAATCCTTTGGCAAGTTAAAATCTTCTGTCTTGTTTATTGTTGGATGCCGAAGGACGAAATACTTTATCATTACTTGTATGATTGGCCTATAATGAGAAAAATTATTTTTAACCGCTCTCATTCTTAAAATAATCTCTAAATCTATATCACCAGTATTTCTCAATAATAATTCTAGAATACTGAGATCTTCATTATAAATTTCATCTTCAAAACTATAATTTACACAGGTTATTGCAGCTGAAATTAATGGTGTTTCTCCTTTTTTATTTCTCAAGTTCGCATCAGCTCCAGCTTCAATAAGAGTCTGTACAATGGTTGCATTCAAATATCTAGCTGCTATATGCAGGGGCGTATCTTCAACTTTATTTCTGGAATCTATTATGGCACCTGCCATTATTAATACCTTTGCAATTTCATCACTATTATTATTCAATGTATTCGCTAAAGGAGTGTCGCCATATGGATTTTTTTTTATTTATATCTACACCTAGTTTTATCAGGAATGCCACAACCTCTTGAGCCTTTACTCTACATGCTTCTGCTAACAATGATCCCTCTAATTTAGGACAAATATTGATGTCGGATCCCGCGTCATATAATATTTTGAAATTTTCAAAAGTTGCCATGAGTGTGTAGTAAATTGCTGTTTTCCATTAAAATCTTTGGTCTCTACATCGACTCCCCTTTTAAGTAATTCTTTCATAAAGCTTGTATTATATTTCCCTGAAGCAAGCAATAATGGAGTAAGACAGTTACGTATCTTTGCATTACAATCTGCCCCTGATTCAATCAGGTCATAGAATATTTCAAAATGTTCTTTGATTATAGAAGCATGTAAAACCGTTTCTCCACTTTTATTACTTGCATTTATATCTGCACCATTGTCTACTAAGAGTCTGTACATGTCATAATTTCTAATCTTTGTAGCCAGGTGAAGTGGGGTATCGCATTCTATAAGAACCACACCCTCATGATTATATTCGGCAATCTCTTTAGAGTCAAACTCGACATTTACCTTTACACCTTCTTTTATTAACTTCTTCACTTCTTCTAAGTTTCCATTCTTTATTGCTCGGAATAAATTCATATCTGATTCCATTTTAAATAATTCTGTCGTAATTTTGTGTTGAAATGATTTTCAATGATTTCAGTGAATTTATACGAAAATTGTGTATTATTTAATTTTACATATATTTTAAAAAGCATTGAACGAGACCAAGCTATAAAATATGTAATGAATATAAAATATATATTAAATCTGTTTTGATGCATTATTTTGTCATATTTTTAAAACATATTTTAAATATATTTTTCATTAATATATTTTAAAATTATTTTTTTTCAAAAAATATTAAATAATTTATATAAGCATTTACAAGAACCTGGGAAAATTAATTTATTTATACACACTAAATATATATAAATAATAGTGGATGTGTACCCGGCTTCTCCGGGTTTTATCCAAGTGAAAGTTTGCCTAACGAATATTATTGATAATAATATTCCGGAACACACAGAATATTATGATAATAATGTTAATAATATTCGTTACATTATATATTTATATAATACTACCGGATGTACCCGGCTTCGTCCGGGTTTTATCCGAGTAAAGGTTTGCCTAACGAACATTTGTTAAAACAATTCTTTATAAACTTATAAAAAAATAATAGATATATTTTGATAATTTGAAACTCGTAAATTTGAATCTCTCGATTAAGTGAACATTTTTTCCCGGTCCCTTGAAAAATACTCGATAAGTTGAATAAAATCAATATTAATTGGTTCCCTCGGTAATTGGATGTTAAAGCAATAGTATCTTGCCTTGTAATCGTATCATTATTCTTGTCTCAAATAAATTGCCGTGTCATCCTGAATTTTGTCTTTCCTAATTTTCTAAATTACAAAATCATCATTTTATCTAGTGAACATTTTTTCCCGGTCCCTTGAATAATACTCGATAAGTTGAATAAATTCAATATTAATTGGTTCACTCGGTAATTGGAAGTTGAAGGAATAGTATCTTGCCTTGGAATTGTATCATTATTCTTGTCTCAAATAAATTGCCGTGTTATCCTGAATTTTGTCTTTCCTAATTTTCTACTTTACAAATTCATCATTTTATCTAGTGAACATTTTTCTCGGCCCCTTGAAAAATACTTTATAAGTTGAATAAAATCAATATTAATTGGTTCCCTCGGTAATTGGAAGTTAAAGGAATAGTATCTTGCCTTGGAATTTTATCATTATTCTTGTCTCAAATAAATTGCCGTGTCATCCTGAATTTTGTCTTTCCTAATTTTCTACATTACAAAATCATCATATTATCTAGTGAACATTTTTCTCGGCCCCTTGAAAAATACTTTATAAGTTGAATGAAATCAATATTAATTGGTTCACTCGGTAATTGGAAGTTGAAGGAATAGTATCTTGCCTTGGAATTGTATCATTATTCTTGTCTCAAATAAATTGCCGTGTCATCCTGAATTTTGTCTTTCCTAATTTTCTACATTACAAGATCATCATATTATCTAGTGAACATTTTTCTCGGCCCCTTGAAAAATACTTTATAAGTTGAATGAAATCAATAACAATTGGTTCCCTCGGTAATTGGAAGTTAAAGAAATAGTATCTTGTCTTGGAATTGTATCATTATTCTTGTCTCATATAAATTGCCGTGTCATCCTGAATTTTGTCTTTCCTTATTTTCTACATTACAAAATCAGCATTTTATCTATTCTCCCAATATATATGTTGTAGATAAATCTTAAAACTAACTTTGACTTGTGCGCAATTAATAGGTAGAAAATCTTACTTTTGATAAATAATCATCATCATTTAGTTAAATCTACAAATCTGCAAATAACTCTAAGAATATTCAAGATATTCAAGAAATTATTTTTCAAAAACCTTCCCGAGATATACCTAATAATATCCCAAAACATCACGGCGATAGGATGTATGGGTTTTGAATCTATTGAGTACAGACAGACAGACATTCAATTATATATATATATATAGATATAAAATATATTCTTCGAGCAAACATATCCTCTCTCTCTACTGAATAGATTTTCAAAAAGATATATATATAAATAAAAATATCTAGAGATATACTACATGATCTTAGCCAAAAGGCCGAGAAAGATATTTTAAATATAGAGATGACCTGGCGATGACGAAAAAAAAATTGTTGCACAGTACTTGGTTCATTATAATTTTTCTTGGTTGAAAGTGCGAAAAAAAGCTCTTCCAGATTTAACTCTCTGTCCTGTTCAAATTTCAGCGAGATTGGTTATATATTGAGGGCTTGCATAGCCGACAAACACATATATATGTTCCTGGCTTCGCCCGGTTTTTACCCGAATCAAAGTTTGCCTAGCGAACATTTGTTAAAACGATTCTAGAAAACATCCAATCCACCTATATATAGATTTATAAACCAAAAATATTGTTATATGCGTTCAAATATATTTTTTTAAGACATATTTTTTTGAAAACATTTATTAAATTTTAAATAAGATATTTTCTTTAAATATATATTAATATTGAAATGCCAAGTTTTTTTTACAACGTTATCGGAATATTATATTACTAAATCCTCCAATTAAATATGGAATTTATTATACTTGGAACACATTTTTGAATTTTTACAATTTATAAATGTAATTTCACCAGAAACCGCGAGAGGCGCTGCTTGCGAGTGAAAGTAGAAGATTTGCAAAAAAAATCGCAAAGAATACTTATTTCAAATCAAATTAAACCAGAAACCTTCCCAGTAGTATAGTAAATATCTTCCTAAAATTTCACGGCAATTGGATAATCTTACCTTTTAAAAACATTAATCGTGTAAACAAACTAACATTCATCGTGGAAACAAACCACGTGTAAAATTATTAACCAATCAAATTCATTTATCATCGCAACCAGTGCTGCGCCAAGCGGTAAAAGGCTGGAAATAACGTTTTTTGTTTTACAATTAAAAAAGCACATTAAACTTTTCATTTTTTAATAGCCTATATGTTAAAGGAAATTTTTAGCTACCTACATGCGAAATTTCATAATGATTGATTCTGTAGATTTTGCGCAACGCGATAACAAATATCGATTTTGGATTTCATTTTTATAGATATAAAGGAAGGAAGGATATAAAATATATTTTTCGAACAAACATAACCACTCTCTCTACTGAATATTTTTTTAAGAAGATACATATAAATAAAAATTACTAGAGATATACTACATGATCTTAGCTAAAAGGTCCAGAAACGATATTTTATATTTAGAGATGACCTGGCTTCGTGTGTTTTCTGCTCGAGTGAATGTTTCGCTGGTTGAATTTTGTTCCTGCCTACAAAAAATTATTATCTGGCTCCGCCCGTGGACTGCATTAGTGAATATTCCCCTAAATAATTTTGTTTATTTCAATCAAGCATGATACAGCAATATTGCATTATCATTTCTGACTAAAAAATATTGTTGCTCAGTACTTGTTTAATTATAATTTTTCTTTATTAAAGTGCGACAAAAAAGTTCTTCCAGATTTAACTCTCTTTCTTGTTGAAATTTCAGCGAGATTAGTTACATAATGAGGGCGTGCATAGCAGACAAACATATATATATATATATATATTCCTGGCTTCGCCCGATTTTTACCCGAGTAAAGGTTTGCCTAAGAAACATTTGTTAAAACGATTCTAGCAAACATCCAATTCCTATACTTTTCTATACTCTCGATAATTTGAAAAGTTTCCCAGTCCCTTGAAAATTACTCGATAAGTTGAAAAAATCTGTATTATTTGATCCATTCGATAATTTGAAGTTGAAGGAATAGCATCTTGCCACAAACGAAGATTTGTAAATAACTGTATTTAGCGAATGTACCCGGCTTCGCCCGGTTTTTATCCTAGTAAAAGTTTGCCTAACGAACATTTGTTAAAACAGTTCTAGAAAATATCCAATCCACCTTTATTTCGCTTTATAAGCGTATATAAATATTGTTATATGCGTTTAAATATATATTTTTGAAACACATAATATTTTGAAAACATTTATTATATTTTAAATAAGATATTGTATTTTTGTTAATTTGATAATTAATTAATTTTTTTTTCTCAATGAATTATATATATTAATTTAAAAATTCATTTTTGTTTTCATCATCACGTACAATGTGAAATTTTTATATAAACAAACGATAATAAACAACAACAACAATGTAATTTGCATCTTCATTATTATAAAACAACAACAAATAAAATTAAAAATGTAAAAATATATTTTAACATTACATTTTAAAATTTAACACAAAAACGTTACATTATTTACTTTAAATATATATTAATTTTAAAATACCAAGTTTTTTTTACGTTATTGGAATATTATATTGTCGCAATTGAATAATTAGAGGTACACAGAGCTATTTCAGCAGGTTTTATTAAATTAAGGCTCGAAAATTTAGTGAAAGAAAATGGAGGAAATATATATAAGTTAAATAGTAAACAAGGCGAGAAGAGAATCAGTCTCGTGGCCACGCGGCCCCGCAAGGGTTACCTCCACCGGCAGTGACGTCAGCTCCAAGGTTGCCGAGCCAGCAATTTCACTCTAAACAAATTTCGCGACATCATTACTAAATTCTCAATTAAATTTATTATACTTGGAATACATTTTAAGCATTGTTACAATTTATAAATGTAATTTCACCAGAAACCGCGAGAGGCGCTGCTTGCGAGTGAAAGTAGAAAATTTGCAAATGAAATTGCAAATACTATTTATTTCAAATCAAATTCGAACCAGAAACCTACCCAGTAGTTATGAAATAACTTCCTAAAGTTCCACGGCGATTCGATAATCTTACCTTTTAAAAACATGCATCGCGTAAACAAACCACGTGTAAATTATTAACCAATCAAATTCATTTATCGTCCCGACCAGTGCTGCGCTCAAGCGGTAAAAGGCTGGAACTAACGCATTTTGATTTTATATAAAAAAAACACACACATTAACCTTTTTAGTTTTTTGAATAGTCTATATTTTAAACAAAATCTATAGCTACCTACATGCGAAATTTCATAATGATATATTCTGTAGATTTTGCGCAACGCGATAAAAAAACATTGATTTTGGATTTCATTTTTATAGATATATATAAGGAAGGATGTTTTAATATATTTCAATATATATATATACTAGCCAAATGACCCGGACAACGACCGGGTTTTACCCGATTAAATGCTTTTATTCAAATACTATTCGTTACAATTATAAATTGGCGCCGTGGATGTCATTCTTGTGAAAGGTCCCGCTCCAAACTTTGTGTCTGAGAAGCGATATTTTTATAAATATATGATCTGGCTTTGTGTCTTTTGCTCGAATGAATGATTTATTGTTAGAATTTTGTTCCTGCATACTAAAAATGAACTGGCTTCACCCGTGGTCTCTGCTTTTTGGAATTTTTCCGGATATAATTTTGTATCTGTTAATCAAATATGATACAGCAATATTGTCATGATCATTTTCTGTCTAAAAATAATTAATTATAAAACACTTTTAAAAAAAGCTTTTATTTAAAATGCATTAAAAATAACAGAATGAATATATCTGAAGTATTGCTTTTTTTTCTTAAGGTACCATTTAACAAATAAAATAATAGACTTAGAAATAAAAGCGGTGGGGGATGATAATCATTTATGCAGCAGATAGGTATAAATTTAATGAAAGGCATAATCTTGCTAATCATTTTCTTCATATAAAATCACATTGATCTCATATTTATTATTATTGTACCCCACCGCTTTTATTTCTAAGTCTTTTATTTTATTTTTTAAATGGTACCTTCAGAAAAAAAGCAATACTTCAAAAATATTTATTCTGTTATTTTTAGTGCATTTTAAATAAACGCTTTTTTTAAAAAGTGTTTTTATAATTAACTAGAGGATGTACCCGGCTTCGCCCGGGTTTTACCCTAGTGAAAGTTTACCTAACGAACATTTGTTAAAACAATTCTAGAAAACATCCAATTCCTACTGAATCTATACTTGGCAAGATAACTTTATGTTTGATTATCTGCTCCACCTAGCTGTATCCGTTCAAACGTTGCTCTCTTTGAACAAAAAGGCAGTTTTAATACCTAAATAATAATTTATTAATGATCAAATGTATACAATACATCAAAATCAAAATTAACAATAGAATTATCCCTACATAAATGTCATTTAAATATAACATGTGTAAAAAATAATAGATATATTTTGATAATTTGAAACTCGTTAATTTAAATCTCTCGATAAAGTGAACATTTTTTCCCGGTCCCTTGAAAAATACTCGATAAGTTGAATAAAATCAATATTAATTATCATTATTCTTGTATCAAATAAATTGCCGTGTCATCCTGAATTTTGTCTTTTCTAATTTCTACATTACAAAATCAGCATTTTATCTATTCTCCCAATATATATGTTGTAGATAAATGATGAAACTAACTTTGACTTGTACGCAATTAATAGGTAGAAAATATTACTTTTGATAAATAATCATCATCATTTAGTTAAATCTACAAATCTGCAAATAACTCTAAAGATATTCAAGATATTCAAGAAATTATTTTTCAAAAACCTTCCCAGGGATATACCTAACTAAACGAATGGCCCGGGCAACGCCCGTGTTTTACCCAATTGAATGTTTTTATTCAAATACTATTTGTTACAATTATAAATTGGAGCCGTGGATGTCACTCTTGTGAAACGTCCCGCTCCAAACTTTACATGTACATTAGGTCAGCTGGTATTACCCCTCATTTTCACCGCTAGAGGCGCGAGCGAATTGACTTTTTGTAAATATACATAATTATAAAGATAGAAGCTTCTATAGAAGATAATGATCATAATGATGATGCGCGCGCATCCGTGACATGAGGAATTGAGGAAAGACGGTCGTGACTATATATATTAATAATAATAATAATATAATAATAATAATTATTATTATTATCATTAGATAATGAATGATCATAATGATGATGCGCGCGCATCCGTGACATGAGGAATTGAGGACAGCGATGAGGAAAGACGGTCGTGACTATATATGTTGTCTAGACGAATGGCCCGGGCAACGCCCGGGTTTTACCCGAGTGCGTATATATTTTAAAAATGTTTTAATTAAAATACTATTCGTTACAATTATAAATTGGCGCCGTGGATGTCTCTTTTGTGAAACGTCCCGCCCCAAACTGTGTGTGTCTTGAAAATATAAAAATAAAAATGTGAACGGAAAAATATGTCCAGGGTAGCCTAGTGGTCATGGCATCTGCCCGGTAAGCGGAAGGTCGTGGGTTCGATTCCCATCCCTTCACACTTTTTTTATTTTATCCATTCTGACCAAAATCTATCCGTGAACTTCACACAGTGAACTTCACACAGACAGAATAAGGCAATTATATAAGTAGATAATCCAAATTGTGCCTTATCACACACTATTTTTTTTATTTGGCCTTATTACTTTGTGTTTATAATCTATGACGTAATGCCGGCGGCGCGCGCCCGTTGGCTGCCGGCGAGCACGTGACGTCCCTGTGCGCGCGCATCCGTGACAGCGATGAGGAATTGAGGAAAGACGGTCGTGACTATATATATTAATAATAATAATATAATAATAATAATTATTATTATCATTAGATAATGATCATGATCATAATGATGATGCGCGCGCATCCGTGACATGACGGTGGAAAGACGGTCGTGACTATATATGTTGATAATAATAATAATTATTATTATTATTATTATTATTATCATTAGAAAATGATAATGATCATAATGATGCGCGCGCATCCGTGACATGACGGTGGAAAGACGGTCGTGACTATATAGGTTGATAATAATAATAATAATAATAATTATTATTATTATCATTAGATAATGATATTGATCATAATGATGATGCGCGCGCATCCGTGACATGACGGTGGAAAGACGGTCGTGACTATATATGTTGATAATATCCCAAAATTTCAAGGCGATTAGATGTATGGTTTTTGATTCTATAGAGTACAGGCAGACAGACAAACAGACAGACATTCAATTTTATATATATACTAGCGGATGTGTACCCGGCTTCGACCGGGTTTTATCCGAGTGAAAGTTTGCCTAACGAATATTATATATTATGAAGTATAATAAACAATGTTAAAGATTAGTTTTAATTATTAATCAAGATTGTGTGTGAAAATGTGAGAAAGATGTAATATCGTTGTTGTTTTCTTGGCCGACTGTTTTACATATGGTGTTATCTTAAAATTGCTTGTTTTGAATATTTTTTTAGTTTGAGATTATTAGCTAGTATGTAAAAAAATTAACTCTGTTGAATTTTTTTTGTATTTATATATAAATAAAATTAACTCTGTTGATTTTTTTTTTGTATTTAATCGATAACACCGAAGTTACGCATATTAATGTTAGGAAATATATTTTGATGTTAAGCAAAACCTGCTCCATCTCGTTTTACATAAATGTTGAAAATTTGGTTGAAATTGATGCATTGTAACGAAAGTTTTTAGCGAACAACACTTATGAAATTTCCATTTTATTAATATAGATAGATATATTTTTCTAATATTTTTTGTTTACTAAAAATTACAAAAAAAACATTATTATATATTTATACTACTAATAAAATAGAAATTTTCAAAAAATAAATATTTTGTTTACTAAATTAATTTTTATATAATTAAAAAAATTCTATTATTTAATTTTTAAAAAATCAGATTATTTGACTATTGACCACCATATTGAATACACATTTTGTTTGTAAACAAAACCATTTACTTTTAATAAATAATCATCATCATTTAGTTAAATCTACAAATCTGCAAATAACTCTAAATAGATTCAAGATATTCAAGAAATTATTTTTCAAAAACCTTCCCAGGGATATATCTAATAATATCCCAAAATTTCACGGCGATTGGATGTATGGTTTTTGATTCTATAGAGTACAGACGAACAGACAGACAGACATTCAGTTATATATATATATAGATTATTCACGCTATTTTTAGTCGTATATATGCCAGTCCAAAAAAAAAAAAAAAGCCTAACCACTGAGACGAGGTTGGCCTTAAAAAGCTGCAAGCCTGCTCGCAGCAGATTGGTCAATTCCTCGTGGGAGGTCGGAAGTGACGTAAGCAAAATCCGTTACTAACAGAACTGCGTCTCTTTGCTTTTGGGAACCTAAATTTATTGAATTATATTACAAAGTTAGAGACACCCAGTGGATTATTGTTAGGGGTTAAGTGATATTTATAAAATTTGAATTATAATTAAACAATTGATTAAATAGTTAAAAGTAACAACATACTAATTGAAAAAGGGAAACTATTTAAAAAGGTGTCGTAAAATGTATTGTGGTATATTGTTACACACACACCTATATATATATATATATATATAATGAATATAAATATATGCGTGATGATATTGGAATAAGATGATTAAATTATAACAGATAAAATTTAAAATATTTATTGGCTTTTCTTATTTATTTGCTTGTAATTCCAAGGACGTTTTAGATAGGAATCTGAATATTTGGATTTCTAATTCCTTCCATGTCTTGAACATTTATTGAAAAAATCCTTTCGCAACCTCCAGCATTGTCGCATTTTTAGCCAAGAAAAATTGAAATCGACAGGTTCTGGGAAAAAATAGTTATTTTTTAGTCAGAAAAAGATAATAAAAATATTGCTGTATCATGTTTGATAATCAGATACAAAATTATATAGGGAAAAAATTCCAAAAGAGCAGAGACCACGGGTGAAGCGAGTTCACTTTTAGTATGAAGAAACAAAATTCTAACAGAAAACATTCATTCGAGTAGAAGACACAAAGCCAGATCATCTATATATATAAAAATGAATGTATGTGTGTGTGTGGTGTGTCTGTCCTTTATGCCTGACCAAACCACTCATTGGAACGCCATGAAACTTTGGGAAGTTATTTAGTATAGTACTGGGAAGGTTTCTAGCAAATAAAATTTTTGAAATAACTTTTCGCCTAAAAATAATCAAGATAAATATTCTAATTTATCTGTTATAATTCAACACACAATCTGCTCTAAATATTATCATGCATATAGAAAAAAATGATTTTATGCCGGACCAAACTACTCATTTCATCGCAATTTAACTTTGAGAAATTGTTTAATATACTACCAGAAAGGTTTCTATCTAGTTATTAGTTTGAAAAACCTTTTCTCTTTAAAAAAAAAAAATTAATATTAATTAATCTGTTATATTTTCAGCACTCTGATTTATTATCTCTGTATTATCTCTATATCTCTATCTCTATATATATATATATATATATATAAAAGTCAATTTCTGTCTGTCTGTCTGTTTCGCGATAAACTCAAAAACTACTGAACCAATTGGTACCAAATTTTGCATGTCGCTTTTTATAAACCTGAGGAAAATTTTCGGCTGCATTTTGATTAGTATTTTTGGCTATTTCTTTTTTTCATTTGAAGAACTTTTTTTTACGCGGACTAATCCGGAATGGAATGAATACCTAAATATGGCCATTTTTTAAAGCATCGGTGGTTCAGTGGTAGAATGCTCGCCTGCCACGCGGGCGGCCCGGGTTCGATTCCCGGCCGATGCATTTTTTAAAAACAATTTTTGAAACTAATTTATATTATCTTATATATATAAAATTGAATGTCTGTCTGTCTGTACTCTATAGATTCAAAAAGCATACATCCAATCGCCGTGAAATTATGGGATATTATTAGGTATATCACCGGGAAGGTTTTTGAAAAATAATTTCATGAATATCTTGAATATCCTTAGAGTTATTTGCAGATTTGTAGATTTAACTCGCAAGCAGCGCCCCCATTGTGACGATGATAACAAGTTTTTTATCACTAAGTTTGTTATCTTAAATATTATTTATCAAAAGTAAGATTATCTCAGGATGACACGGCAATTTATTTGCGACAAGAATAATGATACAATTCCAAGGCGAAGATACTACTCCTTTAACTTCCAATTACCGAGGGAACCAATTAATATTGATTTTATTCAACTTATCGAGTATTTCTCAAGGGACCGGGAAAAAATGTTCACTGGATAAAACTATGATTTTCTAATGTAGAAAATTAGGAAAGACAAAATTCAGGATGACAAGGCACACAGGGACCGGGAAAAAATGTTCACTTTATCGAGAGATTCAAATTTACGAGTTTCAAATTATCAAAATATATCTTTTTTATTTTTTAATAAGTTTTTAGAGAATTGTTTTAACAAATGTTCGCTAGACAAACCTTTACTCGGGTAAAACCCCGGGCGAAGCCGAGTACGTTTTATAAGTTCAAAGAGAATCGTTTTAACAAATGTTCGTTAGACAAACATTCACTCGGGTAAAACCCGGGCGAAGCCGGGCACATCCGCTAGTATATATATAAATTAGACAATAAAAATTTTGCATATTTGCAACAAACAAATATGATTTTTTTAAAAACAATTAAAATTTACATAACACAGAAATACCAAAGAATAATTTACATGTCCCCTACACAAGTATCAGAGTCATCAACAATTCTGTCATCGTTTGCTTTTGTGAATGGAATAAATACCCAAATAGGGACATTTCTTATAAACATCGGTGGTTCAGTGGTAGAATGCTCGCCTGCAACGCGGGCGGCCCGGGTTCGTTTCCCGGCAGATGAAATTTTTTTTTTACAATTTTAAAAACTAATTTATATTATTATCTTTATATATATAAAAATCAGCGTGTGTATGTAGGTATGTATGTTTGTCAATTATACACGTCCACAATACGTAACTAATCTGACTGAAATTTTAACAGTATATAAAGTTGAATCTGGAAAAACTCTTAGTGAAAATTTCAGGTCTCTCTTCCGAATATCCGTCGTGTTATTTGCAAATTTGCTCTTTCGCTCGCGCCTCTAGCGGTGAAAATGGGGGGTAATACCAGCTGACCTAATGTACATGTAAGGTTTGGAGCGGGACGCTTCACAAGAGTGACATCCACGGCTCCAATTTATAATTGTAACGAATAGTATTTGAATAAAAACATTTAATCGGGTAAAACCCGGGCGTTGCCCGGGTCATTCGGCTAGTCTTTATATATATATATAAAACAAAATTTGTCTGTCTGTTTATGGATAAACTCAGAAACTACTTAACCAAATGTCACCAAATTTTCCACATAACTACAAATGACCCTGAATATGAAGAATTCACAATGCATTAAAATTAAGTAGAAAAATATATTTTAAAATATATATTTTATCTTTGTGTATAACTTTATTTATATAGCCACTTGCTATTTGACCATTTAGAACTTTGAGAAAAGTTATAAAGCTATTTTTTGTCATATTTCCTTTTTTCGTTTCGTTTTATTTCCCAAATTCCATTAAATATTTATTAAAAATTATCATCATTATTAAGAAGGTTTTCAATGTGTCTGTATTCAAATTATTAATGACATTTTTGAAAGTAAAAACAGTGTATACGGTATTAAATATGTATAATGGGGGGGGGGGGGACACACACACACAATGGCTTAAAATGTAATAGAAAGTAAGCTGAATGAAGACAAAAAAAAAAAAGTTGAAAATTCCCTATGAATTGAAATGAAGTGATTTTGCCTATAAAATATCAAAAATAGACTGGATTGATACATATTCAAAATGGTTAAAATGGCATTTATTAAGCCAAACAGTATGAAAAAGTAGATACAGTAGAGCTTCCATTGAGAGGATGCATAAAATCGTAGCTTAACCCGTCTCTCAAAGAGGCAGTCTCTTATTAAAGGTATATTAGAGATTCTTTAATATCAATTAGAATCTCCAATGAGAGACCACCTACAGGAGAAACAAGTTGAGTCATGTTTTTAGGTGGTCTTTCTTAAGAGACTCTATTTACATATTAAAATCAACATTTTCTTACTGTTACGTTTAATTACGGCTAATCCCTAATATATAAAAGTCAGTGTATGTATGTATGTATGTATGTGGGTATCTATGTCGGCTTTACACGTCCACAAACGTAAACTAATCTGACTGAATTATTTATACCAGTAGTATATTGAGTAGAATCTGGAAATAAAACTTATGTGAAAATTTCAGGTCTCTATCCCGATTATTCTTCGAGTTATTTGCAAATTGCTTTGCAAATTTGCCTTCTCGTTCGCAAGCAACGCCTCTAGCGGTGGAGATGGGAGGTAATATCTGCTGACCTAATGTACTTGTAAAAGTGTTTTGACAGGAAATAGAGAAAAATCTGGAAAATATATTTATCGGATTTTTAGCCATAAAAATAAAATTGACAGGTTCTGGGCAAAAATAGTTGTTTTTTTAGTCAGAAAATGATGATGACAATATTGCTGTATCATGTTTGATTAACAGATACACAATTATATCGGGAAAAAATTCCAAAAAGCTGAAACCACGGGCGAAGCCAGTTCATTTTTAGTGTGCAGGAACAAAATTCTAACATAAAAACATTCATTCGAGCAGAATACACAAAGCCAGATCATCTCTTTATAAAAATATCGCTTCTCTGATACAAAGTTTGGAGCGGGACTTTTACAAGAGTGACATCCACGGCGCCAATTTATAATTGTAATGAATAGTATTTGAATGGAAACATTTAATCGGGTAAAACCTGGGCGTTACCCGGGTCATTCGGCTAGTCTCTATATATAAAAAATGAATGTAATCTGTCTATCTGTCAATTATTAATTGGACTGAGCGAGTATTGTGAGTTTCATTATTCTATATGGTCTGGAAGCATATTAAAATTAAATATACAAAATTTGAAAGGAAATTTGGAAATCTGTCCGTTCTTGGCCAACCTGACAACCCAGAAGTCTGAAAATTGGTCAGCTAGCATTGACATCAGGTTTGAACATGTGTACCAAATTTCATATTTCTAGGTGCCCTATAAGTATATTAATAAAAATTGATTACAAGATTTGGCGACAGACATCCAGACAGACAGACATGGAGGCAAGTTAAAAAAAAGCTTTTAAATAAAAGAGTTGATTAATCTCAATGAAAATGGTACCATCAGAAAGAGCGTAAAAAGTATACCAAGAAAGTTTAGACCAAAAAGGAGAAATCGAAGGAAAATCGCTAAAAACGAACGGTTCGCGAGATATTATCAAAACAAAATAAATAGAATTAAATATACAAAATTTGAAGGGAAATTTGGAAATTTGTCCGTTCTTGGCCAACCTGACAACCCAGAAGTCTGAAAATTGGTCAGCTAGGATTGTCATCAGGTTTGAACATGTGTACCAAATTTCATATTTCTAGGTGCCCTATAAGTATATTAAAAATTGATTACAAAAATTGGCGACAGACAGATAGGCAAGTTAAATAGAAGCTTTTAATAAAAAACAACTATTTTCGCCCAGAACCTGTCAATTTCAATTTTTCTTGGCTAAAAATGCGACAAATATCTCTTCCATATTTTTTTCTATGTCCTGTTTGAACACGTTTTACATGTATATTAGGTCAGCTGATATTACCTCCCATCTTCACCGCTAGAGGCACTGCTTGCGTGCGAAAGAGTGAATTTGCAAATAACTCGAAGAATTTCGGGATAGAGACCTGAAATATTCAATATAAGTTTTTCCAGATTCTACTATACATACTCCTAAAATTTCAGTCATATTAGTTACGTATATTATGTAAAGGCATTCCATTCACAAAAGCAAACGATGACAGAATTGAAGACTCTGACACTTGTAAATTTTAATAATAATATAAATGAGTTTTAGAAATTGTAAAAAAAATGCAGCTGCCGGGAATCGAATCCGGGCCGCCCGCGTGGCAGGCGAGCTTTCTACCACTGAACCACCGATGCTTATAAAAATGGCCATATTTGGGTATTTATTCCATTCATAAAAGCAAACGGTGACAGAATTGTTGATTGATGACTCTGATACTTGTATATTTTAATATATATGGTTAGTATATAAAATATTTTCAATTTTACTATGTATAAATATTATTTTGAGTTTGTATAAAGAATATCAGCCCGTTGAAGAGCAGTTAATTTGCTCGAAAGCTAGCAAATATAAATAAAAAGAAACTTTTAACCTGATTCAAGTTTTACTTTTCAAATAATTTCTGGGGAACTATTGCTCACATAAATATAAGGTGGGGAGAGGAATAAATAAGGATATCAGAATTTGAAAGAGGGCCCAAGACAACTAGGAGAGAGAGACGGGACTGGCACAGCCGAGCGGCCCTTCGTGTCCCACACAATCCCCAACTGTCTCAATAGTCCAGAGGTGTTAACTAACGGGTTCCAGTCCTCGCCCCTTGGAATGTCGCTGGTGTCTTTATTGGCCGGACTTTAGTGAGCCGTCTCTGTCTGGGCTGTCTGTAGGCTGACTTTATTTGTTGAATACAAGATACATGTGATAGGGGAGGTTTTTATACTACAGCACATATTCATAGGCAATATAGTTATAGTGTAACAGGCAAAAATGTTGACACAATCCAACTCGCCAGTTTGGCCATTATCTAATACAAAACGAAAAATTAAAATTAGATTGAGTGACAGCCGGCACTTAGACAGGAAAAAGGTCTCCAATTATACCGTTGGTCCGAAAATAACAGTCGAATTACCACCAGTTCCTAGCCTGATCTAGAATAGAACACACCATCTACAACAGAAGCACTGCCGCTCTCTCTCTCGAAGGTGACATCCAACATGCTTCGTTCTTTTGTTCAATCCCATTCATGCCTGAAGCCACTCATTGTGGCCTTAATGACAGCATCTAACCAAAATGCCACACTAGTCATCGAACAGGATACACACATCATTACAAATATATATACAGTTAAACCTGTCTATAGCGCCCCCTTTAAATAGCGCCTCCCTCTCTATAGCACCCGATTTTAAATACGTAGTACGATGTGATTTACACTAAAAATGACCTGTCTATAGCACCCCCTCTCTATAGCACCTTATTTTGGTGAGTCCCAAGTGAGGGCGCTATAGCATCCGATTTTAAATACGTAGTACGATGTGATTTACATTGAAAATTACCAATCCATACCACCCCCTCTCTATAGCTTCCCTCTAAATAGCGTTTTCCTCTTTATAGCGCCCGATTTTAAATAGTATGATGCGATTTACATTAAAGGTGACCTGTATATAGTGCACTGCACTTCAAAATAGCGCCCCCCCCCCTTTTTTTTAATGTCCTACTTCTAAAATTTTATTTAAAAATACCTTTAAATAGTGACCATATCTTAATTTTTTTTAAACTCTACATATTATTAAAATGCTTTTTTGAATCAAAATGAAATAAAATGGAGATCCCTTTCAAAAAAAGAACGATTATAATGAGGCATGTTTTTTTTTCAAAGTATTTTTTTACTGGATCACGTGAAATTTAATTTTTAAAATTTAATTTTACAATATTTTTTTTCAAAAAATAGTTTTTAATATCAAGTTATTGATTTATATAACGATGTCCCCTAAGCACCTAACTTTACCTCAAAGAAGTGATAAAGGAACGTGAATCAGGAAAAAGCGTGCCGACCGTTGCTAATGAATATGGAATTAGCCAAACACAAGTTAAAACGTTGATTAAGAATAAATTAAAGAATAATTTAATCAAAATCTTCTTCTGAAAATAAAAAGAATGAAGAAGTCAACAAAATTTGATGAGTTAAATGATCTTGTTTGGAAGTTTTCCACAGATATGAAGGCCCGCAACATTTATGTTTCTGGTCCAATGTTACAAGACCAACCACTCAAATTTGCCACTGGTTTGAAGCTTTCAAAGTTTAATGCATCAAATGGTTCGCTGGAAAGCTTTAGAAGTAGGTATGAAATAATTTTTTGGTTCCCATAGTGGAGAAACTGGGGATATGAAATAGGCCACCATTGAAAATAAAAGGCAAATTTGATAAAAATTTGTAATGGGTATTCCCCTAAAGATATTTTAAACGTTGATGAAACTGGACCTTTCTACAAGACAGTATAAAAAGAGTTTTTGAAAATGAAATGTGACACGACAAAAGGGGTGAAAAATAGTAAAGAGAGAGTGAGTATAGTCCTTTTGACCAATGTGCTTGGAGAGAAAGAAAAACCAATTGTGATTGGAAAATATAAAAATCCCAGGTGCTTCAAAAACCTAAAGTCTCACAATCTTCCAGTTACCTATGATAGTAACAATAGTTCTTGGATCACAAGTGATATTTTTACAAAAATAGTAAAGGATTTTGATACGAAAATATGTATCGCTAAAAGGGAAGTGCTTCTCTTTTTGGACAATGCACGCACCCATCTCAAAATGAAACTTGATAATGTCAAATTGTTTTTTCTTCCTGTTAATTGTACTGGAATTGTCCAACCCCTAGACCAAGGAATCATTCAGTCATTCAAGTTGAAATTTAGGACTAGACAGAGGTATTTCGTTGTTAAAAAAGCCACGAACCGTCCTGACATGACTGGCCCTGAGATTTACAAATTATTTAATTTTTTGGACAAAAACTTTTGGATAAAAAGCTCGTGGGATGAATTTTCACCTGAAACTATTCAAAAATGCTTTTATAGAACGGGCTTCAATTTTCGTTTAGATGAACCTGATGAATTTGAAAGAGATAATGAAGAAAGAGACCTTCTAGAAACTATGGCCCAAGAGATTTTTTGTGCACTTTAAAACAGTTAATTGAATTTGATGAAGAAGGTATTTTTGAAAGTGACAACCAAATAGATTGAGAAATGGATCAATTGGAATTGATTATGGCTTTTGATAAGAACGAAAGTAAAGATGAAGAAAAGAAGGAATGTCAGTCTGCAAAAATAGTGTTTTTTCAGAACCTAGAGCATATATTGATGGACTTAAGATATTTTCAGCCCAAAAGGATTCTGCTGAAATTTTCAATATCATCATGAACCTTGAAGAAGAATTTAGGAAAATAACCTTGAAAGATGCAAGACAAGCTGATATTAGAAGTTATTTCAAGTAAATTCATTTGAAACGATACTTTTGAGGTAAATAAATGTATTATACAATATAATCAATACTCTTCATAATTCATCCTTTCATTCCTCATCCAAAAAGGTTGGAAATAATCGATATATCACCTTGAAATAAAAATTTGATTTTTCGTCGAAAAGAAACTCCTGCGGTGTAACTTTAAGTGTCGTTTTACAAATGTATTATATTATTCAGTACTCGTGTAGTTACTATTATTTTGCTCTATTTGCAGATTAAAATACAAATTCATTAACCTTTAGGTTTTCCACATAATTTCGAATTATAAGCCCCCAAGATTTGTTGTAGATCTTAATATGAATTGTGTTTTTTTATTTATCAACTTTCCTTTATTGTTTTAAAATTAATTAATGAGTATATATACTTTATTTAAGAAATTCCAATGATATAACCAAAAACACGAATGAGATAGAGGGCATTGTAACTAATGTGATAGAGATTCTTTGAGTGCTCTGAGGCACTTCGTTGGGCACGACAACAACATTGACGTCTGTAACCACTAAGGCCTCATGACTGCATAACCCGCCAATCAAAACAATCAGAAGACAGAAAGTATATGCTTACCATGACAATCAGCCGCCATGATTATACGGAGGATAACGCAGAGGATGGAACCAGGAGAGCAGAACGACGCCGGAGATCACCATCATGCCACTCACAGCCACGGACTTTTGTGGAACGACTAGTGAAACACATCCAAGACCTCACAGCTACCACCTTTAGGTAGATTGTCGTTCTTCAATTGTCACAAACTTTGCATTCCATTCGCCCTTACAAGTGCAACGTACACACCGCAAATATCCACCTGACGACAAAAACTTTTGCCCTTTGAACGACTATGCCTTTTCCAACCATCACCAAGTACGTGACCATGGCTACATCAACCAGTGCAAAATAGACATCTGCCACTGATCTTCCCCTAACTTTACTTTGAAATATTTGCCATATCATCTAATTTAAAATATAAACAAAAAAATTAGCTAAAGAGGCCTATTCAGTCATAGAATCACCCATTTAGCCCACTTAATTTGTTAATCTACAACAACCAAAGTCCAGGATTGGAAAAGGGCGGCCAAACCCGCAGCCAAGCCAGCGGCATGTGTTTTCAGCTCTTGCTCAGCAGTTACTACCACTTGATTTGTTCCTTTCCTCCAGTTTTCCAGGATTTCTTTTCACGCTAACTTGACCCAATGTTACTGAACTCCAACTTCCGACTAAACTACAATGAACACTTTTGTATTGTTATTACAACTCATTTTCAACCTAAATTAACAATTGAATTTCAATTATATTTTTATCACAATTATATGGGACACATTTAACTTAAAATTATAAACGAACTCAATTATTTTAAATATATTGTAGCGTAGAAATCAGTCTTGGAATATCTTGAGATATCAAGCTATTTATTGATGACGTCAGTATGACTAGACGACAATTATCAACCCAGCCCCAGAACAACTATATACAGCTAGAGAATATTGAACAAGCAAGCTTAGGTCATCTATGATGCTTTCACAAATTCATAGTAATGATCTGTGTTAAATGTTTTCATTGAATAATTAAATTAAATAATAAAATATAAATTTTCTTCGCCATATAGCCTCCTATAAAGAGCATCGACCCGATGTTCAGAAGAAGACTTACGTCATCAGTCTCAAGAACTAGTAATAGGGCCAGGGATATTTTCATATGACTGCGGTGGATGTCTTGTTTCTGTTGAGATATCTTCTTCGTGAGGGCTTGGCAGGTCTATATTTACGTCAATGTAGTTTTTTCTCATTTATACTGTGGTCGGCAAGGAAGGATTTTCTAAATTTGCGGCCTCACCTCCAATATGGTCTATCATCTAGTTTTCATGGCGGGGCGTCCAGCTAGATCTTCTAGCAGGTGAGAAATATTGTCTGTTTCGACCGGGATATGGGGTAAGGCTTCGGTAGTGAGTGGAAATTCTTATCGGTGATTAATCGTTAGGTTCCTGAGATTCGGCTCGAGAGTTGTAGAATACCATTGTGTCGTGCTTTCTTTGGAAATATTCATTTCTCTTCTCCTTATTTTCTCTCTTCCTGTCGCGGCATTAGCGGACGACGTGACCTGGGCGTCCGCAGTAGAAACAGATAGGCTTTCCCTCAGTTGTCCGCCATTCATTGGTGTCGCGTCTTCTTCCTTGTTTCTGATACTAAGTTGAGGATGGGGAGTTCTAGGTTGAGCCTCGAATCTAAGATTTGATACCGGCCTAGATGCTTGAGGGGGACTTTTTGTAGGTTTTGATATAGGTACCAAGCTCTTTACAATCTCCTCCCTCACTAAATCCTCAATGGCAGCGATTTTAGGCTTCTACTTGAGGAGAGTTCAATGCTTGCTATATCTCCTCGCGGCCAATTTTTCGGATCAGCGATGACAGATATTCTCCGTCATCCTGGTCACAGAGAGAGAGCTCGTACCTGGCTGGTTGATTAGTAATGATAGTAGATAGCAATGATTTGTGTCAAATGTTTTCATTGAATAATTAAATTAAATAATGAGATATATTTCTTCGCCACAATATCCACACTGTAAAACTATAAATATATTTTGGATGACGAAAACAAATTTCATTTTATACAATGTGCACAAGAAACTTAGCCCTGGAAGCTTTAGTTATTTTATTATATACGAGGGGTGTCCCATAAGTTTGTGGCCCGACATATAAAGAAAATGACTAATAAAATGATTATGATTTATTTTTCAACATAATCCCCTTTAAGGTCTATACACTTTTTCCAGCGATGTTCAAATGCTTTAATGCCCTCCAAAAAGAACGATGTTTCAAGTGACTCAAAAAATGAGGTTACAGCCTCAATGACCTCTTCATCTGACCTAAAACGAATGCCAGAAAGTGATATTAAAAAAACGGTTAATTATAGAAACTTAAGGTATATTGGTAAAATTTATTAGTTTCTAATATTTCGTTCTCATGGTCGGGCCACGGACTTATGGGACACCCAACGTATATATACTAGCGAATATACTTCGCCGGTTTTTACCCAAATAAAAGTGCCTAACGAACATTTGTTTAAATTATTCTAGCAAAATTCAATCCCTACTGAATATATACTTGTCAAGATAACTTTGTTTGATACTCTGCTCCACCTAGCTGTACCCGTTCACATGTTGCTGTGTTTGAACAAAAAGGGTGGTTTGTAACCTCAAATATATTTATTAATGATAAAATGTATACAAAAAATGAAAATGAAAATTAACAATAATATTTTATCTCTACATATATGTCATTTGAAGATAAAATATGTAAAAAAAAGATATACATAGTTTAAGGTAGATTAAACATGCTTTATTATTTCAATATTGCAAACGAATTTCAATTGTACAATAATTTTGTAATTATCATCATAAAATGAATGATATTTGATGATTGATGGTGGACTTTATCTTAGTAGTGCTAGAACCCCAACTCTGATTTTTTAAAATATTTTTCAAAAACCTTCTCGGGGATATACCTAATAATTTCCTAATTTTCACGGCGATTGGATGTATAGTTTTTGAATCTATCGAGTACAGACAGATACACAATCATTTATATCTTTCTTCTTTATATATATAAAAGTCAATGTCTGTTTCGCGGTAAAGTCAAAACTACTGAACCAATCGGTACCAAATTTTTATTGTTGCTTTTTATAAACCTGAGGAATATTTTCGGCTACATTTTGATTAGTATTTTTGGCTATTTATTTTTTCATTCGAATATTTTTTTACACGGAGTAAATATGAGGCAAAGTAACAACACCAGGCCAATTAAGCGACCAATGAGTTTTCTGCTTTTTTTTCCAAGTTGCTTGCGTACTTTTTTTTTTAAATATCTTTTTATACGAGTGTTACTTTTTTTACAAAAGTATTGAGTATTGAGAGAGAAATTTATATTATTAAGTTACGGTAAGTGCACACAATGCAATTTTTAAAAAACTTTACAAAATTAGCGTTACTGTATGTAAATAATGGTTTTCGTATTTTTTATTAATTTTTGTTCTGGCCTTTTTTTATCTCTTTAAAAAAATCGCTTAAAATGCATTCGCAGTCATTAGCAAACACATATGTTTGCCTAATTTCCGAGTGCTCTTTTATTTTTCAGAAAAATATTTACATGCCAGTATTTTGAATTAATGTTTTTATAAACCTATTTTTTATTATTTTCTTACTGAAAGATAGGCATCACAGTCACTCACTCAACTCGGGCAATTTAAAGGGTTAATGCGCTGGGACGAGTACCTTGGGTTTTGGGTTAAACTGCCATCTATTTAAACTATATTGATTTTGAAACAACTAAATGGATTTCAAAATATAATTAAATCAAATACCTAAACATTAATATAATGCAATTTTGCCATCACACACACTTTTTGCCTGTAGTTTATGTGTTACTTCTGAATTGCTATTCTTTGAACGATGTACTTTCAGTATGAAGGAAATTGCATTCGAGGGAATTCTCAGGCGAAGCCGGGTCATTTGTCTATCTATATATAAAAATGGATGTATGTGTGTGTGTGTGTGTGTGGTCTGTTTGTCCTTTATGCCTGACCAAACCACTCATTGGAACGCCATTAAACTTTGGGATTTTATTTAGTATAGTACTGGGAAGGTTTCCAGCAAATAAAATTTTTGAAATAACTTTTCGCTTTAAAATAATCAAGATAAATATTCTAATTTATCTGTTATAATTCAACAATCTGCTCTAAATATTATCATGATGATACGATGATTTTGTAATGTAGAAAATTAGGAAAGACAAAATTCAGGATGACACGGCAATTTATTTGAGACAAGAATAATAATACAATTCCAAAGCAAAGATACTATTCCTTTAACTTCCAATTACCGAGGGAACCAATTAATATTGATTTTATTCAACTTATCGAGTATTTTTCAAGGGACCGGGGGAAAATGTTCACTTTATCGAGAGATTCGTTAGAAAAACCTTTACTCGGGTAAAACCCGGGCGAAGCCGGGTACATCCATACAAGAATAATGATACAATTCCAAGGCAAGATACTATTCCTTTAACTTCCAATTACCGAAGGAACCAATTAATATTGATTTTATTCAACTTATCGAGTATTTTTCAAGGGACCGGGAAAAAATGTTCACTTTATCGAGAGATTCGTTAGAAAAACCTTTACTCGGGTAAAACCCGGGCGAAGCCGGGTACGTCCGCTAGTATATATATATATATATTATATAAAAATATTATTTCATTTCAAATATTATATAATTTCATAAATTCAAATACTCTGCTAAATCGACCGCCAGAGGTCACGCTTTGCATATAAAAAATCGTTGTTGTTTTACCCCGTTGGTCGCTTTCCTGCTCTTGACATGAATCCTGCCAAGAAGAAAAAGAAGGTCTACAAGCCCATCGTAAACGTCGCCGACCTGGAGAGGGAAGATGAAATGGTGATCTCAAGCAACCACGACATCCTGCCCTGAAGACCCTGCATTAGAACCTTATCCACTTCATCGCAATGCGGACTGAGCTGGTCAAGGCCCTCCTTGCCGAAGTACCTCTCTGGCACCCTCCAGTCCTTCGCGGAGCTGGACGAAGTTATGGTGGCCAACAAGCCCCAGACTGCTTGCCGCAGCACTCAAACCTGCCCTGCTCCTTCCTGCAAGGAAGCCAGCTCCCAGACTGACCCAATCAAGCCCGCCACTCCTGCTCCTGCTGCTCTCCCTGCCAAGAAACCTGCCTCCACCTTGCCTGCTCCTGCTCCAACCAAAAGGAAGCAGTCTGAAGCTCCCAACCCGCCTGCAAAGAGGTCAAACCTGAATGGTCCTTCAAAACCTGCGGCTTCCCGCTTATCCAAGCCTGCGGCCGCCCAAGTGATCCTCCATGGAGAAAGATCGGCGGCTCACACAGTGGTCATCTTTGATGACCCACAGGCTGACCCAAGGGAGATGCTAAAAGCTGTCCGCGCTGCCCACACTCTCCCCCAAGGCGTTTGGGCCTCCCTGAACACCAAGGGTAGCTGGTCCTACACTCCCGTAATCCTGACACCATCCCTGAGGTGACAACCTCCCTGGCCAGAAAGTTGAATGGAATGAAGATCCGCCAGCAGAAGGAGATCCTGCCACGGATCTGCCTCTTCAAAGTGGATGAGGAGACATCCAACTCCACAATTGAGGAGACCTTCCTGGAAACCGCTGCTGTTAGAAAACTTCCTGGGGACAAGGTGGTGCGCGTGGCGCACCGTTCTGCACCCAGAAGCGGGACCTGCACCGCTTTCATCGAGGTGGACCTCAAGACCTTTAGAGCCCTTGGCGTTCACGGGAGTATCGTGGTGGATGGAGTAATCCTCAACTTTGAGGAGTCCATCCGCGCCCGGGTCTGCTTCCACTGTTGTGGTTTCGGCCACAACTCTGCCCAATGCTCCAAAGCTCCTAAGTGCTTCCACTGCGGTCAAGACGGCCATGAAGGCCGCGCCTGCCCATCTATTGCTGACCAGCGCACCTCCAAATGTGCCAACTGCTGCTCCAAGGGCCTTCCTGACAAGAACGAGGCGAGAGCCTCAAGCTGCCCCATCCTGAAGTCTAGGACCCTCAAGTTCTAGGCTTCAAGGACCTTCTGCCTCCAATTCCCTCTACCACTACTACTGGATTCCTGGCCAATTCAATGCTCCTGCCTCACTGCACCCTGGGTCTGTTCCCCTGCTTGCCCAACGTTTCCACCACCCCTGCGAGACATCTTCTGCCGCCAGATCCTAGGGTCCCTTGCCACCTGACATCGCGCTTGGGCTCAAAAATCATAACTTTTGGTTAGTAGCCCGTAAACCATATTTTCTCTCTACCCCGTTGGTCGGCTCAAATCTTTGTACATTATGTAAATAATCTTTTGTTTTCCTTGTTCTATTCGCCTTAAGCCAGGCTGTACTTTTACAAAATTATGTTTTTCATATGTGTGTGTGTGTATTCCTCAGATCAATTAAAGAAACCTCTGATCAAGACTATTATTATTATTGCCACGACTGCATCACCAATACCATTTAGTACCAAAAAGAACCAGCAAATAACTCCATAGGATAGTCCTCAATATGATCAAAAATACAGCAGAAAATCTATTTTCTTATTTATAAGATATATATCATTTCCTTTTATATATATCTATAAAAATGATATCCAAAATCGATGTTTGTTATCGCGTTGCGCAAAATCTACAGAATATATCATTATGAAATTGCGCATGAAGGTTGCTGAAGATTTCGTTTAACATATAGGCTATTCAAAAACCTAAAAGGGTTAATGTGCATTTTTTTTTAATAAAAAAACAAAATGCGTTAGTTCCAGCCTTTTACCGCTTGGGCGCAGCACTGCTCGCGACGATAAATGAATTTGATTGGTTAATAATTTAAACGTGGTTTGTTTACACGATGAATGTTTCTAAAAGGTAAGATTATCCAATCGCCGTGAATCTTTAGAAGTTATTTACTATACTACTGGGAAGGCTTCAGGTTTGAATTTGATTTTAAATAAATATTCTTTGCAATTTTTTATTTGCAAATTTTCTACTTTCACTCGCAAGCAGCGCCTTCCTCGGCTTATGGTGAAATTATAATTATAAATTGTAACAATACTTAAAATGTGTTCCAACTATAATAAATTTAATTTGAGAATTTAGTAATATAATATTCCAAAATGACGTAAAAAACTTGGCATTTTAATATTAATATATATTTAAAGAAAATGTTGTAAGGTTTTTGTGTTAAATGTTAAAATGTAATGCTAAAATATATTTTTACATTGTTTATTCAATCTGTTGTTGTTTTATAATAGTGAAGATGCAAATTACTTTGTTGTTGTTGTTTATTATCGTTTGTTTATATAAAAAACTAGCGGATCTACCCGGCTTCACCCTGGTTTTACCCGAGTAAAGGTTTGTCTAACGAACATTTGTTAAAACAATTTTCTATAAACTTATTTAAAAAATAATAGATATATTTTGATAATTTGAAACTCGTAAATTTGAATCTCTCGATAAAGTGAACATTTTTTCCCGGTCCCTTGAAAAATACTCGATAAGTTGAATAAAATCAATATTAATTGGTTTCCTCGGTAATTGGAAGTTAAAGGAATAGTATCTTGCCTTGGAATTGTATCATTATTCTTGTCTCAAATAAATTGCCGTGTCATTCTGAATTTTGTCTTTCCTAATTTTCAACATTACAAAATCATCATTTTTTCTAGTGAACATTTTTTTCCCGGTCCCTTGAATAATATCCGATAAGTTGAATAAAATCAATATTAATGGATTCACTCGGTAATTGGAAGTTGAAGGAATATTATCTTGCCTTGGGATTGTATCATTATTCTTGTCTCAAATAAATTGCCGTGTCATCCTGAATTTTGTCTTTCCTAATTTTCTACATTACAAAATCATCATTTTATCTATTGAACATTTTTTTCGGGCTTTGAAGAATCTATATATATAAAAATGAATGTTTGTATGTTTGTCTGTTTGTTTGTTGGCCTGTATGCACGGTATACAAATTCGCAGTAGTTCACTAATTCAAACCCAATTTCCATACATAGGTAAAAAATAACGGGGATGACGATAGGCTATTTTAAAAAATATATAAATCAATTATTAAAACTATATATTCAAATTATTCAACTTAGCTCACGAGCAGCGCCCTCTATCAAGTACTAAAAGGTTATAAATACGTACAAAATCTAAATCTTCTCAATATTTTATTAATAATAGTTCGCTTAATAACACATATAATATAAATATTTATATAATAACTGCTCTAATTTGAATTATTTGGTAGGTTTTATTTATTTATATATTCTCAATTTTAGATAAACTGTGTTGCTGGTTGGTTTGTAAATCCAAACGGAGTCCAACAACAAATTATTTTTCGTAAAATCAACTTTTAATTACATTTATCTAATACAAATTATCAGAAGGGATTAAATTGTTGCATACATGTTGACGTTCTTTTTGTTTATGTCTGTCGTGGTCAAATAACATTTTAATATTATACAATTTTAAAATATATGTGTTTGATATATTATATATAAATATTTACATTTTACATGATTTATGATTTATATTTAGAATGATATATAATTATTTTATTATATATATATGTGGCAATATCGTTGCGGAATTTCTTGTTGTTGGATGCGAATGGTGAGATTTGATTGAAGCGCAGTCGTTTGAGTGGAAGTTGCAGCATACAGTTAGGAATAATCAGGACACGTGATGGGGTTTGAAAATGAAAGGCAACTGGATTGGAGGAAAGAAAGCTTGAGAAGAGCTGAGCGATTTGACTTATTAATTATCTGATCACATGGCGGTGATTGACTTCGTTATGGGGTGAGCGGGAAGGTCTCGAGAGTAGATGTTACCTTGTTGAGAGCGAAATCACTACTAGGTCCGAACTCGGCGAGAGCGCGTGAACAACTGCCTATTCTTGCTTTTCGATTTAACACCAAGACTCAGTTTCTCTCTGATTGGTTGAGAGATGATCACATGATCTTTTCCTATTGGTCGACCTATTTAGGTGCTGTCTTCTGATTGGCCGGCGGTTTCCTTTGGTGTTGTTTTTACCGGAAGATATATCCGATTTCGTCAGGAAGTGTTGGGTAGCTTGACGCTTATAACTTCGACGGATATTAGATACGTCCTGTCTTTGCCGGAAATATTGGGTGTTAGCTTAACATTTATAACTTCTGGTCACCAGATACATCCTGCTTTGTCAGGAAGTATTGAGTGCTTCTTGACTAATATAACTTCTGCGGCCACTAGATACGTCCGGTCTTTGCCCCTGCAATATTGACACAGGGGTGCCAAGAATAGTCGTGCCAGCTTTAGGCCTACTTCCTATGTCTTATTGCTACTTGCTTTCCTCCAATCACCTTGTTCTTTATTAAGTCTTTGAAAATCATACATGGTACATACATAGTGGGTCGGGGTTGCATTTAATTATATACAAATTATGACAGATGCGCCCCCTGCATGTGAAGAATTCAAGAAGGGGTTAGCCTGAGAGAATTCTGTAAAGTGAAAAATAATTTTGTGGGAAAATTAGTTGTGGGTATTGAGGGGCTATATACAAGCATTGCTGGTGATATAAAAGTAAAATAGAATGGTGTTGATGATATAGGTTGAGTATAATTAATAGAAATCAAAAATTTTTTAATTGTAAGAAATCAAAATGAATGTTATGGTACATAGTGGATTAAAAAGAAAAGAAAATGCGCCTAAACGAATTCTACTCGAGATAGGAAATGAAATCGAGGGAGTTCTATTAAGGCTTTTGAAATCAAAATAAAAATAATATAAAAATAGTTGAATGAAATCAAAATTGAATGTGTTTGGTTGAAAAAAAAATTGTTTTGTTGCATGGTGATAAGGGAAAATGCCTAGTTACTTTTTTGCTCGAATTTTGGAAAAGAATTCGAGGAAATTTCATAAGGTCTTTTGAGAAATCAAAGTAAAATAAAAAGTTGAAAGAAATCAAAGTGAATGCTTGATGCATGGTGAAAAAAAAAAAATGCCTAACCATATTCTCGCTCGAAATTGGGAATGGAAAACGAGGGATTTTTATTAGGGCTTTTGAGAAATCAAAAAATAATAAAAATAAAAAGTTGGAGGAAATCAAAAATTAATATAAAAGTTGGAAGAAATCAAAGTAAATGCTTGGTTGCATGGTGAAAAAAAGATAGAGAAAAAAAAAGAATGTTTTTGTAAATCAAAATGAAATATAATATCCAATTTTGAAAGAAAACCAATGAGTTTTTGTTGATTGGAAACTATGATAACATAACTAAGTGGTAAATATATGATAATTAATGATTAAAAGTGATGTTAAGTTGAATAAATTGATAAATAGATTAAATATTTACATTTTTAATTGAGAGAAAATAATGAAAATGATTAATATGAAAAATAAGGTGTATTGGTTTGAACCCTTTGGTATCTACATGCCCTATAAATTTTTTAATTGCTCAATTATGCCCTATAAATTTTTTAATTGCTCAATTATGCCCTATATTTTTTTATCTTTGTGTGTGTTGTGAAAAATGTTAGAAGTCTGTAAAGTAATTGATTTGTTATAATAGGGATGGGAACTCATTTAGATGTGTGTCGTGTACCTTGTTTGGTTTTCGAATGACAGTCGATTTGTAAAAGTCGATGCGCAGGCTTGAATTGGAACCCAAGATTGGTGGTATAGAGAGAGGAATTTGTGCGGGGAGCGGTGACCTAATTTTACGTGTTGGCAGAAGAGAGGGAATGGTAATTGGAGATCGGACGAGGCGCTCCGCTTTGTTTGCATAGGCCGAATTTATCGCCGCGGATTACACTTCCTGTCGCGGTGTCTCAAAATTCTCATTTCCTGCCGTCTATTTATTTTGGGGTGTGGCTCGGGTCTTGTTTTTGGAGTATGACTTCTCCGATATTGGTTGGTCATCTTTTCAGTTACTGCTATCTCTTCGGAGTTTATTTAGATTTTCTGCAAAAATGGTTCCTAAAATTATGAGAAGTTTTATAAATGCTTGTCCAAAATTAAAAACTGCCTCTTGTAGTTCGAAGATTTTATGAGCGGGCATGGTATAGATAAACAAGTAATTAATGATTAAAATTGGGATACAGTTGTATGGTAGAACTAACA
The DNA here is from genome assembly GCA_030710605.1 of Cordylochernes scorpioides. Taxonomy (NCBI): domain Eukaryota; kingdom Metazoa; phylum Arthropoda; class Arachnida; order Pseudoscorpiones; family Chernetidae; genus Cordylochernes; species Cordylochernes scorpioides. The sequence goes on along the minus strand of CP092877.1, from coordinate 42,389,957 downwards.
AACAAAGGATAAAAATCAGATGAAAGATAGGATATTGCCCCATGTTCATCCATATTTTTGTAACTGGGGACTCTGAAATATTTGCTTGAACCTTATTAATTGTAGAATTTGAATGATTGGTAGGTTCGCAGTTCTCCTGTTTGATATCTTTAGGGAGTGGTGTGATATGATTGAGCTGGTTGTCAGGTTTGCAGTTTTTAACATCGGGGAAGAGTGGTGCAAATCGTCTTGTTACAAAAATGGCAGGGTCTAAATGCCTGAAAGGTTCGCTGCTGGTGGGTTTGAACCTTAATGACTCTGTTGGGAATAATTCGGGTGTTAAATGTTTGAAAGGGAACGTGTAATTGGGGTTGTGCTTTATATGATATGTGCTAACGGTGGGTGGTGATATATAACGGATTTTTTCTGTATACAGTTTAAGTTTGTTGACGTGGATTGTGTCAGTGTCTCTTTGAAATGGTTGATTTGGTCGATCTATGCGGACCACATTTGGTGAAATAATTTCTAATATTGTGTGAGGTCCTGTGAAATATGGCGCAAGTTTCCCTGTATTTGGGTGGTGATATAATTTTACTAACACTAGATCACCTACTTCGAAATGTGGTTGCTTGTGTCGTTGGTCATAAATGTTTTTGTCTTGTAAATGTTTGTTTTGTGTGCGTGTGTGTGCAATTTTTCTAGCTTTGTCGATATCTGGGTACGGTGTGTTATGATTAGAGATTTCTGGGGGTAGGATACCAAACATTAAGTATATGGGTGGAAAACCTGTGGTAGAGTGGGGTGTCTTGTTATATATAAGTGTAACCTTCTTGACCAACTTGGTCCACGCGACCTTAGGATTTTCTAGGTGTAATAACCTAAGTTTTCCCGTGAGGGTGGCGTTCAGGCGTTCACATAGGCCGTTGGCTTGTGGGTTGTTGCTGGTTGTGATTAACGGGTGAATATTTCTATTAAGGAGAAAACTACGAAATTTGGGTGAAGTGAAGGCAGGGGCTCTATCCGTAAGAAGGCGTTTTGGAGAACCATCCTGGAATACTCGCTTAAATACCTGTTGGTAGGTGGTGGTACTGGTGGATTTAGATGGAAAAGCCCACGCGTAGCGTGAAAAATGATCGACTACCACATGGAGGTATATCTTGGTGTTGCCATATTTGGCAAATCCTGCTATGGTGTCCAGGGATAAAAGGTCGAAGGGTTCTTTAGATTCCGGAGGTTGACTTAATTCTCCGTAAGTGGGTCCTACTGGACGTTTTGTTAATTGGCAGGTGGGACAGGTCTTAACTTTTTGTTTAATATCTTTTGACATACCTTGCCAGTAATATTGTGTGGAGATGATTCGTGACATTTGTGAAATACCGGGGTGATTGTATTGTGTGTGTACTGTTTGTAAGAGTTGTTGTATGAGTGGTTTTGGAAGTATAATCTTGGTTACACCTTTTCGGGAAACTGTATGTAATCCATTACGATCAATGGTCAAAGTAGACTCTTTCGATGGAGGAGGTTGGTGTGTCTTGATAAGGGTGGCGTCCAAGAATCCACAAAACGGGTTACGGGACAAGAGATCTGCTTCATATTGTAGTTTTCCTTTTATGTAGCGGACCTCATATTCGTAACTCGATAGTCGTAAACTCCATCGAAACAGTCTGCCGGACGGGTTCTTGATGGTTTTCAACCACTGCAATGCGTGATGGTCAGAAAATATAGTAAATTTTCTGCCCATAAGATAGATGCGAAACTTCTCCACACTCTCAACGATTGCTAAGCACTCAAGTTCAGAGATGGAGTAGTTTTTCTCGTGTGGGCGCAATGTTCGGCTGGGGTGTCTCTGTCTTGACTTGGTTGTTGTGGAATCGGAACTGGTGATTTTGGGACCGTTTGCACTGTCCGGACTTTTTCGTGGGTCGTCGGGACTGGTCGACGTCGGCATTCGCTGTGCCAGTGTCTCGCGCCGCAGAACTTGCAGTTGGACGGCGGAAGAGGTGCATTCCATGCACCTGGGCGTCGGGGTGTGCTGTGGTACGGACCCGACATTGTGGGTGGTTGATCTTCTCTGGGTCGCGTTGTCGGTACACTGGGCCCGTGGATCCGCTGTACAAGTCGGAACCACTCTCCTAGGTTCTCGGGAGGCACTACGCGGACTAGGCGCTGGTCGTTGAATGGCAGTCCTTCTGTCAGTGTCTCGAGGATCACCTCCTGTGGAAGTCCTAGTTGCAATCCCATGGCGGTTTTCTCCCGGTAGTAGGTCTCTAGGTTGGCTTGCCCAGTAAGCTTCATGGCGAAATATTTCGCAAAGGACGCTTCGCTTGACTCAGGATAGAGATCTAGGAAGATTTGCCTCACCTGGAAGTAGCTCCGGTCGGCCATCCGAAGTTTCCTGAAGAGCTCCAGGGGTTGTCGCGCCAGATAGTTTGGCAGGCGGAGTAATTTTTCTTGTTCTCCCATGGATGTGTCTTCCATTTTTCGGTCGAATGCTTGGAAAAACTGTGTCGCGTTGTATGTGCCATCGAAAGGCGGGATCGCCGAATCCGCTCCATCAGAAATTTTTACTCGGGTCAGGAGCGCCGATAGCTGGTTGACGGCGTCCGCTAGGGGCGCAGTTGTCTCTCGGCCGGTCACCTCCTGTCTTTCTCCTGCCTGTTCGCTCTCTCTTACTTCTTGCCTTCTTTCCGTTGTTTCCGCCGGGCCGTCTGACTTTACGCCTATGGGATCCTGATTAAATTCCATCTCTTTATCCTGTCGACTTAACCGTTCTGTGGCAATATCGTTGCGGAATTTCTTGTTGTTGGATGCGAATGGTGAGATTTGATTGAAGCGCAGTCGTTTGAGTGGAAGTTGCAGCATACAGTTAGGAATAATCAGGACACGTGATGGGGTTTGAAAATGAAAGGCAACTGGATTGGAGGAAAGAAAGCTTGAGAAGAGCTGAGCGATTTGACTTATTAATTATCTGATCACATGGCGGTGATTGACTTCGTTATGGGGTGAGCGGGAAGGTCTCGAGAGTAGATGTTACCTTGTTGAGAGCGAAATCACTACTAGGTCCGAACTCGGCGAGAGCGCGTGAACAACTGCCTATTCTTGCTTTTCGATTTAACACCAAGACTCAGTTTCTCTCTGATTGGTTGAGAGATGATCACATGATCTTTTCCTATTGGTCGACCTATTTAGGTGCTGTCTTCTGATTGGCCGGCGGTTTCCTTTGGTGTTGTTTTTACCGGAAGATATATCCGATTTCGTCAGGAAGTGTTGGGTAGCTTGACGCTTATAACTTCGACGGATATTAGATACGCCCTGTCTTTGCCGGAAATATTGGGTGTTAGCTTAACATTTATAACTTCTGGTCACCAGATACATCCTGCTTTGTCAGGAAGTATTAAGTGCTTCTTGACTAATATAACTACTGCGGCCACTAGATACGTCCGGTCTTTGCCCCTGCAATATTGACACAGGGGTGCCAAGAATAGTCGTGCCAGCTTTAGGCCTACTTCCTATGTCTTATTGCTACTTGCTTTCCTCCAATCACCTTGTTCTTTATTAAGTCTTTGAAAATCATACATGGTACATACATAGTGGGTCGGGGTTGCATTTAATTATATACAAATTATGACATATATATATATTTTTTTTTTATTATGACAACAAAATGTGATATTAATGTTAATTTATATAATTTTAATAAAGCATATTTTATGAGCATTATTTATTTAAGATGAATATTTTAATTTAATATTTGAATTAAATATTTATTAAACAAATTAAAACTTATAATGAAAATATGAAAGTTAATATTGTTAAGAAGAGTTTGAAAGTACATTTTATTTTATCCATTATTGTAAATTTGCCTAACCTAATTTGCATTTATGCTTTTAATTTTCTTTGTTCGCCTGTTTTACATGTTTCTTATTTTTTCACCATTATAAATTCCATCTTAACAATCATTAGATTAGATTTTTCCTCGACTTGTCCAGTGGACGGTTGTACAATAAACAAAATAAACATTTATTTCCCGCTGTCTCCATGTTTCCTCGCTGCACCCCAGAACATCATCGCAACACTGGTGGAGATGCTGATCCTACCATCAAAAATGAAGCTTCCTTAAGAAGAAGCCGTCGTCTACGAGGACAACCTCCAATGAGATCCTTCAGTGCCTCTCCAACAAGACGCGCCATTGTGAATCAAGATGACGCTACACCTTGCAACAACATTTTCTTCTGCCAGCCACCTCCTCCAAGTCTAGAAGTATTTGGCGGATACTCAGACGAAGATCCTTCAGAATGGCTGGAAGAAATCGAGTTGTTAGCAAGACAACAACGATGGCCAGACGATGTCATGCTGGCATATGCCCGGAGCTACATGGACGGACCTGCGAAGAAATGGGCAAAACTCAACAGCCCTCACATTTTTTCGGCCTGGAGTGTATTCAAAAAGGCACTCCTGAGAGATTTCAGGAGGGCAGATACTGCCAAATTTAAATTAATAATGGACCTGCAAAACAGAATCCAGCAGCCCAATGAGTCAACTCTGCGTTACGCCGAGGATGTCCTCAACCTCTGTAACAAGGTCAACCCCAAAATGACAACGGACGATAAATTATACTACATGAAGACTGGTCTAAACAAATACCTGTCACTCATTATGATGATAACACCTTGCAGCACGGTCAAAGACTTTTTGGAACTAGCGAGGCGAATAGATCAACATCTAGTGGATTTTGAGCAGCGAAGAAGCTTCAGGCAAAATAACCGCCCGACCAGACCATTCCCTCCTAGGAGAAACTACAACAACCAAACAGACCATAGTCGTGGTTTCGACATACCTCGATTCCAAAAAGGATCGTTCGCAAATGATAGAAGACCAATCGCAAGTGACAGTAGACCAACCTTCGCCCCAGGTAGATTCGAGAGGGCTAGACCTAATGACACAGGGATGGAACCGGTTGGAAACAATTATAGGAGCTCAGCACCAACCCCAACCAACAGAACCCCCGAGCAGTATCCCAGGAGGCAGACGTACACGACGCCCCAAAGTAACAGGCGTTATCAAAGGCCATTATACCAGGATCGAAGAATATGCTGGAACTGCTCCGAACAGGGACACATATCGGGGTATTGCCCTCGTAACACTGAACGACCGACTTACAATATCAGACCAATACAGCGGCAGTTTTCAAGGTCCATGGAGAGAGAGAGAGAGAGAGAGAATGAAAATGAAACTACTTTATTTCAATGTTCATATAAGATTATATAAGGTTAAATACAGAATAAATATAAATTTGAATAAATATGATTGATTATAAGGATAAATAAAAGTAAATAAAATATAAAATTCATAGATATACATATACATCACCTATTCCCCGATTTACACGGTAGATACGTTCCATGTGAATAGCGAAGACGATTTTCCTACTTTGGGAGAAGCGTCAAAAAAACTAACCCGACTGAATGGATCTCGGGCTTCTGGTGGTCGAATAAACTTGGTGATGAATATTCAAAGAAATAAAACGACTCATATAGAAATCAATGATTATACGGTTGAGGCATTAATCGACACCGGAGCGGTGGTTAGCTGTATTGACGAGGAACTCTCATATAAACTAAAATTAAAAGTTGTCAAAAATAATCTGAATTTGAAAGCTGCAGGTGATCAGAAACTTAATGCAAAAGGAAGGTCAATGGTATCATTCAATATGGATCAGGAAAAATATACAATTCAGATGATAGTGTTAGAAAAATGTAACCCCAAAATAATTCTGGGAGACGATTTCTTAAGCCATTACAAAGCCTTAATAAACTGCCGAAACAATACTTTATGGATTGAATCCCCAAATAATATGGACCAAGATGATACAAGTTTAAAATATGCTAGGGCGGTTGAAGATAGAATAATTCCTGAATTTAGCCTATGTCTGGTTAAGGGCTATTGCGAACCAACTACTGATGACAAGAAAATATTGATAGAGAATCTCTCATCGCTAACATCGAAATATGGCCTGATAACAACAAGATCTTTGCTGAAAAATACAAGGTTCCCTGATATTTGGCTTTTGAACCCTTCTTCAAAACCTATAAAAATTCATCGGCACATGAAAAAAGGGATAATATCGGAAGTAGACAGGATGTACAAGACAGACCATCGAGCAGTTTCCTCCATTGATCTTAATTTTGACATAAATCCCGATTTATCTTCCGAGGAACGTAATCAGGTTTTGATGCTACTCTACGAATACAAAGAAATGTTCGCCGCACCAGACGATTACAAAGGGAGAACTCACCTTGTCAGACATAAAATCAAAACAAACAGCGATATTCCCATAAGAAATAACCCCTACAGAGTGTCTTTGAGAGAACGCGAAATAATTAATAATCAAATAGATAAGATGTTGAAAAAAGGTATAATTTCTCATTCATCGAGTCCATGGGCCTCTCCTGTAATTATCGTTAAGAAGAAAGACGGAACATTTAGATTCTGTGTGGACTACAGAAATTTAAACTCTATCACTGTTAAAGATCAATATCCGCTTCCTCGTATAGACGACTGCTTCGACTCTCTCCATGGATCTAGATACTTCACATCACTGGACCTGTGTTCAGGATACTGGCAGGTGGAAGTTGAAGAACAAGATCGGGAGAAAACTGCTTTTGTGACACCTGACGGACTTTACCACTTCAACGTCTTACCTTTTGTTTAATGCAACGGCCCAGCAACTTTTGAAAGACTAATGGATAATATATTGAGGACCCATAAATGGAAAATCTGCTTGTGCTACCTTGACGATGTGATAGTTTTCTCTGAAGATCTACCATCGCATTTGACAAGATTGAAGACCATTTTGGGATGCTTAAGAAAAGCAGGATTGACACTCAATCTTTCAAAATGCAGATTCGCTTATGAAGAGCTCCTTTTATTGGGGCACGTTGTGTCAAAAGAAGGAATTACACCCGATCCAGAAAAAATTGCGAGCATAAAGGATTTCCCAGCCCTCAAAACAATTAAAAATGTCAGAGCTTTTCTCGGACTATGTTCTTATTATAGAAGGTTCATTAAAGAATTCTCAAAAATAGCATATCCATTACAAATTCTAACTCGTAAAAACCAGCCGTTTGTATGGGGAAAAGAACAAGAATCATCTTTTCTAACTACCAAAGAAAAGCTGAGTTCACCGGAGGTCCTAACTCATTATGATCCAAATAAACCCATAGGCCTCCACACCGACGCAAGCGATCAAGGACTTGGGGCAGTGCTCATTCATGTTGAAGACAATGGTAGAGAGCGTCCAATTTCATATGCCAGCAGAACATTGCAGAAGGCTGAGACCAACTATTCAACTACGGAAAAGGAATGCTTGGCTATTATATGGACAATTGGGAAATTCAGGCCTTATCTTTACGGCCGTAAATTCATCGTTTATACCGATCACCATAGTCTCTGCTGGATGGCCAAAGCAAAAAAAATTATCCGGACGTTTGGCGCGTTGGTCGTTGGAATTGCAAGCCTACGATTTTACTATAAATTATAAATCTGGAAAAACACATTTAGATGCTGATGGATTATCGCGGTGCCCAATTCCAGATAAAATTAAAATTTTACAAATTAATTATAACACCGAAGACTACGACGCTTACATTAAGAAAATTAACAACATGATCGACCAACACCCAAACAGCTACGGAGAAACCTTCACCAAACATAACGGAAAAAATTATAAAAATAATCCTACCCCAACAGGCAACCCGTGGTTACTGGTCATCCCAAAGGCCAAACAACTAGAACTCTTGGAACAGATGCATGATCATCCTACATCGGGCCACATGGGTATAAAAAGAACATACAGCCGAATAAAAGATAAATATTTTTGGCCTTTAATGTTCAAAACAGTGGAGAAATGTTTCCAGTTGCCCTGAATGCCAGTTTCGTAAGACCCCATCCCAACAACAATCGGGACAATTGCAACCGATACCACCAGCGTCTAGACCAGGGGTCTCCAAACTACGGCCCGAGGGCCACATCCGGCCCGCAGACAGATTTTGTCCGGCCCGCGGAGACATACTTGAAAACTCCTTTTAGAGAACAAATATTTTTTATAGCAAATAAAATGTTTGTGATAAGTTGGATAAAGAAACACAGAATGGTAATGAGTAAAGACATGTATAATTTATGCAGTAAATTTAACTTCAGCATATAATAACTAACAAATTATTGAAATGAATCCAACTTACATTTTATACATTGTAAGTAATGAACAACACATACCTTATAACATGACATATGAAATGCTAATGAGATGTATGTAATTGAGATTTTCCACCGACAATAGTTTGTAGTTGTGGACTAATTTTACTTGTACCAATTATTAAAAGAGATTTAAGATGCTCGTCAGTTAATTTAGATCTGTATACATTTTTTGTGTACTTCATTTTGGAGAAGGTTTTCTCACACAAATAAGTAGTACCAAAAACGGAAAACAGCCCACGAGCAAATTTATGCAAATTATCAAATTGTGTCAGTGGAAAACTCTTATAAAATTCCAACAAAGATGAGTTTTCATATTTGTTCTTAATTATAACACTGCACTGAAGATCAATCATTTCCATTTGAAGTTCCGGGGCTAGGGTTTCAATGTCAGCATCAAAAGGATTCTGAAAAATCTTAATTTGATTCGCAATGGCATCAAAGTCCGAGAAACGAGTATTAAAATTTATCTTCAAAGCACTCAAAGTTTCGATTGCAAAATCGATAGGAAACTCAGTCTCAGTAGTGTGGCTGAATATTTCACATGTTTTAAAATGTGAAAAACATTTACTTCGTAGTTGTGATTGAAACAGTATCAATTTCATCCGGAATGACTTGATATTAGTGTATAAATCAGGAAGATTCTGGTTTTCTCCTTGCAATCTCAAATTCAGTTCGTTCACATGTTTTGTCAAATCAACATATAATGCTAACTTCAATAGCCATGCGTTGTTTTGTAATTCAGTAAGAGGGCGGTGCTTTTCATTCAAAAATATTTCGATCACTGCTCGAAGTTCAAAAAAGCGCTGAAGGACTTTCCCACAACTAAGCCAGCGTACGGCAGTATGATAAGGTAAGTCTGCTTCTCCAATCTCTGCAATAAATTGTCGGAATTGTCGGTGATTCAGCCCAAAAGATCTGATGAAATTAACAGTTGATATGACTGGTTTCAGAACGTCAGACATATCCAAACATTTTCCGCACAAAGACTGTTGATGAATGATACAATGTAAGACTAATGGTTTTGAGCCGCCGTCATTTTCTACAGCCTTTGACACAAGAGCGACCACTCCTTTATCTTTCCCACTCATGTTTTTGCCTCCATCAGTTGTAATACATTTCAAGTTTTTCCATCGAAGGTTCTTTTTATTAATGGCCATTTCAACTCCTTTAAAAATATCGGTACCAGTAGTTGTGCCATGAATACTATACATATCAAGAAGTTCTTCGTGCACTTCATAGCTTTTATCTACTCCTCTAATATAAATCAACACCTGAGCAGTATCTGACACATCCGTTGACTCATCCAAGGCCAAAGAAAACCATTCAACATGTCCATTTTTGTCGAACAGTTGAGAGGATATATTTTCAGCGATGTTTTCTACCCTTCGAGCCACAGTGTTTGCTGACATAATGACAGTTTTTAATAAATTTACCTTTTCAGGGCACATTTCTTCGACTACTGCAATTATGCATTCCTTGATCATTTCTCCATCGGTGAATGGTTTTCCACGTTTTGCAATTTCAAGAGCCACACGAAAGCTGGCACGAGTTGCCGCCTCTTGTTCAGTTTTTACTTTTGTAAATAAAGATTGCTGCGATTTCAATCCGCGCTTCAAAGCTTCGAATTTTTCAGTCCGCACAATACCTGTATATTTTGAGTAATTTTGAGAATGTTCTGTTTCATAATGACGTTTCATGTTATATTCTTTGAGAACGGCTATGCTTTCATTGCAAATCAAACATAGCGCCTTGTTACTGGACTCAATTACGAAATACTGAATGTTCCACTGATCTTTGAATTTTCTGCATTCACTATCAATTTTTCGTTTCTTTTCCATTCTGCTAAATCACACACAAAAGCAACAATTAATAATAACATTTAATAACAAATAAACATAACAATTAATACAGGAAAATTAATAATATGCAGTGTTGCCATCTTGGCCCTCGGAACTTACTGGAGTAATCAGTATGGCCCTAAGGCTGGAAAGACCCCATCAGTATGGCCCTAAGGCTGGAAAGTTTGGAGACTCCTGGTCTAGACCGTTCGAACGAATAGGAATAGACCTTTTGGGTAGATTTCCCAAGTCCATCAACGGAAATAGGTGGATCGTTGTTTGCACAGACTATTACTCAAGGCATGTTGAAACAGCGGCGCTACCTCGAGGAACTGCCACAGAAATTGCCGATTTTTTCTTGAAAAGAATAGTACTAAGACATGGAGCACCGAAAATTTTAATTTTTGACCGCGGGAGTTCTTTCTTGAGCAAACTACTCACAAAAGTTTTGAAAATTTGCAATACGATACATAAGAAAACGACAAGTTACCATCCACAGACAAATGGCCAAACGGAAAAAATGAACCGTACGCTGACAGATATGATATCAATGTACATTGACGAGAAGTACCAAAATTGGGACGAGATTCTCCCGTTTGTGACTTTCGCCTACAATTCCTCGGTACAAGAGACGACCGGCTATTCCCCAAATTTTCTGATTCACGGAAGAAAACCGTTGACATTTCTGGACTCTACATTTGACTGGCCGGAAGTACCGCCTAAACCCGGAGACTTTGATGACTACATATCAAATCTCCTAACCATAGTTGAAGAATCAAAAAAGATTTCAATGGCTAGAACAATGGCACGGCAAGATAAATCCAAACAAGTATACGACAAACATCGCAGAGAAGTTAACTTTTCACCAGACGACCTAGTACTGATTTGGACACCGATAAGAAAAGTTGGAAGAGCGGACAAACTACAGAAAAATTACATCGGACCATTCAAGATAATTAGGAAGACATCACCAGTAAATTATGAAGTAAAATAAGTCACGGGAAGAGGCAAGAAAATTGTACATGTGTCAAGAATGAAACTGTACCGGACCCCAGACTTGAGGACAAGTCTTTTTCAAGGGGGAGAGTAATGTTAAGAAGAGTTTGAAAGTACATTTTTTTTTATCCATTATTGTAAATTTGCCTAACCTAATTTGCATTTATGCTTTTAATTTTCTTTGTTCGCCTGTTTTAGATGTTTCTTATTTTTTCACCATTATAAATTCCATCTTAACAATCATTAGATTAGATTTTTCCTCGACTTGTCCAGTGGACGGTTGTACAATAAACAAAATAAACATTTATTTCCCGCTGTCTCCATGTTTCCTCGCGGCACCCCAGAACACCATTGCAACAATATTTAGTAGCCGCTACATAAATCTCAATTATAAACATGTTTAAAATAGTCAAAATGAAGAGTACGACTACATTACTCTCCTCCCAGTAACTAAGTTGCGTATATTTACAGCTGCTCAGCTACTTGGATGTACATCAACATTTACTTATTAAATAGGTTATAGTCTATTAGTCTTGAAATCTAACAGGAAGTTGAATGATTCTTCCAGAACAAGATGTCTTGATATCAGAGGGTACTTGAGTCCGTTCTGAAATATTTGGTCTTGTCACAACTGGCTGTGTCGTAACAAAATTGTCTGATTTAAAATCTCCTAATAAATAAGCTGGCTTCAATCTATCAATAGAAACTGTCATGTCTCTTCCTTTTACACAAATTGTAAAGTATTTTTCTGTTCTAGTCAGAACTGGAAAGGGTCCATTATATGGTGGTTCTAGAGATATCTTTACCTTATCAACACGAAGGAAAATATGTGAGCACGATGACAAATCCTTGGGCACAAATATCTTATATGAAGATTTTACCTTATTTTGTCTTGGTCCCATAGATTCCATTTGCTTTTGGAGTTTATTTGCAAAAGTCTCTGATGATGGCAGTATCTTAGTTTCACAGAACATAAATATTTATTCTGTAGATTTTGCGCAACGCGATAACAAACATCGATTTTGGATTTCATTTTTATAGATATAAGGAAGAACAAGGATATATATATATATACTAGAAGAATGACCCGTCTTCGTCCGAGAAATCCCCCAAGTGAAGTATCCTTAATACTGAAATTACATCAATAATAAATAGTAGAAGTGCCATAGAATAACAATATAGAAGTAAAACATGAACTATAGGGAAAAAAGTGTGTAATTGCAAAAATTGTATTATACAAGGTATGTCCCATAAGTTCCCGGACTGGGTCCATAAAAAATGAATAAATGGAAAATGTAAATAAATTTGACTGTTTATTATAGAAAAAATATCTGGCAACACGGTGGTACCAATATCGAGTCGGTAGGTGCGCGCGCGCCAAGGTAATTCTAATTTATTTAAAGGTCACACCTAGCGCTGCGGCGATTTTACGATGGAAAAAAAATTGAAGCAGAGGATTTGCATAGAATTTTGTGTGAAACTTCAAATATTAGCAACCGAAACTTTTGAAATGCTTAATAAAGCATTCCCCAATGACGCCCTAAAGAAAACAACTGTTTTTGAATGGCATTCTAGATTTAAAGCTGGCCGAATTTCCATTGAAGATGCTCCTCGTCAAGGACGCCCAAAATTTCAAAGTACTGATAAAATGTGCAAAATAATTACCGATTTGATAAAAGAAAATCCTCCAACCACTTTGCTGGAGCTAGAGCAAGACACATGCATCTCTAAAACAACGATTGGAAAGATCGTAACCGAAGATTTGAAGCTCATAAAGACTCCTGCAAAATGCATCCCAAGATTCCTCACTAATGAGCAAAATCTGTGTCGGCTTGCAACCTGTGAAGACATGTTTAAAATGACAAGAACAGATCCGGAATGGAAATACAAGATAATCACAGGCGATGAGACATGGGTCTATGGCTATGAACCTGAAACCAAGCGTCAATCTGCCGAGTGGAGAGGTCAGGGTGAGCCTAGACCCAAAAAAATCCAGGATATTGAAATCCAGAAACAAGGTGTTGCTGGTCGCTTTTTGGGATAACAAGGGCATTGTTCATCACGAGTATCTTCCTGCAGGCCAAACAGTTATTAAGGAAATGTATTTGAGCATTCTTCGCCGTCTAAGGGAAGCGTTCGAAAAAAAAGGCCCGAAAAATGGACTAATGGTGACTGGATCCTACACCATAACAATGCCCGCCCTCACACAGCGCACTTGGTGACGAGTTTTTTGGCGAAAAACGGGACAGAAATCCTACCTCAACCACCCTATTCCCCAGACATCGCACCAAATGACTTTTTCCTGTTCCCCAAACTCAAAGCAGTTCTAAAAGGAAGACATTTTGACACCAAGGAAGACATAATAGAAAAATCGCTGCTGGCATTGAAGAGCATTCCAAAAGAGGCCTATAAAAACTGTTTCGACAATTGGGAGAAACGATGCCGCTGGTGCGTTGAAGCAAGGGGGGATTACTTTGAAAAGTTTTATTAAAAAAATTCAAAAAAATCTTACCTTTTTTTTATGGACCCAGTCCGGGAACTTATGGGACATACCTTGTATTAGTGTTTAGGTATTTGATTTAATTATTTTTTGTAATCCATTTAGTTTTGTTTCAAAATTAATATAGTTCAAATAGACGGCAGCTTTTCCATCAAACCCCCATTAACCTTTGAAATTGCCTGAGTTGAGTGACTGACTGTAAATAATCCTGACTGCGATGCCCATCTTCTCAGTAAGAATAAAAAAAATAGGTTTAAAAAAATTAATCCAAAATACTGGCATGTAAATATTTTTCTGTAAAAAAATAAAAGAGCATTTTGAAATATTAGGCAAACATATGTGTTCGCTAATGATTGCAACTGCATTTTAAACGATTTTCAAAAAGAGATTTAAACAAATAAAGGCAAGAACAAAAATTAATAAAAATATGAAATCCATTATTTACATACATTCACAAAAGCAAACGATGACAGAATTGATGACTCTGATACTTGTATATTTTAATATTAATAATAATATAAATGATTTAAAAAATTGTAAAAAAAAAAATTCATCTGCCGGGAATCGAACCCGGGCCGCCCGCGTGGCAGGCGAGCATTCTACCACTGAACCACCGATGCTTATAAGAAATGGCCATATTTGGGTATTTATTCCATTCACAAAAGCAAACGATGACAGAATTGATTGATTGTTGATGACTCTGATACTTGAATATATAGTAGCCGAATGACCTGGGCAACGCCGGGGTTTTACCCGATTAAATGCTTTTATTCAAATACTATTTGTTACAATTATAAATTAGCGCCGTGAAGGTCATTCTTGTATAATATATAAATGAGTTTTAAAAATTGTAAAAAAAAAATGCATCGGCCGGGAATCGAACCCGGGCCGCCCGCGTGGCAGGCGAGCATTCTACCACTGAACCACCGATGGTTATGAGAAATGGCCATATTTGGATAATTATTCCATTCACAAAAGCAAACGGTGACAGAATTGATTAAGAAAGGGAATGCCCGGGTTTTACCGATTAAATGCTTTTATTCAAATACTATTCGTTACAATTAAAAATTCGCCGTGGATGTCATTCTTGTGAAACGTCCCGCTCCAAACTTTGTGTCTGAGAAGCGATATTTTTATAAAGAGATGATATGGCTTTGTGTCTTCTGCTCGAATGAATATTTTTCTGTTAGAATTTTGTTCCTGCATACTAAAAATGAACTGGCTTCACCCGTGGTCTCTGGTTTTTGGAATTTTCTGGATATAATTTTGTATCTGATAATCAGATATGATACAGCAATATTGTCATCATCATTTTCTGAATAAAAATAAACTACTTTTTTCCCAGAACCTGTCAATTTATTTTTCTTGACTAAAAATCCGAAAAATATATTTTTCTGATTTTTCTCTATGTCCTGTTAAAACACGTTTTACATGTCCATTAGATCAGCTGAAATTACCTCCCATCTCTACCGCTAAAGGCGCTGCTTGCGAGGGCAAGGACAAATTTGCCACGCAATTTGCAAATAACTTGTATACATACTTGTATACTTGTGTACATAGACCATAAATCTGTACATAGACAGGAAAAGCACATATGTTTTAATAATATAAATGAGTTTTAAAAATTGTAAAAAAAAAAAAAATGCATCGGCCAGGAATCGAACCCGGGCCGCCCGCGTGGGAGGCGAGCATTCTACCACTGAACCAAAAGCAAACGGTGATAGAATTAAGAAAGAATGCATGACGTTGATAACTGTATATATTAATATTTATATATCAGTACATTTATAAATTGTAAAAATTTTAAAATGTGTTCTAAGTACAGTGGACCCTCGGTTTGCGAGCATAATCCGTTCCAGAGCCATGCTCGTACTCCAAAACGCTCGTAGTGCGAAACTTATTTTTAATAATTGAAACTCGGGCAATTCTTCTTGCTACGAACAATGGCACAGTTTCCCATATTTTACATATTTCCCGAATCTGATCTGAAGGGAGGGATCCCAGTGAATTTTCATCCATCACGATTACGGGCAACCATCACGAGTTGCTCGTAATGCGAAATTTCACTCGTAATCCGAGGTAAAATTTTTCAAAAAATTTTGCTCGTACTGCGAAAAGCTCGAACTCCAAGGGGCTCGTAAACCAAGGGTCCACTGTATAATATATGCAATATTTAATTGGAGGATTTAGTAATATAATATTCGAATGACGTTGTAAAAAAACTAGGCATTTCAATATCAATATATATTCAAAGAAAATATCTTATTTAAAAATTAATAAATTTTTTCAAAAATATATTTAAACGCATATAACAATATTTTATATTAAGAAAAAGGCATCTCCTTATCGTGCAACTGAAAGTTGCTAACGCGCTTACGCCATCTGTCGAAATAGATATCAACTATTCTCGTTGATTTTTTAGTTGATATTTATTCCGACAGATGGCGCAAGCCATTAGCAAATTTCAGTTGCACGATAAGGAGATGTCTTTTTCTTAATTTATGCACCTTATCCCAGTACAATATTACATTTGTACTATTTTTTCAAATATTTTATATGTTTATAAATCTATATATAGGTGGTTTGGATGTTTTCTAGAATCGTTTTAACAAATAACAAATCGTTAGGCAAACTTTTACTCGGGTAAAAACCGGGCGAAGCCAGGAACATATATATATGTTAATAAAAAGGCATCTCCTTATCGTGCAACTGAAAGTTGCTGATGGCTTGCGCCATCTATCGGAATAAATATCAACTATTCACGTTGATTTCTAATTATTCCAGAATTGGCCAAATACCCATTCTTGATTAATCAAGAAAAGCTAACCACGGACGCGTTTCGGGCTGTTGACCCTCATCAGCGTGGCTGTACCTCAACGACCAAAAAATTGGTATTTCAGGTATCCTGAAAAATCAAGAATGTGTAGCGGTCTCACGCAATTCTGGCCTTAACTACCTGTTTCATGATTTTTCAGGATGCCTGAATTACCAATTTTTGGTCGTTGAGGTACAGCTTGCACCACGCTGATGAGGGCCAACAGCCCGAAACGCGTCCGTGGTTAGCTTTTCTTGATCAATCAAGAATGGGTATTTGGCCAATTCTGGAATAATTAGAAATCTACGTGAGAAGTTGATATTTATTCCGATAGATGGCGCAAGCCATCAGCAACTTTCAGTTGCACGATAAGGAGATGAATTTTCTTAATTTATGCACCTTATCTCAGTACAATATCACATTTGTACTATTTTTTCACATTGGGTAGCGGTCTCACGCAATTCTGGCCTTAACTACCCGTTTCGTGATTTTTCAGGATGCCTGAATTACCAAATTTTAGGTCGTTGAGGTCCAGCTTGCACCACGCTGTTGAGGGCCAACAGCCCGAAACGCGTCCGTGGTTAGCTTTTCTTAATTAATCAAGAATAGGTATTTGGCCAATTCTGGAATAATTCGAAATCAACGTGAATAGTTGATATTTATTCCGATAGATGGCGCAAGCCATCAGCAAGTTTCAGTTGCACTATAAGGAGATGCCTTTTCCTTAATTTATGCAACTTATCCTAGTACAATATCACATTTGTACTATTTTCCATATACATATATGTGTTTGTCGGCTATGCAAGCCCTCAATATATAACTAATCTCATTGAAATTTAACAGGACAGAGAGTTATATCTGGAAGAGCTTTTTTCGGACTTTTAACCAAGAAAAATTATAATTATCCAAGTACTGAGCAACAATTATATTTTAGTCAGAAATGATTATGACAATATTGCTGTATCATGCTTGATTGACATAAACAAAATTTTTTAGGGGAATATCCACTATAGCAGACCACGGGCGAAGCCAGATAATAATATTTAGTAGGCAGGAACAAAATATATCAGCGAAACATTCACTCGAGCAGAAGACACACGAAGCCAGGTCATCTCTATACATAAAATATCGTTTCTCGGCCTTTTGGCTAAGATCATGTAGTTTATATCTAGATATTTTTATTTATATATCTTTTAAAAATCTATTCAGTAGAGAGAAAGTATATGTTTGTTCGAAAAAATTATTCTATCTATATATATATTAAAATGAATCTGTGTGTGTGTCCTTTATGCCTGACCAAACCACTCATTGGAACGCCATGAAACTTTGGGAAGTTATTTAGTATAGTACTGGGAAGGTTTCTAGCAAATAAGATTTTTGAAATAACTTTTCGCCTGAAAATAATCTAGATAAATATTCTGATTTATCTCTTATAATTCAACAATCTGCTCTAAATATTATCATGATGATATGATGATTTTGTAATGTAGAAAATTAGGAAAGACAAAATTCAGGATGACACGGCAATTTATTTGAGACAAGAATAATGATACAATTCCAAGGCAAGATACTATTCCTTTAACTTCCAATTAACGAGGGAACCAATTAATATTGATTTTATTCAACTTATCGAGTATTTTTCAAGGAGCCGGGAAAAAATGTTCACATTATCGAGAGATTCGTTAGACAAACCTTTACTCGGGTAAAACCCGGGCGAAGCCAGGTACATCCATACAAGAATAATGATACAATTCCAAGGCAAGATGCTATTATTTTAACTTCCAATTACCGAGGGAACCAATTAATATTGATTTTATTAAACTTTTCGAGTATTTTTAAAGGGACCGGGAAAAAATGTTCATTTTATCAAGATATTCGTTAGACAAACCTTTACTCGGGTAAAACCCGGGCGAAGCCGGGTACATCCGCTAGTATATTATATAAATATATAATGTAACGAATATTATTATCATAATTTTCTCTGTGTGTTCCGGAATATTATTATCAAAAATATTGGTTAGGCAAACTTTCACTCGGATAAAACCCGGGCGAAGCCGGGTACACATCCGCTAGGATATATATATATATATATATATATATATACTGGACGAATGACCCGGGAAACGCCCGGGTTTACCTGATTAAATGTTTTATTCAAACACTATTCGTTACAATTATAAATTTGGCGCCGTGGATGTCACTCTTGTGAAACGTCCCGCTCCAAACTTTACAGTCAGATTAGTTACGATATACACATGTGTGAATCTTCAAATCGAGCGAGCGTCTATAAATATCTCGAATCAGATCAAGTATTATAATTATTAAGCTAACTACACTGGTGTCCAAAAAATAAGAAACTTAACCAATATTGAAATTTCTCAAAAGCTAATTTATTAACAAATATAAAATTTAGTATACAAAAAGTTTAAACTATGGAGAATTTGACTAGCTATATGAAAATAATATATATATATATTTGAAATTATGAAATATGCAAATTATTACCAACATACCCAAAGCTAAGGTTCCAGATCTTAAAGAAATAAGATATCAATAGGGAGTATGATCACCTCTAACAGCTATCAAGGTCTCACAGCGAGCCCTCACACTGTTTACCAGGCTTTGGAGGAGGTCCAGGGGTAGTAAACCCCACTCCTCCAATAGAGCAGTTCTTAGCTCAACGAGGGTTCTGGGAGAGGGGTGACGAGCTCCAATACGTCTCCCTAGAGTATCCCACACATGCTCTATTGGATTCAGGTCCGGAGATCTGGCTGGCCAATCCATCCTTCGAATATTCTCACTCTGGAGATATTCATTGACTAGCCTAGCCCTATGCGGACGAGCATTATCGTCCATTAAAATTAAATTGTGACCAATTTGATCTCTATAAGGTCTTAGATAGGGCTCAAGGATCTCGTCCCTGTACCTTTGGGCAGTTAAAGTGCCCCCAGAAAAAATGTGGAGGGGTGTGCGTCTGCTAGAACTGATGCCAGCCCAGACTAAGAGACTGCCCCCTCTAAAACTGTCTATTTCCCTGATGTTACTGGGATGATAGCGGGTTCCAGACTCCCTCCAGATGAAAACTCGTCGAGAATCTGTGTTTAAACTAAATCTTGACTCGTCACTGAAGAGAACATTGGCCCACTGATCATGAGTCCAGGCGTGATGTTCCAAGCACCAATTCAAGCGGGCTCTCCTGTGAGCAGAGGTTGAAGGGATACAGACCATTGGTCGTCTTGCATAAATAGCGCCTTCGTGAAGCCTTCGGTAAACAGTTTGTCTTGAAATTCTCGTTTCAGTAGCACTTGAGAGTTTATTAGAGAGTTGAATAGCTGTCATCTCCCTATGGCGCTTGGCAGTTACGACCAGATAACGGTCTTCAGGGGTAGCTGTTTTTCTTTTTCTACCAGAACCTTCTTTCCTTTTGATGGTTCCTGTCTCAATGAACTGTTTCCATATTTTGCTGACCACAGATTTATTCACATTTAGCCATTTTCTACTTCAACTTGTGATTGCCCTGCCTCCATTCTTCCAACAGCTCTCCATTTTAAATCATCTGCTAAAATTTTTCGCAAACACATAATTAACTAAGGATTAAATAAAATTATAATTGGACTATTCTTAGATGGGGTAAACCACACGCCAAATAGCACACTTATAAAGAAAAGCAACAATTTGCATATTTTCAATTTTACCGAATCGAATGGTTGCGATGAATAAATCCTACGACTTAAAATACCTAATTAAATTACTTTTTAGCTTTTAGCGTTGTATATTTTAAAACATATCATTAAAAAACAAAAGTTTCTTATTTTTTGGACACCAGTTTATTATTAATAAAATTTTGAGAAGATATCGATTTTAAACGTATTTATAACCTTGATAGAGTGCGCGGTTCGTGAGCTAAGTAGAATAATTTGAATATATAGTTTTAATATTTAATTAATATATAATTTAAAATAGCCTATCGTTTTCCTTGTACTTTTTTTACCTATGTATGGAAATCTTGGTACTGTAAAAAAAAAAAAACTTTGCTTCAATAATATAAAAAATAAAAAAACACCCAGGCTAAGTTTCGAACCAAGGTTGTGGAAATACGAAGCCGCACACCTAACCATTAAGCTGCGCTTGGCATCATAAATATTCGCATGCAAAGCTATTTCAGGCATTACATATTTCTAACGACCATTTTGAAATAGGTTTTTGAAAAATGGAAATTATAATACTTCAAATAAATAGAAATAGAGTGAAAACAAATAAAACATACCAAATATTTCGAATTAGAGCAGTTATTTTGAACGGCGAAATAGATAAGTCATATCAAAAATGAAAATATATAAATAAATAAAACATACCAAATATTTCAAGAGCAGTTATTTTAAACGGCGAATTATATCAGTTATATCTAAAAATGAATATATATAAATAAATAAAACCTACCAAATATTTCAAATTAGAGCAGTTATTATATAAATATTTATATTATATGTGTTATTAAGCGAACTATTATTAGTTATTTTAAACGGCGAATTAGATCAGTTATATCTAAAAATGAAAATATATAAATAAATAAAACCTACCAAATATTTCAAATTAGAGCAGTTATTATATAAATATTTTGAAAATAGAGCATGACCATTTTTAAATTTTACACATGAAATTGAAAATAATAATTCTCTGACATTTTTAGATCTACAGCTTAAAAGAAAGTTTAATCAAATAGAAACTAGTATTTTTAGAAAATCAACCCACACAGGAAATTATTTGAATTTCAATTCTTTTGGCCCAGTTCATCATAAAATCGCTGTGGTTAAAGCTCTCCAAAAGATTAGATACACATTGTTCTTCAAAATTTAATGATATAGTGGAGAGAAATAGAATCTTCGGAGATTTAAAAAACAACATTTACCTAGAAAATGTGTCGAAAAACATTTTTATAAACCAAAATCTCCACCTTTAAATAACACCCCTGATCAATCAAAAAAACTTTACTGCTCCCTCCCCTACAGCTACGGCTCTTAACGCATAGCCAGAGTCCTAAAGAGATACAACATCATAACTACCTATCAATCATCTTTAAATTTAAAAAAGGCCCTACGCCATCCAGACACTAAACAAATCAACAAAATGGAAAACAAAATCAACGTAATTTACAAAATACCTTGTGACAATTGCCAAGCTAATTATATAGGTGAAACCAGCAAACCACTTAAAGATCGTTTAAATCAACACAAATCAGGACTAAGGAATTACAACCCACTGTCTCTCCTTGTAGATCATGCACTGAAAAACAACCACAATCCGGATTTCGAAAATACAGCTGTTTTATACCAGAACATTAAAGAAAAACACTGCCGATTATTCTTAGAAAGCTGGGCCTCTGCAGAAGACACAGAAAGCATAAATAGAAAAATTGATTTACCAGACATCTACACACCATTTAGATCTTCTTAATTTTTGTCTAATTATTTTAATTTCAATTAGTTAATTTTTATTTTAAATTGACTTTTTTATACTATTTTAAAGGGAGAGGTGCCGTTTTTCAAAATTACATAACTTTGCTTTATTTATTTTTTTTGCTTTAATGAATTTTTAAATTTTGTTGTAATACCCGCGATTTCTTAAATTATATTTTCACACATTAGTAATAACCTGTAAAAGTAATACATACCACTTGTTTAAAATATTTTTACATTTATCGCTTCAAAACCCAAAAGTATTTGTTGTAAGATTTAGGTACTTACAGCTTGTAGGAAGGCATGAGGACGTTGAGGATTATATGATAATAATCTTTATTATCCATTTAGCAAGAAAAACAAAGTTATGGTAGCGAACAGTTATTGTAACATAGAGAAGAAGGTAAACAAACAGTTGTGATGATGATAGGTCCAGTGTGGCGCTAGCTGTCGTAGCATTCAGTTATCCAACAAATCCCCGGCATGAATGTGGAGACATCACGAGGTTGTAGCGTAACTTCTCAAATGTCGGCCTTGGTAGCGGCTTGGTCAGAATGTCCGCCTTCATGTCGCCAGTTGGGCAGTAGATCATTTTTATCACTGTCTTCTTCTGAAGATCCTTCAGGTGATGGATCTTGGTTGCGATGTGCTTGGTTCTAGAAGACACTTTTTCGGATGAACATATCTTGAGACATGATTGATTGTCTTGGTGGAAGTAGATTGGAGCTTTCTGTTCCAGTTCGAGATCCTTTAGCAAGTCGAGAAGCCATAACAGTTCTTGTGAGGCTTCAGCTGCGGAGATTAGTTCCGCTTCGGTGGATGAGAGAGATACGCAACCTTGTTTCCCAGTCATCCATGAGATGGGGTTTGATCCCAGTAGGAACAAGTTTCCGCTTAGTGATTTTCTGTCGGTGTTGTCGCTTGCCCATGTGGCATCACTGTATGCTTCCAGCGTGGGAGGTTTTTGGTTAGATATGCGTAGCTCGAGTTCTTTAGTAGTTTTTAGATATCTTACGATTCTTTTTGCTGCATTCCAGTCACAATTTCTAGGATTCTGGTTTCTGCTGCTAAGTATGCAGACTGGAGCTGCGATATCTGGTCTGGATACTACGCTTAGGTACAATAGTGAGCCTATCAGTTGTTGGTATTGGACGTTGTTTGGTAGAAGTTTTTCATCAGATATACCGGGATATCCGCTTTCCATGGGAGTGAAAGTAGGTTTCGCTTCTTGGAGATTGTACCTTTCAACTAGTTCTTGGATTTTACTCTTTTGGCTCAGTAGGAGTTCACCTTCTCTGTTCCTGGAGATTTCTATACCAATGAATTGAGTGGGGTCTCCAAGGTTCTTTATTTCGAATTTTTTTTCGAGAGTTTTTACAGTGTTTTGGATGATTACTTCGGAATCGCTTGCAAGGAGCATGTCATCCACATATAGAATCAAGTAGATGGAATGGTTTTCTTCATTCTTGGTGAATAGGCATGGGTCTACAATGCTCTGTTTGAAGTTATTTTTAATTAGAGTGCTTGCAATTTTTGTGTTCCAAGATCTTCCGGCTTGTTTTAGACCGTAAATTGCCTTCTTTAGTTTGCAGACTTCGTTTGTTTGTTTTGTATGGAGTCCTTCTGGGAGTTCCATGTAGAGTTCTTTATCTAGGTCGCCGTGTAGGAACGCTGTCTTGACATCGAGGTGGTTCACTTGCATCCCTTTGTAGACTGATGCGGCTAGGAAGGCTCTAATTGTAGAATGCTTCACAATTGGTGCAAAGGTTTCTTCGTAGTCTCGGCCAAATTTCTGATTGAACCCTTTTGCTACGAGTCTGGCTTTGTACCGCTCTATTTCTCCTTTGGAATTGAGTTTTTGTTTATAGGTCCATTTACATCCTATGATCTTTTTGTCCTTAGGTAGAGGCGTTAGTTCCCATACATTGTTCTTCTCAAGATAATTTAGTTCTTCGTTCATTGCTTGTAGCCATTTTTCTCTTTCTATTTTTGGTAATTGTAGGACTTCCGAGTAGTTGGTGGGTGTCTGAATGTCTTGAGCTTCAGTTTTGTACAGCATGTAGTCATTTCTTATGGGAGGTATTCCCTTTGTTGGTCTCGTGGATCTTCTTTGTGTGACCACTTGTGTTCCTGTGCTTGTACCGGGTTGAAGGTAATCCTCGGTTTCTGAGTCCTCAAGGTTTTCGGGTTGTGTTCCTGGTTCCTGACTTTCCTCTGCATTACCAATATGATTGGAGGAAGTTAGATCTGTACTTAGTACTTGTGGTGAAGTTGTTTTTGTGGAAGCGTGGTGAAAACCATTTTCTTTTTCTAGAAATTTACGGATCTGCTGATTGTGATGTTGTCGGTGTCGTGCAGGATTCTGTATCCTTTGCTTCGATCATCGTATCCAAGAAAGATCCCTTCGATAACTTTGCTATTCAACTTGTTTCTTTTTATCTTGGGAATATAGGCGAAGGCTTTACATCCGAATCTTTTTAGATGCTTCAGGCTGGGCTTCCTGTTGGTCCATAGTTCAAATGGAGTCTTGTCTGTAGCTTTCGAGGGTATTCGGTTGTGTAGGTAATTAGCTGTGGTAACCGCTTCCGCCCATAGAGATTGTGGGAGTCCTGAGTCAAACAGCATGCATCTTGTCATCTCCATTAGTGATCGATTTTTCCTTTCGGCTACTCCGTTCTGGGCTGGTGAGTAGGGGACTGTTAGCTGATGTTTGATTCCGCTTTGGTTCAGGAAATCTTCGACTTGTCGGTTTACGTACTCACGACCGTTGTCTGTCCGTATGGTTTGGATATTTTTTCCAAATTCCGTGTGTGCTGAGATGACGTAGTCTTTTATTTTTTCATAGGCTTCGTCTTTTCCTTTCAGGAGGTAGGTCTTCGTGTATCTGCTGTAGTCATCAGTGAAGGTGATGAAGTATCTCTTACCGCTGAGAGAGTTAGTTGGTAATGGACCGCAGATATCACTGTGGACAAGTTGAAGCGTTTCAGTTGCTCTGTACTCTGTCTTCTTTGGAAATGGGGTTTCGGTGAGTTTTCCTTGAATGCACTGAACGCAGTCTGTGCTGTGCGAACAGTTATTTAGACTTACTCCTCTTGCTAGGTTCTCATTTCGAATCTTCTTAATTGATTCTATATTTCTGTGTCCTAGTCTGTCGTGCCAGAGCATGAGGCAATTTTTGTTCTTGCAGTGGTTTTGTTTTGCTACATTTGCTTTGAATGTGCGAGTTTGGGGGTTGTCATCCAGGTGGAGTCGGTGCATTCCATTGTCAAGTATACCGTTCGCGAGGGCTGTGTTGTCTCTTTCGATGGTACACCAATCTCTGTTGAACGTTACTTTACATCCGTTGGAGGTGGCCGCACTCACTGACAGAAGGTTGTCTGTTAGTTCCGGGATGTAGAGAACTTTTGTGAGAAGTAAGGTGTCAGTCTTTCCTTGGGGTGTGATGACTTTGATTTCTCCTTGTCCTATCCCTTTGACCTGCAGCTTATTGCCATTAGCAACCACAACATTTTGTGTTTGTTCTCTGTTAAGTTCAGTGAAGAAGCTTTCATCGTACGCCATATGAGATGTGGCTCCAGAGTCGATGAACCAGTTGTGTACACTTGCTTCTCGTTGAGTGCAATTGAGAGCTTTTGGGTTAGGTCCTTTTGTTGTTCTCTGATTTGTGGGTTGTTCTTGGGTGACACTCGACTGATTTGTGTACTTTGATACGTTTCCTCTTCTGAAGTTTTCATATTCGTACTCTTTGTTGCTGTTGTTTCGCTTTTGATAGTGCCAACATTCTTCTTTGGAGTGGTTTGGTTTGTGGCAGAAAGAACAGAATTTCTTCTCTTTTTCTCTTCTTTGGCTTGAAGCTCCGTGGAGGCTTTTTAAGGCTTTTGATCCGGTGCTTTCGTCTTTCGAGCTTTCTACTCTGCGTGTGTGTTCATCAAGGAGTTTGTTCTTGGTAAATTCAAGCGTTAGCTCGTCATCAGGCCTTGATTCCAACATCGTGATGAGATTGGAGTAGCTCTTTGGAAGCGAGCAAAGCAGTATAGCCGTGATGTGAGAGTCCTTTAGTGTTTCGCCAATGGTTCGCAGTTTGTCAACAAGTTCCATCATGGTAGTGATATGCTGTTGCATGTCTTTGTCTTCTTCGAGTTTTAAGCTGTATAGTTTCCTTAGCAAATAAATTTTTCCTGAGAGTGTTTTTCTTTCATAGATATTTTTAAGAGTGTCCCAGGTAGCTTTGGCTGTTAGTAGGTTTTTGACATGCACTATTTGTGAGTCGGCGATGCTTAGATTAATGATAGCTCTAGCTTTTGAGTCTTTCTTTTTCCATTCGATTTTAGGTTCATCTGGAATATTTTCGGTGACAACTTCCCAAAGATCTTCCTTTTGCAAGAGCATTTCAATTTTGAAAGACCATAGTGAGTAGCTATAGCCGTCGAGCTTATTTAGGGTTACATCGTGGCTCGGGAGTGACGCCATTTTTGCTAAGCCTTTTTTCTTTGTCTTAACTCGTTAGTTGAATTTCATGCAATATTCAGTCTCATAATCTAATTGTTGTAAGATTTAGGTACATACAGCTTGTAGGAAGGCATGAGGACGTTGAGGATTATATGATAATAATCTTTATTATCCATTTAGCAAGAAAAACAAAGTTATGGTAGCGAACAGTTATTGTAACATAGAGAAGAAGGTAAACAAACAGTTGTGATGATGATAGGTCCAGTGTGGCGCTAGCTGTCGTAGCATTCAGTTATCCAACAGTATTGATACATTAAATATATAACATATTACATGCAATACTTTAAACTTTTTTAGTTTCCACTTTTTAATTTATTTTTTCTCATTTATTCATCCTAAATTGTTTTAACTTCCATTTCAATGCATTTTTATAATTTCTTTTTTACTTACATAAAAATCGATCTCCTTAAATTTTGAAATGAATTTTTTAAATACCCACATTTTTTTGTTAAACGTTTTAAAAAAGTTCATACAGTTTATTGTTTAAATCATTTTAAATTTAATTTCAAATGTTTTAATAGATACATATATTTTTACATTTATCTCTTATTGAATTATTATTGAATTATTTTTATGTACTTATTACAATTTTTTTAAAATATAAAGATAAAACTCATTTTTTTTCCTTTAATATTCTAATATATTTTACATATTTGATTGCAATTTTTATAATATTTTTTCATTCACAAATTTTTCCCACCTACTCTGTATTTTAATTGATTTCAACTGTGATATTATAACACTATGCGGCGCTGAGTTTGTGTATACAAAAATGTAATGCCTCGATAAAGGTTGGCCGTTCAGCCAGCCGAAATATTGGCAAAATAAATATTTTATTAAATCCAATATATGCCTTTTTATTATCTATATAAATATTTATATTATATGTGTTATTAAGAGAACTATTATTAATAAAATATTGAGAAGATTTAGATTTTAAACGTATTTATAACCTTTTAGTACTTGATAGAGGGCGCTGTTCGTGAGCTAAGTAGAATAATTTGAATAAATAGTTTTAATAATTGATTTATATATTTTTTAAAATAGCCTATCGTCTTCCCCGTTATTTTTCACCTATGTATGGAAATTTTGGTTTGAATTAGTGAACTACTGCGAATTTGTATACCGGACATACAAACACACAAACATTCATTTATATATATATAGATATATAAAAAATAGTACAAATGTAATATTGTACTGGGATAAGGTGCAAAAATTGAGAAAAAGGCATCTCCTTATCGTGCAATTGAAAGTTGCTAATGGCTTGCGCCATCTATCGGAATAAATATCAACTATTCTCGTTGATTTTTAATTATTCCAGAATTGGCCAAATACCCATTCTTGATTAATCAAGTAAAGCTAACCATGGACGCATTTCGGGTTGTTGGCCCTCATCAGCGTGGTGCAAGCTGTACCTCAACAACAAAAATAAATTGGTCATTAAGGCTTCCTGAAAAATCATGAAACGAGTAGTTAAGGCCAGAATTGCGTGATAACGCTACACAATGTGAAAAAATAGTACAAATGTAATATTGTACTGGGATTAAGTGCATAAATTAAGAAAAAGGCATCTCCTTATCGTGCAACTGAAAGTTGTTAATGACTTGCGCCATTTATCGGAATAAATATCAACTATTCTCATTGATTTTTAATTATTCCAGAATTTGTCAAATACATATTCTTGATTAATCAAGTAAAGCTAACCACGGACGCGTTTCGGGCTGTTGGCCCTCATCACCCTGGTGCAAGCTGTACCTCAACGACCAAAAAAAAAATTGGTCATTAAGGCTTCCAGAAAAATCACGAAACGGGTAGTTAAGGCCAGAATTGCGTGAGAACGCTACACAATGTGAAAAAAAATAGTACAAATATAATATTGTACTGGGATAAGGTGCATAAATTAAGAAAAAGGCCTCTCCTTATCGTCCAAATGAGAGTTGCTAATGGCTTGCGCCATCTATCGGAATAAATATCAACTATTCTATTTGATTTTTAATTATTCCCCAGAATTGGCCAAATACTCATTCTTGATTAATCAAGAAAAGCTAACCACGGACGCGTTTTAGTCTGTTGGCCCTTATTAGCGTGATGCAAGCTGTACCTCAACGACCAGAAAAAAAAGGTCATTAAGGCATCCTGAAAAATCATGAAACGGGTAGTTAAGGCCAGATTTGCGTGAAAACGCTACACAATGTGAAAAAATAGTACAAATGTAATATTGTACTGGGATAAGGTGCATAAATTAAGAAAAAGGCATCTCCTTATTGTGCAACTGAAAGTTGCTAATGGCTAGCGCCATCTATCGGAATAAATATCAACTATTCTCGTTGATTTTTAATTATTCCAGAATTGGCCAAATACCCATTCTTAATTAATCAAGAAAGCTAACCACGGACGCGTTTCGGGCTGATGGCCCTCATCAGCGTGGTGCAAGCTGTACCTCAACGACCAAAAAAAAATTGTTCATTAAGGCATCCTGAAAAATCATCAAATAATATATATATATATATATATAAAACATACTAGCCGAATGACCCGGGCAACGCCTGAGTTTTACCCGATTAAATGGTTTTATTCAAATACTATTCGTTACAATATTATAATTTGGCACCGTGGATGTCACTTTTGTGAAACGTCCCGCTCCAAACCTTGTGTGTGTGTGTGTTTTCAAAATATAAAAATAAATATGTAAATTTTCACAACGATGTTTGAAAATTATATTATTTTGATTTTCAAATACTATTCGTTACAATTATAAATTGGCACCGTGGATGTCACTCTTGTGAAACGTCCCGCTCCAAACTTTGTGTCTGAGGAGCGATATTTTTATAGAAAGATGATCTGGCTTTTGTTTTCTGCTCGAATGAATGGTTTTCTGTTAGAATTTTGTTCCTGCGTACAAAATAATGAACTGGTTTCACCCGTGGTCTCTGCTTTTTGGAATTTTTCCTGATATAATTTTGTATCTGATAATCAAACATGATACAGCAATATCGTTATCATCATTTTCTGACTAAAAATATATAGTTTTGATAATTGATATATATATTTTTTAAAATAGCCTATCGTCTTCCCCGTATTTCTTTACCTATGTATGGAAATTTTGGTTTGAATTAGTGAACTACTGCGAATTTGTATACCGGACATACAAACAAACATACAAACATTTATTTATATATATATATATAGAAGATATAATTTTATCTAAAAAAACAAAATTTTACTCTATAAGAAGTTGTATTCTCCCGATAAAAACACACACACTCCAAGTTTAGTGTAAATACTGTATATATCATATATTTAGACGATAAAAAACATGGCGAAGGAAGACGAGGTTCTTTTATTGATGCATTAGAGCAAGCTTTCGGGCAAAATCCCTTCGACAGGCAAGATAAAAACGACACTATGAACGATACCGATGGCTGTAGTGAATATATACATACACATATTAATTTACATAAATATAGAAAAAAGCATGCAAATGGGCAATTTAATTATTTGTAAAAAATAAAAATCATAGAGGATAATTCAAGAGATGCAAAACCATAGCTGAAGGAAAGAAATATTAATGAAGCATAATATATGTCTGAAATGGAGTATTAAGTATATAAAAGTATATAAAAGAGAAAAAAATTTACATAATGGCCAGGAGAGCTTGATGTGCGTCGGGGAGGTCAATTTTACGGTTAAAGACATGAGGGAAGTTTAAATAAAGGACAGGAGAGGATGATAAGCTTCTGGAAGTTCTATTTTTCTATTGATGCTGTTCAGTTTGTGGGATACTATGGATTCTAGAATAATTCTTTGGTGTAAGATATGTTTGTGCCTGTAATGTATGGTGGGGTTTTTGATGTTGAAAGTGTGGCCTGTGCTCTGCATATGTTGATAAATGAGGGACCTGGTATCTTGCCTGGAAATATTACGGGAATGTTCAGTCATCCTGATGGACACAGATCTACCCGTCTCACCAACGTAAGTGGCAGGACACTGTTCACATGAGACGGAGTAGACTGCGCCCACAGAACGAAGGGGGTCAGGAGGAGCTGTGGACTTAGTATGAGGATGACGGAGGGATGAAAGAAGGTTCAGGGAGTTTTTATATATGGTACGGATGCCATAGGATTTAAGTTTTCTGGCTATATCAACTGAGGAGGGGAAGTAAGGGAGATATCATATATACAGACAAAAATTAAAAAAAGGCTTTCATGAGAATCTACCTTCGGACAAGTATAGGAGCTCCATTCAACTTATCAAACAAGATACTGAAGAAAGATTTAAATCAACCCGATCTAGAATAATATGCTTCAAATTTTCGTCAAGAAATAAAAGATTCAACTGAAAATTTCAACAAATCCAACTATACAAGATATTCTTTGGGATAATTTTGAAAGGCAATTTGTAAATTTGGTCGTTTTTCGCCATTCTGACAGCCTGAAGTCTGATGCTTTTTCAACTTGTATTGGCATTAGGTTCTAACAAGTATACTAAATTTAAAATTTCTACGTTCTCCAGAAGTATACTAATTGATTACAATTTATTTTGGACAGACAGACTTAGAAGTAAGTTAAATAAAGCTTTTAAAATGTCAAGGATACCACCTGTAATAGGCGAAAATGTAACAGGGCTGAAAGACTTGTGCACAGAAAAATTCTAAAGAACGATCTCTAGAAATAAGTACAGGGTGATCCAAAAGTCCCGCACTATTTTAAAAATTAATAACTCCGCGAATATTTGCGCTAGAGCAATGCGGTAAACACCGTTGTATTCAGGATGCAATGGGATTTTTTATGGCAAATAATGAAAAATTCGAAATTGATTTTAGTTACAATTTTATTCGCCAGATGGCGCTCTACCAGAATCAGAGATTCAGCGGCCAGATTGTTTGATAAATTGAAAAAAATAACTGATCGACACGTATTTTTACTTTTTGAATACCAGGAAAGAACCCTAATAATATCAAATAACAAATTAATAAAACACCACTTCGCCAAAAGTATGAAGAATTGGTTAACGATTTTCAAATACAATCAGAGATATGTAAAATAGGTAAATGCAAATTAAAACATGTAGCAAAAATATGTATATTTTATATGGGGTTTTGTGAAATAGATTGAATGTTTGAAAAACACTGCTGATAGCAATACACGAATTTTTGAAATGTTAATATAGTATCAAAAATTATGATGGCACTATTAATAGGATTTCTTGCTATAAGAAATGTGTAGTTTCTTGACTGATTGGCGACCTTTGACTATTTAACTGCATAT
This sequence comes from Cordylochernes scorpioides, assembly GCA_030710605.1. Taxonomy (NCBI): domain Eukaryota; kingdom Metazoa; phylum Arthropoda; class Arachnida; order Pseudoscorpiones; family Chernetidae; genus Cordylochernes; species Cordylochernes scorpioides. Next base: position 42,358,338 of record CP092877.1, on the reverse strand, counting down.
TTGTCATGATCCAACAAATGAAATATAGAGGGGAGTGACAAAATATATTTGTCGTACTTTATTCCAAATATTCTATGGGCTTGTCAAATGTTATCATTGTTTATTATACTGTACACAATTTTAAAAAATGTATCCCCTCAAATAAAAATAATTTTTAAATCGCCTTTTGCGTTGAAAATCGTGGTAGTAAAATCATTTTGTATTATTTTTTTTTCACAAAATTTCTAAAGTTATTGGTGTACAGAAAATATTCCTTTTGCTATTTCTTTTAATGAGCGAAAAGTGAAAACTAAACATAAGGGGGAAAATTGTGTGTACCAGTGTTATTCGAGAAGTTATAACACTCTGGTTTGCACGACATAATATGTGAGCAAATGACAAACAAAATATTACTGTTCACAAAAAATAGAGTCAAGATATGAGGACAGAATTTATTATCCCCATATCCCAACACAAAGAGCTGCAAAATATTGGTAGATAATATAATACATGGCGGCTTATCTAACACATGAGGTAACTGCTTTCTCTCTTGTATTAGGTCACAATCCTTGCTCAATGTGGCACCCTTTATTCTCAATCACCACCTGGAGACGATAAATGACAGAATGGACAGCATTAAATAACATATATATATATATCTGTTGAAATTGATAAAACGTGCCATCTGATAGAAGCCTTCAACATGGCCAATGTGGTAGGCCAGCATCGATAAACACACGATTTAATGTACCCCCATAGACAAAAATCGCAAGGCGTCAAGTCTGGTGATCTTGGAGGCCACTGGTATATAAAGTGGCGACTTATCATACGATTTTCACCGAACGTATCCTTTAGCAATTGTTTGGCACCTCGGGAGATATGAGGAGGTCCTCCATCTTTCATGAATGTTATTTCGCTTAGTGCTTTTGCCCTGCACAATATGGGAATACCCTTTTCTCTCAAAAGTTGAACATAACGTTCACCAGTTACAAAAACGGTTTTAAAAGTTCTTCCATTGATTTTTCAAAGAAAAATGGCCCAATAATAAAAGAAGTGAACCCACACAAAACTAACTCTCGGCTGGTAAAGTGGCATTTCTGTAAAAATCCTAGGGTTTTCTGTTGCCCAAATGCGGCTGTTTTGAATGTTAAATTCTCCGTTTAGAGAAAAGTGAGCATCATCTGACAACAGAACATTCGACAGCCAGTTTTCCTCAATATCAATTTGCCGTAAAACCCATACAGCGAATTCTTGACGCATCTCAAAATCGCCAACTTTCAGCTCGTGAAATCTTTGAATTTTGTATGGGTACACACAATAGAGACATTAAGTGAAGCGTCTTCGGATATCACAATCATACTCGACGAATTTAACGCCAAAAGTTCAATTTGGGGATCACCTGTCCAGGATAACAAAAGTCAGCAGGTTGAGGACATGCTAACCGACCTCGACCTTACACCGTTAAATAACGGAGAGAATACCTACCTAAGTCCACAGGCACAGAATCCGCAATAGACATCACAGCGATAAATTACAACATCGCACCCACAACACAATGGAAACTCCTGAGAGGTGCAATCAGTGACCACAGACCAATTTTAACAACCCTAAACTTCAAAATTGAGAATGTCCATTAGAATAAAAGAACATGGAACTTTAGGAAAGCCGACTTGAAAAAAATTCACAGAAAAGCTTGAAGAACTGTGCAACGAAAAATTGAATTACAGAACGCTTAACAAAAACTTGGAAAAATTCTCTTCGAACATTTCAAAAGCTGCAAAAGCATCGATACCTAGAGGTAGACGTAAAGACCTGTGGATACCTTACTGGAAGGACCACAACATCGAGGCAATGATTTCAGAGAGAGAGACAATATCAATGAACTTCTTAAAAAATAAAACAGAAGAAAACAGAAAGGAACTCATTGAAATTAGTCACAAAATAGAACAAGAAATTTGGATATGCAAACAAGAAAAATGGCAGAATTCTGCGAAAAAATGGATCCAAGAAAGGACAGCCAACACTGGAATCTGATTAGAGTGTTAGAGAACAATCAAAACCAACACCAATCCTCCAATACTCTAACCGATATGAATAGAACAGCGAGAACGAGAACAAACAGATGGCTGACATAATTGCTGAATATCTTTCAAGCACTTCCATACTCAACTATACGAATGAAGACAGGACTCTAAAAATAATATAAAACAGTTAGTTAAACAAGCAAGAAACTTCCATCAACAAGATATTTTCTCGAGAGACTTCACACTGAATGAGCTAAACTTATCAATAAAAAATCCAAGAGGTCACCAAGAGATAATCTAATCTTTGGTCAAATGATTAAACACTTTGAAGACAAAGCTAATAATCAACTCCTACGAATACTGAAAATTTCATGGCAAACTGGTAAACTACCAAAGAATTGGAAGCTATCAATTATAGTGTCAAAACTGAAGCCAAACAAAGATGCCAAGGAATACAAGAACTATCGGTCAATTGCTCTCACCGGCATACTTTGTAAAATACCAGAACGAATTATCCACTCTAGGCTCATAGTCTGGCTCACTAACAATAATAAAATAAACCTCTACCAAACTGCCTATAGATCCCAGCACTGTACGACTGATCAACTGTTCTACTTCTGTCAATCAATAATAGATTATTTCCAGGAAAAACCGCCAAAGAAGACCACGGCTATATTCCTTGATATGACCTCAGCTTTTGATCGAGTGTGGAGGGAGAAATTACGTGAAAAGCTGCACAACATCGGAGTAAGAGGAAAACCTTAATCTGGATTGCAGACTTCTTAAGGGGAAGAAGGTTAAAGGTTCGGGTCAATGGAGAATTTTCCAAGGAAGGAAGAACATGGGCTGGTGTAACTCAGGGATCTGTGCTCAGTCCTCTACTCTATCTGCTATATATTAACGACATCCATCCTTACCTCACTGAAGACACAAAGGTTGCCTGTTATGCAGATGAAATAGCCATATGGCACACAAGTAGCAGCATAGAAAAACGTAAAAAATACTGAACACATCAATGAGAGGACTGGAAAAGTGGGCAATGGAACTCCAAATGAACATAAACCCAATAAAACCAAACCTATGCGTCTTCTCCACTCACAGGGAAAAAGGCATAAATATAACCACAAAATAAGCATAAACAAACAAATATTTGATAAAATTAGAAATCCATAATACCTAGGTGTGATACTGCAGTCCTGGATCTTTCAAGTTGGTCTCGAGGACCACGCCATCACCATCTCCTAAGCGGCGAAGTACGCGATCTACGTATTCATCGTAGATCGCAAAATGCGTGGTGTCGCTGGAGACCCACTGGCGATTCTCCACCAAATTCTGCAGCGCTGGCAGAGGCGCCATATTCATTGTACATAGTGTATATAATGCATATTATCTTTTTTTTAATAGTGCAGACTGTGCATGTATTGACAAGATGTGTCAACAAAATTATTTTAATTATTATTGATGAGGAATTGGAATTTTCAGAACACATAATTAGCACCTCAAATAAAGCTATTAGAAAACTAAACATTCTGAGAAGGCTATGTGGAACAAATTGGGGAGCAAAGATACCAGAACAAGATATACCACCTTAATAAGGCCGATAATGGAATATGCAACACCGGTCTGGGCTCCCTCAAGCTCATCACTAAAAGTAAGACTAGACAGTGTTCAAGCAAAAGCGGCCAAAATAATCACTGGTGCTGTTTCATCCACCAACAATTAGAAAATTCAGAGAGAATGTGTTCTAGACCTACTCGCTCGAAAGCAGAAGACAAAATAAAAACAACTTGGATCGGCACTTCGGAAACGAGGAACCAGAGGACGAGATCTCTCTGACCACTTGTGGTTTGGTAGATCCGCCCTTTTCTGAGAATGAGGTGAAACTGACGGCTTTCAAGTTCGGGAAAAGAAAATTTCCTGGTCCCGAAGGGATCGATAACACGGTCGTGAAAGCCCTGGTATGGATGCACCCATCGCTTCTTTCCAGGTTATTCAATAGGTGCCTGGACACTGGTGCATTTCCTGAGGCATGGAAGGTTGCCCGAGTAGTGCTTCTCGAAAAGTCTGGTAGAAAGGGTAATTCTCCTAATGAATATCGTCCGCTTTCTTTACTAGTGTGTCTAGGTATGGTCCTGGATGGCCTACTAGCTCAGCGACTGAAGCATTGGCTAGAGAGTAATGAACTCCTTTCCTCTTTCCAACATGGTTTTAGGGAAGGGAAGTCCACAACCACAGCTCTGAACGAGGTGTTAGAGGGGGTTGAGATGGGCTTAAATAAGGGTGCTTGGGTTCTTTTCGTGGCCCTGGACATGGATGGCGCGTTCAACTCCATGAGCTGGAACAAGCTGATGAGATATTTGATGGACATGGGTTGTCCTGATAATTTGTGCAGCTTGGTTCGTGACTTCCTGAGGGATAGACGGATTAGCCTCAGTTTTGGTGGGCGGAAGTTGGAAAGAAACTGTGCTAGGGGTTGCCCCAGGGCTCTTGCTGCGGACCTATTCTGTGGAATATCCTGGTAAACACCGTTTTCCAGGAGGAGCTCCCTGAGGGAGCCAGGCTGGTTCTCTATGATGACGACCAGTTCCTCATCATTGAGGCTGCTTCGAGAGCGAAGGCTGAGAAGTGTGTTGGAATTTCTCTCCAAATTCTCTCGATCTGGGCCCATGACTCTGGCCTTAAGTTCAATATCTCCTAAACTAAAGCCCTCAGCTTTAAGCCTAGGGACATAAGAACTAAAAGGAAAGGGATCAAATGGGAACACAAGCCGGCTATCCGGATGGAAGGACGGAGGGTAGCGTTGGTCAATAGGATGACCATTCTGGGGGTGGTCATTGATGACAAGATGGGTTGGCAATACCAGGCGGAGGAGATGGTGGCGAGAGGCAGGGAGGCGTTGTGCAGACCTGTCCTGGTTGGCTCTCAACAGGGGGGGGGGGGGAAGGAGGGTACTATTTTTAGGAAACTCTGCCTCTCCTGTGTCGAGCCAATCTTGCTATATGCTTCCGGGGCTTGGTGGCGCCGAAACAGGGATCAGAAGGTGGCAACAACTCTAGAGAGAGTGCAGAGGACAGCGGCACTCAGAATCACAGGGGGATATCGCACTACCAGCAGTGAGGCATTTTTGGTCCTTGCTGGGCTTATTCCCCTCGGATTGAAACTAGAGGAGGAGACCATCAGACAGAAGATCTGGGAGAACAGGGAAGATGCCCTGGGACTTGAAGCGGGGGCCCTGGAATCGAAGAGGGATCCAAGGAAGCCTCCGCAGTGGTTGCCAAAGAGGAATTGGAGTCCTGGAGGGCCGACAGGGATTGACACGGAGGTTTTCACTGATTGTAGTAAGTCTGGAACCAATACTGGAGCTGGGGTAGTGATATTCACTAATGGAGAGCTGATCTTCCAAGAAGGTTTAACACTCAGAGTGGACGAATTGGTCTTTTCAGCCGAGCTGGTTGCGATCAGGGTAGCCCTCAGAGTGTGTGCCGAGAAGAACTTCAGCCCGGACCGCCTCTATTCAGATTGTATGTCGGCCCTCGTCGCCATCAATCTGGAGAAAGGGCAACTCGCGCCTCAAATAATCCAGGAGCTGGAGATGATGACGCGGGCTCCGGAGCTCCCTTAGTTTAGGAGACACAGCCTCATCGAATGTAATGAGTTCGCAGACAGGATCGCTAAGGCAGGATGCTTTAGAGGTAGATCACTGAGGACCCCAGTGACCAAGAAAGAAGGTTATAGGAGGATCAGGGGGCACGTCCAGGACTTATGGTTGGACAGATGGAGGAACAGTGTGAAGGGGAGAGAGGTATTCAATGGGGTAACAACACCCAAGTACCTCTGTAAGGTAATGTCCTACAAACTCATTAGGGTAGTTCGGGACATGGGCTCTTCCCCAAGTCTCCACAGATTTAAAATTAAGAGAAACCCTGATTGCGTCTATGGAGAAAGGGATGTGAATGCACGCCACTACGTCTTGGATTGTCCAAGGGTAGTGGGTGTGCAGGAAGAGAGAAGGAGGGCGAAAGGCGCGATCGAGAGTAAGCTGCTGAGAAATCACAGCAAGCTTCTTGAGAAAGCCCACGACGTATCAGCTGAGCTTTTCCTCAGCTGTGAGTGAACAGAGTCGACCGGGGGCTGCCTCCCCGCGGTCCCTGCTGGACACAGTAGATAGTTTCCTATTTTGCTATGATTAAAGGCCACCGGTATAGAAATCCTTCCAGACACGTTGTCTGGGAGGTGGTGTTTCCAGGTACAATGTCCAAGCACTAGCTTGGATACCGTTACTTGGCTTATGAGTTGAACAGAATAGCAGCGAAGGGCATGCTTCGCATGCTGAATTGTGGACCTAAAGGTCTGGGTGGCCATCTGCTTCTAGGGTATACCAACTGTGCTTAGGTGGGATCTTCCAGTTCTTGTTTATTTTGACTATTGATTCTATTTCTTTAAAAGTAAGTTTATTTTTCTGCAGCAAGGGTTCTTTTGTGCCTTTTTTCGCTAGCGCATCAGCAGCTTCATTGCCTTCAATGCTAACATGTAAGGGCATCCATTGAAGGTGAATTTTTGAGGTATTGAGAGTTTTTGGAGATAACCAATTATGTTCCTGCTTACTTTGCCTCAAAGATCCCCTGTGTGACTCAAGTGCTGTATGGCACTTCTACTATCAGTAAGAATCCATATATCGTGATGTTTAATGTTTCTGATGGATTTTAAGACTTCATAGATGGCTATAAGTTCTGATCTGAAGACTGAGCAAAATTCTGGGTTTCTTCTGTTTATTTTCTCAATGCCATTTATGGTTTTGATGAGACAGTCACTGCCAGTGTGTCCCAACTCGTCTCTGCTACCATCGGTATAGATAGTTATTGCATTTTTAGGAATTTTATTAATTATTTCTAATGATAATTGTTTTAAGTATTCTGGATTTTGGTATTGTCTGTTGGTGGGTTCATTTAAAGTGGCATTAAAAATAACATTTTGTTAATGGTTCCCATGGAGATATTTTTTCAGCTAAATAATATTTTTCCACTTTATTTTTTAAAAATCCATTTCTTTTGGCCAGGTGGAGAGGGCCTTCTTTTTTTAATCTTATATTGGGTTCCCAATTAAGTATGTAATTGAAAGTTCTGTGTTTGTTTTCATAACTATTGATTTTGTTTATATATTTTGGCAGATTGTAGCTTATTCTATCCTTCAAGGGCATAATGTCTGCCTCGTAAAGTACAATATTATTAGGGCAGGTTTTTCGAAGACCTGTAATATTTCTGGCTGCACTTAGTTGTATCCTTTCCAGTGATTTTAGATTTGTTCCAGATGCTGTACCATAGATTTGATATCCATATTCCAAGATAGGTCTCATTAGAGATGTGTAAGTTAATTTTAGTGTTGTTGCTTCAGCTCCCCACTCTTCCTGAAATATATTTCAAGATTTTTAGTCGGTCTCTTCATTTTCTAACAACTCCTTCAATATGCTTACTGGTTTTAATTTCTGGATCCAGGGTGTAGCCGAGATATTTAGGATGTTTATTATATTGTAATTGTTGTTCTTTCAGAATAATATTTGGTCTTATTTTGTATAGCTTCTTATCGGTAGTAAAAAGACAGGTTTCAGATTTTTGGGGGTTAAATTCTAATTTATTTTTATTAGCAAATTTTTCTAGGTGGAGAAGAGTCTTGTTGAAATCTCTTTCAGCTTTTTTCCAGTTAGTGTTACTGCTCCATAGAATAATGTCATCAGCGAAAAGTCCAATATTGGTTTTATTTGAAAATTTTTCTTCTATGCCTGCAATAAATAGGGGGAAGAGAGTTGGGCTAAGGATTGATCCTTGTGGTAATCCTTGGTACAATTTGAAGGTTTTAGATAGAGTGACATTATATTTGACCCTGATTTATATATTTTTAAGGGAATTATTTATCCAAGTGATAGCTTTTCCATCAATTTTGAAATGTTTGTATAATTTTGTAATTAATTTGTTTCTCCATACCCCCCCCCCCCCTTATCAAAAGCTTGTGTAAGGTCTAAAAAGCAGCTATGGTGTGGTTAGTTGGTTTTTTTGTTTTGTGCATCTTTTACCTTTTGTGTGAAAAATAAGAGTTGGTCTATTGTCCCATGTCCTTTCCTAAATCCATATTGTTCTTCTGGTAAGAGATTTCTTGTGTCGGGGTGGTAGGTGAGTCGTCTGAGTCTAATTTTTTCCATTAATTTGCAGCAAATATTTGTTAGGGAGATAGGTCGGTAGTTTTTTGGGTCATCAGCAGATTTGTCAAGTTTTTTAATGGGAATTATTGTTGCCTTTTTACAGTCTTGAGGCAATTTTCCAGTTTTCCAGGAGTTATTGAAAATATTAAGAAGTCTTTCTTTGCCAATTTTGCCCAAGTTTGATATCATTTGGCCATGGATTCCATCTGGCCCAGGAGTCTTGTTTAGGTCAGTGTTTTCTAATGCATAAGCTAGCTTTTTCATATTGATTTTTTTCATGGAAAATATTATGAGTGCTGGTGACATTTTACAGTTATGAATAATCTTTCGGCCCTTTTTTCAACCTTGATTTTACTACTTATTTGATATGAATTACCTAAAAGATTGGCAGCAATTTTGTCATTAGTTGCTGGTGTACTATCTGTATTCTTAATCATATTTGTGTTTTCAGTTTTTGGCTGGGCTCTGTCAATTTGTTTTGCCAAATTCCAAAGTTTTGTATTTGGGTTTCTTGGGTTCAGGTTTTCACAAGTTTGTTTCCATTTTTTCTTTTTCACATTTACGTATAATCTTTTTATTTTTGCAATCACAATGTTCAGTTCAGTAATACAATTTGTTTGGTTTTGGGTGCACTTTTTTGTAGTTCATTTCTTTTAGTTATAAGTGTTTGAATATTTTTTGCCTGGTGTGTATATTTTGGAATCCATTTCTTAATATTACCTCTTGGTATTGAAACTTTGGCTGCTTCAATAATGGTGTTTTCGAAAGATATCATATTAGCCTTTTTGAAGTTCCAGAATTTTTCTTAATTGAGCTAGTTTTGGTCTTGGTGCTAATTTCTATCAAATTAGGCAAATGATCACTTCCAAAACCTTTTAATATTTGCTATTTGCATTTGTGGAAAATGTCAGGATAGTAAAAACTTATATCAAGGGCTTGTGCAGTATTATAGCTTGTATGAATGATGGGTAGGATTCCCATCATTTAAGCACATTAAGGCATTGTCGTCAAATATGTTTGATAGTATTTTGCCTCTTGGGTTTGGCGTAGGACATCCCCATAGTTGATGTTTGGCATTAAGGTCACCTACAATAATAGTGTTGTCTGTAAGAAATTGAGCCATTCTTCCATCGCCAATAAATGTATTGTTTGGAGGGTGATACATATTGTATATGTTGATGGCTTTGTTTTGATTGAGGTAGACTTTGATACCTTGGGCTTCGAGGTCTAATGTGTTTGTAATATTAACGGCTATGTCCTCATAGTACAAATTCTTGATTAAAAATGCTAGGCCACGCCCTTTAACAGCATATACAGATGGATCTTCAGACCTTACCCTGAGTAATGGAGGGGCCGGAATTAACATAATACTGCAAGATGGAACACGCATCAAAATCAAAGAAGGAGCAGGACAGATTTCGTCAAACTTCACTTGTGAACTGACAGCTATCTGGAAAGCTCTTGATTTATGCCTTAACCAACCATCCCTGCATCAAGCAGAAGGAATTTTAATATACAGCGACTCCATATCCGCTCTAGAAGCAATTCAGAAGGGCAATACTAGAATCACACAGAAAATACACTCGTTACTTACCCAACTGGAATCATTGGAGAATAACTGCATTCTACAATGGATTCCTGCCCGTGTTGAGATCGGGGTAATGAAATGGAAGTTGAATTGGCAAAGGAAGCCAGAAAGCTGAGCCAAAATAAAGAACAAATGTCAGTATTTACGCTGATGCTTTGGCAAAATACAAGATAATTAAACAAAAAATAAGAAAAGATCAAATATGTGAAATAAACTCTGAGAGAAAACTGACAAAAACTATAACAAGACTTAGAACAAAACATTATAAAGGAATGAAAATACATCCAGATGGCACAAGAACCTATAGAACATGCAATAACTGTCCTGGTGTGGAACTAACACCTACCCACATATTCTCATTCCCGCAGCCTTGCAGAAAATTGACATAGACCCAGAGCAGCAGCTTTATACATCCAAGATAGTGGACATTGCTGCTGCTGCTGTGATAGAAATGCACGGAGACATCTGAGGCTATTTATTGGACACGACAAAAACAACAACGGCATTCCAGAGTAAAATAAATTATCAGAGATAGATACATATTTTTCAAATGAATAAAAATAAAAATAATCGATACTGAGTGACAGTTGAATTGATAATATTAGAAATTTATGATCTTCTGAAACAAACCGTATCTAAAATATCAATTTTCTTTTTGCTACATGTTTTAATTTGCATTTACCTATTTTACATATCTCTGATTGTATTTGAAAATCGTTAACCAATTCTTCATACTTTTGGCGAAGTGGTGTTTTATTAATTTGTTATTTGATATTATTAGGGTTCTTTCCTGGTATTCAAAAAGGAAAAATACGTGTCGATCAGTTATTTTTTTCAATTTATCAAATAATTTGGCCGCTGAATCTCTGATTCTGGTAGAGCGCCATCTGGCGAATAAAATTGTAACTAAAATCAATTTCGAATTTTTCATTATTTGACATAAAAAATCCCATTGCATCCTGAACACAATGGTGTTTACCGCATTGCTCTAGCGCAAATATTCGGGGAGTTATTAATTTTTAAAATTGTGCGGGACTTTTGGATCACCCTGTACATCATTAAGACTAAGAATATTTCAGACTTTTTAAAAAATCAGGGAATACCTTTAAAAATAATATTGGCTACTCTTATAGATCCAAAAATAGAAGCCACTTAAAGTGATATTGGAGGGTGTGACAACAGCCTACAAGACTGAAGATATAGCAATAGAACTTGCTACAATGGTATTTACTGTGACTACTGTGGAGAGAATTTTCGCCAATCAACTAAAAGACCAATGAATATAGTACTGGTTGAAATACCAAAAAATAAACGCACAAAAGGAGAAAACTTCCGGAAAAAATGAACTTCTCTATAAAAAAATATTTTAGTGGAATCTTTTAGAACAACAAACCGAGGAACTTAATGCTTCAACTGCCAGGGTTTCGGGCACCGTCAACTTAACTGCTTCCTGAAACAAAAATGCGTTAAGTGTGCTGAAAAGCACCGTTCGAAGAACTGTCAAAGAAAGTCAAGACAGCTTGCTTTAAAGTGTGAAAATTGTGAAGAAGCTCACATTGCCAATCATCTCGGATGTACAAAGTTTTCTGAGAACAACAAAAGCATCTAAGATACCCTGGATAGTACAAATCTAACAATACAACTCAGATTTCAAAGATACCTGAAACACGGCTAAATATTTTAGAAAAACACAAACAAATCAATTCTCAAGTTGCGACCATAAAATTCCTAGTTCTCATATAAGGACCTGTGTGAAAAATTAATACAGGTAATAAAACATGCCTACAATGAATTGCAAACTACCTTTTACATTTTATTTTTGGAATTGTAACTGAGTCAGATTTAAGAAAGAGTTTTTTTTTCCTTTATGAGATAACTCAATTGACATTGCTCTGCTTAGTCAAACCTTTTTCCAAATCCATATCAATAAATGATCCAAAAATTTGGTATCGCCACCTTCTTCTCTAATTCCCCCAACCTAGGCACAAAACTCAGGAATACTATAATAAAAGCTCTCACCAATTCAAACACCTTATCCAAAACCAACGCCGTTCACTCAATTATTTCTCTCAATGCAACGGTTTTTATGTAGGTGAGACCAGTCATACAATAGGCATCCATTTAACCGAAAATCAAAGATGTTTCAGAAACCGCGACAATAGATCTCAAATCTTTCAACATATAAATTCCGATTTACACAAGTTTAACATTACCCAAGCCATCTCCAACTATATAAACATTAAAAACACACTTAATATTAGCATTTAATACTGTGTGTTGAAATAAATAAATTAGCAGTGATGTTGTTGTTGTCTTGTCCAATGAAGAGCATCAGATATCTCCATGCATCTCTATCACAGTAGTCGCAATGTCCACAATCTTGGATGTGCAAAGCCGCTGTTCTGGGTCCATGTCAATTTTATGAAAGATTGCGGCCATTGCTGGGCATGAGAATATGTAGGTGGGTGTTAGATAGTTCCACACAAGGACAATTTTTATTAGCAGCAATTGTGTATCTATATATATTTAATAGTATTAATAAAACCGTTGAACTACCAGACCAATGTTTTCCGTTCATAGTTTAAAGCATAGTTCATAGTTTAATGCATAGTTCATAGTTTAATTAAAAGTTCATAGTTTAATACAAAGTACATTGTTCAATACATATGCCCTCTTGTTTTTGGTCACAGTCTTCGTTGATTTTATTCAAATATCAAACTAGAGTCGCTCTTATGCAAATTTCCTCCAAAGTTGATTTTCGATTATTTTTAATTTTACATATATAGAATTCTATATATTCAATTATTTTTTTTCTGTCTTTCATATTACTTTAGATGCGAAAATCTTGTAATATGTATATATGTGGTTTTGTGAATCAGTCGTAGTAGTTGTGTGATGGGTGGTAAGGAAACGCAGGAGACAGGATACAGAGGCAAAACCCCCGAGAGGAGTAGATCGGGGAGGAAAGAGAGAAGGGTGAAGGAACACCCTGGGAACAACTGGTGTTGAGACCACCTCGGTGTGAACTCTCCCTTGATGATCACATGTAGGTGGTTGTAAACTGCTTTGAGTAGGATAAAATATCCCCAGGGGGGATATCTGGTGACCACGAGGGTTGTTTTGATCCCGCTATTTTATATTCCCTTTCCTCATACTCCCACACAGGCCATTTCATTTATATATTTATAAATATGATTACATGTTTGTGTACCTATATGTATATATAAAGTCTTACTCTATTACGTTCTTATTTGTATTCCTGTTGAATAGTAAGAAATACTCGGAAGCTCGTATGAATTAAAAAAAAAAAACTACTGTTAGGTTTTTTATTATTATTATTGTATTTTATTAATTAATTATAATTCATATTCATAGAATTTTATTGTTACTTATCATCATTTTTTTGTTGTTTTTTCTTCTTTTTTTTTGTGTTACAAATACAACTAAATCGCATTAAATCGTAATGTAATTCTCTTTTGTTGTTCGAAATAAATCGAATTGAATCAGCTCGTTCTTTCTAGAAGAAACTTCAAAGGAAACGTGCTAACATTTTTTAGTGCCGAAACCCGGGAAAGAAGTGGAAGAAATAGAAAGTTCTTAGAAGCCATAGAAATAATGAAAGGTAAGGTTTTGAATACTAATCTTTAAAATATGGAAACAGACATCTTAATTTTTGAATCTCTGATTAAAAGTTTAGAATTGATAAAAGCAGATGTTGAATATAATTTAGAAGGCAATGATAAATACGCACTTATGCAAAATAAAGAAGACTTGTTAAATTTAAAAGCTAGCTTTGATAATCAATATGTGAAATTAGTAAAATATAAAGGCATTAATACTGAAGAAATATTTAAGGTATCCTTTAAGGCAAAGTTAAAATCAATTCTTTTTTAATAAAAATAAATAGATCGTTAGGAAATTTAAATAAAAATACATCTTCTGGGGAAACGCATTTAGATCTTCCCAAATTTCAATTGTCCACCTTTAGTGGTGATATTTCAGATTGGCTGAGTTTTAAGAAAATTTTTATTAGATCTATTGATCAAAATCCAACACTGGGAAATTATCAAAAACTTCAATATTTAAATTCTGCACTAAAAGGAAATGCCGCTAGACTTATCAGGGCGTTCAATATTTCTGGTGAAAATTATCCTATTGTCTGGCAAACCTTGGTCAATAGATTCGACAAAAAAAGTGAATTGGCTTTTAAACAAATTCAAAATTTGTATGATCTAAAAAAGGTAAAACAATAATCGACTAAAAATTTACTTGATCTCCTGGACACTTGTAACGAAAGCATTCAGAATCTCTCTATCCTCGGATTGGAACGTAATACTTTATCGGATATGATTTTAATTCATATAATTCAATCAAAACTTGATCGTTCAATAAGAAAGGAATGGGAGATGAGTTTGCTTGAGAAAGAATATCCATCGTATGAAAAGATGATTTTTCCTGGAAATATTTGCTGGAAGTCTCGGGAGTTTTCAGAATAAAGAAAATTCAAAACAATTCTACAAAATGAATAAATCCACTCATTCTCATTTAGCAACATTTGCCTCTGGCTATAGATAGCAGAGTCAAGTCATGCCTCTTATGTAAAGGTGAACATCATTTGTTAAAATGTCCTAAGTTTAATGGTATGATGTTACCTGAAAGATGGACATTTGTAAAAGATAATCGTCTATGTTACAACTGTCTAAGATCTAACCATAGAGTATCGGCATGCGTCTTCACGCAAAATTGCAAATCATGTAATAAGAGACATCATACTCTTTTGCATCAGTTCAAACCGGAAATGTTAAGTGCTGTTGCGGACATATCTCCATTGACCATGCCAGTGTCTCATGTTTTGCAGACAACAAAAGTCATGATCGAATATTACTCTCTACGGCTTTAATAAAGGTCAAATCGGAAAATGGGGTTCTACAAACATGTAGAGCCCTCATAGATACAGGCTCTCAAAGGTGTCTTATAACAAATAGTTGTCGAAATGAATTAAATCTTCCTCTTGCTGAATGTAAAACTACAGTTTTTGGTTTGGGAAACAAACTTGTAGAAAAATCAATGGGTGAGGTCTCTCTCCAATTTAGCCCACATTTCTCAAACCTAATATTCAACGCCAATCCTATAGTCATTGATAAGATCACATCAGAATTGCCCAATTTCTTTATAGAAAAGGATAATTGGCCTTATTTGAAAAATCTTCTGTTGGCTGACCCCAATTTTGACAAATCTAGCCAGATTGATTTAGTGATAGGAGCAGAGCTTGCTCCATGCTTGTTTAACGGGAAGGTTAGATTCTAAAATTTATCTGGACCCACTGCGTGCGGATCCAAATTGGGATGGTTACTTACAGGTAAAATATTACTGTCAGGGGAAAATTCCAATCAAGATATAACTATGTTCGCGTCGGAGGAACAAGATGATTTTCTCAAAAAATTCTGGGAGCTGGAGTCAGTACCCTCTGCCAAATCTTTAACCAGAGAAGAAATGTTGTGTGAAGAAACATATATTAATAACCTCAAAATTCTGGAAGATGGAAGGTAATCTGTTGGGCTGCCATTTAGAACATTGCCAACTCTTGGCGAATCTAGGATCAATGCTCTGAATCGATTTCTATCACTTGAAAGAAAATTACAAAAATCTCCAAGTATCCTGAAACAATATTGTGATTTCATGGACGAATATATTTCAATCAATCATATGGAGCTTATTCCCAGTGATGAGCTGGATACACCTTCAGGACAATGTTATTATATACCTCATCATTGTGTTTTTAAGGAGCAAAGCACTACCACTAAATTGAGAGTTGTTTTCGATGCATCTTGCAAAACTAGCAATGGCAAATCTCTAAATGACTTTCTTCATGTAGGACCAAAACTACAACAGGATATCTTCAACATTCTGAGAAGATTTCGAACACGCCCAATAGCTTTTTCAGGGATATAGAGAAAATGTATCGCCAAGTAAGAATCGATTCTAGGGATTGTGATTTCCAAAGAATTTCATGGAGAAAAAACCCATCAGAACCTTTATTGGATTATAGACTACTAACTGTGACATATGGATTGTCTTGTGCGCCATATCTCGCCATGCGTACCCTACATAAACTTGCAAGGGACAAGGTGTCAACTTTCCCAGTGGCCTCAAAAATAGTACAAACCGATTTTTATGTTGATGACTTGCTTTCTGGTGCAGACACAATTGAAGAAGCTACATGTCATATTCGCGAAGTCAATAATCTTCTTTCTTCAGCCGTATTTTCTCTTAGGAAATGGGATCAAACGTCCCGGAGGTCCTTTCTGGATTGTCAGAACAGGTTGAAGATAGGCATAATCTTCGGGATTTTGAGAGTGATTCATGTGTCAAAGTACTTGGTATTTGTTGGAATCCTTCCTTGGACATTTTTCAGATTCTAGTTAATGACATTCCAGAACAAACGAATTCTAAAAGACATTTGTTGTCCCACATCTCCAGAATCTTTGATCCTATAGGCTGGCTGTCACCAGTTATTATTCGTCTTAAAAATTTGCTTCAATCACTTTGGAAACAGAAGTTGAATTGGGATGATCCCTTGCCTGATACTTTGTGCTCTCAATGGAAGAAAATCGAAAAGGAATTATCCGTATTAGATAAAATTCAAATTCCTAGATACTTCTCGTGCAGGGGAGCCTTACTTTCTGTTGAACTTCATGGTTTTTGTGACTCCTCAGAAGTTGCAAATGCGGCAGTATTTTATATAAGATCTCATTTCAAATCGGGCCAAGTGAAAGTTTCTCTAATTGCTTCCAAGACGAGGGTATCTCCTCTGAAAAGGATTTCCATACCTTGGCTGGAGATGTGCGCTGCTCTTATTCTCGCAACTTTATATGATACTATTCGCAATTCTTTATGCTTACAAATTGATAGAGTATTTTTATGGACTGATTCCAAAATTGTTCTCAGTTGGATTAAATCTGAATCTAGACATTGGAAACCATTTGTCGGAAATAGGATTGCTGAAGTTCAAAGATTGACTTTACATTCCTCCAGTGTTAGCCACCAGGCGGCCAGACTGAGTGGACGTGTATTACATCGCTCCGCATTTTCCGGTAAATATACTTTAAATTTGTTTTAACTTTTATATTATATATTTTGAAATAATTTAAATTCAGTTTATTTTTAAACATATTAAATTTTGTAATTATATATTAATATTGCTAAATCTTTTGGATCAAATCAAACACTTTAAATATCGCTAACAATTCATTAAAATTTTACGCTGTCAATAGATATGCAAAACAATGAATGCATTAATATTAGACAGGTTGGATGAATTATGTAAATATTTTGTAGACAAATTTGATAACAATCAAAAAACGTTGAACAAACAAGATATTGGATATGTAAAAAGTACAACAAAACAGCTAAAGGATAGTGTAATAGAATTAGTGAAACTAGAACAGAGTTTAAATGGAATTGGGGAATGTATGCAGAAAAATTATACCGACATTAGAAACGATTTATCCCAAATAGTAAAACAAAGCAGAAACCAGGACTCGTATGCAGAGGTGGTAAAATATGGGGAAGATAAATTTATTCAAAAAGAAAAGCAAATTACTGAGGAACAAACTATCATAATAACTGCCAATGAAGGTCAAAACATCTCACAGGTACAACAAAAGGTGAATGATAGTATAAAATTTTTACGACAGGAGGGAAATAAAATCAGATTTAACAAGGTATTTAATACTAGGAAAGGTACAGTAATAAAATTGCCTAAAGATCAAGATATAGATCGAATGATAGAAAGTTTTACTAAGCAAGATTATCTAAACCAGTGCAGTAAAATATACAAGCCAAAACTAAGAGATCCAAACATAATCATAAAATCAGTCAACAAGATGACAAACTTAGCTAATTTATCGACAACGTTATGTGAGATGAACCCTGAACTTTCTCAACTCAGTGAAGAGATCAAAGTGCTATTTCCAATGAAAACCAAAAGAGCAGAGCAAGATGTAGTACTGAGGGTTTCACCTAGAGTCTACCAAATTATGAAGAGAAATGGAAAAATTTACACGGATATTCAACGATGCGATATTAAAGATAAAATATTAGTGAATCAATGTCAGAACTGCTTTTTATTTAATCCTAATCATAAGAGGAATAACTGTCCCAATCCCAAAAAATGTATTAAATGTGAAAAAGAGGGAGAACACGAATGCTCGACTACAATTAAATGCTGCAACTGCGTCAAACATCCACATTTTAGAAATAGAGATTTGGAGCATAAACCGAATAGTCAAGACTGCCCAATCTATAAAAAAGAGATGCAAATTATAATACAAAGAACAGACTATTCTACACATATAGAAGATGCGGGCCACTAATAAACTTCCAGAATGATGGGCCGAAAACTATATATTGACAAAATCAAAATTATTCAACAAAATACTAGAAAAAGCAAAAATTGTATAAATGAGCTTTGTGCATCTGATGAAATTAGAAATGCAGATATATAGTAATGATACAAGAACCTTATATAATCAAAGAGGAGGTGATATTTCCAGGACCTTGTACAAAATATCAATTGATGAACAGTCCCAATATAAATACGGCAATAATTGTAAGAAATAGCACCTTAAAAATTCAATTAAGTACAGAATTCACTAACTCATTCGCTACAACTATAACCATACAAACAAAAAGTAAGAAAATATATCTTTCCAACATTTATATACATCCGAATTCAATGAAAAGTGAGTACGAGGAATTTATGAAGAAGTTAATTAATACAAATTTACATATACCGGTGATAATTTGCGGCGATTTCAATGCCAGAGCTCCGTTATGGTATGATATCAGGAAAAATTATAATGGACATAGACTGATCCCTATCATAGATGAAATAAACTTAATTATCCATAATAATAAAACTTTCACGTGTCGTGATGCAAGTGTGATTGATCTCACACTAACAAATAAACAGGCAATTGCGGCGATCAGAAATTGGAAGACACAGCAAATATCGCAAATTTCAGATCATGTAGCTATATCTTTTGAAATATATACAAACGAACAATTCAGTTCAGAAAAATATTATTCCACTTGGAAATTTAATGAGAAAAATGCGAACTGGTTAAGTTTTAGCCAGAGAATTAACAGTACTGAACGAGAAAAAATTGAAAACTTACTAGACATAGTGGATACACCAGAAATGATTGATCAAACGGTAAAAGAACTTACGAACATACTGATTGAGGCAGCACATAATTCACTCAAAGTAAATAATAATATGACAACAAAAAATAATATTAGTAATAAGTGGTGGAATACGAATTTACAGCTTCTAAAGGATCACTGTGTCATTATCTTAGGAACTGTTACTATAGAAACAAAAATTGCCCTAATCATATTAAACAATACTATAAAAGCATACGAAATAAGTATTTACGGGAATTAGAAAAAGCTAGGAAAGCATCCTGGAGAATTTTTCTGGAGGAAAACAAATCGAACAACCCTTATGGAAACTTATATAAGGTGTATAAAAACATCAAAAGTGGATCTAATCGGAAGAGAAATATGCAAATTTTGGAGGGTAATACTGATATGGAATGTTTGCAGAAGGGTGAGGAATTATTGAATAACTTATTTCCAGATGATAAATGTGAAGAAGATACAAACATCCATAAAAGTATAAGAAATTATAATTTAAAACTACTCAATAAAGAAAAACCGATGGTTTTGATTACTGAAGTTAACGACTTAATTGACAAATTAAATCCAAAGAAATCTCCCGGAATAGACATCTCTAACAACATGATAAGGCACACTAAACAATTTATAGCTCCTATATTGGTGAAACTATTTCAAAAATGTTTAGACCTACAATACTATCCTGCTGAATGGAAAAGAGCAGAGGCAATAATTATTCCGAAACCTGGAAAAACAGATTTTAATAACTATAAAAATTATAGACCTTTATGTCTTAATTCCAACATTTCTAAAATATTTGAAAAAATAATTAATAATAGAATAATAAAATATTATGAAGATTTTAATTTACTAATTGATCGACAACATGGCTTTATAAGATCGAAATCTACTATTACTGCACTAACTGAAATAATAAAAATTGCGTTAGAACATAAAACAAGTGAATATGCAGCAATAATTGCAGTGGATATTAGTGCAGCGTTTGATAATGCATGGTGGCCGGCCTTGATGAAAAGACTAGATGAAGATGGTGTGCAGGCTTCAACGATAAAACTTCTACAATCATACTTTGATAATAGAAGAATAAGATTTAGATTTTCCTCAACTGAAATTAATAAGAAACTAAGTAAAGGATGTCCACAGGGAGGACCACTGTCTCCCACATTATGGAATATTCTTATTAATGAGATACTGAATAATAGTCTGGATGATAATTGTGAAACAATAGGATATGCAGATGATATTACGTTAATATGTTGGAATAAAACTCCTGAACAACTAAGAAAGACAATAGATAATGTATTAAGAAAAATCAATAAGTGGTGTGAAAGTCGTAAATTAAAATTGTCAGATGAAAAAACAAAAATATTATATTTATATAAATGCAATAGCGATATAATAGTCTCAGGTAGCAAGTTAATTAAACCGGTTGAAGAACTTAAGATCCTAGGAGTGACTATTAAAAATCACCGAGTCAGAAGCAAACTGGACTTTACGCCTCACGTTAATGAAATGATCATAAAAGTAACTAGAGCTAGTGGATACCTATTTGGCCTGACAAAGAAAGCATGGGGTCTAGACTTTAGACGAAGACTGATATTGTATAGGACATTATATCGAAGTACAATTACTTATGGTTATTCAGTATGGTATCCATTCATAAACAAAAAGTCTAAGGACAAACTAAATTCTCTTCAATATAAAATATTAAAACATTGTATACAGGCCTACAGTACAACATCATCGGACTGTACACACATACTTGCACAAGTCCCCAAACTTACTGATTATATTGAATCTAACATGTTGAAAACCGAAATAAATTACAACCGATTTGACTCTTCAAGTAGGAATATAATTTCTAATTATATAAGGGAAAAAATGCAGAAATACTATGAGAAGACTAATACCACTATCAAGTCCTTCTTCACTGACTCCCAAATACCCAAATATGTCAAGCCAAATTTTTACAGTGTCCAATTTTTTACTGGACACGGTAACTTTAGATCATATTTGTACAAAGTCAGAAAGACGGATTCGGCTAAATGCTCATGTGGTGCAGAAGAAGAAAATCCTGTACATATTTTAAAGGACTGTCGACTTGTAGAGGACTTGAGAGTCAAAAATCAAATAAATATAAATTGTCTAAATCAAATAGTTAATAATAGATATATGTATATAAATTTTAATAGATTTTGTAGAATGTTTTTTAGTAATAGATAGCCTGGGCTGTAATAACTGATATATAGTTATATGCTGTAAATAGCTCTAAATTTCTGTTCTTATCTGTGATGTTCACTAAAATTCATTATAGGGTAATTAAATCGTTAACTAACTGACAAATATGTTAATAATTTCTATTATAATAACTAAAATCATATTAATAATTACTGTAAATAAGCTCCCAAACTTGTGTATGCATGCAAATATCCAAGACGGATATCGCGTGCTTTGTAAATGATAATAAATAAATAATTCCTCCTGGCATTATGTCATTTCGAAAGATAATTCTGCAGACTGCGCTTCCAGAGGTATAACTCCTTCAGAAACTGGTGGATCACTCTCTTTGGTGGCGAGTACTAACTTGGCTCTCGGATGTGAACTTTGAAGATCCAATTCAAACTCAATATGATTTTCCGAAAGAAATTTCAGGTGAAAGACGAAAAACATTCTCTGTTTTTCATTCCACTAATCTTCTTTTCCCAGACTTCATTTTCAAATACTCAAATATCAACGAAC
Organism: Cordylochernes scorpioides; assembly: GCA_030710605.1. Lineage (NCBI taxonomy): Eukaryota > Metazoa > Arthropoda > Arachnida > Pseudoscorpiones > Chernetidae > Cordylochernes > Cordylochernes scorpioides. The sequence goes on along the minus strand of CP092877.1, from coordinate 42,336,614 downwards.
TTGTTAGAATTACAGCATGGATTTATAGATTTGTATTCAAAGTCCAATGTTCTTTCAATGAAAGAAAGAAAGGACATCTCTCTTCATGCGAATTAACAGGTTCAATTCACAATATAATTCGTTTCATTCAAAGTTCTCAATTTCAATCAGAAATTACCTGTTGCAAACAAATAAAATCTTTACCAACTAACTCAAGGATTTTATCTTTGAATCTCTTCATTGATGAAGCTGGACTATTACAGGTTGGAGGAAGATTACGTCATTCAAATCTGCAATTTGATGAAAAGCATACAATAATATTGCCAAGAGATCATTTTATCACGGAATTAATAGTGCGACAGTGTCATCTGGATCATTTACATTCTGGTCTTCAACTGACCATGTCAGCACTACGATTACGATATTGGATTCCTGCAGGCAGAAGTTTGGTCAAGAAAATAATCCACCAATGCATGGTGTGTTTCAGGGCTAAACGCCAAGTTACCAAGCAAATCATAGGAGATCTGCCTATGCACCGAATTGTGATATCAAATCCGTTCACTAAAACTGGAATCGACTTTCCAGGACCGTTTTTGATGAAACCAAACATCAAAAGATTCAAAGTAAAATTAAAATCATATGTTGCTTTATTTGTATGTTTCTGCACAAAAGCAATTCATATAGAAATTGTATCAGACCTATCTTCAACGGCTTTCCTCGCAGCTCTCAAGCGGTTTATTTCTCGTCGAGGAAAACCTTCTGATATATTTAGTGATAACGGGACCAACTTTAGGGGAGCTAACAACATTCTCTGAGGGCAGTTTGATATATTGAAAGCTTCAACAATTCAAAAATTCATATCTAATGAACGAATCAACTGGCATTTTATACCTCCTTCCGCCCCAAATTTCGGAGGTATCTGGGAGGCTGGAATAAAATCCTTCAAATTCCATCTTCTCAGATGCTTAAAGTCTCAGATACTCACATTTGAAGAGCTGATTACTCTGACACCTCAAATAGAATCTTGTTTAAATTCGCGACCTATTTGTCCTCCAAGTTCAGATTCAGACGATTTTAATCCTCTTACACCAGGACACTTCTTAATCGGGAGACCCTTAACTGCCCCTCCAGAATCTAATGATGATGATGATGTTCCGATAAACTACCTCGATCGCTGGAGCCTAAATAAAAAAATTAAAAATGTATTTTGGAAACGTTGGAATCGAGAATATTTCAACAATTTGCAACAACGCCTAAAATGGCAAAAATCCTCACCCAACATTAAGGAAGGTGACCTCATCTTGCTCAAGGATACCATATCACCACCAGCAATGTATTGGAGCCTTGGTCGCATCACCAAAGTCTTTCCGAGAGCGGATGGAAAAGTTCGAGTCGTCGAGGTGAAGACCAAGCACCAAGAACGCCTTACTAGAACTGTCTCTAAAATAGTACCATTACCTTTTGCTGAGGACTAAGTTAGTCCACCGGGGTGGAGTATGTTAGGTTTTATTATTATTATTATTGTATTTTATTAATTAATTCATATTCATATAATTTTATTGTTATGTATCATCATTTTTTTTTTCTTCTGTTTTTTTTTTTGTGTTACAAATACAACTAAATCGCATTAAATCGTAATGTAATTCTCTTTTGTTGTTTGAAATAAATCGAATTGAATCGAATTGAGTCAGCTCGTTCTTTCTAGAAGAAAATTCAAAGGATACGTGCTAACACCTACAAGAGACTATTCGTCTGACGATTTTTATCTTTTTGATAATCTATGGAATTATACTGGAAACTTTAATTAAGCAAAAGTTAGGTTTGTTAAAATATAAGATTTTACCAAAAGTTTTCAAACATATTATGGTACAACGACCTTTGAAAATTATCCCGCAAGTGTTTCTATTGAACGAAAAATCTAAATTTATTTTAAGGAGAAATAACGATTATTTCTAACCTTAAGGATGAAGTATGAAAGGATGAAATGTGAAGAGTAATGATAAACGGAAAATAAAAGTGTCCAGGGATGGGGATTTATCATTACTCTTCACCATTCATCTTTTCATACTCTCTCTCTCTCTCTCTCTCTCTCTCTCTCTCTCTTCATCCCTTAAGTTAGAAATAGTTATTTCTCCTTAAAATAAATTTTGATTTTCCGTTCAAAAGAAACAGTTGCGGAAAAATTTTCAAAGGTCGTTTTACAATCACAAGGCGTATTATATTATTGTATTATAAACACATTATGATTTATATTTTGCAAGTGTTTACGAACTTTTGAGACAACCGTGTAATTCTGAAACGTGGCCCACCTGCTAATTGACCACCCTTGATATAGAACATCAGAGATTAAATCATTCTTCTATAGGAATTATGTTATAATTTTACCAAGATTACCAAGGTTTTCCCAAAGGTTCGTAAAACACTTGTAAAATATAAATCATAATATGTTTACGAACTTTTGGAACAACCTTACAACAATGGCTAATTATTTCTATTTATTAAGAAACAAAATTTCTGTCAATAGATGTGTTTTAAGTTTTTAATTTAATATTCTATTTTCTGTCTAAAGACACTTTTGTCTGATTATGTATGTTGGAAAGAGTATACTATTGGATTATAATCCCCCCAATCATATAGGTTCAGGCCTTCAAACCTTCTACTAAAACTTCACTAAAAACCTATTTTTGGAGACAAGAAAGAAGGGGGAAGAAAATTTTAATTTCATAAATATCTCTATTAAGTCGAATAAATCTGAAAATATATTTGATTGAATTTGATCAGGTAGTCAGGGAAAAAGACAATGAATAACAAATTATGAAGAAATATGCTACAAAATTCTATATTAAGAATGGAGAGGGTCTCGAGAAATTGTCCGAAATTTACTATTTGATGTTGAAATTCTGTTTTCATTTTATAGAATAATCTGGAAAAACAAAATGATACAAATTAATACCTAATTTTAAATTGAGAGTAAATTTCAATGATGCTGAAGATGTCAGGTAAGAATTTCTCAATAATCCCTAAATTTCTTTTATTTTCAGAAAATATCTAAAAAAACTTAAGCAAATGAATCAAACTGTTGTATAGTTATTATTAAATTTATTAATTAAACTTTACTCACTAGATGAAATTATTTTATTACAATTATATATATTTAAAAGGTTACATTTATTTTATTCTACAATTTTCTTCATATTTGAATCCAATGTTTTTCGCTTCACGCGCTCTATCTTGATGATGATATATTCTATCTTCAAACACAGAATACTACATTCCCTCCTTCCTTCAGATGAAAGGAATCATGTCTTTATATCTTGATGATGGCTTGACGACTCTTCCACTCCTGGTGATCACGGGTTCCTTAGTAGTCGGCAAGGGCGGAGAAACCTCTGGTGGCAACTGGTGAAGAGTCTCGGCATCAGGTCTATCTGAAACAACTGGGTTAAATGTAGACCCTGTTCTACTTGAACTTGGTCGGTTTAAAGAAGTGTCCTTGTCTTGGTTTGAAGAATTATCATCTGGAATTTGTACATCAGAATAGTTAGGGTGTTCAATTCTTGTTGAATCTGAACTAAGATTTCCCTGGCTCTCTTCTGGAATCAAGTCAGAAATGTCTTGATTGCTCTCTTGAGTAGGAACATGTTTCAAATGTTTAGCATTTCTATGAATTATTTTCCCATTTTTAGTGTTGACTAATTTGAAAGAATTTATTGAAGTGTTTTCAAGAATGACATGTTGTTCTGATCTGAAATTTGAATCAAGTTTTCCATTATTTGGATTTGCCACATAAAATAAATTTCCAATTTCAAAATTATGAGGGCTAGCTTTCCGAATTATGTCATTATATGTTTTCATTTTTCTTTGTAGACCATATTGAATTCTTGATGTTGGATTCATCTTCTTCTGCATCATTAACAAGTGAGCTTAATTTAGTTTTAATTTCTCTTGAAAATAATAAGAATGCTGGAGTCTTTCCTGTAGATCTGTTTGGAGTAGTTCGGTAAGACAATAAAATTCTGGATAAATCTTCTTTCCAATCTTTCCCTTCTTCAGAACTTGAATTAAATTGTTTCTTTAGAAATCTATGGAATCTTTCTATCTTCCCATTACTTTTTGGTTATAGGGTGAGGCTTTGATGTGCCTGATTCCACATTCTTTTAAAAATCTTTCCATTGATGTACTTATAAACTGTAAGCCATTATACTTTACAACTTCATGTGGATAACCATGTCTTGCAAAAATCTCCATCAATTTTTTAATAATTGTCTTGCTGGAAATGTCTTCTATTATCATTGCTTCAGGATATGAAAAATAGTAGTCGATCGCTGTTAAAACATAATGATGTCCAATTGGACCAACTATGTCAATTCCAAGTTTCATCCAAGGTTTTGATGGTAACGGAACTATTTGCAATGGTTGATCATTTATCAATTGTTGATTCCTTACACAAATTGGACAGTTTCTTATCAAATTTTCAATGTCAAAGTCCATGTTTATCCAAAAATATTTTTCTCTTAACAGTTGTTTGGTTCTTTTCATTCCTTGATGTGTTTCATGTGCAATTCTCACGACTCTCTTTATTATTTTGAAGGTAGCAAAATTCTTCTTCCTTTTAAGATAAGATTATCAAAAATTGAGAGTTCATCTTTAAACTTATAAAAACATTTGAATTCTTATTCAAAGGATATGGCCAAACTCCTTTTTGAACCATATCTTTCAGTTTTTGAAACAAAGGATCTTGCTCTGTACAAACTTTTATCTCTTTCAAAGACAGTGCTCGAAGCTCTTCAGAAGTGATGGATAAGACTTTATGAACATAGTCCTCCAGCCATTTTTCACCACTTGTGTTAGAAAGAGGTTGTCTTGAAAAAATATCGGCAATATATTGCTTTCCTTGAATGAATTCAATTTCAAAGTCATATGGTTGTAATCTCCAACTCAATATTTGAATTCTTGGAGGCAAAACAGCTCCATTTTTAGGATTCAGCATATAGATTAAAGATTTTTAACACAAATTTCCTTTCCCACACAAATATAGGTGCTAAAATGTTCAATTGCCCATACACATCCCAATGCCTCTTTTTCTATTTGTGAATATCTTTTTTTCAGTATCAGTTAAGGATCTGCTGGCATATTCAATGGGTCTTTTAATGCCATTTTGTTGTGTTTGTATTAATACTGCTCCAAGACCAATAGAGCTTGCATCTGTGATTAATTCAGTTGATGAGTTCAAGTTGTAATATGCTAAGCATGGCTCTTTTGTTAGTGACTCTTTAAGATCCTGAAATGCTTCATTTGTTTTCAAATCCCAATTCCACCTAACATTTTTTCTAGTCAAATTATTCAGAGGTTCTGCCAATTTAGAAAAATTGAATCCATTCCTTTCTGATATGCCTCTGGAGTACTTGATAGACCAAAAGGAACTTTACAAAATCTGTAACAACCACGGTGCGTGATGAAAGTTGTAAGGGAGTTGTGAGGGTCTAAGTCAACCTGCCAAAACCCTTTTTTGCATCCAGCTTTGCAAATACTTTAGCACCTTCAAGGGCATGTAACATATTGTCAATTGTAGGAATTGGATGTCTTTCTCTCAATATTGCTTTATTCACTTCCCGAAGGTCTATGCATAGTCTAATTTCCTCACTATCCCTTTTTGGAACAACTATTATGTTATAAACCCATTCAGAACCTTGATGCACTTCTTCAATGATTCCATTCTCTAGCATCTTATCAAGCTCTTGATTTACTGCTTCTGCCATTGCATAAGGTATGCGACGGCATCTCTGAGCAATGAGCCTATAGTTGTCTTTCAATGTCACTTCATGACTATAGCCTTTTATAGTTCCAAGTCCATGGAAAAGATGTTCATATTCTTGAACAAGAGTTTCTATATTAGTAGACATTGATTCATTTACATGATTTACCCTTTTAATTATACCTAGTTCAAAACTAGCCTTGCCTCCCAACAAAGATTCAACTCTTTTATCAATCACATAAATTTCTTCTGAAATTGAATTTTCTTTCCAATAAATCACAGCATTGAAATAACCATAACATGGAAGAGGTCTATCTTGACCATAGGCAAAAAAGGTTCGTGTGGTGTCATTGATTTTGGCATAATTTTATGGCCATATAATTCAAGCATCTTATTATAGGTTATGAAAGTTCTATCACTCCCTGTATCAATTATCATATTTATTACACTACCATCTATTTGCACTTTTTCTTTATTTTCAGCACCTGTATAGTAGGTATATTCATCTGAACTTTCACCTACTTCAGTCTTATTTTCTTCTTGTATGGTCTTAACTTTAGTTTGATTGAAACTTTTGTGGTTTCTATTATTATTTTGATTTGGGGGCGGTTCCTACAAGCTCTAAAAAGATGTCCTAATTTATTTCAAAATGAACAAGTCATTTTTTAGCACCACATTCTTGTGCTGAATGTGTATCTAATCCACAGCGATAACATTTAGGCTTTGAGGCACCTGAAAATGATGGGGTACCTTGATTAGTGAATCTACCTTTGTTGAAATTATAATCATTATAGTGCTTTTTAGGTTTAATTTGAACTCTATTCAGTGTTTGATCATTTTGCGGTTCAAGGAGTCTAATTTCTTTTCTAGAAATTTCTAACATTCTAGCAATATCAATGGTTTTTTGACAATGTCAAATTTTCTTGTTGCAACACATTTTCTTTAAGTGTTTTGTTGTTACATTTTTCAATTATTTGGTCTCTTTTCATATCAGCTTCTAAATTCCCAAATTCACAAGATTTAGAAAGCTCTCTTAAAGAAATTAGGTAATTGTCGATCGATTCATCATCTTTCTGGACTCTTTGTCTAAATTTAAATCTCTCAGTGACCACATTTTTATGAGGTGTGAAATATTTATCTAAAGCCATTTTAGTTTGTTCATAATTTTCCTTTTCATCTGGCAAGTTGAAAAATATACGTTGTACATTTGGCCCTAAACAATGCAATAGAGTTGCTCTCTTAATTTCATCCGATTTTTTTGAAATTCCAGATGCTATTTCAAAAATGGCATAGGATTCCATCCATTGCTTATATTCCGAAAATAAATTGCTAGCATTCATTTTCATGGGTAAAGGTGGCGTCAGGTTGGCTGCCATACTTTTTTTTTTAGGGCTACAAATATATTTTCAAATTCTCGTCGCAAATTTATGTTGTTTAGTTATTATTAAATATATTGATTAAACATTACTCACCAGATGAAATTTATTTTATTACAATTATATATATGTCATAATTTGTACATACATAGATGCCAACCCAATCCAATATGTATGGAAATGTATAATTTGTGTTTCAATAAAGAACAAGGTAACATTGGAGGCAAGAAAGGCCTAGCAGAAAGGCCTAGGAAGAAGGCTTAGAGTTAGCACAATCATTAGTAAAGTTATTACCAGTTTAATTATCGCGGAACTCATAAAAGTTCGAGTTCAACGACACAGTACTTCCTGGTCAAGCTGAAACATGTCTAAAGACAAAGGCGTAACGTAGACCAATCAGGGAGCAACTCATTAGTGGATGACCAATAGGGAACCTCCACGACACAGAGATCAACCAATGAGAAGTAAGAAGGGTTCTCGTGTTAAATCGAGAACCAAGAATTGTCAGTCATCACTTGGATCCCACCAAGGTAACACCTGCTCTAGAGATCCCTCCCCGTTCATCCTTTTCAGCTAAGTCAATCTTACCGCAATGTGAATAGATAGCCAATAACCAAAACCGCTCCACCTTCTCAAAGCCTTTCTTTCCTCCGATTAGTTGCCTTTTATTTCAACCCCATCACGTGTCCTGGCTTATTTCCCCTGTATGCTTCACTTTCCTCTGAAACGACTGCGCTTTCACCAATCAACCCCATTCTCAACCAATACTAAAAAACATCGCAACGATATTGCGACATTTATTTAAAATGTTACAATTATTTTATTTTACAATTTTCTTTATATTTGAATACAATGTTTTTTTTCGCTTCACGCGCTCTATCTTGATGATGATTTATTATATCTTTTTTTAAACACAGAATACTACACAAACTCTTCTATCAACCTTAAATAGAATCGCCTCTTTCTTCAAACTTTTCGACTGAAGAAAGTCCCAATCTACTGTTCAATTGGACCAACCTGATATTGGGTTTATTCTACCAAGATCTATTACAGCAGCAACCAACCAGTTAATATCGTAAAGATAAAGGCTGCCTGGCCGGCATTCATAGTTCTTAAAGATACTTCGGCCAGTAAAGCTTTTTTATTATATCAACGTTTAGACAAAAATATTTTGTTCTCGTCAGGAGCAAATAAAAATTAAAACATTTGGAAAGGCATTAAAAATTATTTAACAACCAGATATTGTAATTTCTCTGCCACTTATTCCTGTTGTAAATCAATTTCAATATGAGAATATAATATGTCCTCACGTATATATATTGTATTATAATTTAACTAATATTTACAAACGGAAAAAAATATGTCCAGGGTAGCCTAGTGGAAATGGCATCTTCCCGGTAAACAGAACACTGTGGGTTCGATTCCCATCCCTGGACACTTTTATTTTTCCGTTTATCCTTACTCTTCACAATTCACCCTTTCATACTTCAACCCTAAGGATATAAATAGTCGTTATTTCTTCTTAAAATAAATTACGAATTTTCGTTCAAAAGAAAAATTTGCGGTAAAACTTGTCAAACGTCGTTTTACAATCATGAGCCGCATTATATTGTATTATTATTCACTACTATATTCTTTTTTTCGCACTATTTTTCGAAATGGAATTCCTACACAGTTCCATCCAAATTTTAGTCACTCAATTTGTGACATCGCACGTAAAATTCCAGAAATACTTATATAAAAGAGGTCTATCAGAAACACCAAATTGTTCCTGCGGAGAAACTGAACAAACTGTTTTTCACCTTATCTACGACTGTCCGAACTTTACAGAAGTGAGACATCGATTGTTCCCAGATCTAAATCATTCAACTCTCTTACATCTGCCACTTTGTCTATATAAATTTTATGAACTCTGTCGATTAATACATATAAATTTGTAAATATTTAATTATAAGTTTTAATTTGTTTGCTGTTCGTTTCCTCTGTAATAGGCGCAAACATTTCAATCAAAAAAGGCATATCCTGACCACGAGCACATGAGTTTTTTTTATCGGGGAACAGGTTAAATCAACGTTTAGTGTATTTCCGTTCCACTGAATGACGATCTGCCATCTAAAAAGTTCATGTGAACATGGTCAGAATATGCCTTTTTATATTTTAATACCAACACCTGATCTTTTTTATTATTTTTTCACAAATATTTCAATATCGCGCTTGGGGTTGATTAATAAATAAAAAATATATATGTATCATTCTTTAGACAACAAACACGTTGTCGACCTAGAGAATTCAGTTCTTCAATTATATCGAAGGAAGAGTTTCTTTAGCCCAATATCCCACGACGCCCTATTGTAGCCTACCACAGATCATCAAAAGCTCTGTTAGACAAGTATCTAACCTTTTCTCTCCATTACTGAAGAAATATAAACGAAAATATATACAATACACAAAACCCGAATTTCATTGAAGACATGTGGAAACTATCACCTGATCACAACAATGTGGTGGTGTCTTGCCCATGGAGCAGATCAGATCGGTCCGTGCACCCTGATCACAATACTGGCCAACTGAGGTGGTGGTGGTGTCTTGTCCATGGAGCAGATCAGATCGGTCCATGCACCCTGATCACAATACCAGCCAACAAAGGTGCCTTTAATTTCTGATTTTGCTGCTCCATGGAATGGGTAAGTGCCATTGCCCCGTTAGTCAGCCACATTTCAGAGTTCCCTGTAGGCCTTCATGGTTACCTCCCAACAACGTAATGTGTTCATATGACGTCGTTTCGTTGTTATTAAGCCTTCCCCACCAGTTAATCAGAGACAATGTAAGTACCTTTTTCTCTGATGTACAGATAGATTCATCCATCGCACAAACAAAATAAGAAACCTCATTGAATTTTGTCTAAGAATGAATAACGTAGTTTTTGAATCTCAAATATACCGGCAGATACAAGGTTCCCCAATTGGAAGCTCGTTTTCAACCATTGCAGCTGAATTAGTAATTATCAGGATTGACAATCTAATCAATTACAATCAATAAACCAACATAGAATTCTGGCGTCGATATGACGATGACATCTTTCGTATTTTCAACAGAAATTCAATAGATGCAATATTAACCAAATTTATAATATGCAAAATTAAGTAAAGGTGTTAGATGTAAATAGGTTGTTTGATGTAAAAATGCTGCTAGATATAAAGATATTAGTTGAAAAATGTTGGACAATTGTACCACAAATGTTTCTTTTGAACGAAAAATCTAAATTTATTTTAAGGATTAATAAATCCCATCCCTGGACACTTTATTTTTCCGTTTATCATTACTCTTCACAATTCATCCTTTCATACTTCATCCCTAAGGATAGAAATAATTGTCATTTCTCTTTAAAACAAATTTATATTTTTTGTTCAAAAGAAACATTTGTGGTACAATTGTCAAACATCGTTCTACAATCATAAGCCGCATTATATTGTATTATATAAAGATGTTATCATATATAAAGGGAATAGCCAGAGTTATTTCACATCGACACAGGCTGAAGAATCAATTATACCTGGATGCTGACTAGAACTGAGCTGATGTTGGAGCATCTATAAAACTCCACCTTAGGTGTTTAAAGTCCAGTTAAAATTGATTATTACAGGTGCCACTAACTATAATTAATATTTTTGCAAAGGTCCAACCTCAACAGAGAGTGCAAGTAACCAAACGAGGCTCTGGAAAATTTGTAAGTGCAAAGGTCGAACTGCTTTTCATATGTGTAGACATGTGGTACACTTACAATAAAAGCAGTCACTAACTACCCACCATGATTATCATGGCCTATACCATGTGTACTAGGCCTGTACTAGGGATAATGAAAAATAACAACAACAACACAACACAACAACAATAGCCTTTATTGGGCACACGTGCCATACAGGATTCTCTCTGTAGGACAAAATAAATAAATAACAAATTAGCATCGTAGTTATATACAAATATTGGGTATTGACCTCGACCAATTATCGAGTTATCTCCGGTGTCTGTGCTAAATATTTTGATTGAGCTGATTTCCAGTATTCATAAAAAGCGAATGCAAAGGGTCTGGATTTTACGATTTTTGCCATTAAAACATAAGGCGAATTGCTCTTGACGGTCTCTTGACGAAGAATTTCTCTCTCTTCTTCCATTGCCGTACAGTAGAACATGTAGTGTGGAAAATCGAGACTAAATTCACCGTTGCATAAGGTGCATTTTATGGTCTTAGTTTTCAATAGTGAAACATGATTAATTCTCTGTACTACAAAAAGGCTTCTTACTTGTACAATGATTCTCTTTAAGGTTAGGGGGATATTGTCATTCAGATAGCATTCCATTGTAGGTGATGAGTGAAAGTATTTATAGTGAGAGTAGAGTAGTGATTTTCTTATTCTTACATAATCCAGCTGCAAGGACTGATCGGTTGCCGTTCTAATAATTAGGGGGATGTATCTTTGTAGAATATTGAAGTCTGTACATCCAACAAGCCATGAGAAGCCGGTGTTATTAAGTAGCTCTGTTATACTTTTTACCAGTCCGATATTCTATTTTGAAGAAATTGAAATGTCCCACAAATGTGCCAAACATATTGAAGGTAGCCTGCTGCCGTCCAATTTTCAGAATTCTAGTCTAGAATTTTAAAGTTAGTTTTTTCACTGTGATATCAAGAGAGTGTCTTCCTGTTTCGGCTCTCAAAATATAGCCCGGAGTATAGCTTGGAAGGCACAGAAAACGTCTGAGAAAGGTATCCTGGATTCTATCTAAGATTAAGGCTTGATCATGTGCCCAGATTGAAGCCGCATAGAGTAGGACTGTCAAGATCATAGAATCCAACAATCTCATACTTGCATGGAAGGATTTGAGCTTGGACTTCAAAATAATCTCCCCCACAGCACCCAACGCGGTTATAGTCCTGCCTCTATAATTTAAGGCAACTTGAGTGAAAGAAATCGAAGGGGTTAGCGGGTAGCCCAGGTACGTATATTTTGATGTAACACTTAAAGGACTTTGACCCCAATACCATCTTTCTGAACGCGCCACCTTTCCTCCATTACGAAAAACCATTATTCTTGACTTGTTTTCGTTCAGAGTTAAAAAGTTAGTTTCTAGATAGGTTTTCAGTATTTTGATTTTAAATTGAAGGTTTATTTCAGAATCACCGATCAAAACAATATCGTCGGCATATAGGAGGAGGTGTATGTTTCCGAAATTGGGTAAGTATAATCCTGACAACCCCGAGTCATCAAATATTTCAATCAAATCATTAATAAAGAGTAGGTATATGCATGGGGATAGTGGATCACCTTGGAGCACCCCCAAACGAATTTCAATGAATTCAGTGATAGAATTGTTCCAACGAACCGCAGCGGTCATGTCTTCATAATAACATTTAATTAAGTTGACAAAAAAATAACAATAATAATTCAGGTAAATAATATTTTACAAAATATACAACTATTTATATAAATATATAACACTAGTTGAATGGCCCGAGCAAAGAGGTTTTGCACTTTTAAGACAAATTTCAAACTTTATAAACCTATTTTAAAGTATAAAAACAACATTTCAATGTATAAAAGCACCGATTTTAATTTTATTTGATTTTTCAAATATTAAAACCTATTTTTGTTACTTTTAAATACATTTAATTCCATAAAAACTCATTTACGCTTACAATTATTTATTGCAACTTCAGTCAAAATAAAAACGTAACTTGATTATATATATATGAATTATAAAAAAGGCAAACCGCTCCCATGAGAATTTCAAGATGGCAGAGCGCCATCTAGTGGAACAAAAATAAACTAAACGTTTATTTGACTTATTAAAATATACAAGTATCAGAGTCATCAACAATCAATTCTGTCATCGTTTGCTTTTGTGAATGGAATAAATACCCAAATATGGCCATTTCTTATGAGCATCGGTGGTTCAGTGATAGAATGCTCGCCTGCCACGCGGGCGGCCCGGGTTCGATTCCCGGCCGATGAACTTTTTTTTACAATTTTTAAAACTCAATCATATTATTAAAATATACAAGTATCAGAGTCATCAATTCTGTCATAGTTTGCTTTTGTGAATGTATGTATATAATGGATTTCATATTTTTTATTAATTTTGTTTCTGGCCTTTATTTGTTCAAATCTGTTTTTAAAAATCGTTTAAAATGCAGTCGCAATCATTAGCGAACACATATATTTGCCTGATATTTCCATATGCTCTTTTATTTTTTTACAGAAAAATATTTACACGCCAGTATTTTGGATTAATATTTTTTATAAACCTATTTTTTTTATTCTTACTGAGAAGATGGGCATCGCAGTCAGGATTCTTTACAGTCAGTCACTCAACTCAGGCAATTTCAAAGGTTAATGGGGGTTTGTTGGAAAAGCTGCCGTCTATTTAAACTATATCAATTTTGAAACAACTAAATGGATTGCAAAAAATAATTAAATCAAATACCTCAACACTAATATAATACAATTTTTGCCATTACACACTTTTTTTCCTGTAGTTAATGTGTTTCTTCTGTATTGCTATTCTATGGCACGTCCACTATTTATTATTGATGTACTTTCAGTATGAAGGATACTTCACTCAGGGGATTTCTCGGGCGAAGCCGGGTCATTCTTCTAGTTTCATTATATTTGTGGCCAACCCAATTTCTTGGTATATCAATAAAATCCATTTTTTGATTTCTCAGGATGCCTCTGGGACAAACATTTTGGCCTGCACCACGCTGAAGAGGGCCAACAGCTCGAAACGCGTACGTGGTTAGTTTTCTTGATTTTATCAAGAAACTGGGGTTGGCCAAATATCACAAAACAAGATAAATAAACGGTTTTTTTTTTGTTACACTAGATTTGGCTCTACCCCATGTAGCGGTCCGGATATGCCCTTTTTTATTTTTAATATACATATACAGTATCTTTATTTTCAAGAACTATGAATGCCGGGGAGGCAACGTCTATCTTTACGATTTTCCCTTAAAAGTAAAATTTTATTTTTCAAAATAAAGCTGCGTGGCTCCCATTATCATATTTGCACAAAAGGAATTTGAAGTCGTTAGCATAAATACATAAAGAATGGACAGACAATGACTGGAGCTAAGTTGTCTTCACAGATGAATTCGGTCTCCAGAGGGATTCTCAACGATACAAGATATAGAGAGAGGTTGGGACACGATATAGCCCATCAAATTTAAGAGAAATACAACTTTGGTAGTAGCGGTATGATGGTGTGGGCGGGCATCTCTCTCAATGGGTGCACCGATCTACATGTGTTTGAAGGAGGTTACCTGGCTTGTCAAAGGTATCGTTATGAGTTCCTAGAGCGATATGTTCTTCCGTTGGCTCACACAGAAGACACAGATTGTGCTAATGGACGATGAAGCTCGTCCCCACAGAGAAAACCTGGTACCTTAGCATCTTCAAGACACTGGAATTAAAAAAAAAATGGACTGGCCAGCTAGGTCTCCAGATTTGAATCCGAAAGAATATGTTTGGGATGCCATTGTGAGACAAGTAGCGGGTCTTTGTACCACTCCCAGAAGCCTTGATGAGTTCAAGACTACTATCTGAAGAGAATGGACTCTAATTCCTTTTTAACTTATTAATAACCTGGTAAAGAGTGTGAGAAACAGGTGTTAAGGATGTATTGCTGTAAGAAGGTATAACACCCATTATTAAGTGAGTTATTTTTTAAAAATAATTTTTGAGAGACCTAACCATCAATATCACATCCAAAAAAATTATTGATAAACATATTATAGAATTTAAATATAGATAAATAATTCTTCCTGATTTGAAATTAAACGAAAAAACATGGTGAAGAAAGACGAGTTTCTTTTATTGATGCATAGGTGCAAGCTTTCGGGTAAAAACCCTTCAACAGGCGAGAAATGAAGCGCGACTTATAAGAACTATGGTACAAATGGTAGGAAGGAATATATATATATATATATAAAAAGGAAAGTTTTTAAACTATTTATATATGTTAATATTAACAGAATCCCATAGTATCCCACAAACTGAAAAGCATCAACAGAAAAATAGATCTTCCAGAAGCTTATCATCCTCTCCTATCCTTTATTTAAAACTCCCACATGTTTATTTCAATAGCCCTAATCATGCGCCGTCTCGTGGTTTCAGACTGCAGATTTAATATTTACTTTTCTCAAAAACCGGTCTTCTGTTAATATATTAACATATTTAAATAGTTTGAAAACTTTCCTTTTTTATATATATATATTCCTTCCTACCATTTGTACCATAGTTTTTATAAGTCGCGCTTCATTTCTCGCCTGTTGAAGGGTTTTTACCCGAAAGCTTGCACCTATGCATCAATAAAAGAAACTCGTCTTACTTCACCATGTTTTTTCGTATATTAAACGAATATTGTAAATATTCTATAATATTAATATAGAATATTTACAATATAAAAAGAAAGCAAAACATTTAAAATATATAAATATATGTTTTGTGAAACCTACTTTACATAATATTTAAAATTAGGAATAAAATACCAAGTGTAAAAAACTTAACTTTTGGCCACCAGTGTATTTGAAAAGTTTGTACCAGCTATTTTCCATTTATTATGTCTTAATTTACAGGTGTTACATTCGAGTCACCTTGTCCTGGCTATTTACACAGTTGGTGGAGTAGAGGTGGCAGACCTTGTAGCTGTTGGAGCTGCTAACTAAGTGTCAGGTCTTCGGGGATTGATATCTGCTTTATTTTGTATAATATCTTGTATAGTTGGATTTGATTAATTTTGCAGTTGAAGATATAATTTCTCAACGGAAATTTGGTACATATCTTCTAGATCGGGTTGGTTTAAGTTCTCCTTCAGTATCTTGTTTGATAGGTTGAATGGAGCTTCTATACTTGTCCGAATGCAGATTCTCATGAATGCGTTTATTTTATTTTTGTCGGTGGTTGTAATATATTTGCGCCAAACTGTGAGTGCGTATGTTATTATCGGACGAATACAATCTCTATATTAGGTCAACTTTTGTTTTGTATATAATTTGCTTCAATAGTTAAACAGACTTGATAAGTGTTATTTTTTGATAACTTTGCTTTCCTCATGGTATTTCTGACATGAAAGTTGAATTTAAACTTAGGTTTAAGGTAAGTCCAAAACATTTAACGTAGTCATTACAGTTAATAGGGTTTGAAAATACTTTTAGGATGGATTGTGGCTAGAAATTTTTATTTTCTAGTGGAATTACTATAGCCTGTGTCTTTTTGGGATTAATGCTCACCTTCCATTCTTTGTGCACCATTTGATTATAACGTTTATGTAATTTTGGGGTGGTGAAATAAGTAATTTCATTGATTTAGAGTTTTATAATATTGCTGCTCCGTCTACTAATAGCTCTGTTTGGCATTTTATATGTAAAGGGAAATCGTTGATGTAAATGTTGAATAGGTAGGGTACAAGGATAGAGCCTTGAGGGACTCCAATCTGGGTTGGTTTTGCCGTGGTTATAGTATTCCCTTGTTAGACAACCAAAAAAAAAAACAACAGCAATTTATATAGAGAGTATGAAACGGTACTTTCTAACGCTCGACTTCAAAAATTATCGTGAAGATAGAGGCTGCCTTGCCGGTATTCATATTTCTTGAAAAAATATACTTCGGTTTTAATTTTTGTTTGCTCCTGGCGAGGACAAAAGCTTTTTGTCGAAACGTCGAGGTAATAAAAAGATTTATACTGGCAGAAGTATATTTTTTCAAGAAATTCAAAAATTATGTTTTGGAAAATATTTTTATGAAATTCCCCTAATTATAAGATATATTATGATTGGCTGTTTATATAAAATAGTTCAGGTTTTCAAATTTTGATGATACTTTTGATGAAATGCAAATATAAAATGTATATTTGGAATTAGGTTAATTTCCAATGGTCTCTCTTTATCGTAATATTGTGCCATTCACCCATGTTTATTCTTAAAAAAAAATTTTTTAAGGGATGTTGAAGTCTCCTTCACCTCCAACTCATGTCGTATTACTGGTACTGTACCCTTCTCCTGATCTAACTTGCTGTTTCTGAACAGCGATACCTCTGCAAAAGC
Organism: Cordylochernes scorpioides; assembly: GCA_030710605.1. Classification (NCBI taxonomy): domain Eukaryota; kingdom Metazoa; phylum Arthropoda; class Arachnida; order Pseudoscorpiones; family Chernetidae; genus Cordylochernes; species Cordylochernes scorpioides. The sequence continues at coordinate 42,319,405 of CP092877.1, read as the reverse complement.
ACATGTTCTCCTGGTCAGGATATGTCTTTTTTATTTTTAATATCAACACCTGAACTTTTTTCTATTGTTTTTTTTCATGTGTTAAACGTATTTAGGCAAGTTTAGCCTTAAATAACCATTACTTGGTTTCTCAAGAAGCCACTGGGACCAAAAATATTTTTGGTTGCAGTGTTGCAATCTACTCCAAGCTGACGAGTGCCAACAGCGCGAAACGCGTTCGTGGATGGCTTTTTTTGATTTATCAGGAAATTGGGTCGGCCAAATATCAGGGAACAGTCTAAATCAATGTTTAGTTTATTACCGTTCCACCAGATGGCGCTCTGTCTTCTGAAAAGCACATGTGCTCCTGGTCAGGATATGCCTTTTTATTTTTAATACATATATATCGTATATTTTAAACTGTATGACACTTTTAGTATATGTCACATATCTTCCAATTAGTTAGAGCCGATACCTAAAAAAATCCTGCCCTTCTTTTGGAATGTACACCGTTTCTGTTTGTTGCCACCCTCATATTTTGTATATATGCTATATCTTTATTGATAATACCTATAAAACCCTATTTGTATGTAACACTAAAAATGTTGACGTCAAAATAAAGATCCAAAGAGTGGTCGGTCAGCTGGTGGCAGGGACAGAGGGGAGGAAAAAATCCAACGCCCAGCCCATGTGGGGCCCCCAGGGACTCTTTATAGACGACCCCTGTAAACAGGACAGGTTTTAGCAGGGGGTCAGCAGATGTTCTTGGGTGTGGCCATCTGCAGGCGGCTCCGGTCTCATCCAGTCTCTCCCTCCATGTCTCGGGGATAAGCATCCAAGTTTGTGTCATGGCCTCTACCTCTGTCCCGTGGGCTGTCCCCGATCACTCTCGGTGCTAACATCTAGCCCTGCCTCTGCTTCTTGTTGTCCGCGTGTGAGAAGAACATCAACACTCGCCTCACGTACACGACTTCCAGATTATCCATACGTCGACATTTGCAACAATATTACAGAAAGCCGACAGGATGACTGAGGACAACGACATGCGGAGGACGATGGAGGTGTCAGAAGACGACGAATACTTCGTGGATGCCTCTGCCTACATGCAACCTCGCCTCGACGACCTGGTATGCCGCCTCACAGACGCTATACGAGGACTAGCCGCGCCTCGTGCTGGAGAGCACCTCATCGCCCCGTTCGATGGCTCCTACGCCACAAATACCTTCTTCCAACAACTAGAGCAGACATCCGAGGAGCCGAGCGACGACACCACACGGCATGTAAGGCTCCGCGCACTACTAAAAGGTGAGCCCTATTCCCTTTACAATGTGTTGAGTCTGGCCTCTCGGCCATATGATCAGGCAAAAAAAAATCCTCATGGACCTATACCCCGGAACATCTGAGGTGACATTCACCGAATTCATGACATATAAGCTCAATAGTCAAACGGCCCTAAGTGACTACTACCGCCAAAAGGTAGCGATGGGGCTATAACTGGGCCTAACCAACCCCATCATAGTGGAGGCACTAACCGAGGGCCTCCAGGCAAATGACCAACGCCTCATGAAGGCCTTAGCGCCCCAGACATTGACCGACTGGTACGCTACCATGAATAGAGTAAAGGGCACGAGCTCACTCCCTATCCTGTCAGAGCAACCCCAACGTACCACCAACTTCAGTGTTGCACCACATGATGCCAGAAAACCACCCTCACAATGCAGACATTGCCGTGGTGATCACTGGAACAATGAGTGTCCCATGGTGAACAGGCGGCTCTCCAGACCACAGGCCTACCATGGCCAGAATAGCTCGCAGAACTTTCGGCCAGAACAAAGTGGTGCCCACCACTATCCCGTGCCAAGTTCATCCCACACCACACAAGGCAGCGGAACCCCTGCCTTTGTCCCTGAACCACATAATATTACTTGGACTAATTACTTGACTTAATGGACTACTTACGTTGTCCATTCCTCTTAGACCAAGAAGCCTCCATTAATATAATTAATTGGCATATTTTCAATCACCTAAGTATAAATTTACCCAATCCTTTAAAATTATACCCATGTCATATGTTAATCAATTCTATATCTAATCATGACATACAAAAGGGTATACCTATTTAACCATTACTATAGGAAAAATAACCAAATCAATCAAATTCTATGTAATAAATAATTCATTACCTTTTGGTATCTTATCTTTAATTCAATTAGTAAGTTTTGTTTAACGTTAAACTTTTATAATCAGTCTATCTACCAATGTGATGATCCTTTGTTTAAGAGATGGTACCATATAACCTATGTGACCCCATGTAATGATGGAGAAGTTGACCTCAGTCCTCCCAACATGGACCAGGACATGACTAACTCACATTCCCCATCATTACAAGGGCAAAATGTCCATCCCATATCATGTCCCACTACCCTGTCTAAGACTTTTACCCATTATGACAAAAATGCGCCCAGCCGAATTTTATTTCATGCCCCCCATTCATATTCATTATCATCATCATGTTCTTCCGAACATCAATGTAAAATGTTTAATGAGAATTGTAATTTATGTTTTAGAAGTGATATTTCCTTAGCTTTTATAGATTTAGTTAAAATGTATTCGAATATTTTTTCCACTAACAAATATGATATTCCAAAATTGAAAATCCCCCCATTAATATTAGGACAATTTCAGATAAGATAATCGCACTCAGGCCATATCGTACATCTCTTTCAGACCAGCGTGAAATACAGGTACAAATAGATAAAATGTTAGAGTATAATATTATAGAGCCTTCTTTCTCTCCCTATTCCTCCCCCGTTACTTTAGTTACCAAAAAGGATAATACAAAACGCTTCTGTGCAGATTTTAGATTAAACTACAATAAATGTTACTTTTTTAGGACTACCATAGAATTTTTAGGTTATACAATATCGTCAGGTACTTACACCCCACTAGTTAGAAATTTAGAAGTAATTAACGCAATTAAAGTCCTTACTAACGTTAAATCCCTCCAATCATTCCTATAGGTGCCATTAATGTGTATGAGAAGTTTATTAAAGATCACTCCCGTGTTAGGAGCCCCCTCAATAATCTTCTTAAAAAAGATACCCCATGGCGCTGGGACGAAAATTGTCGAAGTTCTTTTGACACTCTAAATAAGTGTTTGACATCAAAACCGATTCTACACCTCTTCAAGGAAGGGTTGCCATGTCAGCTATTCTGTGATGCCTCACTTCAAGGAATAGCTGGCATCCTGAAACAACAGCAGCCAGACGGCACCCTACACCCTGTGCAATATTATAGCAGAGAACTCAGACCACACGAGAAGAATTATATCATCACGGAATTGGATGCCTTGCTGTAATTGATAGTGTGGAAAGATTCCGCATCTATCTCGCGGGCGTAAGGTTGACCATTTTCACAGATCATCATGCACTCCAGTGGCTGAAAACCATAAAAAAAACACAGGTAGACTCTTCAGGTGGAGATTAAAATGTCACTTTACGAATATACTATAAAATATATAAAGGGGGAAACGCAGTACGAAGCGGACGTACTGTCCCGCAATCCTATATGTGGATTCCTCACGTCCAGCCAAATAATAAAAAAAACAGCCCCTACACCACCCATCATCACTTATTAAAACGAATTCAGACAGCCTCCATACAATTAAGCGTAAATGTATTGTTAAGATCATAGTTCCCCCTCCTTTACGACATACATTAATCAATAAGGTACATTTGGAATATTTTGCAACAACACATGAAAACTTCGAGGATAAATTACCACGTTCCTCTTAATCTCTCTTTTTATAAATTTCTTTATTTCATAAATAATATCTCGAGCTTTCGGGTATCGTAAACCCTTCGACAGGAGTTTATGAGACGAAATGAATCACAATTTTTAGCTATTATTTATATAAAAAATGTACCTTGGTAAACGGTTTGCGGATTTCGACAATTTAGAAAGAGGGAATCATATATCGCCGCAACTCTTTTATTATATATATAATAAAAAGAGTTGCGGCGATATATGATTCCTTCTTTCTATAATGTACCTTATTGATTAATGTATGTCGTAAAGGAGGGGGAACTATGATCTTAACAATACATTTACGCTTAATTGTATGGAGGCTGTCTGTTTTCGTTTTAATAAGTGATGATGGGTGGTCTAGGGGCTGTTTTTCTATTATTTGGCTGGACGTGAGGAATCCACATATAGGATTGCGGGACAGTACGTCCGCTTCGTACTGCGTTTCCCCCTTTATATAGTAATATGTGCAACATTTTTAATTAACATGAATTTTTTTTTCTTGAAAATAAAGATACTTCGGCCAGTAAATCTTTTTATTACCTCGACGTTTCGACAAAAATCTTTTGTCCTCGTCAGGAGTAAACAAAAATTAAACATTTAGCAAGGCGTTAAAAATCTTTCTAAAGTTCCAAGGGCGTTCTCACGCGATATTCAAAATTTTTGTACAACATCTAGAGCACGAGTCAAAAATAAATATTTAACTCTCAAAAGACTATGATCTTCGAAATAAATTATAATATACATATGATATATATATAATGAGAAATTATAAACAAAAATATATTTAAAAATAATAATAATATTTACAAAGGTTTCCAATAGTATAAATAAATCGATATATCTATGTCCTTCATGTTAATTAAAAAATTTTGCACATCTTAAAATATGTAAATAGCATACCATATATATATATAAATAATAGCTAAAAATTGTGATTCATTTCGTCTTATACTCTCCTGTCGAAGGGTTTACGATACCCGAAAGCTCGAGATATAAAAAGATTTACTGGCCGAAGTATCTTTATTTTCAAGAAATATGAATGCCGGCCAGGCAGCCTCAATATTTACGATGAATATTTTATGCCTGAATTAAATTTTATATATACAAAACAATCGAGAAATATACTATTGCTTATCTAGAATGTAGTTTTATGTATCAGGATTGTGTATTAAACTATTGTATACTTCTGGGATATCTATATGTCTATTGATGCTTTGGTGTTTCGCGGATACTATTGCTTCAAGGATTAGTCCTTCATGTTAATTAAAATAATTTGCACATCTTAAAATATGTAAATAGCATACCATATATATATATAAATAATAGCTAAAAATTGTGATTCATTTCGTCTTATACTCTCCTGTCGAAGGGTTTACGATACCCGAAAGCTCGAGATATTATTTATGAAATAAATAAACTTATCCTCGGAGTTTTCATGTGTTGTTGCAACTTATACATCAGAGGATTCAATCTTACGACATTTGGAATATAACCATCCCGGTGTATCCCAAATGATTAGGCTCATTTACACCCAGTATACCTGGTGTGGGATCACCAAATCAATAGTCAAGTATAACAGATCCTGTCCCACATGTCAACTTATAAAAAAAACAAAAGGTCCCCTGTATGGTAGACTAGAGCGCCCCCCTATATCATTACAACCATATGACATGTTATCCATAAATACTATTTCAGGTTTTTCAAAGTACGGTAATAAGAAATCATATCTACATGTAATAGTAGACCACTTAAGTCGTTACACCTGGACTTTCCCCAGTAAGTCAACTAGTATAATTACATATATTCCATGCCTCAAAAAGGTATTACAGTGTGGTCGTCCAAAACGCCTGCTTTCAGACCCAGCACTTGCATTTACTTCCCCGAAGTTCAGAAGGTTTTTAATAAAACACGGGATACACCTCTTCTAACCACCGCGAATAATCCTCAGGCTAACGGTCTGTGTGAACGTCTCAACGCGACACTCACCTGGGAAGCTGAGATTGTTGCACCTAGAGAATCCCAGAACCTCCTGGACTAAGTTAATTAGGATAGTAACTCAAAAATATAACGACACCCCCCATACAATAACCGGATTCCCTCCTATATTTTTAATGATTAATATAATCCCATCAGATTTAAATAATCATATAAACCCATACCCTAATATAGTAGAAAGTAGGAGGTTAGCAGTACAAAGTACAAATGATAGGCACGCTAAAGAAAAAATTAAGTATGATAATAAGCATAAGACCCCACAATTCGCCATAGGGGATTTAGTATTAGTAAAGGCGTACCATCACCCAGGTAGCGGAAAGTTAGTACCCTACTTTACAGGCTCTTATAAGATAATTGAAATGATTTCAGATGATGTTATACGCATAAATAGGCCCAATAAAATTGCACGTAGTGGTAGCGATACTGTACATGTAAATAAGTTGAAGTATTATAATGAAGAAGTTCTCTATATTTTGCCACCTAAACTAGAGCCCATAGATAGAGTTAGGAGAATAGCTCCTTTCAAACATCTAAGTCTTGACATGTTTATTCCAACAGATAAATGTATAACCCCCGAAACTCAGAACCATTCAATCATTTGTCCAACGATTTATTTTTATAAAGAGCTAATTCACAAAACTTCCAAGAACTGTAATATCCCCAATGACCCATCCAGCTGTAGTAAGCGCGGCCAGGAATAACCGTCCCCCATCCGGAAGTTGACACGCTATCTTCTAGTCACATGCCGTCACACACTGGTCAATCAACTATTTAATAAACCTTTTATTTCCTTTTTAGAAAAATCCTAGTGGGATATTGTAAATATGTTTATTCTTTTTGTGGGATGAATATTTTAAAAACATTTAAAACATTTTATCTTATGTATTATTTTTTTAAAATCATTTCAATATCAATCTTTTTGCCTATATATTTTTTCTATTGCGTTTTTCTAATTTTATCTTTGACGTATCCTAACCTACCCTGCCCATACATTCTCATGCATTACCCCAAAGCCTTCCTGTTCGCCAAACATTTTTTTATTATTTTTTTTTTCATTGATTCATCTAACTGAGAAATCACTCCTCGCTATATCATTTCCAATAGGGAATTCAGGATACCCAGCTAGATTATTTTTCTTATCACCCGGATCATCATTACCAATCATCATTTTTCTTTTTTTTTTTTATTACCAATCAAGTCGGGTGAAATAATCATTGGCAACAGAACAACCCTTGCAACCACCTTCCCTTTCTTCATTCCCCAATCTCATATATTCCCCTAAAGAGATTCTCGCTCGCCAGAATTTTTATTTATTTATTAATCCAACTGGAAACATCTTTCCTCGCTATATCGTTCCCAATAGTGAGCTCAGGATACCCAGCTAGATTTTTTTTTTATTACCCGGTTCATCATTTTATTTATTTATTTTTTAAAATTCATCAAAGCAGCGCAAGATTCAAGATGCTTCTGTGGATGTGAGGAACAGACTTCTAATCACCTGCTGCTAAATTGCCCCGTCTTCCAAGAGTATAGAATAAACAATGGACTAAATGTATCAAACCCGTTTGATCTAATTTCAACAAAAGACAAATATATAAAATTCAACTCATTTTGCAGATTTATTTTGAATTTTATAAAATACTACTAAATTCTATTGAAACGCTTTAATTTGGAAATTAATTATTTTTAGTATTGTTTTAATTGAATAATTCTCTAATATCTAGCATATTTTCATTCAAAAATATTCCTTGAAACTTTTTTTTTTTTTAATCTGTAAATTGCTTTCTCGAATACACACAAAACTTTACAATTTGATTTAATTTAACTAAATTTGCACACCAACCCTTTGTACATATATCAATTGTGTTTATATATATATATATATATATTTATCTTTTCATCTAACTCTCTAACTTGCATACTAATTCTGTACATATTTAAATATCTTTCTTTCTTTTCTTTCAAAATTTTTGTTTATGTTCAAAGTGCAAGTGTCCCTAGGGGGGCATAGCGCTCTAAGTAGAAATGAAGAAATAAATAAATGTTATCATTTTTTTCATCATACAAGCCGGGTACCATCATCATTGACAGCAGTACATCTCTTGCGTTTATATTTCCCTCTCCACATTCCTCAACCTACCTACGTCTCCCTGCTAGTCGATGAGGGTATATTGTATGTCTGAGTATGTTCCTGCAAAGAAATAGCTTAATGAGTTCTGCAATGCAGTACGAACTTGTGTTAGTGAGGTACTGTTTTCATTAACAGAACGTTCAAGATGTTCATCTTGAACGTTCTGTTAATGAAAACAGTACCTCACTAACACAAGTTCGTACTGCATTGCAGAACTCATTAAGCTATTTCTTTGCAGGAACATACTCAGACATACAATATACCCTCATCGACCCTCTGCGTCAACTTATAACCTTAGTTCAACCTAATAGTTTTATGCTTTTCATTTAGTTATTTTTCATTCAATAGGTTATCATTTTTTTTTTCTATAAGTAAATTACTTTCACGGCATTTCTAATTTTATCTTGCATATTTTCTCAATTTTATCATTTATTCTTATGTCTATTTATTTTTATCATATTCTATACCTTATTGAGACTTCATCATTATATTATTGTCTTATTTTATTCTCCTATATTAATAATAATTTTAAATAATTTGTGCCCAGATTATTTCTTTTGATTTTATAATAGGTTTGTTAGGATATCATTCATGTTATTTCATTTCCCCCAAACAAACCTTTATCACCGGGGGCACATTCTATCATATTGTCAAGTAGCTCCATCCAGATGGGACACCTGTCAATCATCCCTGGACCCCGGGAAGAACCACAGGTGTGAGGGGTTTTCGGAAGCTGATCTGTAAATAAGGAAAACGGGACGGTGGCTGACGCCGTTCATTAAGATTATCTTTAACTTGGGGTAAGTTGTACTTTCTCTCTCTTTCCCTATAAATACCCCTTATAATAAATTAATTATCCCCAAACTTTCCCTTGCTTTATTTATCTCCGCGACATATTTTGGCGGAGACGCTGGGTATCGTGACAGAACTTCGAAGAAGTCGAGGTCTACAGGGACGTAAACCAATTATTGAACTTTTGCCACAACGAATAAAAATGGAAGACGACTACAGACCTACTGTTAGCAGATCCTACCTCCCTTGTCAGCGCCAACGAGATTCTTCTACCTTTTCTGGAGATGGAAATATGACCCCGGACAGTGGTTGAAGGAGTACGAGAGAGTATCGAAGTACAACAGATGGGACGACACCATGAAGCTTACCAACGTCGTCTTTTACTTGAACGGAACTACTGGAAGGTGGTTTGATAATAACGAAGAATCACTCAACTCGTGGAGAAGCTTTGAAGACGCATTCCGCGGTGTGTTCGGACTGCAGGAGGATTCTGCTCGACGCGCCGAGGAAGTTCTGAAGTCAAGAGCACAGAAGACCGAGGAATCCAGCGAGTCATATATCCAGGAGATTCTTAGTCTCTGCCACCAGGTGAACCCTCGCATGGAAGAAGGTGGGATAGTTGTTCACATTATAAAGGGAATTTCGGAGGACACATACCAGGTATTGGTGGCGAAAGACATACAGACGGTAGATGAGATCCTGAAGTTTTGCCGTCATCTGACAACCGTCTAGCAGCGCAGGATCGGCCGTGTGGAATTCGCCAGGTTGTCAAACTTAATGCCCATTTCATGTGTTGACGACTCAGACGATTTGGCCGGCTTAATTCGCCGCATCGTTAGAGAAGAGATACAAAAGGTCTTCTCACCACCTGAAGTGGTCAATCCTCTCCGAGAGGTGAACGCCCTGGAACAGACTGTGAGAGAAGAAGTTAGCCGTGTTCTCTAACCTAACAGAGCACAAATCAACGTGGTACAACAACAGCCACGCAGTCCCTATAATATCGACCGACCAACCCAACCCAGGAAGACGGAACATTGGAGAACCTACGACGACAAACCAATCTGCTTCCACTGCGGACGACCCGGACATGTCGTCCGTTATTGTAGGGAACGACGGCAGGTCTTCGCTGAAACCAGGTCAAGGAATGGCGGAGAAGGAAGAAATGTTGGATTTTCGAGTCGACCTCCGAGATATGACGCCGACGACGACTATGTTACGCCCCAAACCTCCACGTACTTCTACCGGAGCTCTTCCCCACATCCAAGCCGTGCAAGGTCGCTAGCCCGAAGACAATTCCAGTCGCCAGCCCGTCGTTTCAGCCGTTCTCCCAATCCTCAGAATTTGAAAAACTAAGTGGAGCGGCTTCTACCGGGGGTGAGGTCGTAATTGAGGAAAATCCTCCAGGGTATATCGCCGCTAAATTAAAAGAAAATTTTGTTATGGTCGAAATAAATGGACGCAAAATTAAAGCATTGGTGGATTCAGGAGCAGACTTTTCTGTTATTTCAGACAAATTTCGACGCGAACTAAAGACACCTCTCTTCAAAGAACCAGGTCCCATTCTTAAGGCCGCAAATAAAAATTTAATAGAGACCTTAGGAAAGTGTCCCGAACATAGAAGTTAATGGTCTGAAGATATCCTTTGAATTCGTTGTTATGGTGGAATGCAGCCATGACATCATATTCGGATGGGACTTCTTCAATGTCACCGAAACCGTCATTGATTGTGGCAGAAATGAACTCCATCTCGGGGAAACGAGAGATTGTTTGCTTCCGACGACTTTGTCATCCCGCCTAAATCAATAAAGAAGATCAGTGTGATAAACGAAGAAGTATGCGGTGTTAGAGATGTTTTAGTCTCAACTTCTAAAGACTTATTATTAAGAAAAGAAGTTCTTATACCAAACTCATTGGTTACATATCGACACGGCCGAGGTAGCATTTGGGTTGCGAATGGAGCGTCTTGGCCGCAAATCATTCCATCAGGAATGAATATGTGCACCATGGAAAGTTATGTGAATGGAAATATCTGCAGTCTTATCGAATCCAGCGATAAGTTACAAGAAACGCAGCTAAAGTCACGTGAATGGTCACAGAAGATAAACCTTACTCTAGATCCAGGGCTATCTGAAATTCAAAGGTTACAGCTTGTTTCATGCCTTGACGAGTTTATTGACATATTTGACTTTGGGGGAACTCCTATTAAGCCCTCCAGTACTGTGAAGCACAAGATAATCACAGGAGACCACTCTCCTATCAAACAGCGGCCCTATAGAGTAGCACCAAGTGAACGACGATTAATTCAAGATGAAGTGAACAAGATGATTGAAAATCACATCGTGAAGCCCTCTGAGGGTCCTTGGTCATCTCCTGTTATTCTAGTTCGAAAGAAAGATGGGACCTGGAGATTCTTCGTAGATTATCGTCGATTAAATAAGAAAACAAAAAAAGATGTTTACCCGCTGCCACTCATTGACGATGCCTTGGACAGTTTAGCTGGCTCTAGTTACTTATCCACGATGGATCTTCGGTCCGGGTATTGGCAGATTGAAGTGGACGAAAAAGACAAGGAGAAAATCGTCTTCATCACTCCAGATGGGCTGTATTAATTCCGAGTAATGCCTTTCGGTCTATGCAACGCTCTAGCAACGTTTGAAAGGATGATAGATAGTGGGGGGTGTCTTAAATGGAACATGTGCCTTTGCTACCTGGACGACATCGTTGCTTACGCACCTACCTTTGAGTAATATCTACGTCGTCTACAACTTGTATTAAGGTGCATCCAGAGAGCTGGACTAAGCTTGAACCACAAAAAGTGTCTTTTTGGATCAAGGAGGATAAAGGTTTTAGGACACCTTGTTGACGCCAATGTAGTTCATCCAGATCCAGATAAAGTTGAAGCCGTCTCTAAATTTCCGAGGCCAAAGAATATCTCTGAACTGAGGAGCATACTTGGATTATGTTCCTATTACCGAAGTTTTATTGAAAACTTTGCTGACAAAGCTAGATCTTTGCATGACATACTGAAGACTGAAAAACAATTCTATTGGGATGCAGCTCAAGAGAAAGCTTTGAAATTCTTAAAACAGCTCTAATTTCAGAGCCTGTCTTGGGACACTTTGATGAATCCGCTGATACCCATCTACACACGGATGCAAGTGGACATGGTATTGAAGCTGTTCTTCTACAAATACAAGGTGGAAAGGAGCGGCCTATAGCTTATGCATCTAGAATCTTGACAAAGGCTGAACATAACTAATCTACAACAGAAAAAGAATGCCTTGCTGTAGTCTGGTCTATTAGCAAATTCCGTCTATATTTGTTTGGTCGACCATTCACGGTTGTCACTGACCATCATTCTCTATTCTCTATGTTGGTTGGTAGGACAGAAAGATCCTTCTGACCGTTTGGCAAGATGGGCGCTGAAGTTGCAAGAATTTGACGTGACCGTTATCTACAAGAGCGGACGCAAACATAAGGATGCCGATTGTCTGTCAAGAAGCCCGCTTGAGAACGATTAACCAAGTGCTGTGATGTCACTAACCAACGTCGATATAGAGCAGACTAAAGACCCGGATTTAACTAAAATAATCGATAATTTAAACTCGGGTTACACCAGAAAGGAATTCAGCATTATCGACGGCATCTTATACAAGAAAAACTATAGCACAACTGGAAGACCCTGGCTAATGATGATTCCTAAACACTTAAGATCGGAAGTTATGCCAGATTTACATGACGCTCCTACAGCTGGGCATTTGGGTTTCGCCCGAACGTATGACAAAGTGAAGAAACGATTCTATTGGTCTGGCCTTTATAGAACTGTTCGCCAATAGGTAAGCCATTGTTGGGAGTGTCAACGAAGGAAGAAATTACCTCGACGTCCGGCTGGACAACTTGTATCCATACCACCTGTAGAAAAGCCATTAAATAAGGTCGGGATTGATATCCTTGGAAGATTTCCAGTTTCTAAAGATGGAAACCATTGGATCATTGTGTGCACCGATTATATGACAAGGTTTGCCATAACAAAAGCCATCCCAGACGGAGGAGCAATCGAAACAGCTAAGTTCCTGGGTGAAGATGTTATCTTGAAGCATGGAGCTCCTAGAGAAATGATAACAGATCGCGGAAGAAATTTCACTTCTCAAGTAATAAAAGAGATCAATGCTCTGTGCGGAATTTTGCACAGATTTATAACGGCCTACCATACCCAGACCAACGCCCTGACTGAAAGGTTCAACAAAACTCTGGGAGATATGTTGTCCATGTACACAGGTGTTGAGCAGAAGGACTGGGACCAAGTTTTACCCTACATAACTTTTGCTTACAACACTGCTAAACAGGAGGCGACCGGCTACACTCCGTTCTTTCTTGTCCACGCCCGCGAGGCCAAGACCTATATCGATTCCGTACTACCTTACCTACCAGATGAGATCTCTGACGACTACGTTGGAGAACTTGTGACCAGAAGGATGATCTTGTGTGGGTTTTACTCCCATCCGAAAAGTAGGGCTCTCAGGAAAGCTACTGAAGAGATACTTCGGTCCCTTCAAGGTGACCAAGAAGCTTTCAGAAGTTACGTATGAAGTAGAGCCCGTGGACCCCTCTCCTCGATCACGGAAAGCCAAGGATATTGTCCATGTCATTCGGATGAAGCCCTACCTGGACCCTGAAGAACAACATTCCATTCTGCTAGGGAACACAGGCCGTGATAGATTTCCTACCAGAAAAAGGGTTGAGACAAGCTAATCAGCGGGTCGCTGTTTTCTCTAAAGAGGGAGTAATGTCAAGTAGCTCCATCCAGATGGGACACCTGTCAATAAACCCTGGACCCCGGGGGGACCACAGGTATGAGGGGTTTTCGGAAGTTGATCTGTAAATAAGGAGAACGGGACGGTGGCTGACGCCGTTCATTAGGATTATCTTTAATTTGGGGTAAGTTGTACTTTCTCTCTCTCTCCCTATAAATACCCCTTATAATAAATTAATTATCCCCAAACTTGCCCTTGCTTTATTTATCTCCGCGACAATATATTTTAAACTGTATTACACTTTTAGTAAAAGTCACATATCTTCCAATTAGTTAGAGCCGATACCTTAAAAAAATCCTCCCCTTCTTTTGGAATGTACACCGTTTCTGTTTGCTGCCACCCCCATATTTTGTATATATGCTCACCCTCATTGATAATACCTGTAAAACCCTATTTGTATGTAACACTAAAAATGTTGACGTCAAAATAAAGATCCAAAGAGTGGTCGGTCAGCTGGTGGCAGGGACAGAGGGGAGGAAAAGGCCAACGCCCAGCCCATGTGGGGCCCCCAGGGACTCTTTATAGACGACCCCTGTAAACAGGACAGGTTTTAGCAGGGGGTCAGCAGATGTTCTAGGGTGTGGCCATCGGCAGGCGGCTTCGGTCTCACACAGTCTCTCCCTCCATGTCTCGGGGATAGGCATCCCAAGTTTGTGTCATGGCTTCTACCTTTGTCCTGTGGGCTGTCTCCGATCACTCTCGGTGCTAACATCTAGCCCTGCCTGTGCTTCTTGTTGTCCGCGTGTGGGAAGAACATCAACACTCGCCTCACGTACACGACTGCCAGCTTATCCATACGTCGACATTTGCAACAATATTACATTTATATATTACAGTGGTGGGATGTTCTAATCTGGGGTTGTATAAAAATCACAACTCAAAAACATAAAATGAATATATTTATTTTATTCAAATGTATATATATGTGCCCTAAAATAATATTAGTAGTTGATGCTTTTTAAAAGCTGTAATTATATAGTCTGTCATGTATAATATTTACGTAGTAACTAGAATAATTAATATATATAATATATTCAAGTTCTAAAAATATAAGTCTTTATATATGTATACAATTCAAATTAGACTATATAAAAAACAAACACCACTTTATAAATGGTGTAAACTTATCCTTTAGTCTTTATGCTGTGGTTTAGAAACAGTGTACCATCGTTCTTTTCCATCCCCTTTGGTATTCTTCCAACGATTCATCTGAGCTAAGGTTGCTGTACGTAGATCATAGGCTTGTCCAAACTTGGCCATGAGATCGATTAGGACTTTGCTGGGGTTGTAGTAGTAGCCAAGTTCACTGGTGGAGTAGTCCCATGGGAAGACATGGTGGTAGTTGTGCCAGCCTTCTCCCAATGCAATGATAGATACAAAAAGATTTTCACGGGCTTCTTGAGTTGTGTCAAATGGCTGGTATCCTACAAGGTGGGCCAGACTGTTGGTTGTCCATGTACTATGGAGTACAAACAAGTACCGTCCCATGGCCAGTGTACAGAACGACACGTATACACTCTCACCCAGTCCGTAGACACCGATTAGTGTAGGAATAATGAAAGAAAACAGCACCACCAATCTCTTGTAATATCTGAAACAGTGTTGTTATAGCCAAATATAAGAGAAAGTTATGTAAATAAATAAAATACCTTCTTTGGAACTGAACAACAGGATCAGCTAGAACATCACTCATATCAACTGTATTCCCTTTCTCAGTCACATCAGGATGTTTCTTGCACATCAGCCATCCCATGTGGGCGAAGAAGAATCCTCGCTGAATGTTGTGGGGATCAGCATCAGTGTCGACATACTTGTGATGCACTCGGTGGTCCCGTACCCAGATGTAGATATCATTCTGAAAAAGAACTAAAGTTAAAAATCATTATTTTAAAAGTTAATGCGCTTTTCTAAATGTAAGGCTATTAACAAGGCTGTTCAAAAGGCAGATCATAATTTAAACAGATAAAAATTATATGTATTTGTCTATTCTTTATATAACAAACATTTATTTAGCTTTAATCGCCTAAATAACAAAGGTTTCTTCTTGGAAGGTTGAATATTCGTGATATCAGCCTCTCATTGCAATACAGAAACTGCTGCTCCTATTTTCTTCATTTTAAAGGGAATATAAAATTTTCTTCTACATCTTATACCTAACTACCGCGGTCAGCTAAGAGTTTGATATTTATTACTTTTGCGTCTAAGCTGTTTTAAGAGAGTATATCAAAATAAATACTTGTTTGTGGTCTGGGATTATATCAAAATCGATCACATAAATTGTAAGGAAGCATGGAAATTAGTCTATTCCCAACAACATTTTATAGAATGCTGGTCGCTCTTTACATCACAGAAGCAGCTTCATTTGGAATGAACTATGCAATTTATATTCCCTAATTTATTCTATGCCACGACGGTCATCTACGAGTATGAAATCTTGTACTCTGATATTGTTAGCAGGAATGAAATATGAATATAAAATACCAGACTTCTACATGGTCTAGATGTATACTAGGAATTCGATAATACCCCGTTCTATCAATACAAACGGGTCTAGAACAATAGCTATTTCGAAACCCTCTTGTTAAAGTTTTACCTATATATATTAAAAATAAAAAAGGCATATCCTGACCAGGAGCACATGTGCATTTCAGAAGGCAGAGCGCCATCTGGGTGAACAGAAATCAACTAAACATTGATTTAGCTTGTTCCCTGATATTTGGCCAACCCATTTTCTTGATAAATCAAGAAAAGCCATCCACGAACGCATTTCGCGCTGTTGGCGCTCGTCAGCGTGGAGTAGGCTGTACCACTAAGACCAAAAAGATTTTTGGTCCCAGAGGTTTCTTGAGAAACAAAGAAACCAGATGGCGCTCTTCCATCTGAAAAGCACCTTGCTCCTTGTCAGGATATGCCTTTTTTATTTTTAATATCAACACCTGACCCACTTATTATTATTTTTTTTTTCTATTGTTTTTTCATGTGTTAAGCGTATTTATACAAGTTTGGCCTTAAATACCCATTTCTTGGTTTCTCAAGAAGCCTCTGGGACCAAAATTATTTTTGGTTTTAGTGGTACAGCCTATTCCACGCTGACGAGCGTCAACAGCGCGAAACGCGTTCGTGGATGGCTTTTCTTGATTTATCAAGAAATTGGGTTGGCCACATATCAGGGAACGGGCTAAATCTATGTTTAGTTGATTTCTGTTCCACCAGATGGCGCTCTGCCTTCTGAAAAGCTCATGTGCTCCTGGTCAGGATATGCCTTTTTTATTTTTAATATCAACACCTGACCCACTTATAATTTTATTTCTTTTGTTTTTTCATATATATATATATATACGTTGTGAATATATATATAGGTATACTAGTCGACTGGACCCGGCTTCGCCCGGGTATTGTTCGAGTGGGGTTCACCCATGAATGAATAGAGCCCCTAACTGTTTGTAAAACTTAGAGTAATGAATTTTCTTTCAGAACAATGGAGATTAACTGCAAATATAAAAATTAAAAATGCTAGTAAAAAGAATCTGAAATATAAGAACAATTTCAAAAACACAT
This sequence comes from Cordylochernes scorpioides, assembly GCA_030710605.1. Lineage (NCBI taxonomy): Eukaryota > Metazoa > Arthropoda > Arachnida > Pseudoscorpiones > Chernetidae > Cordylochernes > Cordylochernes scorpioides. The sequence continues at coordinate 42,302,329 of CP092877.1, read as the reverse complement.
CTAATGAATAGAGTGCTGCTTTGTAGGAGTGTCTGAACTGTTGATTTTTAAAACCCACGACCCGGGATCATCGAATCCAGCTTTGGGCACTTTGTTCTGAAATAAAAAAATCCCCAATAGCCCCTGATTCTTGAAAAGGTCCAACCCTTCCAGTGAGTGCAAGTAACCAAACTGGGCTTTGTTATCTAAAAAATGAAAAAACAAATCTAATGATTAGTGTGAATTAAGGAAAATGGTCCTCTCAACCTGAAAATTTCACTTTCTCCACTTCACTCTCGGCTGTTCAAGAAGAAACAGCCAGATTAAACATTTTTAAGGGCACCTAATCCGGCACTTACATCTCTAAATAGTTAAGCAACTTTTATAAGTATAACATATCTGCAATACTGAAATACCCGGACTCGGATGAATTTTTTATTAGGTTATTGTTGGCAGTTTTGGAAAAGTGTGGGAAGGTGGATATTTTAACAAAATGGAAAATAAAAAAATAGGAAATTTTCATCATTTTCTAATAGGAAATGACAATTGTAAAAATACCAAAAATGTAAAACCAAATAAAAATAAACGAATTATGTGTGATGTTTCAGTAACAGCATTTTTACTTTACTAAGACAAAATTACTGAATGTATTCAGTACTTTTGTCTGAAGATGGTAACAATGCTGTTACTGAAACCACACATAATTTATTTATTTGGATTTGGTCTTGCTTCCTTGTAATTCTTATCTATATTTCAAAATATTCCTCAATTTTTTTTACCTAAAAATATATATTTCCAAGACCTTAAATAAAAGTAAAATGTCAAATGAGTTATTAATTAACCCTATATGTAGCAGCGTTATGGGTCTGTAACATGTGAAAATAAGGCCAACAATAGAAATATATTTTTAAAAAATTAAATTTTAAACGCTAGCTTCACACAGGGCACAAATTTTGCTACCAGCTACATGCGTTCCTTTTTACTATGGTGTGATTTCCACATGATGGATCTGTAGATACAGTATAATCTCTCCAGAGCTTAAGGTAGCAAACAGTAATTTCATAGTACATAAATATCAATGCCAAAAGCCAGAGTTACGATAGCATGTTGCAGTGTAATGTTGACCTGCAGGATGGGAAAAAAAAGCAATATTATTTCCAAAGACTTTAATTTGAAAAATATTATGAAACGTTGAAAATATTCAAAAATTTGGTTGTACCTGTTGGAAAAAAAGAATAGTAAATCAATGATCTTGAAATACTTTTAGACTGACAACACTGTAATATAAAAACTAGAACAAAGGAGTGTTGGTTTTGTTTACAAAATTAATAATTGTAGTGTAAATTGTTAAATGTTCTTTTCTATCTCTCTTTGAAAATAATAAATTTAAAATACTTTCAAAAAAGGTAAAATCGCCTAATTCTTTAAAACCACTTCAGCTGTAAGTAAACTTGTTATTTGTTGTTTCAATGTCTGAACTATAAGAGATTTCCAACATGGTAGCAGAGCGTGGTTCTTTTTGAATCGCGGTAATATATCTATATTAATAAAATGGAAATTTCATAAGTGTTGTTCGCTAAAAACTTTCGTTACAATGCATCAATTTCGACCAAATTTTCAACATTTATGTAAAACGAGATGGAGCAGGTTTTGCTTAACATCGAAATATTTTTCCTAACATTAACATGCGTAACTTCGGTGTTATCGATTAAATACAAAAAAAAAATCAACAGAGTTAATTTTTTTACATACGAGCTAATAATCTCAATCTAAAAAAATATTCAAAACAAGCAATTTTAAGATAACACCATATGTTAAACAGTCGGCCAAGAAAACAACAACGATATTACATCTTTCTCACATATTCACACACAATCTTGATTAATAATTAAAACTAATCTTTAACATTGTTTATTATACTTCATAATATATAATATTCGTTAGGCAAACTTTCACTCGGATAAAACCCGGTCGAAGCCGGGTACACATCCGCTAGTATATATATAAAATATAAATAAAAACAAAAATGGCTGTCAGCGAAGATATCGCAAATATTGTGAGACTTAAAAATCCTGAAAATTTTGATATATGAAATTTTCAGATAACAATTATTTTCAAAGCAAATGGCCTTCTAGATATTGTAAATGGAAAATCGTTGTTTGAAGACTTGAAAGATGAAACTGGAAAAGATAAATGGAGCCTAAAAGACGCCAAAGCACAAAAATACATAATGTTAACCATTGAAAAGAATGTTTTAACACATATTCTAAATTTCAAAACTTCAAAAGAAATGTATGAAAAACTAGTAGCCATTTATCAAAGAGAAGATGAGCAATTAAAATGCAAATTACTACAAGAAATTCATGGATTCAAATTTGACAAAAATACAGATATGGCAACAAATATAAGCAGAATGCAAAATTTAGTATTCAAACTAAATAATGTAAAACAAGAAATTGAGGAAAGCTTTGTAATTTCTAAAATATTGAGCATTTTGCCAGACTACTTTAATTACTTCAGCACAGCATGGGACTCGACACCAAAAAGTGAGAAAACATTAACAAACTTAATATCAAGGCTATCACTTGAAGAAACTAAGCAAAAAGTAAAACCTGACGAGGGAATAGCCATGAGTGCTACTAAAGTAAAGCAGTGCTTTAACTGCAAAAAGAGCGGGCACTTAGCAAAATACTGTAGACTAAATAAAAAATGGTGCACCATCTGTAAAAAGACAAATCATACTCAAGACCAATGCTTCTTTAAGAAATATCAAAATAAATTCCAGGAAAATATTCCTTGCCGAATTTGTAAAAAGACAAATCATAAAGAAACGGATTGCTTTTCCAGAAACAAAAATAAAGAAAAATTGTCCTTTTTTGCAGGAGTCTTTAAAATGTAAAAATGAGGAATTGCTAGAATTCATTGTAGACAGTGGCTCAACAAGCCATATGATAAATAGTAAAAAGGTTTTACTAGATGAAGTAGATTGCAAATCAAAAATATCAATAGCAAAAAAGGAAGAAACCCTAATAGCAAAATCAGTCGGAAAAATTCAAGGGAAAAAATGTGATCTCAAGGAGGTGATGTTTGTACCAAACTTGACAAATAATTTACAATCGGTAAGTGCCATTACTAGAAATAAAGGCAAAGTCGTCTTTGAAGATGAAAAGGTATTTGTCATAAAAAATGGAAAAAAGGTTTTAGAAGGAGAAAAACAGGAAAATGAACTCTATACAATAAATATAGAAACAGAAAACCCCGAAATTGAAGAATCTCACCTAACAGCTACCCAAAATGAAGAAATGCTAAAATGGCACAGAAAAATGGGTCACATTAGTTTTTCAAGCTTAAAACAATTGAAATCTATGGTTAATGGAATGAACATAGAAAAAAAAGTCAAGATGAAATTTGTGAAACATGCATAAAAGCTAAACAGGTAAGAAAGCCATTCAATTCCATTAGAACAAAATCAAAAAGGCCTTTAGAAATAATCCATAGAGATGTATGTGGACCTTTAGATCCCACTACCCATGACAACAAAAACTATTTTCTAACATTTCTTGATGACCACACACATTTTTGTCATGTGTATTTGTTACAAAATAAATATGAAGTAAAAGGATATCTAAAAGAATTTATTACAGAAGCAGAAAACCAAATGAATCTAAAGGTTTCAAAAATAAGATGTGACAATGGCAGAGAATATGTAAATGAAGATATAAAATCCTGGTGCAAAGCTAAAGGAATCATTATGGATCTCACCATACCTCACTCACCTCAGCTAAACGGCAAAGCCGAAAGATTAAATAGTACCCTGATGGAGAAAACTAGAGCTCTTTTGATTGATTCTGGTGTAGAAAAATACATGTGGGGAGAATCTGTAAGGGTTTCAGCCTATTTGCTGAACCGAAGCCCTACTCAAGAATTAGAGAAAACCCCTGCAGAACTTTGGTTCAACAAAAGACCAAATTTGTCAAACTTACAACTTTTTGGTGTGAAGCTTATGTCAAAACCCTAAAACACATAAAGAAATTGGAAGACAGAAGTAAAAAATATACCTTTATAGGTTATGCACCAAATGGTTATCGCCTTTGGGATGAACAAAGCAAACGAATCTTTACAGCTAGAGATGTAATTTTTTTTAGATAAAGGATGTATAAATAAAGAAGAAAATATACCTATTGTCGAACCAGAAGAATAATCTGAAGATCAACTAGAATTAAATGAAGAACCAAGTCTACCAGAAGTATCTGAAGACAAAGAAGATATCCCTACAAAACCAAGTACTTCAAAATATAATCTTAGACCAAGAAGTAGTTTACAAACACCATCAAGATATGAAGACTTCTATTTAGAGCAGGATGGAACAACAGAATCAGCTCTTCTAACTTACTCTGAAGCTATATCTGGTCCAAATCAAGAAAAATGGAAAAAGGCAAAAAAAGAAGAAAAAGAGTCTCTTTCCAAAAATGAAGTTTGGGAAATAGTAAAATAAAATGAAGCGTCAAACAAGAAGATTCTGACCTCTAAATGGCTCTTTAAAGTGAAAGAAGATGGCCGCTACAAAGCAAGACTAGTTGTAAGAGGCTTTGAACAAGAAGCAGGCATTGATTATGATGAGACATTCAGTCCAGTTATAAGCACTGTCTCTTTAAGGATATACTTTGCTCTAATGGCTAAGAAAAGGTTTGCTTTTAAAACATTTGACATAAAAACAGCTTTTCTATATGGGGTTTTGGATGAAGAAATATATGTTCAATTGCCAGAAGGTTATAAAGGGAACATATGCAGGTTAAGAAAGGCATTGTATGGTTTAAAGCAAACCCCATTAAAATGGAATGAAAGATTAAAAACCTTCCTCAAATCCCAAGATTTCTTACAACTAAAATCAGAGCCATGTCTTTTTAAAACCAACAAAGGAAATATGTACCTTGCAATATATGTAGATGAGGTATCTTAATGGGAGATAATGAAGAAGAATTAAATAATATTTTAGAAAAACTATCCCAAGAGTTTGAAGTTAAAATAAACAATGATCCAAGAACGTTTTTGGGAATAAATTTGTGTTTTGAGGAAAAAAATAAAATTTTACTTTCACAAGAAAATTATGCAAAATCAATTCTTGAAAGATATAATATGCAAAACTCAAAACCAGTACCCACTCCCATTACAGATGTAGTAAAAGAACTAGACAAAAACTTATAAATATCAAATGATAACAAATTTTCCTACAGACAAGCAATTGGAAGCCTTTTATATTTGACAAACAAAACTAGACCAGACATGACCTTTGCCACAAATTTTGAAAGCAGGTCAATGCATGATCCTACAACTCAAGATATTATAAACATCAAAAGAACCCTAAGATATTTAAACCACACCACCAATTTAGGCATATCATATGATGGAGAGATGCCATTTGAATTAAATGTGTATTGTGATTCTGACTTTGCTGGAGATATTAAAACTAGAAAAAGTACCACATGATATGTAGTTTACTTATGTGGAGGTCCCATAAGTTGGTACTCCAGAAAGCAACTTGTAATTGCCCTTTCCAGCACTGAAGCAGAGTTAATTGCTGCAGCAGATGCATGCAAAGAAGTGTCATACATAAGATCCCTATTAGAAGAATTAATTCCAGATAATTTTGATATAAATCTCTATGTTGTAACCCAAAGCACTATAAAAATTATAAAATCAGGCCAATTCACCACTAAAACTAAACATATTGATGTCAAATATCATTTTGTGAAAGATCAAGCTCAAAAGTTTAACCTGATATATTGTCCAACAGAACACCAAATTGCAGACATCCTAACAAAACCTGTAGCCAGACCAGAGTTTGACAAATTCAAATCCCTTCTTATGACAACCATTTAAAACATGAGTCAAGTGAAGAAACTGTTGAATGTGATAAGATCACTGATTTAAGAGGGAATGTTGGAAAAAAAAGAATAGTAAATCAATGATCTTGAAATACTTTTAGACTGACAACACTGTATAATAAAAACTAGAACAAAGGAGTGTTGGTTTTGTTTACTAAATTAGTAATTGTAATGTAAATTGTTAAATGTTCTTTTCTATCTCTCTTTGAAAATAATAAATTTAAAATACTTTCATGAAAGGTAAAATCGCCTAATTCTTTAAAACCACTTCAGCTGTAAGTAAACTTGTTATTTGTTGTTTCATTGTCTGAACCATAAGAGATTCCAAACAGTATCATATAGATATATATGAGCAGTTATATATTGTGAAGCATATAAATATAAACCCTACCTAAACAAATGACAGCAAAAAAAAATTGAACCTACCCTTAAAAAAAAGCTGTTACTGAAAATGCATAGCTGTTGCTTACAATATAAACGCTATTAGAAAATACAATATTACATGGAACAAACATATAGTAAAATATACGTAGCAAGTTATATAGAAAAAACATACCTTTTTTTCAATAAATATACTTCTTACTACTTCAATCACACAAATTTATACTTATTCTAAATATAAGAAAGAAAAAAATAGAATACTGTTCTAAATCTCAATTTGTCTTAAAATAAGAATATTTCTTATGAGAATCAAATATTAAACCTTATCTTAAAAAATTTAGACCCCTATATTTACACTAATTAAAATTGAACAAAGCAAAAATTGCATCGTCACAAAATAATATGAATAAGCTGCGAAATAAATAATTTTTTCTATTAATTTAATTTGAAAAATTTTACTAAATAACTAATATATTACTAAATAAAAAACTAAATAAAATCTTACCTTCTAAAAAGGAAAAAAAACGTTATTCGAAATGCAATTTTTGTACTTTTAGCCTAAATGCTAAACCAAAATCTCAGCTACCTACGCGTGAAATTTCACAATGTAGTTTTAATTAACCCAGGTTCCGGGGGCGTATAAATTTGATAACGATCGATAAATATTATTCACAAAGAGTTTAAATATATATGTGGTATTTCGGTGATCTGGTTTGTTGAATTTAGTCGTGGGGAAATATGATGATTGCGCAGTCGTGATGGTGGTGAGTGGCAAAGCACACAGAGACGACTCAAAGGGGAATCCGAGGCATCAGAGAGAGAGAACGCAGAGGCCAAGTTGCGGCCGGCGGGCCACTTACTAACGATCTGTCTACTACTGCTGTCTGCTATCTTGCGTCTGCTGAACTGACTGACTACTTTGGCTGCGGGGCAAGCCCTTTTTATATGCTCAAGTGTTACGTCACCGGACGTCTGGCACCACGTTGACGCGACGGTTGACCTCATGTTTGCGGGGTAAGCCCTGACGTCATCGGACGTCTGACGCCGCTAGTCGAGGCGATTGACCTCATTGTCTGCGGGGTAAGCCCTTTTGGTTTCTACGTTCTCTCTAGATGCACCTCTTTATTTAATTGAACACATAAAAACGATACATACAAAGTTAAATTGATTAAAGGAGGATTGGGTACCATGATTAAAAGTCCATATTAGAGTAGGGGGTGTAAGAAGAGGTGGTGAGTATTTACACAGGTGTTTATGATTCTTAAATTACCACATATATATAATCTTACCTTTCAAAAATATTCATCGTGTAAACAAACTAAAATTCATCGTTTAAACAAACAACGTGTAAAATTATTAACCAATCAAATTCATTTATCGTCGCGACCAGTGCGGCGCCAAGCGGTAAAAGGCTGGAACTAAGACTTTTTGGTTTTACAATTTAAAAAAAAGCACATTAACCTTTTTAGTTTTTTGAATAGCCTATATGTTAAACGAAACCTTCAGTCACCTACATGCGAAATTTCATAAAGATTTATTCTGTAGAATTTGCGCAACGCGATAACAAACATCGATTTTATATTTCATTTTTATAGATATAAAAAGGATACTAGCCGAATGACCCGGGCAACGTCAGGGTTTTACCCGATTGAATGCTTTTATTCAAATACTATTCGTTACAATTATAAATTGGCGCCGTGGATGTCATTCTTGTGAAACGTCCCGCTCGAAACTTTGTGTCTGAGAAGCGATATTTTCATAAAGAGATGATCTGGCTTTGTGTCTTCTGCTCGAATGAATGTTTTTCTGTTAGAATTTTGTTCCTGCATACTAAAAATGAACTGGCTTCACCCGTGGTCTCTGCTTTTTAGAATTTTTCCGGATATAATTTTGTATCTGATAATCAAATATGATAGAGCAATATTGTCATAATCATTTTCTGACTAAAAAAAATAACTTTTTGCACAGAACCTGTCAATTTCAATTTTTCTTGGCTAAAAATTTGACAAATATCTATTCCAAATTTTTTCTATGTCTTGTTAAAACACGTTTTACATGTACATTAGGTCAGCTGACATTACCTCCCATCTTAACCGCTAGAGGCGCTGCTTGCGAGCGAAAGAGCAAATTTGCAAATAACTCGAAGAATATTCGGGATAGAGACCTGAAATATTCAATATAAGTTTTTCCAGATTCTACTATACATACTGCTAAAATTTAGTCATATTAGTTACGTATTTTACGTATATTACGTAAAAGCATTCCATTCATGAAAGCAAACGATGACAGAATTGATGACTCTGATACTTGTATATTTTAATAATAGTAATATAAATGAGTTTTGAAAATTGCAAAAAAAAAAATGCATCGGCCGGGAATCGAACCCGGGCCGCCCGTGTGGCAGGCGAGCATTCTCGCCACTGACCCACCTATGCTTATAATAAATGGCCATATTTGGGTATTTATTCCATTCACAAAAGCAAACGGTGACAGAATTATTGATTGTTGATGACTCTGATAACTGTTTATTAATAATAGAAATGGGTGCATGATGATATTGAAAGCAAATTACTTAATTATAACAGATAAATTGATATATTTTTTATTTATAACAGATGTTTAGTTTTAATTCAAAAGAGATTTCAGAAAGAACCTGAATATTTGGATTTCCTCCTTCTTTGAATTCTTGAATAATTACTGAAGAATTCAGGTCGCTACTTCCAACAGTTTTCCCGACCAGCAAGATGTCTGAAAAATTTGCACAACTGCATTGGTAGTTGGACTGAGCAAGTTTTCAAAATCCAAGACTTTCATTTGGTCTGGAAAGCATATTATAATCTAAGTATAAAATTTGAAAGGCAATTTGGAAATTACCGTTCCTGACCATTCTGACCAACCAGAAGTCTTAAAATTTGTCAATCTGAATTGTCATCAGGTTTGAATAAATGTAAAAAAATTCAGACTAATGCATGCTAATTGATTACAACATTTGTGAACAGACAGAAATGAAGCAAGTTAAATAAAATATTTTTAAAAATAGTTTTCACTGGGGATTTGATCTTTGAGTCTGAAGTCCTTGTTAAATTCTATGTGACTTTGAGTCTGAAGTCCTTGTTAAATTCTATGTGACTTTGAGTCTGAAGTCCTTGTTAAATTATATGTGACTTTGAGTCTGGAGTCCTTGTTAAATATTCTATGTTACTTTCAGTCTGAAGTCCTTGTTAAATTCTATGTTACTTTGAGTCTGAAGTCCTTGTTAAATTCAATGTGACTTTGAGTCTGAAGTCCTTGTTGAATTCTATGTGACTTTGAGTCTGAAGTCCTTGTTAAAAGTCACGGTAACCAATCTCACACCAAAAAGGAAGAGAGCACACACACTAACTAACAAACAACATTATTTATATACTGAGTAAAACACCACAGAGTAGCAAGTCACTGGTAAAAAAAATAATATTTATATTATTGTCATTTGTAGAAATGCGGAAGAATTGTCAATTTGAACATATATATTGATGAGCTACCTCTCCGGCTATACAGGATCCAATCATGTAGAAAATCCTCAAAGGTAGCTTGGCCTTGTAAGATTTGTGTGTCCATAGTCGATGGTGTCCTCCTGTTATACAGAGGCCACTGTAGAATGCCAGAAGCATTGCTGTACACACCATCAACACGTTAAGTTCAACCTTTGCCAAGAAAAAAATAAAACAACTTTTTCCTTAAATAGTTCTTGAAATTAAAGATACTTCGGCCAGTAAATCTTTTTATTACCTTGACGTTTCGAGACATTTTTTTTGTCCTCGGCAAGGCGTTAAAAATAATTTACGCCTTGCCAAATGTTTTAATTTTTGTTTACTCGTGACAAGGACAAATATTTTTGTCGAAACATCGTGGTAATGAAAATTTTTACTGGCCGAAGTACAGTATATTAACAAAAATTCTCAAGAACGTGACTACCTCTATATAGGGGAATTGCTATATCATGTTTGATTGAAATTATACAAAAACAAATCATCTTAAATTTAAATATGTCATAATTTGTACATAACTGAATGTAATCCCACCACAATATGTATGCAATGAAAAATGTATAATCTAAAGATTTTAATAAAGACAAGGCTTAAGAAATCAGGGAGAGAAAGGCCATCAAAGAGGAAGCAATCATTAGCAGGTTTTATTATCCAGGAACTCATAAAACTGGGTTCAATAACCTAGTATTTCCTGGATCAGGTCAGAACAAGTCCAGAACAAAAGGATAGCAAAGAACCAATCAGAGAATAGGAGAATTAGCTAGGAACCAATAGAAAGCTTGCACGTCTCAAACACCAGCCAATCAAAACCCTGGATAGTTTTCGTGTTAAATCGGGAACGAAGTATAGTTAGTTGGGACCTGGACAGGATCGAGTTAGCACCTGGACCGGCCAAGGAAGAAGTCAGGAGCCAACCATCCTCCTTTCAACGATCAGATAAGTCTAATCCTCAATAATGTGAACAGCCATAGTTAATAGCCAACTCCGCCAAATAGCTTCAACCCCTTTCTCCCTAGATCGCTAGCCTTTTCCAATCCAAATTCTGTGTTTTCGTTATTTTCCCCTGTATGAATACCTTACCACTCAGCAACAACGACTGCGCCCACCACAATTCAACCAATCACCAATCAACTCAACCCATCAATCCCAAAAGGTATTATCCCAACGTTACAGTGAGTCGATAGGATTCTATAGTGTAATACATCAAATATTACAGTGGTAATCTATCGAATATCACATAGAGTCGACAGGATAAAATGGAAAGTGACCAGAATACAGAAGTCAAAAATAGCGGCGACCTGTCGAGGGAGGACGAGACGGCAGGAAATGGGGGGGGAAATCGCTCCCCTTTCGGGCGTCTTGCTCCAGTTAGCGGCGGTGCTGGCCCAGGCGAGGGCATCCGACCGACCAGAGGCGGAACACCCACCCTTCGATGGATCCTACAGCGCAGGCCAATTCTTCCAATCCTACGACCGGAAGATGGATGACGCCCACGTGGACGCCCCCGAAAAACTACTCCGGTTGCCGAACTACCTGACGCGCCAACCCCTGGAACTCTTCAGGAAACTCCGGTTGGCCGCCCAGAGCTATTTCCAGGTGAGGCAAATCCTCACGGATCTCTATCCGGAATCCAGCGAAGCATCCTTCGCGAAATACTTCGCCATGAAGCTTGCTGGACAAGCAGACCTGGAGACGTATTACCGGGAGAAAACCGCCATGGATTTACAACTGGGGCTCCCACAGGAGGTGATCCTCGAGACGCTGACGGAGGGGTTGCCGTTCTCCGATCAGCGCCTGGTCCGCGTGGTACCTCCTGAGAGCCTGGGAGAGTGGTTCCGACTGGCACAGCGGATCCACGGGCCCAACATACCAACTGCACGACACCGCGAGGAACAACCGCTTACCATGTCGGGTCCATATCCCAGCACACCCTGAAGAACAGGTGCATGGACTGCACCTACTCCGCCGTCAAACTGTAAGTTCTGCGGCGCTCGTCATTGGCACAGCGAATGCTGGCATAGACCAGCCCCAACACAACACGCAAATGCACGGGCAGTGCAAATAGCCCAAAATCTACACACGAGTGCACGGGCAGTGCAAACGGCCCCAACACAGCAGCACGCCCGGCGTCCCACGCCACCACCCCACGCCGAAGACGCACAAGCCGCGGAACTGAGGTAGGACCTCCACCCTTTGTCGTCAAGCAATTGACGCTGAAACTGTTTCTAACCCCTGAAATACCATCCCCATTCCTGATTGATACAGGCGCAAGTTTGAATATAGTGCCCCATAATCTCTATAAAATGTTAAAAAATAACCTCCCTAATTTAAAATTAAAAGAACAGTCTATAGACCTACAGGCTATAAAGGGTCTTGTAACAACAATAGGTAAAATAGTACTTCCCCTAACAATAGGTAAAATAACTAGAAAAGAGAATTTCCATGAGGTGGAAGCACCTCTACCATTTGGAATTCTCAGCATAAATACCTCCGTAATTTTAAATTAACAATAGACTTCAACCAAGGCACTATATTCCAACTTGGCGCTCCATTGTCTACCACTACCTACCATTTTAACCATGTACCCAATGAATGCACGTATTGGGAGGGCCAAGCGATGTCACAAAGGACACACCATGCACCCAAACCTTCCGCACATGGCACCCACTGCGCGCATTCATTGGCCCAAACCCAATTAACCACCTGCCAATCTAGTCACGCACCCGCACAATACAACTTTTTGACTAAGGCCAATTGCCTTTTTTATATGCCCACAATTCACAAGGCCACAACGGCTTCAAATCACAAGGACAATGCACAAAATGTGTCCATCCAACGGGACAACTCCCACACAAAGCCCATAAGTGACCACACATCGTCACGCAACAATCACACACGTGTACACCGCAACAACTGCGACACTCACAACAACAGTACACAGACAGTATCCATCCAACAAGACAGCTCACACACAACGCACACCTATGACCACACGGCGTCACACCACAGTCACACGCACAACCAGCGCAACAAGCGCGACACTCGCACCAACAGGCGACAACGACACCACGCAAAAACATGCACAACCACTAACAAAACAACAACACCGTCTACACGAAACATAGAAACAATCCACGCCACCCAACAACCACACAATCGCAAAACATTGCGATCTTTCTTAAGCGCTGTGAACGCTTACAAAAAGTTCATTTCGGACCACGCCCGCTTGCGGACGCCACTTGTCAACCTTCTAAAAAGGGATGTCATGTGGGTCTGGGATGACGAATGCCATAAAGCGTTCACTAGCCTGAAAGAAAGCCTTACAACACACCCCACGTTACACCTTTACCAGGAAGGTCTGCCATGCCAGGTGTATTGTAACGCTTCAACACTCGGCATCGCAGGCGTCCTCAAACAGGTCTACCCTGATGGGAAGACATACACAGTCCAGAATTTCAACCGCTCTCTGCGTGCACACGAGCGAAATCATTCAAACTCGGAACTACAATGCCTAGCAATTGTGGAGAGTGTGGATAATTTTCGCGCCTGTTTAATAGACAGAAAATTTACAATATTTTCTGACCATCACGCATTGCAGTGGCTGAAAGAGATCAAAAGCCCGTCAGGCAGATTGTTTCGATGGAAATTAAGGCTATCGAGATACGAATATGAGGTCCGTAGCATAAATGGAGTACAACACTATGAAACGGGCGTCATAACTCGTAACCCGTTTTGTGGCTTCTTAGACGCCTCCCTCATTAAGAGCCATCAGCCTTCCCCATCGGGAAAATCTAGCTTGACCATGGGGATCACAATGGACTGCATACCGTCTCCCGAAAAGGTGTAACTAAAATTATAGTTCCAAAACCACTCATAACCAAACTACTTAAATCAATCCACGCACAACACGACCATCCAGACATCTCAAAGATGATGGATTTCATCTCTTCTCAATATTACTGGCAGAACATGACACAAGACATTGCAAAACAGGTAAAAACCTGTCCCACCTGCCAATTCGCCAGAAGTATCGATGAATCCAACCAACCTCTCCAAAGACACCCGATACAGCCCACAGAAACAAACTAAATCCGTACACAAAACACACCACACACACAATACAAACAATACCGAAATTACACCACCTACGACAGAGAAACGATTACACGTTTCCACTTAAAACACCTACACCCGACATTTCTTCAACAGAATCCTTGACCACCAAACTGACGGACAGCGAACCTGACAGTCAATTAGATCCTACCATTTTGTCCAAAAAACGATCCACGCCATTCACCCACGGTAACAAGAAATGCGGCATAGCCCATCCACAAAAACACCCCGTTCCAAATCCACCACAATCAATAGAAGTCCAACCAGATATTCCAGAGCCACATTTCATGGCAAAAACATGGGAGAAGATGTGCCAATATCCCATTTTTCACCTAATCTCTGTTATTTGTCTTCTATTTCTACTCTACAAACTCGCTCCCTATACAATTATAATTCACATACTAACATATACCCTTCCAGTCCATCGACTTCACCAGCTGCAGGAAGCAGTTTTCCATATAAGAAATTCCGTCTTAAAAGCCATCTTCCATATAGGCCAAGCAGTTTTAGAAATTCTAATCCTCGAGGGAGAGATTCTCGGAGAAAAAATTCGGGGGGAGAATAACACAAATTCAATTAGAAGGACTATTAGGGCACCGTGAGAAAAGATTAGGAGGGCGGACGTCGGCCTCATATCCCCCCCCCCCCCGCGGCAACAAGGAGCCCGCCATCTTTCCGGTCTCAAATTACGCCGGGGAGGAAGATAATTGTGGGTCGCGGGCCCCGCGCCGAAAATAAAATTGAGGTCAGCGCGCTGCCCGACAGTGACAATCTTTAACGGTCACAAATTTTGGGATACCAGTTCGAGTCTACATATTGACTCTTATATACAAAACACAATTTAATTATATTAATAGCATTATATATTAATATTTTAACAAAACAACATTCCCAATGAATTTTCACCCTTTCTATTATTTTTATTCTTCCAAGACATCCAAAAAACTCTACATTTACCCACACTAGGCACATATCTAACATACGCCAAAATACAACAGACCTTAGGATCTTTGACAACAAATAGAATTCATTTTACACATTTCTTACAAAAACTTCTAACATTTTCCACAATACGCACAAAGACAAAAATCTACGAGGCAAATAAAGAATTAATGGAGGCGTGATATAGATTTTGGCATGTAATTGATTTACGAAGCGAGTTTGCGAACCTCGCTATGCATTTTGTTTTATATATCATTCATTTACATTATTTTCTTATTTTAAAATCAAAATACTTGAGCAAATTTACCATTTCTCCCTAATTCAAATACTTATCATTTATTTTAAGCAATTATTTACCATTTATATAACCACTTCTTTTAATTTGTTCATAATTCAATAACTAAACAAATTTTTATCAACGAAAACTCACTGGTTTTCTTTTAAAATTAGATATTATGTTTTATTTTGATTTACAAAAACCGTTTTCTTTTCTTTTTTTTACCAAGCATCAAGCATTCACTTTGATTTCTTCCAACTTATTTGATTTTTGATTTCGCAAAAAGACCAAATAGAACTCCCTCGATTTCATTCCCAATCTCGAGTAGAATATGGTTAAGCATTTTTCTTTTTTTCTCACCATGCAACAAAGCATTCACTTTGATTTCTTCCAACTTTTTATTTTGATTTCTCAAAAGACCTAATAGAACTCCCTCGATTTCATTCCCAATCTCGAGTAGAATATGGTTAGGCATTTTTCTTTTTTTCTCACCATGCACCAAGCATTCACTTTGATTACTTCCAACTTTTTATTTTATTTTGATTTCTCAAAAGCCCTAATAGAACTCCCTCGATTTCATTCCCAATCTCGAGTAGAATATGGATAGGCATTTTCTTTTTTTCTCACCTTGCAACAAAGCATTCACTTTGATTTCTTCCAACTTTTTATTTTTGATTTCGCAAAAAGACCTAGTAGAATTCCCTCGATTTTGTTCCCCATCTCGAGTAGAATATCGTTTAGGCGCATTGTCTTTTTTTTCCCACTATGTACCATAGCATTCATTTTGATTTCTTACAATTAAAAGATTTTTGATTTCTATTAATTAAACGCAAGCTATATATCATCAACACCATTCTCTTTTATCTCTTATATCACTACCAATGCTTGTATATAGCCTTTCTATAACCACAACTAATTTTCCCCCAAAAATTATTTTTTCCTTTACAGAACTCACTCAGGCTACCCCTTCGTGAATTCTTCACATGTAGGGGGCGCATCTGTCATAATTTGTACATAACTGGATGTAATCCCACCACAATATGTATGCAAAAAAATGTATAATCTAAAGATTTTAATAAAAACAAGGCTTAAGAAATCTGGGAGAGAAAGGCCATCAAAGAGGAAGCAATCATTAGCAGGTTTTATTATCCAGGAACTCATAAAACTGGGTTCAAGAACCTATTGTTTTCTGGATCAGGTCAGAACAAGTCCAGAACAAAAGGATAGCAAAGAACCAATCAGAGAATAGGAGAATTAGCTAGGAACCAATAGAAAGCTTACACGTCTCAAACACCAGCCAATCAAAACCCTGGAGCACCTGGACCGGCCAAGGAAGAAGTCAGGAGCCAACCATCCTCCTTTCAACGATCAGATAAGTCTAATCCTCAATAATGTGAACAGCCATTGTTAATAGCCTACTCCGCCAAAAACCCTCAACCCCTTTCTCCCTAGATCGCTAGCCTTTTCCAATCCAAATTCTGTGTTTTCGTTATTTTCCCCTGTATGAATATCTTACCACTCCGCAACAACGACTGCGCCCACCACAATTCAACCAATCACCAATCAACTCAACCCATCAATCCCAAAAGGTATTATCCCAACGTTACAGTGAGTCGATAGGATTCTACAGTGTAATACATCAAATATTAGAGTGGTAATCTATCGAATATCACACATATATATATATATATATATATATATATATAGCGTAAAAACTATATAATAAAAATATAACAATGATTCTACATTTAAAACTTAAGGAGCAGACTGATAAGAATGATAAATCATATCAAGTAGATTTGGTTAGATTAGCAAGCTAAATCTAAATTAATTATAAAAATAAATAGTTGTATAGTTTTATAGTTAAGTATTCTATTAAAATTATCTTAATTAATTTGATTATTTAAATTTAAATTATAAGATTAGTAAATTGTTATTATTTAGTATAGATAGAGAGAAAAAAAAATCCTTTACTTCTAATACATCATCTAGTTAATTATATATTTATAATTAATAACAATAAAAATTTAACAAAGTAACGTCTTTTGTATCGGCTTTTACACGTCATTTAGACATACTCTAATCCTATATATAGAATAATCGAAGTGAGAATATATATAATAGTTAGAAAAAAGAGAGAAAGACAGAACCATGTACTTTTGATCAAACTAATAATAAGAAGATAAAAAGTTTTGTAAATAAGGTAGTTAAGATTGTTAGTATATATATATATATATATTTTTATAATTTTATATTTTATTCTTTTTTTTATATTAAATGATTTTTTAAAGTTTTTTTTATTTTAAATATGAATATAAATAGTTGTATTTAGTAATATATCTATACTATGAATTAACTTTTGTTATAAGTTTGGTTATTATGTTTTGAAACCCTAATGGTAGACCAGACATATACAAAAAAATTAAATTGGAGTAATTATTGAAAAAAGAGGTCTGCTGAACCGGGACTTCTCAAATAGAAGTTCAGCGGCGTTTCATCCCTTCTCTATTACGTCATAGACCTCTTTTAAACCAGAATTTATGTGTTAATATAAAGTTACTTCAGTGAAACATTTTTATGAACATATATCAAGAATATGAGTGTTACCAAATTCTTACTGTGAACCTACCTTGACCGCGCCGATTTCAACTGTAAACATCTATTTCTGGATGACACATGTTGTGGGGGGTGGGGGACAGAATTAGATCGTCCATTTTGAAGTTTTAGAAAAACAATATATTCAAAGAAGAAATAAAAGATAGTTAAGGGAAGAAATCCAAACTTTATAATCTTTACAGCTAGTTATATTAAAATAACTGATTCAACACTTATTCATCTTTCAATATTCCTTTAAAAAGGCAAACTATTAGAGTTTAAAAATGCTATTAATTGTGAAAATTCACTTTTATTTAATTTCCATTTTCCTCCCCAGAAATTGGATATTAAATAAAATGAAATCTATTCAATATTACTTTAAAAATCTTGTGAAAAAATCTTCAAATCAGCTATTTAATTTAAGTTTAACTAATTGTTAAAGATTATAAATTTGTAGTATTAATTATTGAGAGAAATTATAGAAAGTTGATTTAATAAATGGATACTTCCATTTATTTTTTTTTAAGTATTTTATAATTGATATACTGTTGAAATATTTTACTTGTCTGATATTAAATTTGTTTTTAATAAATTCCATGTTTAAATTTTTAACATCTTCTATGAAATTTTCTAATATATTATTTATTCTATAAAATCTTAGAAACTGACCAAAATATATACCTTTACAGCAATTTAATGAAATATTAGAATTCATATTACAGTATTTTATAATATTGAAATTATAATTACTTTTTTTATTATAAATTTTAATAGCATTATTTGTAAGGTCTATATTTAGGTCTAAAAAGTTAGCTTTTTTGTTTCTATAAATTTTTTCATTGTTCTTAAGTTTTAAGTATTTAGGATAAATTTTAGGTATTAAGTTTTTGAACTGTGGATTGTTAAATATTATGATGTCATCTACATAGCGGAACATTTGCCAGTTAACATTATTTTGTAGAAAGTATTCTCTTTCGTACCAGAATAATATTAAATTTGCTAATAATGGACTAGAAGATGTTCCCATGGGAACGCCTTCTGATTGAATATATATTTTATTTTTAAATTCTATATAGTTAAAATTTAAAAATGTTTCCAATAGAGTTTTTGCTGTTTTAAGATCTAATTTAATTGTTTTATATCTGTTATGAATAATTTTAATGTGGAAAGTTTTGTCATTAATGATTTCGTTAAATAAATTGGTTATTTTATTATTTAGATCTCTTAAATTTATTTTAGAATATAGGTCCTCAAAGTCAAATGTGTGTACTGTTTCCATGTTTGTCCAATTGTTCATTAAATAGTTAATGATTTTTTTATTTGAGTCGATAAATTTATAATTATATTTATTAGTTAATTTATTTATAATAAATTGTAGTGTTGAAGCTAATTGTATATCAATGTTTTTTATAACTGAATTTATACCAGATGTGATTGTTCTGGAAGAAATAGGTTTTTTGTGTAGTTTAGGAATTATATAGAACTTTGGTATGATATAGATATTTTCATAAATAAAACTAGTATAAAATACAGTATTCCAGAATTTACTTTTCTAGAGTGGAAACATAATATTAAAAAGGAAATTATAAATTATTATAATAATACACTTAAATACACAAAACCTAATTCAGATATTCCTTCTTTTAAAGAAAATATAATTAAATTACAGAAGGACTTTATTATCACTCCTATAGATAAATGTTCCAATAACTTATCTATAATTTGTAAAAATCTATACCACGATATACTAAAAAAGGAAATTGATAATAATCATAAATACACTTTTGCTAGAACTACAGCCACAAAAATCAAAAAAGACATCAAAAACGTTGAAAATTCACTAAAAATTTATAATCACTACAAAAATCCAAACATACCAAAGTTCTATATAATTCCTAAACTACACAAAAAACCTATTTCTTTCAGAACAATCACATCTGGTATAAATTCAGTTATAAAAAACATTGATATACAATTAGCTTCAACACTACAATTTATTATAAATTAATTAACTAATAAATATAATTATAAATTTATCGACTCAAATAAAAAAATAATTAACTATTTAATGAACAATTGGACAAACATGGAAACAGTACACACATTTGACTTTGAGGACCTATATTCTAAAATAAATTTAAGAGATCTAAATAATAAAATAACCAATTTATTTAACGAAATCATTAATGACAAAACTTTCCACATTAAAATTATTCATAACAGATATAAAACAATTAAATTAGATCTTAAAACAGCAAAAACTCTACTGGAAACATTTTTAAATTTTAACTATATAGAATTTAAAAATAAAATATATATTCAATCAGAAGGCGTTCCCATGGGAACATCTTCTAGTCCATTATTAGCAAATTTAATATTATTCTGGTACGAAAGAGAATACTTTCTACAAAATAATGTTAACTGGCAAATGTTCCGCTATGTAGATGACATCATAATATTTAACAATCCACAGTTCAAAAACTTAATACCTAAAATTTATCCTAAATACTTAAAACTTAAGAACAATGAAAAAATTTATAGAAACAAAAAAGCTAACTTTTTAGACCTAAATATAGACCTTACAAATAATGCTATTAAAATTTATAATAAAAAAAGTAATTATAATTTCAATATTATAAAATACTGTAATATGAATTCTAATATTTCATTAAATTGCTGTAAAGGTATATATTTTGGTCAGTTTCTAAGATTTTATAGAATAAATAATATATTAGAAAATTTCATAGAAGATGTTAAAAATTTAAACATGGAATTTATTAAAAACAAATTTAATATCAGACAAGTAAAATATTTCAACAGTATATCAATTATAAAATACTTAAAAAAAAATAAATGGAAGTATCCATTTATTAAATCAACTTTCTATAATTTCTCTCAATAATTAATACTACAAATTTATAATCTTTAACAATTAGTTAAACTTAAATTAAATAGCTGATTTGAAGATTTTTTCACAAGATTTTTAAAGTAATATTGAATAGAATTCATTTTATTTAATATCCAATTTCTGGGGAGGAAAATGGAAATTAAATAAAAGTGAATTTTCACAATTAATAGCATTTTTAAACTCTAATAGTTTGCCTTTTTAAAGGAATATTGAAAGATGAATAAGTGTTGAATCAGTTATTTTAATATAACTAGCTGTAAAGATTATAAAGTTTGGATTTCTTCCCTTAACTATCTTTTATTTCTTCTTTGAATATATTGTTTTTCTAAAACTTCAAAATGGACGATCTAATTCTGTCCCCCACCCCCCACAACATGTGTCATCCAGAAATAGATGTTTACAGTTGAAATCGGCGCGGTCAAGGTAGGTTCACAGTAAGAATTTGGTAACACTCATATTCTTGATATATGTTCATAAAAATGTTTCACTGAAGTAACTTTATATTAACACATAAATTCTGGTTTAAAAGAGGTCTATGACGTAATAGAGAAGGGATGAAACGCCGCTGAACTTCTATTTGAGAAGTCCCGGTTCAGCAGACCTCTTTTTTCAATAATTACTCCAATTTAATTTTTTTGTATATGTCTGGTCTACCATTAGGGTTTCAAAACATAATAACCAAACTTATAACAAAAGTTAATTCATAGTATAGATATATTACTAAATACAACTATTTATATTCATATTTAAAATAAAAAAACTTTAAAAAATCATTTAATATAAAAAAAAGAATAAAATATAAAATTATAAAAATATATATATATATATATACTAACAATCTTAACTACCTTATTTACAAAACTTTTTATCTTCTTATTATTAGTTTGATCAAAAGTACATGGTTCTGTCTTTCTCTCTTTTTTCTAACTATTATATATATTCTCACTTCGATTATTCTATATATAGGATTAGATTATGTCTAAATGACGTGTAAAAGCCGATACAAAAGACGTTACTTTGTTAAATTTTTATTGTTATTAATTATAAATATATAATTAACTAGATGATGTATTAGAAGTAAAGGATTTTTTTTTCTCTCTATCTATACTAAATAATAACAATTTACTAATCTTATAATTTAAATTTAAATAATCAAATTAATTAAGATAATTTTAATAGAATACTTAACTATAAAACTATACAACTATTATATTATATATATAATATATATATATATATATATATATATATATATATACTAGCGGATGTACCCGGCTTCGCCCAGGTTTTTCTCGAGGGAATGTTTGTAGTCTAGTAATAAGAAAATATACTACACCTAAAAACTATCAGAGAAAAGAGAAACCACGGAAGGTGAACAGAAAAATGCTTACAATGGATGTTATGTTTACGATATCAAGTTAAATAAAAACAAAGATAAAATTTGCATATGTTGGTCACTATAAATTTGTATATTTGTTAGGCGAAATTAGAAACATGATAAAACAATTGGGTATTTAAAAACAAATGTAGAAATAAAAGTTGAAGTATAATAAACAATGTTAAAGATTAGTTTTAATTATTAATCAAGATTGTGTGTGAATATGTGAGAAAGATGTAATATCGTTGTTGTTTTCTTGGTCGACTGTTTTACATATGGTGTTATCTTAAAATTGCTTGTTTTGAATATTTTTTAGATTGAGATTATTAGCTAGTATGTAAAAAAATTAACTCTATTGAAATTTAATTTTGTATTTATATATAAATAAAATTAACTCTAAGCAATAACGCGCCATCTATACATATAAAATAAAAGGATTTAAAAGCGCGAATGTTTCTTTTATACATAAAACGAACTTCTACTGTCCTTACTGCGATGAAAATATATTGGGAGGGCTTGGCTCATCAGTGGTGAACCCTCCCAGCGGTTTCGCCAATTTAATCCACCAGACCGCTTCTCAGAGCTCTAATATTTTATTGGACCATTCTGCTTTTATATGCTACACTGAAGGATGGAATCTTAGAAATGGTTTTCAAATAAACTATGGACATAAGCTTATAGGACAGTAGAATTATTAGTAGAAAAATTAACTCTGTTGATTTTTTTTTGTATTTAATCGATAACAGCGAAGTTACGTATGTTAATGTTAGGAAATATATTTTGATGTTAAGCAAAACCTGCTCCATCTCGTTTTACATAAATGTTGAAAATTTGGTTGAAATTGATGCATTGTAACGAAAGTTTTTAGTGATGTCCACTTATGAAATTTCCATTTTATTAATATAGATATATATATATATATGAGCATTGTAAACATTTATAATACAATATAATGCGACTTATGATTGTAGAAACGACATTTGAAAATTATACCGCAAATGTTTCTTTTGAACGAAATATCGAAATTTATTTTAAGAATATATAACGATTATTTCTCCTTAAAATAAATTTCGATTTTATAATAAGAATGAGAATCCCTAGACACTTTAATATTCCGTTTATCATTACCCTTCACAATTCATCCTTTCATACTTAATCCCTAAAGTTAGAAATAATCGTTATTTTTCCTTCAAATAAATTTCAATTTTTCCTTCAAAATAAACATTTGCGGGATAATTTTTAAATGTCGTTTATATTGTATACATTATTTTTTAAAATATTTTCCAATGATATATTTTTAATATGTTATACTTTAATTTTATTTATACAACAACGCTGATAATATACGACATCATTTGTAATGACAGGAATCTCTGGCAGGAGTTTCAGAAGTGAAGAACTTTAGACAAGAATTCAAGCCTCAAGGAAATAAATATAACAATTATTTTACAAAGAAATTTTTTCTAATATTATCAGATTTGTTCTTGTGTGTAATTGAAAATATCGAAACTCGCTCGGGGAATCAAATGAGTGATTGATTAAGCATTAACCTGCTGAAACAATTAAAAAATTATTCAATATCAATCTAACATTTTAAACAGATAAAATTCAATATGAGATTAGTTTTTATATTTATACAAGATAGATTTATTATTTTTTATATATACAAAAATATAAGAGAAC
Source organism: Cordylochernes scorpioides (assembly GCA_030710605.1). NCBI lineage: Eukaryota > Metazoa > Arthropoda > Arachnida > Pseudoscorpiones > Chernetidae > Cordylochernes > Cordylochernes scorpioides. Next base: position 42,278,661 of record CP092877.1, on the reverse strand, counting down.
TTGATAAACTTGTTATTCATCTAATCATGCTTCATCTCGGTGACTATGTCAGTATGAAGGCAATGTTTCTAATTCCAGTAATGTAGTTGCTTCACAATCTTCAACATCAAGAATTTATTCGCCTTTGTAAAATCAAGTTTCTCAGTCATTGAGAAGCATTTGCAAAGTAAAATTGCACATTCAACACCATTATTGAAACGTTCTCTGATAACCTTAGCGTAAATAGGGAAAGTTTTATTGTAGAGAGAGCAGTTTGTATCTATGGCTTGTCGTAGACCTGTGGCGTCATTAGACAGAAATCCCATTACTTTGTTTTGATCAGTTTCTGTCAAAATCCTGCATTATGAAATATCACTTTTACCCAAAATTTGACTTTGCATCAATTTTACCTGACTCTGGCAGTCATTCCACCAGTCAGACAAATCTCTTGGAAAATTAATATCTTCTGGCTTGTTTATTGTTGGATGCTGAAGGACGAAATACTTTATCATTACTTGTATGATTGGCCTATAAATAAGAAAATTATTTTAACCGCCCTCTTTTTTAAAAATATCTCTAAATCTATAACACCAGTATTTCTCAATAATAATTCTAGAAAACTGAGATCTTCATTATCAATTTCATCTTCTAAACTATATTTTAAACAGGTCATTGCAGTTGTAATTAATGTTTTTTCTCCATTTTTATTTCCCAAGTTCGCATCAGTTCCAGCTTCAATAATAGTCTGTACAATGGTTGCATTCAATAGACTAGCTGCTCTATGTAAGGGCGTATCTTCAACTTTATTTCTGGAATCTATTATGGCACCTGCCATTATTAATACATTTGCAATTTCATCACTATCATTATTCAATGTATTCGCTAAAGGAGTGTTGCAATATGGATTTTTTTTATTTATAACTACACCTAGTTTAATCATAAATACCACAACCTCTTGAGCCTCTACCCTACATGCTTCTGCTAACAATGGTCCCTTTAATTCTGAAAAAATATAGATAGCGGCTCCCGCGTCATATAATATTTTGAAAATTTCAAAATTTGCCTTGAGTGTGTAGTAGATTTCTGTGCTCCCATTATAATCTTTGGCCTCTACATCGACTCCCCTTTTAAATAATTATTTCATAAAGCTGGTGTTATATTTCCCTGAAGCAAGCATTAATGGAGTAAGACAGTTACATATCTTTGCATTACAATCTGCCCCTGATTCAATCAGGTCATAGAATATTTCAAAATGTTAATTGATTATAAAAGCATGTGAAACCGTTTCTCCACTTTCATTACTTGCATTTATATCTACACCATTGTCTACTAAGAATCTGTACATGTCATAATTTCTAATCTTTGTAGCTAGGTGAAGTGGGGTATCACGATCTATAAGAACCACACCCCAATCACTTTTCATTTCTTCATCATTGTATTCAGACATCTCTTCAGAGTCAAACTCTACATTTACCTTTACACCTTCTTCTAATAACTTCTTCACTTCTTCTAAGTTTCCATTCTTTATTGCTCGGAACAAATTCATTTCTGATTCCATTTTTAAAAATTCTGTCTTAATTTAGTGTTGAACGGATTTTCAATGATTTCAGTGAATCTATACGAAAATTGTTTATTATTTAATTTTATGTAAATTTTAAAAAGCATTGAACGAGACCAAGCTATAAAATATGTGATGAATATACAAATATATATTAAAAATAAAGAAGGCATCTCCTGACCACGAGCACATGTGCTTTTTAGATGGCAGAGCGCCATCTAGTGGAGCAAAAATAAACAAAACGTTTATTTAGCTTGCTCCGAGATATTTGGCCAACCCAATTTCTTGATAAATCAAGAAAATCCATCCACGAACGCGTTTCGCGCTGTTGGCGCTCGTCAGCGTGGAGAAGGCTGTAACCACTGCGACCAAAATGATTTTTGGTCCCAATGGCTTCCCGAAAAATCATTTTGGTCGCAGTGGTTACAGCCTTCTCCACGCCGACGAGCGCCAACAGAGCCAAACGCGTTCGTGGATGGCTTTTCTTGATTTATCAAGAAATTGGGTTGTCCAAATATATCAGAGCAAGCTAAATAAACGTTTAGTTTATTTTTGCTCCACTAGATGGCGCTCTGCCATCTAAAAAGCACATGTGCTCGTGGTCAGGAGATGCCTTCTTTATTTTTAATATCAACACCTGACCAACTTATCTTTTATTTTTTCTATTGTTTTTTCATACAAACATATATTGAATCTGTTTCGATGCATTATTTTGTCATATTTTATTGACATATTTTAAATATATTTTTAAAATATTTTTTTTTCAATAAATATTAAATAATTAAAATCAGCATTTACAAGAACCTGGGATAATTAATTTATTTATAATCACTAAATATATATAAATATGTTTTAATATATATATATGTAGTAACCCCGACCAAGCCGACATGGAATGTACTGGGCAGTCGTGGTCTTGGGTGCGTGATTGGATTCCCGCACGGGGACAGCAAGGGACAGAGGCAGGTCTAGATGGTAACTCCAAGAGATAGATATAGACCACGGACGAAGGCAGTCGGACCACGGGCGCCGCGGATGCCCTAAGCCTACTCGCGGATAGAAGAAGGGGTGAGAGATCCAACCGACCGTATAACGGCGTCACTCTGGAAACAGCTACTTTGTCTCATTTTCTGGGCCCTTTTATACTGGACCCCCGCATATGGCGGAGAGTCCTGATTGGCTCCTGTAATCACGCCACATCTTGATCGTTGTCGCCGTCTGGTCTACCTTTGCCTCCTTGTTTATTTGTTACATCCATTTCCACAAGGTCGATACATATTTTTATATAGATATGGGGCCATAATAAACACCAGAAGAAGGCTGTGAACTATGTAACTCAAAATATACTACAGAATGTGCCCCCGGTGATGAAGGTTTGGTTGGGGGAATGACATGTAATGAATGATGACCTAACAAACCTATTATAAAAAATAAAAGAAATAATTTGTATACAAATTAGTTAAAATTATTATTAAGCTACAAGTTAAAAAGAGAAAGATGTTGTAATGGTGGTGTATCAATGATATAAAAATCACAAGGTTATAAAAATAAAAACGCACAAAATGAATGATAAAAGATTAAGAGAAAGTATATGATACATAATGGTAAATATGATAAAATGAATCGTACAAGGAAAATAATATCTTATTGCTTAAAAGATGAGAGAAAAAAATGAAGTTAATTTATTGACTGAACGTATAGTGTGACGCTGAGGTTGAAAAAGGGAAAAGGGGTATCTGAGCATGTTTCTGCAAAGTAGTATCCCAAGCATTCTGCAATGCAATGCGAACTTGTTTAAGTGAGGCATTGTTTTCACTAACAGAAGGCCTAAGATATTCCGTCTGCATCATTAGCTCAGACAGTGAAAAGAGGTGGGAAGATTGATGGATGTAAAAGGGAGAGGTAGAGGTAAGAGGGATCCCTGTTGTCCATAATGATTGTGCCCGGTTGAATTATAAAAAAAAGTGAAAATTTGAAAAAATGGTGAATTGAAATGATGAGTCGGGCGATGAGAAAAAAAAAAAAAGATAGCGCTGGATATCCTGAACTCACTATTGGGAATGGTATAGCGAGGAAGGATTGTTCCAGTCGGATTAATCAATGAAAAAAAAATGTTTGGCGAACTGGAATCCCTTGGAAGGTAGTTGGAGGTTTGAGGGATGCGGAAAAGGAGAGGTGGATGTAAGAGATTTATTGCTGTCAATTTTGATTGTGTCCGACTTGTGTGGTGAGAAGAAAAGGTTGAAAAATGGAAAAATGATGAGCCAGACGATGAGAGAAAAAAAATTTAACTGGGTTTTCTGAGCTCACTATTGGGAATGATATAGCGAGGAAGGGTTTTCTAGTTAGTTTAATCAAAAAAATTGTGACCAACAATAATCTCTTGATGGATGTAAAAAGTTGGGAGGAAAGGTTCATGGGATAGAGTTAGAGGTTGTAAGGGAAGCGTCAAAAATAACATTTTGAAGATCTATTAAGAAAAATAAAATGATAAATGTTTTATCTGTTTAAGAAATATTATAAATATTGTTAGGTGTAGGTTTTTTTTTAATGGTGCCTAGAATTGTTGAAGTTGTAAAATTCTAATTCTAAACATGAGGAAAAAAAAAGAAAGAAAATAAAAATATTAAAGGAAATAATATATAAAGGGTTGATTGGTATTTGATGGCATTAATGTTGATGGTTAATAAACAAGATGATATTATCGATTAATATTGAAATATTTTATCTACATCTGTAAGTTAAAAAACAACGTCCAACACCACAAAACTAGTAAAACTGTAAGTCTATTTACAAGTAAATGAGAGAAAAGTTAAAAGAAAACAAAAATATTCGTTCCTGAAAAAAAGGGAACATATTTACACACAATGTTTAGTTGTAGGTGCAAGATTACTGATGACTTTCTAGTTTGGCCTACGGGGAGGCAATGTGACCCTATGTCGCTTTGGTCCGGTCTGAGAAGTTGGTCTTCGCCAGATCTTCCCGATTATATTATGTGAGACCAGATGGGGAGCGATCTTGATCCCTAAAATGATGTCATTGTAGTTGAAGATAGGACTTTAGATACGTGTAGTATGTAGTGCGTGTCTTAGGCGCTAAAAGGATTGCAGAGCGTTTTATGCAGTTGGTCTGCAAAATATTTAGGTGAGCCTACCCAAACGCCGGCATGTTACGTTTGGGGAACATCATTTAAAGTATTAACTTAACAGATCTTTTCTCCATGTAACATTACGTTACATATAGGGAAATGAGAGGCGACAAATTTGACAACAAAAAAAAGAAAAAGAAAAGTTAAAACCTTTTTGATTCTTAACAAGGGAGCCGGTAATGTAGTGTATGTTTGAACAGGCGACAATTTAACGGGCAGGCGCCAAAGTGGCGCGAGAAAGTCGAGCTCGTGCAGCCTATATAATCAAACTGAACACCGTGGTGGCGGGCGTTGTGTTTTGTTTTTGGGAGGACGGTAATATAATAGCTATTTATGTAACATGGATTGTTTGCCACTCAGTGGCGCCTGTGTACCAAATGTTTTTCTAATCGAGTTAATATTGCTAATACTTTTATCAATAGATCAGGATATATGAGGGAGGATCGGTGCTTAGGTAATTCAGAACCAAGGGGTTGGTGTAGAGGCATATAAAGAGAATAGGTTTTGTGAAATTATTTGAGAATATATTATCATATTTTAAGAAAAAGAAGCTAACTGGGATAATAAAAAATAATTACGTAATGTTTCTTTGTTTTTATATACAGTGTGTGTATGAATTATATTATCGGAATTGCGCTATTCCAGTCCAAACAATTCCGAGGGTTAGTATTAAGTAATCAGTTGTGTGCCTAATAGAAAGAGAAAAATAATCATAACATTTGAAGGAGAGAATTTATTGGTGGAGGAAAAGGTAATCATGAAATGGTGTTGAATGTTATGATTATTTAATTAATTAATTTACGTCGAGAAGTTCGCCAGACTTTCAGGACCTAGATTTCGCTAATTTTATAAGAATAGAGGGGGGGACAAGTGATTAAATGGTTCGGAAAATCGATGAGCTATACTTTTTTCTATTGGACTAAACAAGTTGGGATCTAAATGTCGGAAAGGATCTATTATTCTATTTATTTTTAGGGGTTATATATATATATATATATATATATATATATATATATATAATTTGGGTGGTGAAATATAGACGACCTCTTCATTATAATATTGTAATTTATTTACATGTACAGTATCGCTATCATTACCTGTAACCCTATTGGGTCTATTTATACTTACGACATTATCAGAAATTATTTCCGTAATTTTATGTGGACCTGTAAAGTAGGGTACTAACTTACCGCTATTTGGATGAAGATACGCCTTTACGAATAGTAAATCTCCTGTATCAAAGTGTGGGTTCTTATGTTTGATATCATATTTAATTTTCTCTTTGTCGTGCCTGTCATTTGTACGTTGTATTGCTAGTTTTCTACTTTCTATTATTTTGGGGTAGGGGCTTATGTGGTCATTTAGGTCTGAGGGGATTATATTATACATTAAAAATACGGGGGGAAATCCAGTTATCGTATGGGGGGTATCGTTATATTTATTTGTTACTATCTTAATTAACTTAGTCCAGGAGGTTCCTGGATTCTCTAAGTTCAGTAACCTCAGCTTCCCGGTGGGTGTCGCGTTAAGACGCTCGCATAATCCTTTAGCTTGAGGGTTATTTGCAGTGGTTAGTAGAGGCTGTATCCCGTTCTTTATTAAGAATCTCCTGAACTTTGGGGAAGTAAATGCAGGTGCCCGGTCCGAAAGAAGGCGTTTTGGGCGGCCACACTGCAATACCTTTTTGAGGCACTGAATGTATGTGATTATACTAGTTGAATTACTGGGGAAGGTCCATGTATACCGACTTAGGTGATCTACAATTACGTGTAAGTATGACTTAGAATTACTGTATTTAGAAAAACCTGAAATAGTGTCTATAGATAACATATCGTAGGGTTGTAAAGCTATAGGGGGGCGTTCTAATCTACCATATAATGGACCTTTCAGTTTCTTTATAAGTTGGCATGTGGGACAGGACCTATTATATTTAACTATAGGTTTGGTCATTCCACACCAAGTATACTGTGTGGAGATGAGCCTAATCATTTGGGATACACCAGGATGGTTATACTCTAAATGTACTTTATCAATTAGCGTATGTTGTAAGGGAGGTGGAACTATAACCTTGACAATACCTTTACGTTTGATTGTATGGAGGCCATCTATATTCGTTTTGATAAGTGTAGATGGAGATAATTTGGGTTGCTTTTCTATTATTTGGGTGGTGGTGAGAAAACCACATAAAGGATTGCGGGACAGTAGGTCTGCCTCGTACTGCGTTTTACCTTTTATATATTTTATATCGTATTCGTATGCGGACATCTTTAAGCTCCACCTAAAAAGTCTACCCGTTGGGGTTTTTTTTTATGGTTTTTAACCATTGTAATGCATGGTAGTCCGTAAAAATTGTGAACCTTACACCCGCGAGATAGATGCGGAACTTTTCCACATAATCTATCACAGCAAGGCATTCCAACTCTGTGATGGTGTAATTTTTCTCGTGGGGTCGGAGTGCTCTGCTGTAATATTGCACGGGGTGTAGGGTGCCGTCTGGATGTTGTTGTTTTAGGATGCCAGCCATTCCCTGAAGTGAGGCATCACAGAATAGCTGACAGGGTAACCCTTCTTTAAAGAGGTGTAGTACCGGTTTTGTGGTCAGACATTCTTTTAGAGTGTCAAATGAATGTTGGCATTCTGCATCCCAGTGGCATGGGGTATCTTTCTTAAGTAGATTATTGAGGGGGTTCCTAATGCGGGCGTGATCTTTTATAAATTTATTATATACATTAATGGAGCCTAAGAATGATTGGAGGGATTTAACACTAGTGGGGACCTCAATGGCATTAATTACATCTAAATATTTTACTAATGGAGTGTATGTGCCTGATGATATGGTATAGCCTAAAAATTCTATTGTAGTTTTAAAGAAGTCACACTTATTATAATTTAACCAAAAATTTCCCTATTACACATATCAAAAAATTGCTGTAAGTGCTCTAAATGTTCTTCTATGGAATTTGAAAAGATAATGAAATCGTCGAAATAATGTGCTATAAAACCTAACCTATTTCTTTGCAATATCTGGCTGACTGCTCGCTCATACACCTGGGGTCCTATTTTAATCCCGTATGGTAATCTTTTGAAATTATATTGACCCTCTAACGTGACAAAAAATATAATTTTCTATCATGGGGACTTATTTCGATGGACCAGTATGCTGATGAAAAATCGGCGCGGAGAGTAAATTTTGGCGTTGGCTAATTTATCTAATATATTCTCTATGAGCGGAAGGGGGTGAACATCGGGGAAAATTATTTCATTCAGGCGGCGGTAGTCTACGCAAAATCGTTTTGTCTTATCCTTTTTGGTAACTAAAGTAACGGGGGATGAATAGGGGAAGAAAAAGAAGGTTCTATAATATCATATTCTAGCATTTTCCCTACTTGTTCTTGTATTTCACGTTTATCTGAAAGAGATGTTCGATACGGCCTGAGTGCAATTATTTTATCTGAATTTGTCCTAATATTGATAGGGGGAATTTTCAAATTTGGGATGTTATATTTGTTAGTAGAAAAAATATTTGAGTAATTATTTATAATATTCATAAAAGTTAAAGGGATATCATTCCTAACACATAAATTACAAGAATCATTAAACATTTTACATTGATGTTCCGAGGGATATAGTGGGGGTAATAAATATAAATGGGGAAAATGAGCTAAAGTTTGGCTGAGTGCATTTTTGTCACAATTGGTAGAGGTCTTGGTCAAGGTGATGGGACATGGTATAGGATGGACATTTTCCCCTTGCAATAATGGAGAATGTGAGTTAGGCATGTTTTTTAAAAGACCCACATTGGGCGGGTTGTGGTCACTCTCTCCATCACTACATGGGGTTACATATGTTATATGGTACCATTTCTTAGACAAAGGAGCATCACATTGATAAATAGAATGATTATATAAATTTAAGGTCAAACAAAATTGACTAATGTAATTCAATGATAGTATTCCAAAAGGTAATAAAAAAAATTATCTATTATATAAAATATAATTGATTTTGTAATTTTTCCTATGGTAGTGGTCAAAAATGTATATCCTATCGAATTTATTTGAGTAGATATGGAATTGATTAATATATGGCATGGATATAATTTTAAAGGATTAGGTAAGTTTTTACTAAGATGAATAAAAATATTTAAATTAATTATGTTAATAGAGGCTCCTGTGTCTAAGAGGAACGGGCAATAAAAATTATTAAAAATTTTAGGTTTACATAAAATATTGGATAGTTTAGGGACGAAAATTGAGGGTTTCGTTGCCTTGTGGGGTGCGAGAAGATCTGGGGGCCGGCACGGGAAGGTTGTAGGCGCCATTTTGTTCCGGTGGGAAATAATGCGCAGTAGGTTGGCCGTGGTAGGCCTGTTGCCTGTAGGGTCGTCTGTTCATGGAACATTCACTGTTCCAGTGATCACCTTGGCAGTATTTGCATGGTGAGGGTGGTCTCCTGGCACCAGAAGGGTATATTGGAGTATTGTTTGTTGAGAAAGGATTGTAGTTCTTTCCCCTAGAAGGAGTTCCAGTATCACGGTAAAAGGCACTGGTGTTGGTAACACCTTGAAATGGTTCGGATGGAGTAGGGAGTGAATTGGTCCCTTTTATTCTAGTCATGGTAGAGTACCATTCGGTCAGGGTTTTAGGGGCTATGGCCTTCATGAGGCGCTGATCACTGGCCTGGAGGCCTTCCGTTAATGCTTACACTATGATAGGATTGGTTAGGCCCAGTTGTAATCCCATAGTTATTTTTTGGCGGTAATAGTCTCCTAATTGGATCTGACTAGTTAATTTAAAAGTTAAAATTTTAGTGAAAGTGACCTCGGATTTTCCGGGGTAGAGGTCCATGAGATTTTGTTTTGCCTGACTGTATGGCAGAGAGGCCAGATTCAGTTCGTTGTAGAGGGAGAGGGGCTCACCTTTGTGTAGTGTGCGGAGCCGGGCTTGCAGGGTGACGTCATCTTGCGGTCCCTCGCTCGTCCGCTCGAGTTGTTGGATGAAGTTGCTTGCTGCGTAGGATCCGTCGAAAGGAGAGCTGAGGGCTTCCTCCGCACGAGGCACGGCTATTCCCCGAATGGCGTCTGTTAGGCGGCTTACTAAGTCTTCGCAGTGGGGTTGCATGTTGGTGAGGGCATCCGCGAAGTATTCGTCTCTGACCTCCGTCATCCTCTGCATGCTGCTGTCCTCAGTTATCCTGTCAACCTAAACGGGTTCTGTAGTAACCCCGACCAAGCCGACGTGGAATGTACTGGGCAGTCGTGGTCGTGGGTGCGTGATGGGATTCCCGTACGGGGACAGCAAGGAACAGAGGCAGGTCTAGATGGTAGCTCCAAGAGATAGAGATAGACCACGGACGAAGGCAGTCGGACCACGGGCGCCGCGGATGCCCTAAGCCTACTCGCGGATAGAAGAAGAGGTGAGAGATCCGACCGACCGTATAACGGCGTCACTCTGAAAACAACTACTTTGTCTCATTTTCTGGGCTCTTTTATACTGGACCCCCGCATTTGGCGGAGAGTCATGATTGGCTCCTGTAATCACGCCACCTTCTGGCGCCGTTGGTCGTTGTCGCCGTCTGGTCTACCTTTGCCTCTTTGTTTATTTGTTACATCCATTTCCACAAGGTCGATACATATTTTTATATAGATATGGGGCCATAATAAACAGCAGAAGAAGGCTGTGAACTATCTAACTCAAAATATACTACATATTAACATATATTTATATTTGATATTCATAGGCAATATAGTTATAGTGTAACAGGCAAAAATGTTTACTCAATCCAACTCGCCAGTTTAGCCATTATGTAATACAAAACAAAATAATAAAATTAGATTGAGTGACAGCCAGCACTCAGACAGGAGAAAGGTCTTCAATTACACCATCGGTCCGAAAATAACAGTCGAATTACCACCAGTTCCTCACCTGATCTAGAATAGAACACACCCTCTACAACAGAAGCACTGCCGCTCTCTCTAAGGTGACATCCAACATGCCTCGTTCTTTTGTGCAATCCCAATCATGCCTGAAGTCACTCATTGTGGCCTTAACGACAGCATCTAATCAACATGCCACACTAGAGTTATATGACAGAATACCCACATAATTACAAATATATACAGTTAAACCTGTCTAAAATGCCCCCTTTAAATAGCGTCTTCCTCTCTATAGCACCCGATTTTAAATACGTAGCACGATGTGATTTACATTAAAAATGACCTGTCTATAGCATCCCCTCTAAATAGCGTCTTCCTCTCTATAGCGCCAGATTTTAAATAGTACGATGCGCTTTACATTAAAAGTGTCCTGTTTATAGCACCCCCTCTCTATAGCGCCCCCTCTAAATAGTGTCTTGCTCCCTATAGTGCCCGATTTCAAATAGTACGATGCGATTTACATTAAAAGTGACCTGTCTATAGCACCCCCTCTCTATAGCGCCCCCTCTAAATAGCGTCTTCTTCTCTATAGCACTCGATTTTAAATAGTACGATGCGATTTACATTAAAAGTGACCTGTATTTAGCGCTCTGCAACCTCAGAATAGCGCCCCCCCCCCCTCCCGCCCTTTTTTATTGTCCTACTTCTAAATTTTTATTCAAAAATACCTTTAAATAGTGATCATATATTAAAATTTGTTAAGCTCTACAAATTATTAAAATACTTTTTCAATCAAAATGAAAGAAAATAGACATCTCTTTTTAAAAAAGAACGAATATAATGAGGCATGTTTTTTTTTACTGGAGAACGTTAAATTTAATTTTTTTAAATTATTTTAAATTTCTCTTTTTTATTTTTCAAATTATAGTTTTAAATATCAAGTTATTGCTTTATATAACGATGTCCCGAAAGTACCTAACTTTACCTCAAAAACTCGAAGTGATAAAGGAATGTGAATCAGGAAAAAGCGTGCCGACCGTTGCTAATAAATATGGAATTCGCCAAACACAAGTTAAAACGTTGATTAAGAAAAAAGAATAAATTGAAGAATTTTTAATCAAAATCTTCTCCTAAAAAGAAAAAGAATGAAGAAGCCAACAAAATATGATGAGGAAAATGATCTTGTTTGAAGGTTTTTTCACAGATATGAAGGTCCTTAACATTTATGTCTCTGGTCCAATGTTACAAGAACAAGCACTCAAATTTGCCGATGGTTGAAGCTTCCAAAGCTTAGTGTATCAAATGGTTGGCTGGAAAGGTTCAGAAGTAGGTATGGAATAATTTTTGGTTCCCATAGTCGAGAAACTGGGGATGTGAAAGAGGCCACAATTGAATATTGGAAGGCAAGTTTGATAAAATTATGTAAGGGGTATTCCCCTAAATATATTTTTAACGTTGATGAAACTGGACTTTCTACAAGGCAGTATCAAAAATGTCTTTGAAAATTAAATGTGACACGACTAGAAGGGTCAAAATAGTAAAGTGAGAGTGAGTATAGTCCTTTTGACCAATGTACTTGGAGAGAAAGAAAAACCAATTGTGAATGGAAAAGCTAAAAAGCCCAGGTGCTTCAAAAACCTAAAGCCCCACAATCTTCCAGTTAACTATGATAGTAGCAATAGTGCTTGGATCACAAGTGATATTTTTACAAAAATAGTCAAGGAATTTGATACGAAAATGGGTATCGCCAAAAGGAAATTGCTTCACTTTTTGGACAACGCACGCACTCATGTCAAAATGAAATTGATAATGTCAAATTGTTTTTTCTTCCTACCAATTGTATTGGGCTTGTCCAAACCCTAGACCAAGAAATTATTCAGTCATGCAAGTGGAAAGTCTAAAATACGATATCTAGAAATAAGTACATCATTAAGACTAAGAATATTTCAGACTTTTTGAAAAATCAGGGACTACGTTTAAAAAATAATCATGGCTACTCTTATAGATCCAAAAATAGAAGTCACTTAAAGTGATATTGGAGGATGTGACAACAGCCTACAAGACTGAAGATATAGCATAATAACTTTCTACAATAGTATTTACTGTGACCACTGTGGAGAGACTTTATAGGCAATCAACTAAAAGACTTTAGTGGAATCTTTCAGAACAACAAACCGAGGAACTTAAAGTTCCAACTGCCAGGGTTTCGGGCACGGTCAACTTAACTACTTCCTGAAACAAATGTGCGTTAAGTGTGCTGAAAAGCACCGTTCGAAGAACTCTCAAAGAAAGTCAAGACAGTTTGCTTTAAATGTGAAAATTACGAAGAAGCTCACATTGCCAATTACCTTGGATGTAAAAAGTTCTCTGAGAACAACAGCATCTAAGATACCCTGGATAGTACAAATCTAACAATCCAACTCAGATTTTAAAGACATCTGAAACACGGACAAATATTTTAGAAAGACACAACCAAATCAATTCTCAAGTTGCAACCATAAAACTCCTAGTATATATGTACCTGTGTGAAAAATTAATGCAGGTGATAAAACATGCCTACAATGAATTGCAAACTACCTTTTACATTTTATTTTTGGAATTGTAACGGAGTCAGATTTAAGAAAGAGGTTTTGTACTTTTATAAGATAACTCAATAGACATTCCTCTGCTTAGTGAAACCTTTTTCCAATTCCATATCAATAAATGATCCAAATATTTGTTATCGCCACCTTCTTCACAAATTCCCCCAACCTAGGCACAAAACTCAGGAATACTATAATAAAGGCCTTTACCAATTCAAACACTTTATCTAAAACCAACGCCGTTTACTCAATTATTGCTTTCAATGCAACGCTGTTTATGTAGCTGAGACCAGTCACACAATAGGCATCCATTTAACCGAACATCAAAGATGTATCCGAAACCGCGACAATAGATCTCAAATCTTCCAACATATAAATTCCGCTTTTCACGCGCTTAACGTTACCCAAGCCACCTCCAACTATATAAACATTGAAAAACACACTTAATATTAGCAGCAATGTTGTTGTTGTCGTGTTCAATGAAGAGCATCAGATATCTCCATGCATCTCTATCACAGTAGTCGCATTGTAAAATATTTGGTGTGTAAATCTGCTGTTCTGGGTCCATGTCAATTTTTGAAAGGTTGCTGCCATTGCTGGGCATAAGAATATGTAGGTAGGTGTTAGTTCTACACCAGGACAATTTTATTAGCAGCAATAGTATCTATATATATGGTAATTTGAACCAACAACCCCATACTGTGTATATAACTTATAATAAGATTGTCATGTTGTATATAGAAATCTATAAATAATCTATAAATAATTATGCGCATGATTAATCTGTGTCATTGCATCGCCATATGTAATGTACTTTGTACAAAGTGGATAAATAAATAAACTCTGTAATAGATTTAAGAGTTGAGCTAAGCAAGAGATGGAAGTCACAAACTTTCCCACAAACAAGACAACCCACACTGGTCACACCTGGACATGCAAGGCCCCCTTTTTCTCAGGAAACGCCCCTGGCGCATAAGGCCCCGTCTTTTAACCTATAAATACATCACTTTTACAGGGACTTGACAATACAGTTCAGTTGAGTTTAGTTTAGTTCACCCTTAGTGCAAGCCGCGTCGGTCGTATGTTATGTCGATCTCATCCAACATGTAGTTAGGAAGAATTCGTCTATCTCCATCTTGCGCTTCTAGCTCAGCTTTTATCTGTTAACGGAACTTTCTTAGTGCAACTGTGTCTTCGTTTTTTGTGTGGATATCCCCAAGCTTTTCCACTCTGCCTCGACCACGACTGCCTGAATTTTGTGAGAACTTTTAAAGGTCTTCCAAGGTGCAGAGAGGTACTGGAAAACTCTACATCCTGACTGTTCCTCTTGGTCAACACAGTACAACAAGAGCTACCAGGACTTCAAATATCATTTCAGTAGTCGACATCAAACTCAACAAATTATTACAGTGAGTCGACAGGAGATCTCTTATTACATTAGTCGACAGGATTCTACAAGAGTCAACAGCAACTCAACAAATCATTACAGTAGTCGACAGGATCTCTACAAAAGCTACTGGAATTCTCATCTCATCACAGATGAGTCGACAGGATGACCAAAACGAAGGATGACACAACGAAGAGGTAAGAAGACTGTTCAGATAAGAAGCGAGAACGAGCAAAGATGGAGGAACAAACCCGCCATTCCAACGAAACGACAAAGCAATCTCTCCCCCCAACAAGAGACGATATTTACGGAAGAAACGCCGCCCCAACGGACTTCCGCATACCCGCTAACCGATCGCCAACGCCGGGAGCAAGCTGACCGCGCCAACGACACAGCCGAACTTCCCGCAAGTCATGGAAATCGAGGAGCAGCGATGTGACCCAAACCCTGTGAGAAGTTCTTCACCTTCGGCCTGATATCGACAATACTCAAGGCAACAAGCGACAAACAACTTTCCAGAAGTTACAACTTCTACAAAATCTACATGGAGCGACTTCCCCGACAACAGGACGACCATCAAAGACCAAGTCTCCTGACTGAACTTTCATCCAAATTGTAAGTTTTAAAAAAAAAAACTACCTTAACTTTATCCTCAAGTTCACAACTTGATTCACCATTAATTTTGTATTTATATTTTGAATTTAAGCATTTTAAATTCAATTTTTACCTTTTTTATATCATTTTTTATTCAATTTTTAAAACTTTCACACTCAACTTATCAAATTTACTTTAATTTTTATTCAGATTATAAATTTCAAGTTATTACTCTCAATTTTACTTTTTAAAAAAATTCACTGATCACGCATTTTTATCAATTTACCAATCTTATATGTCTTTCTTAAATTTACCTATAACGGCATTATCCAAATCTACAACTTAAAAAAAAATCGTTATTTTTATATTTAAAAAAAAAATCTCTCATTCATCATAATTCTCAACTTATTTTTGTTTTACTTATTAGTTATCTTTATATCAAAAGACCAATATCTTTATCAATTCTTAAAATTTTGTAATGTTCACCATTTTAAGTAAGCGTCCAATTCAAATTGTGTGTAACTCTCACGACATTGCCCTTTTATAAGAATCATTTTAATTATCATAATCAACAATTTAAAATGTATATTCAAATTTTAAATATAAATTAGCATAGGTGAAACGCATTTTTTTTTAAATTGCAAAAATCGAAAGATACAATATCTTCAAAAACACCACTAGGAAAAACAACTACCACGCCAGTAGCTAATTTGAGTCACAGCCTTCCAAAACGATTACAATCGTTAATATTCGAGGATAAATACACTCCCTCGTCTTTTCCTTTTACATGCATGATTGGTCATAAACACATTTCTTTCAAAAAACATTACAACACTCACACATCACTTTGTCCAATTGGCAACAATTTGTGGTGCACGACTTAACACACAAATCCAAATTTCGAGTCACACAAGCGCCACTTAGCTCTATATCGCGTCGCCACAATAAAATAATTTCACATTAAGCGTGCCACATCCACTAACAGTCAAATATTCTCTCGATGTGTTTCATACAACAACCACCCATGACTTTATTAAATTTGTTATTCATGGTGAAACAGGTTAGATTTGTACCAAACTAAGACTTCACGTGACACCTTTATATTCACATTTCTCACTTCGTGTCACAGTGCCACACCACAAAACTTTTTCACTTTTCAGGCCAAAGACGCCCTTCACGCCTGCGACACCACAATTCACCCCAAAGCGTGTCCACGTCGAAAGTCGCACTTTCACCACACATCTAAACCTGACATCACCTAATAACATTTTTTCTAAGTCTAAACTAAATGCGAAACACAACAACTACAAACACCGAGAAAATCATATCTTTCAATTATAGCAGAAAATTGCCAACTCAACAAAAGGAGAATATCTTCTCTCCCCCCTCAAGCAGTCATCTTGACCGCTAGCTTCATGATCGCCATTTCAAACAAATGTTTCAAACCAACCATTTAGATTCCCTCGAGAATCTCACAAATCTCACCAACGAGATATCACAACACAACATACATTAAACATTTTACATGTTAAATTGATAACACCAATTAAAACAATTTGGTTAAGTCTTATATAGACTTTATAACGCGAAAGAGAAATCATTCTCTACATACTAGCCTTGTGGACAAACGAAGGGATCATTTCACATATTCCCAGTTTCAGAGAGTCATAAAAACACCAATGTTTACCAATGGGATATGATCAACACACAACAATTGTAACTTTTCTTCAAAAGAGACAATATTGTTCAATTTCCCACTACTTAACATTTATCTAATCATTATAATAATATTTAATTATATTGTTATTTGTATAAAATCTTGAATAATTATTCTTATTTTTACCTTTCAATTATATAAACAAATTTTTAATCCAACGTTGAACAAAAAAAAAAAAAAACTTTAATCAAATTTACTTTTATTTTTCATGATATTATTTTAGTATTGTAAAACATCTAATTGTTTCAAAAATTATTTTTATTTTATTATTTATTATATATTTTATATATTACAGGTTTAATTTTGTCCACTTACACTTTTTGTACCCTCAATCATATTTCTATATTTCTATTCACTATATTTTATTTGTTTAAATACCTTTATTATCTGACAAAGTTTATCATACACTATCGGGCATCTACAACAATCGTTTTCAACAATCATATTCTTCAACCAATTCCCTATATTTTTCATCACTATCTTTTCAGTCATTGCGTCACATCAACGTAGGAAAACGACAGCACTGCTTGACAATTTATTTTTTTGATTTCGTAATTCAACAAACTCTTTGAGGACACAGTTCCCCAGACTTACAAATCCAAACTTCTGGTCTGAACAAGCTTCAAGAGTTTATTTCATTTCATCCGCAGAGCAAATCACCAACGCATTCACAAAGCGTTCACTTTTTTCAACTTTCAACTTTTTTTTTTCCAGCTCTAGCGGACCACATTCAACCTTTGATTTCGAGTCAAGTTAGATCACCTACTGTCGCTACAATTCTACTTATCGCATGGCTCTATTTCACTCCTTTCTCAATCATATTAATAAGCAACTTTTCTTCAACAACTTTTAACCCAATAATCCTAAAATTGTGACAAACCACTGTAACCCTTATATAGGATCGCAAGTGAAACATTGCCAAGGAAGACAGCTCAAGTCTATATCCTCGTTTTGCACCTGGATCTGAGTATTTGGTTTACATGGGCACTTCTAACAATTACATATTCTTCAACAACTTTTCAACCCAATAACACTACAATTGTGACAAAGCACTGTTACCCTATACAGGATCACAGGTGAAACATTGCCTAAGAAGACGCTCAAGTCCATATCCTCGCTTTGCACCTGGACCTAAGTATTTGATTGCATGTGTAAATCTCACAATTGCTTATTCTTTAACTACTAACCCTGTCCAACGCCCACCAATATTCTCTTAGAATGTGAATTTTTATGTCATCATTTTATTTTAATCATCTTTTTTGTTAATCAAACAAAATGTCATTTTTATTTCACTTTTATATATCCAACAAATACCATCTTGTTATAGCCCTTTTTAACCCTCACAGTTTAAATTAATTAAAAGAAATTTTAATTACTTACCTGTGTTAGAGAGGCTTTACCCGCCTAAACCCGGATAAACCCTTTCACTCCCGGGGCCCATCTATGGTAATTTGAACCAACAACCCCATACTGTGTATATATCTTATAATAATATTGTCATGTTGTATATAGAAACACATCTATAAATAATTATGCGCATGATTAATCTGTGTCATTGCATCGCCATATGTAATGTACTTTGTACAAAGTGGATAAATAAATAAACTCTGTAATAGATTTAAGAGTTGAGCTAAGCAAGAGATGGAAGTCACAAACTTCCCACAAACAAGACCACCCACACTGGTCACACCTGGACATGCAAGGCCCCCTTTTTCTCAGGAAACGCCCCTGACGCATAAGGCCCCGTCTTTTAACCTATAAATACATCACTTTTACAGGGACTTGACAGTACAGTTCAGTTGAGTTTAGTTTAGTTCACCCTTAGTGCAAGCCGCGTCGGTCGTATGTTATGTCGATCTCATCCAACATGTAGTTAGGAAGAATTCGTCTATCTCCATCTTGCGCTTCTAGCTCAGCTTTTATCTGTTAACGGAACTTTCTTAGTGCAACTGTGTCTTCGTTTTTTGTGTGGATATCCCCAAGCTTTTCCACTCTGCCTCGACCACGACTGCCTGTATTTTGTGAGAACTTTTAAAGGTCTTCCAAGGTGCAGAGAGGTACTGGAAAACTCTACATCCTGACTGTTCCTCTTGGTCAACACAGTACAACAAGAGCTACCAGGACTTCAAATATCATTTCAGTAGTCGACATCAAACTCAACAAATTATTACAGTGAGTCGACAGGAGATCTCTTATTACATTAGTCGACAGGATTCTACAAGAGTCAACAGCAACTCAACAAATCATTACAGTAGTCGACAGGATCTCTACAAAAGCTACTGGAATTCTCATCTCATCACATATATATATTTAATAGTATTAATAAAACCGTTGAACTACCAGACCAATATTTTCCGTTCATTGTTTAAGGCATAGTTCATAGTTTAATTAAAAGTTCATAGTTGAATACATAGTACATTGTTCAATACATATGCCCTCTTGTTTTTTATCACAGTCTTCATTGGTTTATTCAAATATCAAACTAGAGTCGCTCTTATGCAAATTTCCTCCAAAGTTGATTTTCGATTATTTTTAATTTTACATATATAGAATTCTATATATTCAATTATATATTTTTTTTCTGTCTTTCATATTACTTTAGATGCGAAAATCTTGTAATATGTATATATTTGGTGACTTGTGAATCAGTCATAGTAGTTGTGTGATGGGTGGTAAGGAAACACAGCAGACAGGATCCAGAGTCAAAAACTCCGAGAGGAGTAGATCGGGGAGGAAAGAGAGAAGGGTGGAGGAACACCCTGGGAACAACTGGTGTTGAGACCACCTCGGTGTGAACCCTCCCTTGATGATCACATGTAGGTGGTTGTAAACTGCTTTGAGTAGGATAAATTATCCCCATGGGGGAAGGGGAGAGAGTGCTGACATCTGGTGACCACGAGGGTTGTTTTGATCCCGCTATTTTATATTCCCTTTCCTCATACTTCCACACAGGCCATTTTATTTATATATTTATAAATATGATTACATGTGTGTGTACCTATATGTATATATAAAGTCTTACTCTATTACGTTCTTACTTGCATTCCTGTTGAATAGTAAGAAATACTCGAAAGCTCGTATAAATTAAAAAAAAAAACCTACAAGAAACTATCCGTCTGACGATTTTTCTCTTTTTGATAATCTATAGAATTATACTTGAAAATTTAATTAAGCAAAAGTTAGGTTTGTTAAAATATAAGGTTTTACCAAAAGTTTTCAAACATATTATTGTAAAACGACCTTTGAAAATTATCCCGCAAGTGTTTCTTTTGAACGGAAAATCAATAAATTTAGGAGAAATAACGATTATTTCTAACCTTAAGGATGATGTATGAAAGGATGAAATGTGAAGAGTAATGATAAACGGAAAATAAAAGTGTCCAGGGATGGGGATTTATCATTACTCTTCACCATTCATCCTTTCATACTTCATCCCTAAAGTTAGAAATAGTCGTTAATTCTCCTTAAAATAAAATTTGATTTTTCGTTCAAAAGAAACACTTGCGGAATAATTTTCAAAGGTCGTTTTACAATCACAAGGTGTATTATATTATTGTATTATAAACATATTATGAATCATATTTTGCAAGTGTTTACGAACTTTTAAGACAACCTTGTAATTCTGAAACTTGGCCCACCTGCTAATTGACCACCCTTGATAAAGAATATCAGAGATTAAATCATTCTCTTCTATAGGAATTATGTTATAATTTTACCAAGATTACCAAGGTTTTCCCAAAGGTTCGTAAAAAACATGTAAAATATAAATCATAATATGTTTACGAACTTTTGGAACAACCTTACAACAATGGCTAATTATTTCTATTTATTAAGAAACAAAAATTCTGTTAATAGATGTGTTATAAGTTTTCAATTTAATATTCCATTTTCTGTCTAAAGACACTTTTGGCTGATTATATATGTTTGAAAGAGTATACTAGTGGATTATAATCCCCCCAATCATATAGGTTCAGGTCTTCAAACCTTCTACTAAACTTCACTAAAAACCTATTTTTGGAGACAAGAAAGAAGAGGGAAGAAAATTTTAATTTCATAAATATCTCTATTAAGTCGAATAAATCTGAAAATATAATTGATTGAATTTGATCAGGTAGTCAGGGAAAAAGACAATGAATAACAAATTATGAGGAAATTTCTACAAAATTCTATATTAAGAATGGAGAGGGTCTCAAAAAATTGTCTGAAATTTACTATTTGATGTTGAAAGTCCTGTTTTCATTTTATAGAATAAACTGGTAAACCAAATTGATACAAATTAATAGCTAATTTTAAATTGAGAGTAAATTTCAAAGATGCTGAAGATGTCAGGTAAGAATTTTTCAATAATCCCTAAATTTCTTTAATTTTCAAAATATATCTAAAAAACTTAAGCAAATGAATCAAACTCTTCTATCAACTTTAAATAGAATCACCTCTTTCTTCAAACTTTTCGACTGAAGAAAGTCCCAATCTACTGTTCAATTGGACCAACCTGATATTGGGTTTATTCTACCAAGATCTATTACAGCAGCAACCAACCAGTTAATATCGTAAAGATAAAGGCTGCCTGGCCGGCATTCATAGTTCTTAAAGATACTTCGGCCAGTAAAGCTTTTTTATTATATCAACGTTTAGACAAAAATATTTTGTTCTCGTCAGGAGCAAATAAAAATTAAAACATTTGGAAAGGCATTAAAAATTATTTAACAACCAGATATTGTAATTTCTCTGCCACTTATTCCTGTTGTAAATCAATTTCAATATGAGAATATAATATGTCCTCACGTATATATATTGTATTATAATTTAACTAATATTTACAAACGGAAAAAAATATGTCCAGGGTAGCCTAGTGGAAATGGCATCTTCCCGGTAAACGGAACACTGTGGGTTCGATTCCCATCCCTGGACACTTTTATTTTTCCGTTTATCCTTACTCTTCACAATTCACCCTTTCATACTTCAACCCTAAGGATATAAATAGTCGTTATTTCTTCTTAAAATAAATTACGAATTTTCGTTCAAAAGAAAAATTTGCGGTAAAACTTGTCAAACGTCGTTTTACAATCATGAGCCGCATTATATTGTATTATTATTCACTACTATATTCTTTTTTTCGCACTATTTTTCGAAATGGAATTCCTACACAGTTCCATCCAAATTTTACAGTCACTCAATTTGTGACATCGCACGTAAAATTCCAGAAATACTTATATAAAAGAGGTCTATCAGAAACACCAAATTGTTCCTGCGGAGAAACTGAACAAACTGTTTTTCACCTTATCTACGAATGTCCGAACTTTACAGAAGTGAGACATCGATTGTTCCCAGATCTAAATCATTCAACTCTCTTACATCTGCCACTTTGTCTATATAAATTTTATGAACTCTGTCGATTAATACATATAAATTTGTAAATATTTAATTATAAGTTTTAATTTGTTTGCTGTTCGTTTCCTCTGTAATAGGCGCAAACATTTCAATCAAAAAAGGCATATCCTGACCACGAGCACATGAGTTTTTTTTATCGGGGAACAGGTTAAATCAACGTTTAGTGTATTTCCGTTCCACTGAATGACGATCTGCCATCTAAAAAGTTCATGTGAACATGGTCAGAATATGCCTTTTTATATTTTAATACCAACACCTGATCTTTTTTATTATTTTTTCACAAATATTTCAATATCGCGCTTGGGGTTGATTAATAAATAAAAAATATATATGTATCATTCTTTAGACAACAAACACGTTGTCGACCTAGAGAATTCAGTTCTTCAATTATATCGAAGGAAGAGTTTCTTTAGCTCAATATCCCACGACGCCCTATTGTAGCCTACCACAGATCATCAAAAGCTCTGTTAGACAAGTATCTAACCTTTTCTCTCCATTACTGAAGAAATATAAACGAAAATATATACAATACACAAAACCCGAATTTCATTGAAGACATGTGGAAACTATCACCTGATCACAACAATGTGGTGGTGTCTTGCCCATGGAGCAGATCAGATCGGTCCGTGCACCCTGATCACAATACTGGCCAACTGAGGTGGTGGTGGTGTCTTGTCCATGGAGCAGATCAGATCGGTCCATGCACCCTGATCACAATACCAGCCAACAAAGGTGCCTTTAATTTCTGATTTTGCTGCTCCATGGAATGGGTAAGTGCCATTGCCCCGTTAGTCAGCCACATTTCAGAGTTCCCTGTAGGCCTTCATGGTTACCTCCCAACAACGTAATGTGTTCATATGACGTCGTTTCGTTGTTATTAAGCCTTCCCCACCAGTTAATCAGAGACAATGTAAGTACCTTTTTCTCTGATGTACAGATAGATTCATCCA
The DNA here is from genome assembly GCA_030710605.1 of Cordylochernes scorpioides. Taxonomy (NCBI): domain Eukaryota; kingdom Metazoa; phylum Arthropoda; class Arachnida; order Pseudoscorpiones; family Chernetidae; genus Cordylochernes; species Cordylochernes scorpioides. The sequence goes on along the minus strand of CP092877.1, from coordinate 42,255,483 downwards.
TCGCACAAACAAAATAAGAAACCTCATTGAATTTTGTCTAAGAATGAATAACGTAGTTTTTGAATCTCAAATATACCGGCAGATACAAGGTTCCCCAATTGGAAGCTCGTTTTCAACCATTGCAGCTGAATTAGTAATTATCAGGATTGACAATCTAATCAATTACAATCAATAAACCAACATAGAATTCTGGCGTCGATATGACGATGACATCTTTCGTATTTTCAACAGAAATTCAATAGATGCAATATTAACCAAATTTATAATATGCAAAATTAAGTAAAGGTGTTAGATGTAAATAGGTTGTTTGATGTAAAAATGCTGCTAGATATAAAGATATTAGTTGAAAAATGTTGGACAATTGTACCACAAATGTTTCTTTTGAACGAAAAATCTAAATTTATTTTAAGGATTAATAAATCCCATCCCTGGACACTTTATTTTTCCGTTTATCATTACTCTTCACAATTCATCCTTTCATACTTCATCCCTAAGGATAGAAATAATTGTCATTTCTCTTTAAAACAAATTTATATTTTTTGTTCAAAAGAAACATTTGTGGTACAATTGTCAAACATCGTTCTACAATCATAAGCCGCATTATATTGTATTATATAAAGATGTTATCATATATAAAGGGAATAGCCAGAGTTATTTCACATCGACACAGGCTGAAGAATCAATTATACCTGGATGCTGACTAGAACTGAGCTGATGTTGGAGCATCTATAAAACTCCACCTTAGGTGTTTAAAGTCCAGTTAAAATTGATTATTACAGGTGCCACTAACTATAATTAATATTTTTGCAAAGGTCCAACCTCAACAGAGAGTGCAAGTAACCAAACGAGGCTCTGGAAAATTTGTAAGTGCAAAGGTCGAACTGCTTTTCATATGTGTAGACATGTGGTACACTTACAATAAAAGCAGTCACTAACTACCCACCATGATTATCATGGCCTATACCATGTGTACTAGGCCTGTACTAGGGATAATGAAAAATAACAACAACAACACAACACAACAACAATAGCCTTTATTGGGCACACGTGCCATACAGGATTCTCTCTGTAGGACAAAATAAATAAATAACAAATTAGCATCGTAGTTATATACAAATATTGGGTATTGACCTCGACCAATTATCGAGTTATCTCCGGTGTCTGTGCTAAATATTTTGATTGAGCTGATTTCCAGTATTCATAAAAAGCGAATGCAAAGGGTCTGGATTTTACGATTTTTGCCATTAAAACATAAGGCGAATTGCTCTTGACGGTCTCTTGACGAAGAATTTCTCTCTCTTCTTCCATTGCCGTACAGTAGAACATGTAGTGTGGAAAATCGAGACTAAATTCACCGTTGCATAAGGTGCATTTTATGGTCTTAGTTTTCAATAGTGAAACATGATTAATTCTCTGTACTACAAAAAGGCTTCTTACTTGTACAATGATTCTCTTTAAGGTTAGGGGGATATTGTCATTCAGATAGCATTCCATTGTAGGTGATGAGTGAAAGTATTTATAGTGAGAGTAGAGTAGTGATTTTCCTATTCTTACATAATCCAGCTGCAAGGACTGATCGGTTGCCGTTCTAATAATTAGGGGGATGTATCTTTGTAGAATATTGAAGTCTGTACATCCAACAAGCCATGAGAAGCCGGTGTTATTAAGTAGCTCTGTTATACTTTTTACCAGTCCGATATTCTATTTTGAAGAAATTGAAATGTCCCACAAATGTGCCAAACATATTGAAGGTAGCCTGCTGCCGTCCAATTTTCAGAATTCTAGTCTAGAATTTTAAAGTTAGTTTTTTCACTGTGATATCAAGAGAGTGTCTTCCTGTTTCGGCTCTCAAAATATAGCCCGGAGTATAGCTTGGAAGGCACAGAAAACGTCTGAGAAAGGTATCCTGGATTCTATCTAAGATTAAGGCTTGATCATGTGCCCAGATTGAAGCCGCATAGAGTAGGACTGTCAAGATCATAGAATCCAACAATCTCATACTTGCATGGAAGGATTTGAGCTTGGACTTCAAAATAATCTCCCCCACAGCACCCAACGCGGTTATGGTCCTGCCTCTATAATTTAAGGCAACTTGAGTGAAAGAAATCGAAGGGGTTAGCGGGTAGCCCAGGTACGTATATTTTGATGTAACACTTAAAGGACTTTGACCCCAAAACCATCTTTCTGAACGCGCCACCTTTCCTCCATTACGAAAAACCATTATTCTTGACTTGTTTTCGTTCAGAGTTAAAAAGTTAGTTTCTAGATAGGTTTTCAGTATTTTGATTTTAAATTGAAGGTTTATTTCAGAATCACCGATCAAAACAATATCGTCGGCATATAGGAGGAGGTGTATGTTTCCGAAATTGGGTAAGTATAATCCTGACAACCCCGAGTCATCAAATATTTTAATCAAATCATTAATAAAGAGTAGGTATATGCATGGGGATAGTGGATCACCTTGGAGCACCCCCAAACGAATTTCAATGAATTCAGTGATAGAATTGTTCCAACGAACCGCAGCGGTCATGTCTTCATAATAACATTTAATTAAGTTGACAAAAAAATAACAATAATAATTCAGGTAAATAATATTTTACAAAATATACAACTATTTATATAAATATATAACACTAGTTGAATGGCCCGAGCAAAGAGGTTTTGCACTTTTAAGACAAATTTCAAACTTTATAAACCTATTTTAAAGTATAAAAACAACATTTCAATGTATAAAAGCACCGATTTTAATTTTATTTGATTTTTCAAATATTGAAACCTATTTTTGTTACTTTTAAATACATTTAATTCCATAAAAACTCATTTACGCTTACAATTATTTATTGCTACTTCATATAAAATAAAAACTTACCTTGATTATATAAGATTAATAAAAGGCAAACCGCTCCCATGAGCATTTCAAGATGGCAGAGTGCCATCTAGTGGAACAAAAATAAACTAAACGTTTATTTGACTTATTTCATGATATTTGTGGCCAACCCAATTTCTTGGTATATCAATAAAAGCCCATTTTTTATTTCTCAGGATGCCTCTAGGACAAACATTTTGGCCTGCACCACGCTAAAGAGGGCCAATAGCTCGAAACGCGTACGTGGTTAGTTTTCTGATTTTATCAAGAAACTGGGGTTGGCCAAATATCACAAAACAAGATAAATAAACATTTTGTTTATTTTTGTTACACTAGATGTGGCTCTGCCCCATGTAGCGGTTCGGATATGCCCTTTTTTATTTTTAATATACATATACAGTATCTTTATTTTTAAGAACTATGAATGCCGGGGTGGCAGCGTCTATCTTTACGATTTTCCCGTAAAAGTAAAATTTTATTTTTCAAAATGTTTTAAATGGTTAAAATTTATACTAATTATCTATAAATCAGTTTATATAAGATTATATTTCAAAAATAAGAATTCGTGTCAAAAATAGTTCGAATTTCTTATAACAGATGGCGCGCTAATGTAATGGAAGAGATTCTCTCAAGAGCCTTATCTGAAATTGAGTTTAAAATGTTCAAATATATTTACTATATAGAAAATATAATGATTTAAGCACGAATGTTTCTTTTATACCCGAAACAAACTTCTACTGTCCTTACAGAGATGAAATAATATTGGAGGGCTTGGATGATCAGTGGTAAACTCTCCCAGCGGTTTCGCCAATTCAATCTATCAGACCGCTTTTTTAGAGTTCTAATACTGTATTGAATCATTCTGCTTTTTTATATGATACACTGAAAGGTGGAATCTCAGAAATGGTATTTAAGAAAACTATGAATATAAACTTATAGGACAGTAGAATTGCATATAAATATTTGTTTTGTGTATAAAAGAAACATTCGTGCTTAAATCCTTCAATTTTTTTATATATAGATGGCGCGTTATTGCTCTATATTTGATATATATTTATATTTCCAAGCGTATAACATATGCATTTAAGCGAACAATTGTTTACCTAACTTGTCTAAGTAAACTATTATAATGGTAGGGGTAATGTTTAGAAATCTTGAAAGTTACGCCACATATATTTTCACAACAATTGCATATAAACCTGGCTTTATTTATACATGTTCATCCAAAGGTAGGTACAAATGGTTGAAAAATTCAAATCCACAACATAAACATTTAAGCAACCATTATGTAGTCTTTCATTTTAATGAACTCAAATTCATTGGTAGAGCAAATGGCCAAATATCTGCCAAATCACACTATAAACTGACTAGACACCATTGTACACTTGTATAATCTCAATTGACTCTATCTATTTCAACAAATGTATATGTGCATTATTTCAATGAAATCAATCAAATGGTGGAAACAAAAATGTTCGAATATATTTAAATTCATTCCAAAAACATTCTAAAGATCTTTTAATGATGGCATTTTCTCAGTGAACTGCTTCAAACTGTGAGAGCTAACCTTTTCAGATATTTTTAAAGTTACAGCAAAAACACCTTAGCAGTCATTATCCATTTAAAAAACAAATAACTCTATATAAATGTGGAAGCAAATTGCCATATATCATATAAATTACGCAAAACCCCTTAATAAAATTGGTACTCGATTAGTGACAATGTACTCTATACCATGCTGAAGACAAATAGCTAAGCATGTTCGTGGATGGCCTTTCTTGATTTATCAAGAAATTATGTTGGTCAAATATCAGGGAACAGACTAAATCAATGTTTAGTTGATTTCTGTTTCACTATATGGCGCTCTGCCATCTAAAAAGCACATGTGCTCCTGGTTAGGATATGCTTTCATTATTTTTAATATCAACACCTGACCCTTTTATTTTTTTCTATTGTTTTTTCACACACATAGTTAAGTATGTTGAAAGTTATACCATATAACCCATTGGAACCATTATAAACCAGCTTTTTATTCAAATATTTATATACTATGATCGGTAAAAAAGTAGAAATCTTTAAAATTACATATACAGACATCTTAACAACCATTTTACATTAGTAGAATCTCAATGAACTTTGATCTAATCGTTAATACACATCATAAAATCTTTAAATAAAAAGGTATTAATTGGATCAAAATATTATTTATTTTTACCGAATTTCAGTTGGCTGAACGCCAACCTTTATAAAGGTATTATAAAATTTCAAAGTGTGTCAACAACAAACTAAGCGCCGCATAACGTCTCTCAATAGAATTAAGTTTTAAAATATTTTTGCTTATATTCAATAGAGAGAAGAATAAAAATTGATATATAAATTTATATTATGGACAAAATATTTTTTCAAAATAAAGGTGTGAATATTTTGATCCAATATAGGCCCTTTTATTTAAAGATTTATTTATGGATTGCTCTATTTTCAAAACGATATCATAAAATATCTAGTCGATTACACCATTAACATTTTAGAAACAATTATTCATTTATATTATCTAATTTTTTAAAAGGAATAATGAAATTCAAGTAAAGATTTTCTTTTAATATTGGTTTTCTGCAAGTTTTCGAGCAACTTTTCTGCTCTTTAACGGCAAAATACTTCTATGTACAATCTTATGTACAATGTACTAAGTATTTGCCTGTTGAAAAGCAAAATATTTGCTCGAAACCTTGCAAAAAAAAATTAAAAGAAACACTTTTCCTGAATTTTATTGTTCCTTTTTCAAATCATTTCTAGGTAACTATTGTTCATATTATCTAAATTGTATCAATTCTTTGATGGCACAAATATTCAAATATTGCTTGAGTTTCACTATAACTCCATATCAATTATTTAAATAAAAAGGCATATATTGGATCAAAATATTATTTATTTTTACCAATATTTCAGTTGGCTGAACGTCAGCCTTTATCAAGGTATTATAACATTTTAAATTGTGTCAACAAAAACCTTGCGCCACATAACGTCAATAGAATTAAGTTTTAAAATATTTTTGCTTATATTCAATAAGGAGATAAAATATTGATATATAAATATATATTATGGGACATATTTTTTTCTCCTCATTGAATATAAGCAATAATATTTTAAAATTAATTCTATTGGCGTTATGTGGCGCTGAAGTTGTTGTTGACACACTTGTTGAATGTTATAATACCTTGAAAAAGGTTGGCGTTCAGCCAACTGAAATATTGGTAAAATAAATGATATTTAATACGATTAATCCTTTTAATATATTGTAATACGCATAGAATCAAAAAGGATGAGTTTCTTTTATTGGGAAAAACGTTTCTAGCTTTCGGGCGTAAGCGGCCCTTCCACAGGAAATAATGAAACAATTTCAAGTAAAGATGTATATACATATATTGTTACATCATGATTAATGGCGTATTTCTTATATTATTTTTAATATATTTGAAATTTAAATTATATATTTATTTATTTTTATATAAAATATTCTATGATATTTATTTAAAACAGATTAGATTATCATCATTTGTATTTAGGTACACTGTGACTTCACTGCTCTCTTTGATGTGAGAAAATAAATAAAGCATTCTGGAGGTTACTTAAAGTAGACTTATCTCATTATTCCCTTATATAAATTTGTAGGATGGTTGAAACACGCTCTGGTAAGATGCAAGACCCAGCACAGGAGAGCATCAAGGCTGAAGAGTCTGCCAAGCCGCAACCTGGTGCAACAATTGGTAGAGATGCTAGTTCCGACCCAGTTGTCCTGAATCCCAACATCGACATCCCCAAGTATGATGGAACGGAAGACCCTCGCCCATGGATTGAATCTCTTGAAGAAATTGGCTTCCTGTACCATTGGGCAGACTACATTATCTCTCGTTATGCTGCCATGAATATGATTGGTAGCGCCAAAACCTGGCTGAACCTACACAAGATAAGTTTCACCAGCTGGGAAAATTTCAAGAGCCGCCTAATTGAGGATTTTGCCTCAGACGCCAACAAAGAAGAAATTAAGATGAAACTAAACAGGATGCAACAGTGGAATGAACCTGCAATCAGGTTCGCAGAGGATATCCTTGTACTGTGCAACAAGGTCGACCCCCAAATGGAAGAAAAGACTAAAATAAACTGGGTTATTGGAGGGTTAAAGAAAGAATACTCTTTTGCCCTTCACCTAAACCCTCCTAAAAATACCAATGAACTCCTAGAAATTTGTAAGAAGCTGGATTTGTTCGAAAAGAATTACCAAGAACGTGCAGAAAAATCAAAAGCTCTATATAATGGACCACGCTCTCCTCGTCCCCATCATCAAGAGCAATGGAAGAATGCTACGTCGTTCAGAAGACCATATCAGAACACCTCCAAGCCCCAGGCCCCCGCTCCGAGGTACTACCAGAACACCTCCAAGCCCCAGGCCCCCACTCCGAGGTACTACCAGGACAAACCTCTGCCCCAGGTATCTGCCCCTAGACGATCTTACACTCCTAATCCTGAGCCAAAACCGGTCTACCCAAGTAAAACATACAATAAGAATCCAAATTCAATTAGGAATAGGACAGAAGACGGGAGACCAATCTGCTTTAAATGTAACAAGCCAGGGCACGTGGCCCGTTATTGTAGGGTCAAGTTTATAAGAATCTTAGAAGAGGATCCAGCAGATACCCAAGAGAAGGTCGAAGAGAAATGCCAAATGAATGAAATATCAGAGAAATCAGGACCTCGGCTTTATGCCGATGTATGTCATAACACACAGACAAATATTCCTACCCGGAATAGATATTCCGTGTTGGAAGATTTAAACTAAGCGTCGCGCCTGAATCTGTCAATCAAAGCAAGTCGACCATAAACGGAATCAAGAAGTTGGACCCTAAATACAAATTAAAAATTAACGTGGACAAGATAGGGACTTTTGAAGCTTTGGTTGATACAGGTGCTGACCTCTCAGTGGTCGACCTCAGAACGGCCCTCGATACAGGCCATGGTATAAGTAAACTCGCAAAAATTTGTGCAGGACCCGATGGAAAAAAATTGGACATGGTAGGAAGTATATTTTTAAATATAAAAATTGATGACGAAACATTATCACACAACTTTGTGATATTGAAAACGCATTTACGGACATTAATTCTTGGGAGAGATTTCCTTAAGAAAATGAACGCAAAAATAGATTGTAAGCAAGAAACTATCAAATACGATTTGACGAATAATCATGACGAAATCAATTTTGAAATGTTGAAAATAAAGAGTGCCAAGGATTCCATTGTACCGGAATGTTCCATGAAATTGATCAAGGCATTGGTAGAAACAGAGGATGGAGAATATATTATCGAGGAGAGCAGCAAAATGTTTCAAACAAATGGACTTCGTCTAGCAAGAAGCTTGATCAATGTTATAAATAGGGAAACACACATCTGGATAACTAATCCGTATCCTCGACCGTTAAAAATAATGAAAAACCAAACATTGGCTTTTGGAAGTAGTCCAGCGAAAATAAATGTGAGTCGAGAAAGAGAGGTAGAAGAGAACAAAGAACCTAGATTCCAAATAAACGAAAATCTTTCACCAAAGGAACAGAAGGAGTTAAAACAAGTTTTAGAAAGGTATGGAGATCTTTTTTCGTCGAGATTAGGGAGAACCAATTTGGCAAAACATCGGATAGACACAGAAGACGCGAAGCCAATTAAACACAAGCCTTACCGGGTAAGTGCTAAAGAACGAGATATTATAAAAGAGCAAATTGACGAGATGCTTACAGAAGGCATAATTAGGCCATCTTCTAGCCCCTGGTCTTTTCCAGTAATATTGGTCAAGAAGCGAGATGGTAAATACAGATTTTGTGTGGACTACAGAAAACTGAATAATGTGACAGTAAAAGATGTCTATCCGATCCCTAGAATAGACGAAGTTATGGATACTCTCCAAGGATCTACACACTTCTCAGCAATAGACCTCAGATCTGGATATTGGCAAGTTGAAGTTGAAGAAAGAGACAAAGAGAAAACAGCTTTCACTACAGCACATGGATTATATGAATTCAACGTGATGCCTTTTGGACTTTGTAACGCGCCTGCTACCTTTGAGAGAAATATGGAGAATATGCTTGGAAATCTGAGATGGCAAATTTGTTTGTGTTATCTGGATGATGTTATCATATATAGCCCGGATTTTCCAACGCACCTCAAAAGACTTGAAGCTGTTTTTAGATGTTTTCGTGAATCTAATTTAAGGTTAAACGACAAAAAATGCCGATTTGCTTTTGAAGAATTGGAGATTCTCGGCTATATAACGAGCAAACATGGTATAAAACCCGCGGAACATAACATCAAAGCTGTCAGAAATTTCCCTCGGCCCAAAAAGGTCAAAGAAGTACAATCCTTTTTGGGAATGTGTTCATATTATAGAAAATTTATCAAAGACTTCTCAAAAATTGCTGACCCTTTGACCAACCTTATAAAAAAAGTGTATCATTTATCTGGACAGAAAGACAAGAGGAAGCGTTTCAAACCCTAAAAACAGCACTATCAAGTCCACCAATTTTAGGTCACTTCAATCCAAATGCACCTACTTATGTTCATACTGATGCGTCCAACATCGGCATAGGTGCAACACTTGTCCAAGACATCGGTGGTGAAGAGAAGGTGATCTCATATTTGAGTCGTACCCTAAGTAAAGCGGAGCAAAATTATTCAACCACTGAAAAAGAATGTCTGGCCGTTGTCTGGTCAATGTCAAAATTACGACCCTACCTTTATGGAAGACACTTTAAAATAGTAACAGACCACCACGCCTTATGCTGGCTCAAAAACTTGAAGGATCCAACAGGTCGATTGGCAAGATGGGCATTGAAAATTCAAGAATATGACTTCGATATAATACATAAATCAGGAAAGAAACATCTGGACGCCGATGGCTTATCTAGGGGACCCTTACCAGAAACTGATTGGGATGAGGATTTTGAAAGGCTGTTTTTAAATCAAATAACAGACGAAGAGGATAAGTTTATCGAAAGTGTTAAGAAAAACCTTAATGGAAGCAGGCGATCAATTGCGCAAAACTTTAAAGTAGAAGATGGATGCCTCTTTAAGAAGAACCCGAACCCTGAAGGCAGGGCGTGGTTGCTTGTGGTTCCAGAGAAGAAAAAGAGAGAAATTATGAAAGAATATCACAATCATATGTCGAATGGCCATCTGGGTGTCGCCAGAACCATGTACCGAATAAAGAGTAAATACTTTTGGCCATCCATGCTAAAGGATGTCTCAGAGTTCGTTAAGACGTGTCATCTTTGCCAAAGTAGAAAAGGCTCAAACCAATTACCTTCTGGACTACTACAGCCCATTCCCCCAGCCAACTTTCCTTTCGAAAGAATTGGAATTGACTTTGTTGGTCCATTGCCATCTACGAAAAACAGGAAAAAATGGATAATCGTGCTGACGGACTACTACACTAGATATGCAGAAACAAAAGCAGTCTCGGAAGCAACAGTGAAAGAAGTTTCAAAATTTCTAGTAGAGGATATTTTTCTCCGGCACGGAGCCCCACAATATCTTATTAGTGACAGAGGCTCTCAATTTACCAGTAATTTAATGAAAGAGGTGATGAAAACGTGCAAGATTAAACATTGCTTCACAACGAGCTATCATCCCCAGACTAATGGATTGACAGAGCGGTTAAATAGAACATTGATCAATATGCTCAGTATGTATGTGAACACTGATCAGAAGAATTGGGACGAAATACTCCCATTCATCACTCACGCTTACAATACTACAATTCAGGAAACCACAGGATATTCTCCCTTTTTCCTGATGTTTGGAAGAGAACCCACGTCTCTTTTGGACGACAGGAATATCTCGGTGGACATTGACAAGGATGATTATGATGAATACATAAAACATCACTTAGACAAAATAAACAGAACAAGAAAATTAGTTATTAACAACTCAATAAAGACTCAAGAAAGAATGAAAAAGAACTATGACAAGAAACACATGGAAAGAAGCTACGAACCAGGAGAATTAGTAGCAGTTTGGACACCAATTAGGAAAATAGGAAAGTGTGAGAAACTACTGAGAAAATATTTTGGCCCATATAAAATATTAAAGAAGCTGTCCAACGTAAATTACTTAATTGAACCAAAAGATAATCCTGGCCAAGACCCATTGATTGTCCATGTCTCAAGAATCAAACCCTATTTTGAAAGAATTGATGAGGTCAATCACGAGGACGTGACGACCTCTGGAGAGGGGGAAGTGTTACATCATGATTAATGGCGTATTTCTTATATTATTTTTAATATATTTGAAATTTAAATTATATATTTATTTATTCTTATATAAAATATTCTATGATATTTATTTAAAACAGATTAGATTATCATCATTTGTATTTAGGTACACTGTGACTTCACTGCTCTCTTTGATGTGAGAAAATAAATAAAGCATTCTGGAGGTTACTTAAAGTAGACTTATCTCATTATTCCCTTATATAAATTTGTAGGATGGTTGAAACACGCTCTGGTAAGATGCAAGACCCAGCACAGGAGAGCATCAAGGCTGAAGAGTCTGCCAAGCCGCAACCTGGTGCAACAATATATAACAGATAATTTTTGCATATCTAGGATTAATTATGAAGTATTATATTTTATTATTTAAGAAAAATTATTGTTGTGTAAATTAGTTAATTTGCTGATATTATTATTAAATGCATAATTGTAAAATGGTGTGATGAAGAAAAACGGAAAAATCTATTTTAGTTTTTGGACCAGCCTATCATATGTCTCTGGGATGTCTATATGTCTGTTTATACTATTATATTTTGTTGATATCAATGCTTCTAGTATTAATCTTTTGTATTTACTGTTTATGTTTGTGTAATGAATATTTGGGTTTGCTAGATTGAATTCATGATCTGTGTGTCTGATATGTTGCACTATTAGAGATTTGGGGTCTTTGTTTTTAATGTTTCTTCTGTGTTCGTCTATTCTGTCTTTTATCTGTCTTCCTGTTTCACCTACATAGACATTATTACATTGGGTGCATGGTATGGAATATACTGCTTTGCTATTGTATAGTTTTGATATAGGAATACTGTTTCTGGTAATGGGGTTTCTTAAAATGGTTAATATACTCGGGTTGCTTTCATAATATGTTCTGATACCGTGTTTGTTTAAAATTCTGGCTATGTGGGTACTACTGTGGGAATATGGGATTGTACATATCGATTTATAAACATGATTATTTCTTATGAGAGAGGGATTGTAGAAATGTCTTAATATAAAGTTTTTCGGATAACCTATAGAAGTGAGTTTGTTGATCAATAATTGGGTTTCTGTATCTTTTGAGAGTTGGGTGGTACAATGTGTATATATTCGTTTGGAAAGGGTTTTAACTGTGTTGATCTTGTGACTGATAGGGCAATAAGAGGAATAATGTATATAATCTGGAGTGGAATTTGGCTTGTGGTATATTTCTGTTGTATATTGGTTTTGCGTTTTTAGTATAAGTACATCTAGAAATGGTAAGGTGTTATTGTTTTCTGTTTCTATGGTGAAATCTATGTCATTATGTATGGACTTTAGTTGGGTAAAAATTCCATATTCCCACAGTAGTACCCACATAGCCAGAATTTTAAACAAACACGGTATCAGAACATATTATGAAAGCAACCCGAGTATATTAACCATTTTAAGAAACCCCATTACCAGAAACAGTATTCCTATATCAAAACTATACAATAGCAAAGCAGTATATTCCATACCATGCACCCAATGTAATAATGTCTATGTAGGTGAAACAGGAAGACAGATAAAAGACAGAATAGACGAACACAGAAGAAACATTAAAAACAAAGACCCCAAATCTCTAATAGTGCAACATATCAGACACACAGATCATGAATTCAATCTAGCAAACCCAAATATTCATTACACAAACATAAACAGTAAATACAAAAGATTAATACTAGAAGCATTGATATCAACAAAATATAATAGTATAAACAGACATATAGACATCCCAGAGACATATGATAGGCTGGTCCAAAAACTAAAATAGATTTTTCCGTTTTTCTTCATCACACCATTTTACAATTATGCATTTAATAATAATATCAGCAAATTAACTAATTTACATAACAATAATTTTTCTTAAATAATAAAATATAATACTTCATAATTAATCCTAGATATGCAAAAATTATCTGTTATATATATGTATATACATCTTTACTTGAAATTGTTTCATTATTTCCTGTGGAAGGGCCGCTTACGCCCGAAAGCTAGAAACGTTTTTCCCAATAAAAGAAACTCATCTTTTTGATTCTATGCGTATTACAAAATAAATGATATTTTGATCCAATATATGCCTTTTTATCTAAAGATTTATTTATGGATTGCTCTATTTTCAAAACGATATCAATTATTGTGCACTTGCCATATTTCAAGAACTCTATCTAATTTTAAGCACAAATTGTTATCTATTTCGGAGATACAACATAATAACCTTTTAAACCTTGAGAGGTTATACTCTACCACCTTTCTAACTAAAATAAACTCAGGACTATAAATAAATTATAAAATCCAATCCTAGAAACCCCAAAGGTTCACACTAGAATCACTACTGAAACGCATATCTACGTTGTGTATTTAAGTCTTGAACCTTTCCACACTGCGCGCGTATGATTTTGTAAATATTTATTGTAAAATATAGTCGATATTTTCTAATAAGCCCGTTGAAAAGCGAGCATAGCTTGAAAGATAGCGTTTTGAAATAAAAAGAAACTCATTATGAGCAAATATTTTGTAATTTTAAAACGTTTTTCACAATTTTATCATGAAAAGAGAGAGACATTGAGCCCTTTTCAATATCACGTTTATTTTTCTAAAAGATGTGTTTTCAATTAAATACTAAAAACGCTTCGTTATTATTCATATTTTTACTCTTAGATTGCGTTATACTCCCTTATATATAAGTGTCTTCACCAAGTCCAATATTTTGATGATGATCTTGATTTTTCTCCTGAGTCACAAATTATATCACACTTCAAAATTCTCTCAGCCGATGAAGTCAAGAATCTGTTTAACTAAATCTGGGTCAAAAACCTTTTATGCCAGCTCGTTTCGTCTTATTCTTTTGAGATCTATTTCTTAAATCATTTTTATCTGAACAATATAGTGATTCGTTGCCTCATACTAGAGACACATTCTACTGTTTTATCAAAATATTTCCCTGAACAACTCGGTTAAGAATTATCCGCGACATCCAAATTCTCAACATAAGATCATATGCAAAAAGGAATATTCTCCTTTTTATTGTATGCACCAGTTCGATGCTTAACAAACTAAACATATATAATAGAGAAAGATATACCAATTTTAATAGGTTCTGCAGACTTTTTATTATAAATAGACAGCATCATACAGCTTGAGGAACTACACTACTATGCTACTTGATTTACATCAATGTAAATAATTAATAAGTTACTTTAGAATATAACTCATTGTAAATAGCTCAACTTGATAAACTTTCTCTCTTCACGATAATAATTATTACAAATAACTTCAATAAATCAACTTCCATCATTGCTTACGATATTGTAAATAATTACCATGCGATTTAGTCTATCTGCTTATGTTGTTGCTTATTTGTTTAATCTATATGTTTATTCAATGCCCTTTTTCCTAGTTGTTTATTTTCCTTTTCACAATTATGTTACCTACTCTACTACAATATTAATTATTTTAAATAGTTTCACGCGCAATTATCCAGTTCGGATATAGTGTGTCTTATTTGCAACTGGTAATAAATAAATAAAAACTAAACATCTTTTTGGAATATTCAACCTATTTTATAACTCCTATAAGATATTTAGAAATCGACGCCCCCTCAGTAAAATTGAGGGCCATAGTCAACAAACATGGTATACAGGCTGGGTTGGGTCTTGAATTTTCAAAGTTAGGGTTGTGACAAATTCCTTCAATCTAAATCTGTGCATTCTGCGCTTGTCTTCTTCTTTCTTATCTCCACTCAATCATATTAGGGTATAAAGCTTTTAGAGCTTGTTGATGGTGTCTGCTCGGAGATGAGTAGAGTTCATAAATGGATGAATCAACACAGTCAATAATGTATTCTGGGGTTGCAGGTTGAGAATTGCACTTAATACATAGTAGGAAAACCTTGCAACTATTCTTGAAATTCATTGTCCGTAGATGACCAGACTAAAGTCTGGAAATGATGGTTCTGCGCTTGTTATGGTCAAAAATGTATTTTACTTATGTACACACACAAACACAAACATTTAATAAATGCATATAGCAAAAAATAGGAAGACCATTTCTGCACTTGATAATAATTCTGCCAAACCTTTTTGATATATTATGCGTGGGTGTCAAAAGGCATTTATACATATAAACCTTCATTGAATAAATTTTAATATTAAATTTTGAAATAACCTACCTTTTCCATATATGTACTCACCTGAAAAGAAGGTGGATAATTTTACCACGAAAAAAAGATAAAATCCATAGAGGCCAAAAAAGTGAAGAATAAAAAATAAGAAAACATTTGTCCAAACAATTTCTAACTTATATTCTTTCTTGATCGTTTTTTCAGAAACTTGGTCCAAGGAAGTTTCTTTGTTCTCAATGTTGGGAGTCATTTTCTATTTCTGAAACAATATCACTGAAATTAAACATTAAAGTCCTAGCATATTTAGCATTCTGATAACTACATTATAGAAACAAACATTGGTCACAAAATATTGTATCAGGAATCAACACTTTGGAAATTTTTCAGAAAATTTGCACACCTAATAGAATCATTAAGGTATGTAAATAAACAATTTTCTGAAGCCGTTACTAAAATAGCCTTTTTATCCAGGAAAAGGTATTTAGATAGCTTACTAGTGTATAATTAATCAAAGTTATCTTGTGTTTCTTATTGAGATCATCTTCAATCTGTAGAATGACAATGCAGAAAAAATAACGTCAACAAGTTTATTTATGAAATCACAAGAAGCAGAATCATAGGCTTCAGAGAGATGAAGGAATTTCGACTAGAGATATTGCTATTAAAGTAGGCTGCAATGAAGTACTGTTGCAAGAATTTTGTCTCAGTGGTCAGGGGAAGAGACAAGTTCAAGAAAACCTGGTTCAGGTCGCCATAGACTAACAGCAGAGAGAAAGGATAGGAGGATTCGAAAAAAGGTTGTAGCAGACAGGACAACAACTGTACCAATGATTCAGTTTGTACTCTATGTTAGGAGCGGCTGCACATGGCGTCTGTTCCTCATGTCAGAGGCGGCCATATCTTTTGGGGATAAGTCGGCCTGCTACTGAGTAGTGCTCCCAGTCTTAATGACAAAGGCAGACGCTACTACTTCACCCAGTCATGATGGTTGTTAAATCTCAGCTTAACAAGCTTGATACCCTAATATGATTGAGCGGAGATAAGAAAGAAGAAAACCAAAGATTCAAACAGATCTATATATGCACTATCAATCTGGACCATCTCTGAACACCATTAATAACCGTATTATTGAAGTAGAACTCCATATTCACTATCCTTTATAAATGCTTCTTTTATAAATAAAACAAACTACCTACTTGCCCCTAATGAGATAGAAAAATAGTAAATGGGGGCCATTATCATCAAAAGAATAATTTTTCTAGTAGTAGTTAGATACAGTTAGTGATTAACGTTGTTTATAGAGTAGCTGTGAATGCTATTCTATATAACTTAATAAATCCGGTGGCTTCTACTGAACAACTGGCTGAATGAACTAATTGAGTAACCCCTAAGAGATTTTATATCCCGACTATAGATGATCTTCTATCCTTGATCTATCCATGTATAAAACTGTATAGATGTACCAACACTTCACCCTACGTATTGCTTTCAAAAATATCAGCAAACAAATCTAAGGCAATAGCTTACTATAAATATTCAGATCATCATTATGTAAGGACCAGTCAACAAGTGAATGACTTTGAGACGAAGAGTAAAGCCAGTTCAATTTCTATGTAAATAACACAAGATGATTTATTCCTGGCCCAATTGGGAGAATCTGTATGGGACAAGTCCCTAATAAAGGCTTTTGTGTGTGTGTATATAAAACTATAGATGGCTGATAATTTTGTATAATGCATTGTTGTTTATTCCCTTTTCACTTACACTAATCTAAATTTCTGTCGATACTACCAATTATTGTTCTTTAAGAAAAGGAACTGCTTGTATATATGTTTATGTCAAGCCCTTTGTCCCCCTATTTGATACATTGTAAATAGCATTGCTGATTATGTTACTCTTACTGTTATTCCTGTATATACCCTGTTCTACTCAGGAAATCTGTATAAGGCCAAAATGTCTTAATGTTATTAATGCTTTTATTTATTATATATACTGGTTAATGGAGCGTTATTGTTTATGATTAAATAATTTCTGTTAACTTTATATAAAACTCATGAAAACATAAATACCTTAAGAAATTCTTCCGACAGATTTTACTCCTGACGATAAATTAATAAAATATTATGAATTATTTTTATAAAGTTACATCAAATAGATGTTTTTGAAGAAACAGTTTAATAGAAATCTTGAATAAATATAAAGTTTATAAATGTATTGGTTTAAAGCATATACCGTAAAAACAGAAAATATTTTTGGCCATTAAATTTGATTATATAGAGTTTATATGTTCTTTAAACTTAATTATATATATATATATACATATTTGTATATAGTAAAGAGGCATATATTCGATTGAATAAAATATTTATTTGCTAATATTTTATTCCATCCAATATATAGCTTTTTACTATCTAATGATTTAAGTATGGATTGCTCTATTTTCAAAAATATATATATATATATCTATGTATATATCTATATACATACACTAATATGAAATACAGTAGAACCTCCCTGTAAAGACACCTAAATGCAGAGCCAAAGTGTCCTTTATGGAGAGATATTCTCTTACCAGAGAGTTGCTAAATAGTGAAAATGGTAATTTTGAAATAGAAACTGTCCTTTATAGAGAGGTGTCCTCTCATGGAGGTTCTACTGTATATCAATTTTTATTTCCGACTGATTTTTAAATCCTTAATACCAAAGTCGTAGTTACATAAAACAATCGATTCAATTGAATTTACAAATATTATATTTAATATATTGTAAAATATAGGTTAAAATTTATTCATAAAAAGGTATAATAATTAGCCATGTGAATAATAGAGCGTTTTTGCGAGTAAAATATTAATTTCCAAATCTCTACCAAATGACAAATTATTAATTAAAACTTTATATAGCGTCATTAAGAATAAATTTTTTAAATAAAACTTTTAAGAAACATTTTAATGGCTATTCTCAATTCACGCATTTTATATGTTTAACAATAACTTAAAAAATGATTAAGACGTGCGGTAAATGTTTAGTGTCCCTTTTACTGTATATAAATCAAAAATGCGCTATATATATTGTAATATATTCCAATATATACCTATATCCCCATGTGTAATATAGTTATAGTGTAATTGCCAATGTGACAGAAATAAAATTTCGAGTAGGTGATAGCCGGCGCCAATAGAGGAAAAAGGTCCGAAAAATATGTCGGGTTCTCAGGTGTGCCCCTTCTTGCTCAAACGGATTAGTCCGCTTTGAGACACGAGGATTGACAGACCCCTCTCAAAAGATCTGCCTTGACCGGTGTCGGCTTCACTTGCTCTCTCGCCATCTCTATGGTGACATCCAACATGCCTCGTCCTTTTGTGTAATCCCAATCACGCCTGAACCCACTCTAATCATTGTGGCCACCATGAATGCAACCAACATGCCACACTACAGTCATCCAACAGTATGACAACACTTAATTACAACATATATATATATATATTTCATATGTTAAATATCATATATTTATATACAGTTGGACCTGTTTTTAACGCCCCCTCTAAATAGAGCCTCCTTTTCTATAGCGTCCGATTTTAAATACGTAGTTCGATACGATTTACATTAAAAGTGACCTGTCTATAGCACTCCCCTCTCTATAGCACCCTATTTTGGTGAATCCCAAGAGGGGGCGCTATAGACACTTTTAACTGTACATTCATTATGTATATACCCTTAATTACCCCATTTATTCATACTTATCTTTTTTATATATCTTATATGGTTATGTAATAAAGCGCTGCCAATCTCAACATATCTATTAATGTCAATACCCTTGCCATTATAAAAAACTATCTCTCTCGGTATAGCTACATTTTTGTTTCTGAATGGACCAATCATACAGATTATTTATATATATCAGTTTATTAAAAAAACACGATAATTATTATAGTTGCCGAGCTAAATTAAAGCGCCTATCAAAGGTAATCATATGGAGATGAGAACAGAGGAACTAGCCAGATCTCAGGCTCCGAGCTAGATCTCGATATTAACTCTAAATTGAAGGAAAGATATACGAAATTTAATAAGTTCTGCAGACTTTTTAGTATAAATAGACAGCTTCATGCAGCTTGTGGAAATATACTACTATGCGACTTGATTTACATCAATTCAAATAATTAATAAGTTACTTTAAAATATAACTCATTGTAAATAGCTCAACTTGATCAACCTTCTCTCTCCACGATGCTAATTATTACAGATAACTTCATCAAATCAACTTCCATTATTGCTCAACATATTGTAAATAGCTACCTTGTGGTTTCGTCTATCTGTTTATGTTGTTGCTTATTTGTTTAATGTATATGTTTATTTAATGCTCTTTTTATTAATTGTGTATTTCATTTTTGATAATTCTGTTACCTACTCTACTACAATATGAACTATTAGAAATAGTTTCACGCGCAATTATCCAGATCGGATATAGCGTGTCTTGTTTGCGCAACTGGTATTAAATAAATTTCCCTCATAATGCATTAGCTATCAATATTATTGTATATATCCTTTTATATATATGAAACGTTACTAAGGTTTCGTAAACGCCAATATGCTGAGAATTATTGTTTGCGTAAAGGAAGATAGAAATGTTGTAATCTTCTGACTCAATTTATTTCAATCACGCGTCTCTTTTTATATAGTTACAAATATTTACATAATTCCTAACAGCGTAAAATTTACATCCACCAACAATTCATAAGCAGAATGTGACAAACCCCCCTACTAAAAAAAAAAAAAATTCCTGATTTATTTACACAAATGGAGGTTGGGAGGGGTTGGAAGGTTAGGAAGAGAAAAAAATAACATTCTGCAGAGAAAAAAAAAAGAAAAGAAAAAAAATAATAATAACAATAATAATTAAAAGTATTCTCACTATGGCAGTAGGGCAGTCGGACCTGATAGTTGGGGTATCCAGGTGCGTACCTAATTCACTGTATCGCATAGTGACCATTTTACTAGAGATCCTTGGGGTGACCGGCCTGTTAATTTTTTTTTTCCCAGGCGTGTCACTTAGAACATATGTAACAGGGCTGTACTGTCCATTATTAGCTGAGTCCTTCAATGTTTGTAGAGAGAATTCAAGCCCTACCATTGAAGTAGAAAAACCACATGGACGCAAAAAGAAACATTTTGCGATATTAAGCAGCCCCCCTCAGAGAGTGGAAACTCCTTTCTAACGTTTGGCCAGGGTCAGATTAAATACATCCATTCAAATCCTCCACATCTTGGAAAGGAAATGGATAATTCCGCATGCCTTCATTCGAGGTTGAAATAGGGTCCCATAATTTTAATTTAGATACATTAACTATTGTGCTGGGCTTATTTTCAGGCTGGCATGGTTTATTTATTTCGACTATGTGAGGTTATGGGGTAGAAAGAACGGTGTATGGGTCTGGATAATAAACTGGTGACAGTTTGCCATGGCCTACCTGATGAGGGATTCGATACAAAACTTTATCTCCAATTTTTTAAATTCGGGAATCTATGAGAACTATTGTATCTTTTAACTAACCGTTTATGTAATTCCTCGGTTTTTTCATTGGCAATGGTTCGGGCCTCTTCTACTGGCGGATTCGTAAGATCAGACATGTAGGAAGGGAGGGTCCCGTACAGCAAGTATATCGGAGGGAATGTAGTCGTAGAGGGGGGTGTGTTTCTATATTCTCCCAGCGTTTTTTGTAACAATTTTGGCCAAGGGGCCCTAGGGTTACCTTGATGTTGTATTTTTAACCTTCCAATCAACGTTGCATTAGCCCGTTCTAATAGTCCATTACACTCTGGATGGGACGGGGAGGTCATCACGTGCTTTAAACCCTTCTCCTGAAGAAATTTATTGAATCTCTTCGAGACAAACGAGGGATGTCTATCCGTGACTAAGATTCTAGGTTTTCCTCTATATTTTATAATTGGTTTATGATATTTATGTACGTCGCGATGGATGTGCCTTTGGAAGCATAACCCCAGATATATCGTGAATGAAGGTCGATAACTGTATGGACACAATTTTTAGCACTATTATAACCTCCTAGGCCCAAAACCGTATCCAAAGCCAAGACATCGAAGGGTTTTGCCGCCCTAGGCAATGATCCCATCAGTCCATAGGAGGGCTGGGTGCTACTCTTTATTGTTTGACACTCCTTGCAGTTCTTAACATAATTCTTTATCTTCCCTATCATCCCCTTAAAATAGTATTGAACGGACAGTGCTCTGATCATAGCACTGATGCCTGGGTGTCCTAAAGATTCATGGGCTTTCTGAATCAGGTCATCTTGGAGCTCCGGGGGAACAACTACCCTATCCTTGTTATTAAGTCTTATATAAGTAATACCAACCACCATAGAGTATAATTTTGAAGGTGGTATCGATAAATCACCCTGGTTTTGTTTCAAGGCTTGAGCTGACAAAAAATAAGAGTATGGAAGTCTGGAGAGCATATCGGCTTCGTGATTTTCACAACCCTTGTTATAATTAAAATCCAAGTCATATTCGGACAACTTCAAAGACCATCGGAACAGTCTTCCATTGGTGTTTTTGAAGCTATTCAGCCATATCAGCGCCTTATGATCCGTGTGAACTATAACGTGACTGCCGGATATGTAAGGGTGGTAGCGCTTACAAGTCTCGACCACCGCGAGCAGTTCTAGTTCTGTTATCGTATATTTAGACTCGGCACCTCGCAAAGCCCTACTGAAATAGGTGAACGGCTTTTGCGTACCATCAGGATATTCCTGTTTAAGCACCGCTCCTATACCCGAGGTACTGACATCACAATATATATGTGTAGCCAAAGAAGGTTTAAAATTTTGAAGTATTGGTTTGGAGAATAGCGCTTCCTTTAAACCCTCAAAGCTTCTCTGACATTCCTCCGTCCAGATAAACCGGGAGTTTTTATTGAGAAGCTCATTCAAAGGGGCTCTTAGGTTGTTAAAATTCTTTATAAATTTCGCGTAATGTGTCACGCTTCCCAAAAAGGATCTTTAACATCGCAAATCACGAGGTGGGGGCAATGATTTGATAACATCGACATTAACGCCCGAAGGCGAGATCTGGTTCTTCGAAATTTCATAGCCGAGATAAGTTATCCTTTTCATAAATAGTAGACATTTATCTCTCCTTAACTGTATGCCTTCTTTTTTTTAAATCTCGAATATTTGTCCGAGGTGTTTTAAATGGGATTCCTCGTTTTCTGAAAATAATAAAATATCATCAAAATAAGATGTTACATTATCAAGTTTATATTTCTGCAGAATGGCAGAGAGCTTTCTATTAAATATTGCAGGGGCGGTCTTTAATCCAAACGGCAATCTACACCAGACATAAGAGCCCTCAGAAGTTGAGAAACATGTCATCTCCCGATCTTTTGGATGAAGAGGGATTGTCCAGTAAGCGCTCAAGATATCTAGGCATGAAAATAATCTGGCGCCCTGTACCTTCTGAACTATATCCTCCATTAATGGAATAGGGAACGAATACGAAATTATTTTCTAATTTAGGAGTCTATAGTCGATACAAAGCCTAACCCTTCCCTCGCCCTTCTTGGGTGTGAGCGTCACAGGTGCGCTGTATGGGGAAGACGCAGGTTTGATTAAGCCGTATTTTAACAATTGCTCAATTTGTTGTTTCATCAAATCCCGATCTCTCAAGCTATGACGATACGGTCTAACACAGACAGGCTTTTTGTCACTCAGTCTCAGTCTTGGAGGCTGGATGTTCAATGGTTTTATATTAAATTTGTTTTCCCCAAAGATCTCTGCATAATTATATAATAGTATTTTTACCATAGTGAAAAGTTCCATATTATCATGTAAAAAACAATCATTCCTGTCAGGCAGTGGCAGAAGTTTTGCATCTGGTTGATACACTGGCTTAGATTTTAATACATAAGGAACTGCTCCACTGTCTGGCACGGAACAAACAAAATTACAAACATCATCTTCAAGCAAGTTTTCAACATTTCTATAGAATAACGAATCTCTAATCCTAAGACATTTTCTATTTACCTTTAAACAATTTACATGATGATTGCAATATTTGGTTCTACTAATTTTAGCATAATAGTTTTGAATTTTATAAAATTTCTGTATGGCTTCTAATTCTCTGCCTGAAAAACTGTAATTAAACTGGCCTAATTTTCTATTATTCTGTTTAATGTAACTATTATTAAAATCAATTTTCACCTTAAAATAGAGTAAGTATTTGGCAGATAAAATACCAAAATTAAGACTTCCACTTTGAACTATATGAAACAAAAATTTGAGCGACTTAGCTCCTATGGTAGTATTTAACTCAATCTCGCCAACAATGGCGATACAATGGCTCACCGATTTTAAAGATTTAAGTTTGGGTTCCTTAATTAATGTAATAAATTCCGCCGGCACTAGATGCCTGGGAAGGATATTTATTTCTGATATGGAGTCTAAAACAAAAAGTAACTTAAAATCCACCCCGTCTACACGATCCCTCAACAATACGTGCAGACTGGGTAGGCGTCAATCGCCTTGTTCGGGTCTCCTGATAGAGGCTGGTGACTCACCCTCGTGATCCTGAACGGCGGCAAGGCTCGCGGTTTGGCTCCTCGTTGGCGGAAGGTGGGTCCCGGGACGATCGTTCCTTCCCTCTCTCCAGTTCCGCGGTCTAAAGCCCTGTCCTCCCTGCCAGGAAGTAGACGGTCGTCGTCGGGCAGGATAACCCAACTCCATTCCCGAGGCTGAACTTGTGGTTCGGCAGTGAGATACCTCTATGGCCTCGGCAATCTCAAGCCAGCGTTCCAGACTTGTCGGTGAGGCAGCGATCAATAAGCGCTCAAACTCCGACTCAATGCCAGAAGTTAATCCCTCCAAGATCAATTCCTGTGACAGTCCCAATTTGGTAGAGAGTTTCATCTTTGCAAAGTAATATTCTTTTACGGATTGTTCTCGTCTTTTTCTTAATTGCCAGAATTTTCGATGTAATCCATGTTCAGGCTCATGAAAAAAACATTTCATCCTAGCATGAAGTTCCTCTAATGAGGATATATCCTTGCAAATTAAAGCATACATTTCCAGAGCTTTACCTTTGAATAACATTGGCATCATGGACAGGGATTCTTTTGATGAGAGACCTTGTTGTTGTGCCTGATGGTCAAATAAAATTGACCAGTTAGCGTAGCTAAGTCCATCATCCGGATCATATCTCGGGATCAGTTCAAAAGGAAGATTCAGATTTATTCTTTCTTCTAGTGAGTATTCCTTCGATGAGGTGCTTGCTCTCTTTCTTCCCATCGCGGGTCAGATCCTGTCGGCTTCTGAAACGTTACTAAGGTTTCGTACACGCCAATATGCTGAGAATTATTGTTTGCGTAAAGGAAGATAGAAATGTTGTAATCTTCTGACTCAATTTATTTCAATCACGCGTCTCTTTTTATATAGTTACAAATATTTACATAATTCCTAACAGCGTAAAATTTACATCCACCAACAATTCATAAGCAGAATGTGACATATGTATATATAACTTTAATATTTTCAACAATTTCCTTAAATTTTAAACTCTTCAGTGTTTCGAAACTTCTTGTAAATATTATTTACTTATGTATTCTACCATATTTTATTTCCATAAAACTGTGTCCGTCATAAACTTAATTAATTTCAATTATAAAATTATTTTCTCTATTCCTAGCTTCTCCAGCTTTAAGTATACTCAAACCATGTTCAGCCTTCTTCAACGGGGGCTATATATCATAACAACTTCTTCTTCTTCTTCTTCTTCTCCACTCAATCATATAAGGGTATCAAGCTTGTCGAGCTTGAGACTTGACAACCATCATGACTGGGTGAAGTAGAATGCGTCTGCCTTTGTCATTAAGACTGGGAGCACTACTCAGTGGCAGGCCGACTTAGCTCCAAAAGAAATGGCCGCCTCTGACAAGAGGAACAGACGCCATGTGCAGCCGCTCCTTACATGGAGTACAAACGCTGCTCATCCTATATCCCTAGATTAGGAACCCTTACAGCCGGGCCAGCTGAGCCAAGGATTTTTAGTGAGCTTGTTACTGCGCCTCCTTTTTCATCCGGGCTTGGGACCGGCAACTGGACTCGATGTCTACTCGCGGTATGCCGTGGGCTTGTGTTTCTAAAGATACTTATTACCGGGCATGAGCCATTTTATATTCACATAATTCGGTCCATTATATTTATTTTTAATTAATTGTATCGTTTCTTCATTTAATTTCACCTCTACGCGTATAATCACACACTCACAAATATATATATGATACATTTTGTATGATAGGATAACTTTGTAATAAATAATTTTGAAGTATTAAATAAAATATATAACTCTATTTGTATTAATATTTTTAGGGTCGATCCCAAATGTAAACTGTTTATTTTTTAAATTATGAAAATATTCTCTTAAATATAATGTGTTAATCATATATTATGCATATTTTATATTTATTCTGGGCCTCTCTGGAGATTCCTAGACTCAGCAGATGGTAGTGTAATGAGTGTTACGTCACGCGGGAAAGAACCTTCTAGCTCGCGCATGGAATGTTCCATGCCTCAATATAAGCTTTGTTTCTCTGACAGACTGTATCATTAATAGATCATTCTTAGATTAGAGAGAGAATTAAATTGTAGATAATTTATAATTTTTTTATTTAAATAAAAGAGATATTTATTGAAGTTTAAACGGACAAAACGATTGCTTATTGGTCGTTTCAACGCATATATTGTAGAATACATCATATATATATATGACGTGTATTGATAGTATTTACTATTTAATCATTTATGACCATTGACCGGAATGCAGAATTTGCATAGGCAATTGTTATTGTCATTATTATTATTAGAATGTAGCTTGTGCTGTAAAGACAATTAAATCTCTAGTAGCTTAAATAAATGTCTGATCCTTAAATTCAAAATACACCACAGTTGGCGACGAGGATAAAAAAGTAAGTTTAACTATGTCAAATATCGTGCCATTTCCTGCTTTTACGCCAGATCAAGACTTCGAAATTTTCGTGAAACGTTTACGTTTTGCGTTTGCTGCGAATGATACTTCGTTAGCTAAACAAGTACCAGTTTTACTGGCGGTGATAGGCCCAAAGTTATTTAAATTGGCCGAAGATTTAGTAGCGCCTGAAAAGCTGGAAACCAAATCATTTGATGAAATAGTCGCACTTCTAAATAGACATCTCGCACCTACACCTAGAGTGATACCAGCTAGATATAAATTTTTTAAATCAAGCCAAGAAGATGAAACTATATCTCAATTTATGGCAACATTGAGGGGTCTAGCAGAGCCTTGTAAATTCGGAAGCATGTTAAACGAAATGCTACGAGATAAATTGGTGGTTGGCGTTAGATCCGAAAATCTACAGAAACGCCTATTGCAAGAAGGCGATGACGCAACATTAGACAAAATTTACGAAATTGCATTATCATACGAAGCCGCAGAACGAGATTTACTATCAATGAAAAAGGTAGATTATGCAGATGCAAATGTTCATGATGTTAAAAAATTAAATAGTGCATGTTCACATTGTGGTAGACATAATCATCTATCAAATAAATGCTTTTTTAAAAATGCAAAATGTCATGAATGTGGAAAAATTGAACATATAAAGCCGGCTTGTAAAAATAGAAAAACTAAATATGCAAAAATACAGCATGGATCAAAAGCTACTGGAAAAATAAATGTGGTTGAAGCAAGTGAAAATGGAAAATATTTTATTACGTTAAATGTTGACAACAAAAATGTACAGTTTGAATTTGATACAGGTAGTTGTCACACGTTGATGCCAATAAATTTATATAAGAAATTGTGGAATAAGAAAATAACTCCAATAAATTTACATCTTAAATCATATTCAAATACGAAGATTGATGTTATTGGCAAAAGAGAATTGTTCGTAGCAGAGGCAAATAAAACTCTTCCTTTGATTATAACTGAAGCAAATAGGTCTGTATTGCTTTGCACTACTTGGATTAAGTACTTGCCTGCTAAATTTTTAAAATTCTCGGACATAAATTTAGTCCAGGAAACAACATGTTCCTTTTTGGTAAATAAATTTGCAGAAGTTTTTGACACTACAAATGTAGGTGTAATTAAGGATCATAAGGCGCATCTGATTCTTAGAAAAGATGCTAATCCTAGATTTTTCAGGGCGAGAAATGTTCCTTATGTAATGAGAAACGCCATTGAAAAAGAATTGGAAAATCTTGAGGCCCAAGGAGTAATCGCAAAAATAGAAAGAAGCGATTGGGCTACGCCTATAGTGCCTATAATGAAAAAGAATGGCCATGTCCGTATTTGCGGAGATTTTAAAATAACACTAAATCCTGTCCTTAAAATTGATCAATATCCACTACCTAAAATAGAGGACATTTTTGCCATTCTCGGAAGAGGAATAAATTTTAGTAAAATAGATTTGTCCCAGGCATATTTGCAATTAGAATTGGACGAAAAATCAAAAGAAATGGCTGTAATAAATACCCATAAAGGACTCTATAGATATAATAGACTTCCTTTTGGCATGCTTCTGCACCAGCAATATGGCAGCGAATAATTGAACAAATATTGTCCGGCATACCAGGAACTCTTGTCTATCTAGATGATATACTAATTACCGGAGAGTCAGAGGCTGACCATCTTAGAAATTTGGAGGCAGTATTAAATAGATTAAATGAATATGGCCTCAAGGCTAACAGAGACAAATGCAAATTTTTTCAAGAAAGTCTTGAATATTGCGGTCATGTGATCGATAAAATGGGTTTGCATAAAACAAATGATAAGATAAGGGCTGTTTTGGATGCTCCAAAACCACTAAATGTAACCCAGTTACGAGCGTTTTTGGGATTAGTTACCTATTATCACAAATTCATCAGAAACGCTGCAGATGTTTTATCGCCCTTATATGCTCTTCTAAAAAAGGGAACAAAATGGCATTGGTCAACAGAATGCCGAAAGGCTTTTAGGGAAATCAAAGAAATCATCTCTTCAGATCAAATATTGATCGCTTACGACCCTAAATTACCTATCCGTCTGTCGTGTGACTCAAGCAGCTACGGACTCGGTGCTGTGTTGTCTCAAATTGATGTCAACGGAAATGAACGCCCCATATATTTTATTTCAAGGACCTTATCTCAGGCTGAAAAGAAATATTCACAGATTGATAAGGAATGTTTGAGTATAATTTGGGCTTTAAAGAAATTTAACAATGACCTTTTTGGAAGAAAATTTGAATTAATAACTGATAACAAACCCTTGCACCACATACTAAACCCCAAGCGGGAAATATCATCGAACATGTCTGCACGACTACAGCGATGGGCATTGATCTTGTCTTCATATAACTTCACAATTGAGTGCAGGAAAACTGGAGACCACGGCAATGCCGATGGCCTTTCTGGATTGCCACTGAAACAATATGAAGAAATGGAAGAAGATGCTGTAAATACAGTTCACATGATTAAACTAAATGACGGCAGATTATGGAGACGGCACGTATGCCAATTGAGAAAGAATTACATCGTGCCTAGTCCGGCTCCCGAGATATTTCTGCCGGAGCAACTGATAAAGTGTCCAAGTGATGAGAGCCGTGCAGAGGATGGTTCTGTGGAGATCCCCAGTAAAGAGAACATTCCCTCCTCTTCAGGAATCTCTGCACCAGAGGAGCCCGGTTCCGCAGCTTCGGCGTCGGACCAGGATAGGACGCCCCAGCGGCGGTATCCTATGAGGGACAGGAGACCTCCCGAGAGATTTGGATATTGAAGGAGGGGAAGGAGCTGACGTGTATTGATAGTATTTACTATTTAATCATTTATGACCATTGACCGGAATGCAGAATTTGCATAGGCAATTGTTATTGTCATTATTATTATTAGAATGTAGCTTGTGCTGTAAAGACAATTAAATCTTTAGTAGCTTAAATAAATGTCTGATCCTTAAATTCTAAATACACCACAATATATATATGTTATATCAAAATATTATTTTATTTAAAAAAAATTATATTTCATAGATTCAAATACACTGTTGGATCGACCGCCAGAGGTCACGCTTCCTCTATAAAAACTTATTGTTGTTGTTTCCCGATGTCGGCTCAAACCTTTTGTATATTATGTAAATAAGTTATTTTTTATTCTTACGGTTTAGGCTAGGAATACATTTCTCAAATTATGTTTTCTATATTCCATAAGCTCAATTAAAGCTATTTCTAATCTTCACTATTTTTATTATTATACTTTCAAGATTTTAACTACGACTGCATTACCATAGCTTAATCCTCGGGATAATCAAAATCAACAGAAATCTCTTTTATAATATACTAGACGAATGACCCGGCTTCGCCCGGGAATTCCCCCGAGTGCAATTTCCTTCATACTGAAAGAACATTACTAATAAATAGTATTAGAGCCATAGAATAGCAACACCGAAGTAAAACATTATCACAGGCAAAAAGTATGTGTGATGTCAAAAAATGCAACATATTAGTATTTAGGTATTTTATTTATTTATTTTTCAATCCATTTAGGTGTTTTAAATATAGTTCGGTTGCACGAAGTTGAACTTGATGCGCTGAGATGTAATGCAGCCTTTCAGATTCCACCTTGGCATAAATGTCGACCAGAATTTGATAGGTCAAATCTCCAAAATCCAGTAACCAATTTGTTATGCCAGGATTACGGCTACGAATCATTAGCAGTGAAGCATAAAAATCCATGCAAGAAACCGTCTTGTGCGCCGAAGGAACCCCATCAATCAGCTGAGGGATATGAAAATGATAACCATCTTGACCATTCCAAAAAACCAATGGGTATGGCAGGGCGTCATAAGACCTGTGAAACTCGTTAATCCTCTGCACACCACTGCCACTTTTGGAAAGAACAATGTCACGTCTGTCACAGTTTTCCTGCACAATAACAATGGCAACCTCATTTATGGTTGGAGCATTGAATGTGCGAGGATGGTGTCCAGGCGGTGCTTTGTCAGCCTTAATGACCAACTTGTAATCAGGAGAAGGCATTTTTTCAATGGAAGCTTTGAACAAATGGACATAAGGATTATGTCGATGCAACATATCTTGCAAAATGCTAACAATGTGGGGCTTAGTGATGGGAAAGTTTCTATGGCGGGTGGCAACCTCTGCACTACTATCTCCGAGGAAGAATACCTGAAGGAATGCTGGCTGTAGTTGGCGGCTATCAGAGTTGAGTGGTGGCAAAACAGAGCCAATTCTATTATAGACCTGGCCTTGGACCTTAAACGTTGGCATGTAACCTAGCAACACAACACGACTACCACACCCAAAAGATGTCATTTGGAAGGCATTGTTATATTGACGGACACGTTGCATGAACTCAGCCGAGTGAGGAGAAGACCCATCGAGCAGAGTTCTGAGAGTTTCTGGGGGTTCAGGTAAATCAGGAATACTGACCTTCCCTGCAGAACAGCACATTCCAGGCCGCTCACCATTGTACTTGAATGCAGTACAATGTAGACATTGTTTTTCCATATTGCCAATCTGAAGAAAAGTAAATTGTTCATAATTCAGGGCCGGATTGTAATGGAAAGCAGCATTGAGCATATCAGCCCAAGTGCTAGCTCGTTGCCTGAAGTGCCGCAACCGGTCAGCCTCCTGTCGTGTTTGGGACTGCTGGGGAGTCTCTGATGCGCGTTGAACTCTGTGGCGCAGCCGGTTACTTTGGAGGCGGGCTTGAGACTGTTGGGGATTCTCCAATGTGCGGCTACTTTGGCCTCTAGCAGCTCGGGCAGCCATGCGGCGAGCTGCAGGAGTTCTTACTCCAATTGCAGATCTTTTGCGAGGCATATCAAATGGGATGATTAAATTTGAAAATATGTTCTAAAAAAACAGAAATAACACAATCAGTACCAAAATATTTTTGTATATAAAAAAAGCTTTTAAGGAAAACAGTGCAGACCCAAAACAAATCCAAAATATCAGAATAAGTTACAGAACAAAACTGATTATCTAGTAGAAAAGGCAGAAGTATTTTGGAAATATATATAGATACGGAGATGGGGCGCACTCAACTATAGGGAAAAAAAGCATACTACCCATCTTATCAATAAGATCTGCCTTTTTAATAATAGTATTATCTCATATTCAAAGAAAAGTAACAAAACAAAGGCAATCACAACAATAACTAAACATAAAAACCCATTGTCCACACATAGCATCATTAAGTTTGTAAATATCAAAACGACATTGTTCACTAACCATAACTTGGTAACTAAAACCTATTTCTCTCTCAACATTTTAGAAGAAAAAAATAAGGCTAAAAAACCTAATGGCAAAACATGTCAAACAGGTCAATCTTTAGAATGCTCAACTATTTTTTTCTCTAGCCTAATATCTGCGCAGACAAAAAGAAAGCAGCATAATAGAACTACCACAAACAAAATATACAGAAATGGCAAGCGAATAAAACAATAAAATAATTGGAAGGGTGAGGAGACAAGCTCTCTAATATAATTCCCCATCTCTCTCAGTAAGAAAAAAAATAGGCTTATAAAAATGCAAGCCAAAATACAGTCATGTTAATAAATGTCAATAAATGTTCAGTAAAAAAATAAAAGGGCACATGGAACTTAGGCAAATATATGACAACAACAGACTAAATTTTAAACTATCAATTTGTCGTGTTCTCTACCTAACAAAATAGCAGTTGACGAACACTATACAGTATAAGATATTTATTTCTATAAAATGGGATACCTTCACTCTCCTCTTACACTCTATATATATATCCAATCATTTTTACATAATTAATTTTCTATCAGAAAATTAATACATATTTACATATATGCTGCACTTTTTCTCCAAGAATAAAATCTGCATATGGAATCATTACAGCACCCGCCACCGAAGACCCATCATCACTCCTGAGATGATTTTATTTCCACGGTGGTTCCCTTTGTCCGGATGTTGAAAGGCTGGACATTGGATATGTGAGCGGTTCTGGTCTGACGATTATGGAAATGGTATGCTATGTACTTAACCAGACCGTCCATTTCAGTTACATGACAGACTTCATATGGTCCAGTCTGGTTGCATTCTTTTCCTTTCCTTTGATGACGTACCAGCACATAATCTCCAACTTTTAGCTGAGGTGGTGATCTTCTTTGTTTTTTGGTATAGTAAAATTTTGTTTTTTGTCGATATTGGTGTTGTCCCTCTTCGTCTCTCTCCTTTTCTTCAAGTGGGCAACTTAAACCAAGCTCATCATCAGCAGGTAAGAGTGGAGATTGCTTTGTATATTTAAATTTAGGCGAGCGACCCAAATAAGAATTGTAGGAGCGGTTATGATACCGAATTGCTCCCTCTAGACAGAACTTCCATCCTCCTTTGAAATGAGGGTAACAGGCGAGAAAGGTCTTTATTTCTCTTATGGTTCTTTCTGCCAGACCATTTCCAGTTGGATGATAGGGAGTTGTCGTGATCAGTCTTATGTTTTTAGATTTCGCCCTTTCCGGGAATTTTCCGTGAACAAAGGACTTTCCTTGATCTGTGATTATAGTACGCACCTTCTTAAGATTTTCATGTTGTTCGAAATAATTTATCAATGATCGCCCATCTTGTTTTATAGCTTTAGCCTGGGCTAATCTTGTTGCTTCATCTATTACTATTAAAAAGGTTGATCTAGCATCTCCCTTAGTTGGAGCTTCGGCATAATCTAAATGCACAGTATGGAAAGGCTCCTGTGATTGTGGCGCCAAGCTCATATGATTTGGTCTGTACTTGTATTTAAACTTGCCCTGTTGACAAACAGGGCAAGAGGCTATGTAACTGCGTATATCATTTTTCATCTTATACCAGTAGAATCGCTGTCTTAATTTATGATAGGTTCTCAAAACCCCAGAGTGGCCACCCGAGAGAGGATCATCGTGATATAAGAGCAAGATAGAATCTCTATCCTCGGGAGGAACCAAGTACTTGTTGTTATCTCCGAGCTTCAGATCAATGCTCCGATGATTCGTCCATAATATGGGTTCATTTTGTTCTGTGGGAGAATCAATGGCCAATCTCGACAAAGCGTCGGCATCTTGTAATTCCTTTCCGGATCGGTGATTAATATTCATTTCAAATGAACTAAGGAACAGTTGCCATCTGGCAAGTCTGTCTCTGAGATTTCCGCAGGAGAGCAGTTGAGTCAACGCGCGGTGATCGGTGTGGACTGTAAAAGGTTTACATTCCAAATATGCGCGGAAATGTTTAACTGCTTTCAACACAGCAAGAGATTCCTTTTCGGTAACAGAATAATTCTGTTCCGCTCTTGTAAACGTATATGAATAATAACTTATTACTCGTAATTGTCGGTTTTTCTTTTCGGTAAAATCTCGTTGGTATAATACTGCTCCCGTTCCATAGTAAGAAGCGTCGGTAGACAACTCGTATTGAAGGGAACCATCGGGAATCCTTAAAATCGGGTTGGATGTAATCAGGGTAAGTAATTTTAATACGACTCCTCTCATTCTTCTGTCCATGTAAAAATGGAGTCTTTTCTTTTCAAGGCATCCAATGGTCTTATTATCATAGCATAATTCGGTATATACGGCCTGAAATGCCCAGTTAAGCCAGTGAAACATTGTAGGGATTTCAAATTGTAAGGCCTCCTCATATTCTTCACCTTTTCAATCACCTGATCCCTCATATGTTTGTAATCGCCGTTTTTTATTCTTCCTAGTAACTCCACTTGAGGAACGCAAAACTGACATTTCCCCAGGTTAATGGTCATATCAAATTTGGCCAGTCTAGTGAGAATCTTGTAGGATAGGGCTGCACATTCTTCTTTAGTGGGTGCACCACAACAGATGTCATCAATATAGACAACTACTCTTTGATCTAGCAGATCCCCCAATATTTCAGTCATTATGCGTTGGAATTTGGGAGGAGAATTTTTCCAACCAAACGGTAACCTTGCGAATTCGTACAGACTTTCTTGTGTTACAAACGCAGAAAAATTTCTGGATTCTTTAGTTAGTCCTATTTGCCAAAATCCGTCTCGTAAATCAATTTTTGTAAAATAATGGGAACCCCCAAATCGGTCTATAATCCTATCAATGCTGGGAAAGGGAAAAGGATCCAAATGAGTTTCCTGATTGAGCCTTCGATAGTCCTGACAGAGTCTAAAGGAGGAATCCTTTTTTGGAACAATACGCATGGTGATGCAAACTCTGAGGTAGATGGAACAATGATTACCCGGTCAAGCATTTCTTTAATTTTATTAGATATCCATTTTCTTTTGTATTCAGACGTTGAATATGGTTTAGACCGAATAACAT
>CP092877.1:41919147-42220754 GCA_030710605.1 Cordylochernes scorpioides | reverse complement strand
CGACATCACGTGGGCGAGCGGAGGGATGCGAGGCTCGGGGGGCAGCCAGGGAAGCAGGGTGGGCAGCAGGGGCAGGGTGAATGAGATCCATCTGTTCAGTAGGCTGGTGTGCCGAGGGCATCGCCTGAGCCTCGGTTGAAGTCTTCGCCGGTTGGACAGGGAACGCCGGTGTTGCGGGCGCAGGTGCCGGCTTCCTTGGCCGCTGAGGAGGAGGGAGGGGGGGCCTTGCGTCGGTGGGAGCTGCTTGCCTGGGGTTGCTGTTCCCTTGCCTGGCGAGCGCTGGGCAGTTGGCTCTGCGGTGGCCCTGTTTACCGCATTTGGAACACTTGAATCCAAAGGAGAGGAAGGCCGACAGGGTGTCTCCCTTGGAGTGGATGGTCAGTCGGGTGGGCAGCGTCTCCAGCCTTACGCCCTCGCAGAGCAGGATGAACGCCTCCCGGCGGCCGTCGGTGAAGGTGAACTCCCCCATTTTGACCAGGATGGGGGTGATGGAGGTGACCCTCCCAAATTGGCCCAGGGCGGTCGCGAAGGTGCTGTCCTGCACAAAGCCGGGCAGGTTGGCCACGACTATGCGTTCCGCCCTCTTGCGGAAGGGGAAGACCTTGAGGGTCGTTCCCTCGATTTCCAGGCCGTCCGCGACCAGACGGTTCGCGAGGTCCCTGTTCGCGAGGCCCACGATGTAGTGGCCGTTCATTCGATTGAACTGCGTGATGCTTTTAGGCCCCCCGAGTAGCGTGCTTATGGCCTTGAGGTAGGAGTAGTCCGGGATGTCTGGGCACAGCTCCACGAAGACGTAGTTCTCGTGGTTGGTTGTGGCTTGCCTCGCCTTGGCGTCAGCGATGTTGGCGCGTGTCGCCTTGATCTCGTGAGGCGGCACTGCTCTCGGCCCTGTTGGCCGCTTCCGCTGCTGAGAGCTACGCTGCTCTCCAGGCTTGTTGGGCTGCCTTGCAGCGTGCTCAGGTGATGTTGAGCTGAGGCGCCTCTTCTTGCCTTTCACGACTGTGTAGCCGTCGTTGGCGTCCACCTCCGCCATCTCGCTGTCGGCCCAGTTGAGCGAGGCCGGGCTGGCTGGAGTTGCGCTGGTCGAAGCAGCAGTCTTCGGCGCCGTGACGTCACCACGCGCGGCGGCCGGATTTGCATGCACGTCGCCTGCCGGCGGATTTGCATACTTTGTTTTTTCTTGAGATTTTTCAGAATTTTTGTTCTGGAAAGTGATTTTTGGTGATATCTCTTCACCAGCTTGGAATTTTGAGCTGGGCTTTTCAGGCATAGATTCAGCTCCTCCAGGGTTTCCCGCTAGTGTCGAACTTGGCGTATCTTCCTCCATCTACACACGCGACAGAGGCGAAAACGGCGGAGCTTAAAAAAGCGTGGCCGCTCGCTCGAGTGTGTGTGTGTGTGTGTGACAATTGACAATTAAAAATTATTTATTGTCTTCTAGACAATGTTACATAATTTCAAAACAAAGAGAGAGAGAGAAGAAATATATACAAAAAGATAAGAGAAAATATATACATATATTTTACAAGATGGGGGATGAGGAGAGAAGACTTTGTCGCTGGAGGGTCCTGGACCAGGCGATGAGCGGGTCCTCCACCGCTTCTCCGAGCCCAACCTGGACAAAGTAGCGATAGATTCGCAACTTTGCCGACGCCATGATGGAAAGGGCGTCGTCCTCAAGGCCGGACCCGCCGAAGATCCAAGCCTGCAGGTCAGGGGGCCGCCTTATGATGTTGAAGGCCTCTCTGATGAGAGGCCTGATGGAACGGCAGCACCAGTAACGGTGGCCGAGGGAGCGGTCGATGGACCCGCAGGCAGGACAGGAGGGGCCGACCGAGGCAGGATGGGCCGGATGGTGCAGGGCGTGGAAGGCCAACTTGAGGGCCGCGTCGGCCTCGTGGCCCGAGAAGGCGCAGCGCCGCAGGGAGGCCCAGTCGATCCTAGATGGAAGTGGACCGATGGTGGGCGACCATCTCGAGGTGAACCTTGAGATGGGCGTTGCGGCGAGGCGCGGGCGATCCAGGGCCCGTCGGGCCGAGCGGGTCGTGAGGCCGTTGAGGAACGGCGTAGCCGTCCCCCGCAGCACCACGGCCGCAGCTAGGGAGCTAGATGAAGGCGTGGACTCCGCCCCGAAGCCCACGGCGTTCTCGGAGGTCAGCCTCCGACAGAAGGCGCCCAGGGCAGCGGCGTCAGCCAGGGCCGAGCGAGTAGGTCAGGCGGTGAGATGGTCCTCCGCGAGAAGGTCCCGGATTCGGGCTCTGCGCCAGCGGGCAGGGGCCAGGAGGTCGGAAGGGCGAAGGAACCGGCAGCCACCGATGATTGGGATGTCCAGCAGCAGAGATGCGGGGACCGCCCGGTGATTGAGGCTCAGGATCTTGGAGGCCTCCTCCCACAGCTTCAGCAACCGGAGACGGCGGGGCTGGAGACGCGTGCCGTCTGGTGGAGGGCGGATCCAGGCCTCGCTGCCGCTGGCGACCAGCCAGTCGAAGCCGTTCCTGCCTCCGCGGAGCGCGACCTGCACACCCTTGAGGCAGGCGAGCTGGAGTTGGGTTGCCAGGTCGAGGAGGCCGAGTCCTCCGATGGCTACGGGCCTCGCCATGACGGCAGCGGGAAGCCACGCCGTGTGCTCGGGCCCCCAGACGAACCTCGCAAGTCTGGCCTGCAGTTTGGCGATGGTCGGGGGTGGTGGCAGGTACCCGTGCAGGTGATGCTGGATGGTGGAGCCCACCAGCGAGTTCGCCGCTCTAGCTCGTCCGACGAGGGATAGGCCGCGGGTGAAGGGCGTCCATCTGCGGCAGGCGTACTCCAGAAGGGCGAGAAGATGCTGCTCCTGATGGGCTACGGAGCTTCTGGGGGCGATGTCGAGCCCGAGGACCCTGATGGAGGTGGTCGACCAGGAGGCGCCGAGAGGGGAGTCGCTGCGGTTGCGCCAGGCTCCGCACCAAAGACCCGCGCTCTTCCCGAGGTTGACGGCGATACCGGAGGCCCGCTTGAAGTCTTCGAGGATGGTCGCCATCCGCTCGAATTCTTCGTCACGATGGAAAAGGAGGACGATGTCGTAGGCGTAGGCGATGACGTTGCCCACGCCGAGGGTCAACTCCAGGCGACGTAGCAGCGGCCCCGTAGCGATGCTAAAGAGGGCGGCACTCACGGCGCAGCCCTGCCTTAGGCCGTTGAGGAGGGGGAAGGCGGTGGTGTGAAAGCCTCCAGCCCGGATCGTTGCGTCCGCCCCGGCGTACAAGATGTTAATCCAGCCCATGAAGGCCGGCGGGAGGCGGAGGGACGTCATCAGGGACTCCAAGAAGCCGCGGTCCAGGGAATCGAAGGCGGCTCCAAGTCGATGACCATGACGGCCAGCGGCGAGCCCATGGCGGTTGCCTCCTCAACAGCATCCGTCACCTTGGCGATGTTCCAGGACGGGGACCTCCCGGGGACGGCGTACGTCTGGCAGTCTGGTACAAGGGCTCGTAGGTGGGGCTTGAGGCGCCGGTGGAGAATGGCAGCCAGCACCCTGTAGTCGGCCGAGGGCAGTGCGATGGGCCTGTATCCCTCAAGGCCGCAACCGCCGCGGGCCTTGGGCACCAGGCAGATGGAGCTGCGCCGCGTCGACGGAGGCAGGGCTCCGCGGAGCCGTGAAGCCGCGAAGACTCGGGCCAGAGCTTCGGCGAAGAAGTCCTCGAAGGCGGCGAGGAGTTCGCATGGTAAGCCGTCCCAGCCGGGGGCCTTTCCGCGAGGGAGGTGGCGGAAGGCGGCGGCAATCTCGCTGGGGCAGATTTCGGGCTGGTGGAGGGGGTCTTCCTCGCCCAGCGCGCTGATGGGGAAGATCATGCTGTTGCCGATGAAGGCGGCTCCCGCAGCTGGGTCGCTGGTGGGACGGGCGAAGCGGGTCTGGAAGATCGTGTACGCCTTCCTCCGAAGCTCGGGGCCCTCGATGACGTTGTCGTCGTCGTCCCTGATGACGCTGACCGGGCGTCGAAAATGGATCGCGCGCGCCAGGTCCGGCAGCGACGGGTAGTCGGCCCGGATGGAGGAGGCCTCGAGCTGCGCCGCGATGTATCTTCTTGCTCTGACGACATAGCCGTCGCTGGCAGCGTGGCGCGGGTCGTGAAGGGATCTGGCCTCCGCTAACAGCCCCGCCTTGATGGTGGTCCACCTGTCCCACCACAGGATCCCGTCATCGTCGTCGTGCGCAAGGTCTTCCTCCAACTCCCGGATGTAGCCAGCCAGGTGTTCTAGGGCAAGGCCCGAGCGGAGCATCGCGGCCAAGCGAGGCTGGTGAGGGGAGACGGCGGGCGGGCCTACCTGGAGCAGCACGAGGCGGTGGTCAGAGAGGTGGTAGTGGCTGGTCGCGTAGGTGGTAACGCGATCCAGGACTCCTGCAGGGACGAGGATCCGGTCCAGGCGGCTGCTCTCAATTTGGTCGCCGCGGCTAGCGACTCTGGTGGGCAGGTGGGCGGCGTCAAACTGGGTGGCTACGTCCACCAGCGCAGCCAGGTCCAGAAGAGCGGCGAGGGCATCCGCGGAGGACGACGAAGGCTCCCTGATGTTGAGATCCCCGAGGATCCAGGCCCTCTCCCGGGTTGCTGTTGCCGTCAGGAGCTCCAATTGCTCTAGCCGCTCACGGGGGTCGTGTGCCAGATGGGCGTTGATGATGGTCA
Source organism: Cordylochernes scorpioides (assembly GCA_030710605.1). Classification (NCBI taxonomy): domain Eukaryota; kingdom Metazoa; phylum Arthropoda; class Arachnida; order Pseudoscorpiones; family Chernetidae; genus Cordylochernes; species Cordylochernes scorpioides. The sequence continues at coordinate 42,216,096 of CP092877.1, read as the reverse complement.
TCTCCTCGCCGTGGACATCGATGACGGCCAAGGCAATGTGGCCCGGCCACAGGACACGCTGTCGTAGCACGGCGACGCCTGGTCCGAAGACGCAGGCGAGTCCGGATCCCGAGATGGCTACGGGATGGGCCAATATAACAGCGCTGTAGCTGAGGCAGAGGCCTTGGCCGCTGCCGAGATGAAATGCGTTTGTCTCCTGGACAAACGCGATGTCCACGTGATGTTGTCTGAGGAGATGACAAAGGGAAAGGCTCCTCCCACGAGTGGCGAGCCCTCGCGCGTTGATGCTGGCGAGACGGTAGCTCATTGTTGCCGTCCCTTAAGCACCCCCTTGGTCTTCTGGAGGGTCTTGCGGATGGTGTGGTTGGAGTCTGGGATCGAGGCCTTGATGGTTTCGGCCACCTGGTTGAGGGCGGCGACCTGTGCTTTTGACAGCGAGGGCGCTCGCTTCTCCATTTTTCTTTTAGAGGTGAGTAGCCGCTGTGCGTCCTCGCGGTCTATACCGGGCAGGCCGTCCCAGTCGATGGAGAGGTTGGGGGACTGCTTGAGGTGCTCCTGCAGCTGGAAGAGTGCGGGTTTTCCCCGGGGAGACGCGGAAAGAGTTGTGGTCAGCTCCTCCTCCGACATCTCAATGTCGAGCGGAAAGGTCTCGGGCTCGAGGGGCCGCGGGGTAGGTAGAGGAGCAGGGGGGCGACAGGGGCGGGCTGGGCAAGATCCCTCGGTTCGGCAGGATGGGGCGCCGAGGGGGTCACTGGAGCCTCAGTTGATGTCTTCGCCGGTTGGACGGGGGACGCCGGTGTTGCAGGCGCAGGTGCCGGCTTCCTTGGCTGCTGAGGAGGAGGAGGAGGGGGAGGCCTTGCGTCGGTGGGAGACGCTGCTTGCCTGGGGCTGCCGTTCCCTTGCCTGGTGAACGCTGGGCAGTTGGCTCTGCGGTGGCCCTGTTTACCGCATTTGGAACACTTGATTCCAAAGGAGAGGAAGGCCGACAGGGTGTCTCCCTTGGAGTGGATGGTCAATCGGGTGGGCAGCGTCTCCAGCCTTACGCCCTCGCGGAGCAGGATGAACGCCTCCCGGCGGCCGTCGGTGAACTCCCCCATTTTGACCAGGATGGGGGTGATGGAGGTGACCTTCCCGTATTGGCTTAGGGCGTCCACGATGGTGTTGTCCTCCACAAAGCCGGGCAGGTTGGCCACGACAATACGCTCCGCCCTCTTGCGGAAGGGGAAGACCTTGAGGGATGTTCCCTCAATCTCCAGGCCGTCCGCGACCAGACGGTTCGCAAAGTCCTTGTTCGCGAGGCCCACGATTTAGTGGTCGTTCATTCTGTGGAACTGGGTGATGTCTCTTGGCCCCCCGAATAGCTTGCTCATTGCCCGGAGGTAGGAATAGTCCGGGATGTCTGGGCACAACTCCACGAAGATGTAGTTCTCGTGGTTGGTGGTGGCCTGCCTCGCCCTGGCTGCGGCGATGTTGGCGCGTGTCGCCTTGATTTCCTGGGGCGGCATTGACCTCGGCCCTGTTGGCCGCTTCTGCTGCTGGGAGCTGCGCTGGTTTACAGGCTTGTTGGGCTGCCTTGCAGCGTGCTCAGGTGAAGTTGAGCCGAGGCGCCTCTTCTTGCCCTTCACGACGATGAAGCCCTCGTTGTCGTCCACCTCCGCCATCTCGCTGTCGGCCCAGTTGAGCGAGGCCGGGCTGGCTGGAGTTTTGCTGGTCGTAGCAGCAGTCTTCGGCGCCGTGACGTCACCACGCGCGGCGGCCAAATTTGCATGCATGTCGCCTACCGGCGAATTTGCATTTTCTTCATTCTCAGAGTTTTCTATAGAAATCTTTCTCTGAAAGCCGTTTTTCGGTGATAACTTTTCACCTGTTTGGGACAGGATGCTGGGCCTTCCAGGCACTAGATCAGCAGATCCTGGGCTCTCCGCCGGTACCAATTTTGGCATGTCTAACGACATTTACACGCACTCTAGAGGCGAAAACGGCGGAGCTCGCGAAAGCGTGGCCGCTCGCTCGAGTGTGTGTGTGTGTGTTTTATAATATTGCTGCTTCGTCTGTTAATAGCTCTGTTTAGCATTTTATATGTAAAGGGAAATCGTTGATGTAAATGTTGAATAGGTAGGTTCCAAGGATAGAGACTTGAGGGACTCCAATCTGGGTTGGTTTTGCCGTGGTTATAGTATTCCCTTGTTAGACAACCAAAAAAAAGCAATATATATAGTATAAAACGGCACTTTCTAACGCTCGACTTCAAAAAGTATGTTTTGGAAAATATTTTTATGAAATTTCCCCTAATTATATGATATATTATGATTGGCTGTTTATAAAATAGTTGGTGCAGGTTCTCAAATTTTCATTATACTTTTGATGAAATGCCAATTTAATAAAATGTATATTTGGAATTAGGTTAATTTCCAATGGTCTCTCTATATCGTAATATTGTGCCATTCACCCATGTTTATTCTTAAATCAAAATTTTTTAAGGGATGTTGAAGACTCCTTCACCTCCAACTCATGTCGTATTACTGGTGCTGTACCCTTCTCCTGATCTATCTTGCTGTTTCTGAACAGCGATACCTCTGCAAACGCACATGTGCTCCTGGTCAGGAAATGTCTTTTTTATTTTTTAATATCAACACCTGAACTTTTTTTCTAAAGTTTTTTTCATGTGTTTAACGTATTTACGCAAGTTTTAGCCTTAAATATCCATTAATTTGTTTCTCAAGAAGCCACTGGGTCAAAAATCTTTTTGGTTGCAATGGTGCAACCTACTCCACGCTGACGAGTGCCAACAGCGCGAAACGCGTTCGTGGATGGCTTTTCTTGATTTATCAGGAAATTGGGTCGGCCAAATATCAGGGAACAGTCTAAATCAATGTTTAGTTTATTACCGTTCCACCAGATGGCGCTCTGCCTTCTGAAAAGCACATGTGCTTCTGGTCAGGATATGCCTTTTTATTTTTAATACATATATATCGTATATTTTAAACTGTATGACACCTTTAGTATATGTCACATATCTTCTAATTAGTTAGAGCCGATACCTTAAAAAATTCCTGCCCTTCTTTTGGAATGTACACCGTTTCTGTTTGTTGCCACTCCCATATTTTGTATATATGCTATATCTTTATTGATAATACCTGTAAACCCCTATTTGTATGTAACACTAAAAATGTTGACGTCAAAATAAAGATCCAAAGAGTGGTCGTTCAGCTGGTGGCAGGGACAGAGGGGAGGAAAAAGCCAACACCCAGCCCATGTGGGGCCCCCAGGGACTCTTTATAGACGCCCCTGTAAACAGGACAGGTTTCAGCAGGGGATCAGCAGATGTTCTAGGGTGTGGCCATCGGCAGTCGGCTTCGGTCTCACCCAGTCTCTCCCTCCATGTCTCGGGGATAAGCATCCAAGTTTGTGTCATGGCCTCTACCTCTGTCCCGTGGGCTGTCCACGATCACTCTCGGTGCTAACATCTAGCCCTGCCTCTGCTTCTTGTTGTCCGCGTGTGGGAAGAACATCAACACTCGCCTCACGTACACGACTGCCAGCTTATCCATACGTCGACATTTGCAACAATATTACAGAAGGTCGACAGGATGACTGAGGACAACAACATGCGGAGGACGAAGGAGGTGTCATAGGACGACGAATACTTCGTGGATGCCTCTGCCTACATGCAATCCCGCCTCGACGACCTGGTATGCCGCCTCACAGACGCTATACGAGGACTTGCCGTGCCTCGTGCTGGGGAGAACCTCATCGCCCCCTTCGACGGCTCCTACGCCGCAAACACCTTCTTCCAACAACTAGAGCAGACATCCGAGGAGCCGAGCGACGACACCACTCGGCATGTATGGCTCCGCGCACTACTAAAAGGTGAGCCCCCTTTCCTCTACAATGAGTTGAGTCTGGCCTCTCGGCCATATGATCAGGCAAAACATATTCTCATGTACCTATACCCCGGAACATCTGTGGAGACATTCACCAAATTCATGACATATAGGCTCAATAGTCAAACGGCCCTAAGTGACTACTACCGCCAAAAGGTAGCGATGGGGCTACAACTGGGCTTAACCAACCCCATCATAGTGGAGGCACTAACCGAGGTCCTCCAAGCAAATGGCCAACGCCTCATGAAGGACGTAGCGCCCCAGACATTGACCGACTGGTACGCTACCATGAATAGGGTAAAAGGCACGAGTTCACTCCCTATCCTGTCAGAGCAACCCCAACGTACCACCAACTTCAGTGTTGCACCACATGATGCCAGAAAACCACCCTCACAATGCAGACATTGCCGTGGTGATCACTGGAACAATGAGTGTCCCATGGTGAACAGGCGGCTCTCCAGACCACAGGCCTACCATGGCCAGAATAACTCGCAGAACTTTCGGCCAGAACAAAGTGGTGCCCACAACTTTCCCGTGGCAAGTTCATCCCACATCACACAAGGCAGCGGAACCACTGCCTTTGTCCCTGAACCACATAATATTATTTGCAATACACATATTTTAGACAACCTACGTTGTCCATTCCTCTTAGACACAGGAGCCTCCATTAATATAATTAATTGGCATTTTTTCAATCACCTAAGTATAAATTTTCCCAATCCTTTGAAATTATACCCATGTCATATGCTAATCAATTCTATATCTACGTAATCATGTACATACGAAAGGGTATACCTATTTAACCATTACTATAGGAAAAATATAACCAAATAAATCAAATTCTATGTAATAAATAATTCATTACCATTTGGTATCTTATCTTTAAATTCAACTAGTAAGTTTTGTTTAACGTTAAACTTTTAAAATCAGTCTATCTGCCAATGTGATGCTCCTTTCTCTAAGAGATGGTACTGTTAGGACACCTCGTGACCATAATATGCCAAAATAACTTTACTGAAACGAAGAAAGAAAACTTTATTGTTATATATTTTTATTATTATATATATACATTATATAAATAAAATAGATCTCTGTTGTTTTTTAGAATTGTTGAGATTATCTTGAATTTGGTTATCTTGAGGATTAAGCTATGGTGGTGCAGTCGTGGTTGAAAAATAATATTGAAAATATAAAGTCTTGATCAGAGATTTCTTTATCGAGCTGAGGAATACATAGGAAAAACATAATTTTATAAAAGCACCGCCTGGCTTAAGGCGAATAGAACAAGGAAAACAAAAGATTATTTACATAATGTACAAAGATTTGAGCCGGCCAACGGGGAAGATAAAATATCTTTATTTTACGGGGCTGCTAACCAAGACCAACGGGGAAGAATAACAACGAGTTTTTATATGCAAAGCGTGACCTCTGGCGGTCGATTCAACAGAATATTTGTATCTATGAAATTATATATTTTTTAAAATAATATAATATTTTTATATAACATATATATATTTATTTATTTATATTCGAATATTTAATAAAAAAAAATAAACACAAAAATATAAAATTGAATGAATGAATGAAATAAAGAAGAAAAAATTGCAAATTATATATATTCAAAACAACTATGATGATAACAACTTGAAAATTACAGAAGCAAAAAAATGTTCACAGAATATTTCACGCAGATATATTACACCATCTTCCCGCTACATGCAAATATATCTTGAAGGAGGTCTCCGATTTCTTGGTGGGTTTCTTCTTGGGATGGGTCCTTCATTACTGGCTTCGAGAACCGGTGAACGAGACGACTCCACCGAAATGCCTCCATCATTATGGTCCACGAGTCCAGAGTCCCGCTGCTGTCTGGCTGTTTCTATAGGCAGCGATTCACTTCTGCCTCTGTTGGGCATTTCAGCCTCAGGAGCGATGATATCAGTTTCTTCTCTTTGGCGTTCATATTGTCGATCTTCATCTCCACCATTCTCCCATCTCTTCCTTATTTGATCTCTATGATAACTTTTGACCTGTCCGTGTATTAAAACTGTATAGACTCGGGATCCTTTTCTCCCCACTATTCTTCCTGGAATCCATCGATCACCGCCTCTAAAATTTCGACACCAAACCATGTCATCTATATCAAACTCATCTTGTTGAAATCCGTGGTCGTATTTCATTTGCCTGGTCTGCTGCTCCTTTACTCTTGATTCCAGATTTGGATGTATAATTGATAGTCGGGTTCGAAGGGAACGCCCAATAAAGAGTTCTGACGGAGTCTTCTTGGTTGTTTCATTAGGGGTGCTACGATATGCCAGCAAAATTTTTGATAGCGTGTCCTGAATCGTATCCCCAGGTTTTCTTTTATTTTTGTCTAACGCCATTTTTATCATCTTGACAGCTCTCTCTGCCAGGCCATTGCTCTGAGGATGGTACGCAGGAATCAGTGTTTGTTTTATTCCATTATCTTTTAAAAGAAATTTCATATCACTACCCGTAAACTGAGGGCCATTATCTGACACTATTTCTTCTGGTAAATCATAGGAAGAAAAAAGTCGTCTTAATTGCTCAATTGTTTTTGTTGAGGTTATTTCTCTCATTGGGAATGCCTCGACCCATTTAGAATGATTATCCACGAAAATGAGCAAATTGATGTTATCTTTGTTTACATAATCAATATGGATTCGCTGCCAGGGTCTAACTGCCCAAATCCAAGGTTGCCACTTCACTCTATTTGGGCCATCTTGAACTTGTTGGCAGTTTCAACACCTGTTTACCAGGAACTCAATCTCATTGTCTAGATTCGGCCACCAGAAATGAGACATTGCCACAGACTTCATTTTGCTCATCCCTGAATGGGTCTCGTGTAAGCAACTCAACAAGTTCGGTCTGAGAAAGAAAGGAATAATGACCCGCATCCCCCACAATAGACACTCTCCGTCCACAGTCAGCTCCAGTTTTCTCTGAAAGTAAGGTCTGAGGTGGTCTGGCACCCTCTCAGGCCAGCCATGCTGGGTATAGCACTTCACTATTGATAGCACTTCATCCTTTTGAGTATCAATTCTAATTTCTTCAGCCGTGATTGGCAAATCCTCCATGTAGGACAGTGCATAAATGTTATCCAGTCTCGAAGTTTCCCCACTCTCAACTGGAAGACGTGACAGAAGATCTGCATTTCCATGAGCTTGAGTTTTTTAAACTTGATATCGTAGGTATAAGCAGACAGAATTATCGCCCATCTCTTCAATCTCGAAGTTGATAAAGTAGGAATTCCCGATTTTGGGCCTAAAATAGACACTAGCGGCTTATGATCCGTTATCATGGTAAAACGTCTCCCATAAATAAACTGATGGAATTTGGTCCTTCCATAAATTATTGCGAGAGCTTCCCTCTCAATCTGAGAATAGTTGCGCTCGGCTCCTGATAGGGTCCGAGAGGCAAACATGATCGGTCTTTCCTGGCCTCCGATGACATGAGACAGAACCGCGCCAATTCCAATCTGGGATGCATCCGTGGCCAAAACCAAAGGCAATGTGGTGTCGTACGGAACTAAAACCCTCTCAGAGGTAATGCTACTCTTGCACTTTTCAATAGCCTCTTCACACTCCTTGGTCCAGCTCCAGCAATTCTTTTTATGAAACAGCTCGTGAAGAGGCCTCAATAGATCCGGTAGATTTGAAATAAATTTTCCATAAAAATTCACCAATCAAAGAAATGACCTCAACTCATAGATGTTTGTCGGACTCTTGGCCTTCTGTAAAGCTTGCACCTTGTGATCCAAAGGTCGGATGCCATCTTCCTTGATAAGATGGCCCAAATACTCGATTTCTCTTTGCACGAATTTACATTTATCCTTCTTCGGTTTAATGTTGTATTTTTCCAAACGCAGTTTTCAATACAGCTAAGTGTTTCTCCACTGAAACTGTAGCTATGAGGACATCATCAATATAGCAAATAACGCCCTCTATTCCTGCCAGAACCCTATCTATCACAGATTGGAAATAACTAGGGGCATTAGCCAGCACACAAAAGGCATTCTCCTAAACCTGAAAAGTCCCTTATGTGTGTTGATAGTTAAAAAATGGCTGGGTGCTCGTTACCACCTCTAGTTGCAGGTAAGCGCTGCTCAAATCTAATTTTGAGAAATATTTCCCCTTGGCCAAGATAGCAAACAAGTCTTGCTGAGTGGGGAGCGGATAAGCTGCTGTATCCAAGAATATGTTCAAAGTTACCTTAAAATCACAACAAATTCTCATTTCCTTATTTATTTTTGGTACCACTACTACTGGAGTTGCCCACTGGCTACTCCTCACCCTATATAAGTATCCCTTTGTCACCATATTTTCTAGAGCTTCTGTAACCGCCGTTCTAATCGCAAAAGGCACAGGTCGAGCCTTATGAAATATTGGGCTGACGTCACGAATATTCATTGCAAATGTGAATCCTTTTATGGGCTCTGCTGTGTAATTGAACAAAACTTGGTGCTCTTTCAAAAATTCAGAAATAGCAATTTCCGAAGGTATCTGGTTCACCGCAAAATAATCAATTTTCAACAAATTTATCCATTCTCTCCCCAGCAAGGCCTTTTTTTTCACCTTTGACTACTACTGCTCGAAGCATTGAAGTCTTGCCCTGAAATTCCGCCTTAACGATAACTTCGCCCAGAATTGGTACTACTGTCCCGTCATATGTCTTGACGATCATTCCGATAGTTTTTAACTGTGCATTTGGAAGATACTTCTTGAAATCATTCTCCGATATCAAGGTTATACAACTTCCCGTATCCAATTCAAAATCTATAAAATTTTCCTCGACTTTCAATCTTATGGTATAGGGAGGGACACTTGTCGTAGTATTTATTCTATAATCGTGTAGTGTCCTCATGCATGTAATTTTTTGGATCAATTCCTCCGTCTCTCCCTAATCATCCATCTGATGTATCCTATTCAGTTGGCTTGCCTGTTCCCTAATAAGATATACTTCATGATTCCTACATAATTGGGCAATGTGACCTTTTTTTCTGCACTTGAAACACACTGCGTCCTTGAATATACAAGAGTCTCTATGCAAATTTCCACAATGTTTGCATTTTCTTTTTCCATTTTTCGATTCTCTTTGCATTTCAATGCGTAACCTATCCGCGCTTTTTTCCAAATCCCCTGCATGAAATAATTTAATATTCTGTTCTGCCGCCTCCATGGACAAAGCAATTTCCATCACCCGAGCCAAGGAAACATCTCCCTCAGACAACATTTTCTTTTGGATTCTTGAATCGCTTAATCCGCACGCAAACTTGTCTCTCAGAGAGTCCTCCAAAAAGTTCCCAAATTCACAAGTTGCTGCCAACCGCTTAATCGCTACCAAATACTGTGAAACACTTTCTTCCGTTTCTTGCATCCTTTAAAAAAAAATGAACCGCTGGACTATGATCGAACATTTTGGGGAAAAATGAGTATTTAATTTTTCAGTAAGTTCCTTAAAGGTCTTATTTTACGGAAGTTCTGGACTGCATAAGTTTTTTAAAACCTCATAGGCTTTTGCTCCAATAAGTGTCAGGAGATACGGCTTCTTTTTGTCCTCGCTAGCGTCTTCCAAAATAAAATGTTCTAAACGTTCAAAGAACGTGCTAAAACTTTCAACCTCTTCATTAAATTCACTAAATTGGAAACGAGCCATTTGCAAGAGTATCAAAAATTAAATCCAAAAACAAATTCTTTTCTTCGGGTACTTACGCTTAGATCCTCGTCGCCATTTGCAATAACTTTAGTGAAACGAAGAAAGAAAACTTTTATTGTTATACATTTTCATTATTTTATATATATATATTTTTAAATATAATATATATATATATATATATATGTGACAATATCGTTGCGGAATTTCTTGTTGTTCGATGAGAATGGTGAGGCTTGATTGAAACGCAGTCGTTTGAGTGGAAGTTGAAGCATACAGTTAGGAATAATCAGGACACGTGATGGGGTTTGAAAATAAAAGGCAACTGGTTTGGAGGAAAGAAAGCTTGAGAAGAGCGGAGCGATTTTGACCTATTAATTATCTGATCACATGGCGGTGATTGACTTAGCTATGGGATGAGCGGGGAGGTCTCGAGAGCAGATGTTACCTTGTTGGGAGCGAAATCATCACTAACAATTCTTGCTTCTCGATTTAACACCAAGAGTTGTCTTCTTTCCTATTGGTCGAAAGATGTCACATGACCTTTTTCTATTGGTTGACCTATTTAGGCGATACTTTCTAATTGGCGGGACTATGTCACGTGGCCGTTGGCTATTGGTTGACCTATTTAGGTATTGTCTTCTAATTGGCCCTGCGGCTTTCTTTGGTGGAAGATACCGCCGGCCTCGGTCAGGAAGTATTGGGTGTTAGCTCGACTCTTATAACTTCCGCGGTTATCAGATACCCCCGGTCCTGCTCCGGAAATATTGGGCGTCTCTCAACTTTTATAACTTCTGCGGTCACCAGATACGACCGGCCCTGTCAGGAAGTATTGACTATACAAGTTATTAATAATTGTGCCCGCTTTAAGCCTACTTCCTATGTCTTGTTGCTACTTTCTGTCCTCCAGTTACCTTATTCTTTATTAACTCTTTGAAAATCATACATTGTACATGCATAGTGGGTCGGGGGTGCATACAATTATATACAAATTATGACATATATATATATATATATGATATAATCTAAATATGAAAATATTCTATGGTTTAAAGTATATATTTTGTTTTCATTCATTGATAGTTCTACTTGTTTTGACCATAGTTTTAGAACACGCCGACTTTTATATACTTGTTGTAAATATGTAGTTATCTAACCTATTTTTGAAATTCACTAATATAGAATTCATTTCATAAATTCTATATAAATGTGAAAAATGTTTTATTGTAATTTTCTTCAGGTAATTTAAAATAAAAAACTACTTGATAGAAATAATTATACTTCTGCTTTTCTTTCAAGATGACACGACTGCAAACGATACCATTAAGTACTCATGTACTCAAAAGAACCAGCAATTAATTTTCTATCTCAAAATAAGATTTATTATAACATATATCTATTTATTTATATGTATTTGAATATTTAATCAAAAGATATAAACACAAAAATATCAAATTAAATGAATGCAATAAAGAAGAGAGAAAATATGGTTTTACGGGCTACTAACCAAAAGTTATGATTTTTGAGCCCAAGCGCGATGTCAGGTGGCAAGGGACCCTAGGATCTGGCTGCAGGAGATGTGTCGCAGGGGTAGTGGAAACGTTGGGAAAGCAGGGGAACAGCGCCAAGGTGCAGTGAGGCAGAAGCATTGAATTGGCCAGGAATCCAGTAGAAGTGGCAGATGGAATTGGAGGCAGAAGGTCCTTGAAGCCTAGAACTTGAGGGCCCTAGACTTCAGGATGGGGCAGCTTGAGGCTCTCGCCTCGTGCTTGTCAGGAAAGCCCTTGGAGCAGCAGTTGGCACATTTGGAGGTGCGCTGGTCAGCAATGGATTGGCAGGCGCGGCCTTCATGGCCGTCTTGACCGCAGTGGAAGCACTTAGGAGCTCTGGAGCATTGGGCAGAGTTGTGGCCGAAGCCACAACAGCGGAAGCAGACGCGGGCGCGGATGGACTCCTCGAAGTTGAGGATTACTCCATCAACCACGATTCTCCCGCGAACGCCCAGGGCTCTAAAGGTCTTGAGGTCCACCTCGATGAAGGCGGTGCAGGTCCCGCTTCTGGGTGCAGAACGGTGCGCCACGCGCACCACCTTGTCCCCAGGAAGCTTTCTAACAGCAGCGGTTTCCAGGAAGGTCTCCTCAATTGTGGAGTTGGATGTCTCCTCATCCACTTTGAAGAGGCAGATCCGTGGCAGGATCTCCTTCTGCTGGCGGACCTTCATTCCATTCAACTTGCTGGCCAGGGAGGTTGTCACCTCAGGGATGGTGTCAGGATTACTGGAGTGGAGGACCAGCTTCCCCTTGGTGTGTAGGGAGGCCCACACGCCTTGGGGGAGTGTGTGGGCAGCGCGGACAGCTTTTAGCATCTCCCTTGGGTCGGCCTGTGGGTCATCAGAGATGACCACTGTGTGGGCCGCCGATTTTTCTCCATGGAGGATCACTTGGGCGGCCGCAGGCTTGGATACGCGGGAAGGCGCAGATTTTGAAGGACCATTCAGGTTTGTCCTCTTTGCAGGCGGGTTGGGAGCCTCAGACTGCTTCCTTTTGGTTGGAGCAGGAGCAGGCAAGGTGGAGGCAGGCTTCTTGGCAGGGAGAGCAGCAGGATCAGGAGTGGCGGGCTTGATTGGGTCAGTCTGGGAGCTGGTTTCCTTGCATGAAGGAGCAGGGCAGGTTTGAGTGCCGCGGCAAGCAGTCTTGGGCTTGTTGGCCTCCTCAATTTCGTCCAACTCTGCGAAGGACTCGAGGGTGTCAGTGAGGTTCTCTACATTGGTAGCGAGGGCTTTGATCATTTCAGTCCTCGAGGCGATGTAGCGGATCAGGTCCTCATGCAGGGATTTCAGGGCAGGATGGCCAATGGAGCTCAGGATGCTGCAGTTGCGTGAGATCACCATCTCATCTTCCCTCTCCAGGTCGGCGACGTTCACGATGGGCTTGTAGGCCTTCTTTTTCTTCTTGGCGGGATTCATGATGGCCGAGTGGAATGGCCAACGAGCGCAATAAAGAAGAAAATAATGCGAATTATATATATTCAAAACAACTATGATGAAAACAACTTGAGAATTACAGAAGCAAAAAAAATATTCACAGAATATTTCACGCAGATATATTACATATATATATATATATATAGTCTTTTTTAATCCTTTTATTCTATATATTACTAGACGAATGACCCGGGCAACGCCCGGGTTTACACGATTAAATGTATTATTCAAACACATAAAACAGCAAAATAAAACATAGCAAATATAGCAAGAGCAGTTATTTTAAACGGCGAATTAGATCAGTTATAGCAAAAAATGAAAATATATATGTGAATATGTGAAATAGTTATAAATTAGAAAACCTGTAAATATAGTTAAGGACTTGCTTTGTAATTAAGTAAAGCTTCTCGTCTAGAACGCTGAGGCGACCTGCCGGCAGCCAACGGGCGCGCGCCGCCGGCAGGTCGCTTGAGTGTTCTAGAGGGCGCTGCTCGTGAGCTAAGTCGAATAATTTAAATATATAGTTTCAATAATTGATTTATATATTTTTTAAAATAGCCTATCGTCATCCCCGTTATTTTTACCTATGTATGGAAATTTTGGTTTGAATTAGTGAACTACTGAGAATTTGTATACCGAACATACAAACCAACAAACAAACATACAAACATTAATTCATATATATAGATATACGCATAATAATATTTAAGTATATATATATATATATTTTTGTTTTTATCAATTCTATGTTGTGCATTGAAAATTTATTTTATTAAAATAAATAAAATATGTTTAGCCAAAAATAATTAGTTAATTTCCCCTTTAACATATATTGCTAGCCGGCACAGCTTTAGGTCTCTACATGTGCCATAGATAAATATATTTGTGGTCTGCTTTTCTGCAGCCACTGGCGTCCTAATATTTGGACATGTATAGATCAGGAAATAGTCATATAAAGACAACACAACAACGTTAAAAGTATAAAATCATCCCGATTTTAACAGTACCATATAACCTATGTGTCCCCATGTAATGATGGAGAAGGTGACCTCAGTCCTCCCAACATGGACCATGACATGATTAACTCACATTCCCCATCATTGCAAGGGAAAAATGTCCATCCCATACCATGTCCCACTTCCCTATCTAAGACTTTTACCCATTATTACAAAACTGCGCCCAGCCAAATTTTATTTCATGCGCCCCATTCATATTCATTATCATCATCATGTTCTTCCGAACATCAATGTAAAATGTTTAATGAGAATTGTAATTTATGTTTTAGAAGTGATATTCCCTTAGCTTTTATAGATATTGTTAAAATGTTTTCGAATATTTTTCCACTAGCAAATATGATACTCCAAAATCGAAAATTCCCCCCATTAATATTAGGACAATTTCAGATAAGATAATCACACTCAGGCCATATCGTACATCTCTTTCAGACCAGCGTGAAATACAGGAACAAATAGATCAAATGTTAGAGTATAATATTATAGAGCCTTCTTTCTCCCCCTATTCCTCCCCCGTTACTTTAGTCATCAAAAAAGGATAATACAAAACGCTTCTGTGTAGACTACCGCCGCCTTAACGAAATTATTTCCCCATATATTCACCCTCTTCCGCTCATAGACAATATATTAGATAAATTAGCGAACGCCAAAATTTATTCCCGCGCAGATTTTTCATCAGCATACTGGTCCATTGAAATAAGTCCCCCTGATAGAAATTTATTATCTTTTGTCACGTTAGAGGGTCAGTACAACTTCCGGAGATTGTCCTATCAGTCAGATATTACAGAGAAATAAGTTGAATTTTATAGCGCACTAGCGGATGTACCCGGCTTCGCCCGTGTTTTACCCGAGTAAAGGTTTGTCTAACGAATCTCTCGATAAAGTGAACATTTTTTCCCGGTCCCTTGAAAAATACTCGATAAGTTGAATAAAATCAATATTAATCGGTACCCGAGTAAAGGTCTGTCTAACGAACATTTGTTAAAACAATTCTCTATAAACTTATAAAAAGAAATAGATATATTTTGATAATTTGAAACTGATAAAGTGATCATTTTTTCCCGGTCCCTGTGTGCCGTGTCATTCTGAATTTTGTCTTTCCTAATTTTCTACATTACAAAATCATCGTTTCATCTAGTGAACATTTTTCCCGGTCCCTTGAAAAATACTCGATAAGGTTGAATAAATTCATGGTCGTTTATGGAAGATGGACGAAGTTCCCGGAGGTCATCTTGGGCAAGCTCCCGCGAGGCTTTTTTTCTTGTCTACTTGGCACAGCTGTGTCACCAACTCTGCCCTGATTGGTCGGTGGGTACTTGGACTGTCGGCCGGCGGCCGGACGGATCCATTCTCTCACGGGGTGGGGCAGACCTAAGCCTATCTCCGTCGCAAGGTGGCGCTGCTTGCGAGTTAAAGCTACAAATCTGCAAATAACTCTAAGGATATTAAAGATATTCAAGAAATTATTTTTCGTAACCTTTCCGGGGATACATCTAATAATATCCCAAAATTTCACGGCGATTGGATGTATGGTTTTTGAATCCATAGAGGACACACACACACACAGACATTCATTTATATATATATATATAGATTACTTCGATGATTTCATTATATTCTCAAATTCCTTAGAAGAACATATAAGTCACTTACAACAGTTCTTTGATATCTGTAATAGGGAAAATTTTAGATTGAACTACAATAAATGTGATTTTTTTAGGACTACCATAGAATTTTTAGGTTATACAATATCGTCAGGTACTTACACCCCACTAGTTAGATATTTAGAAGTAATTAACGCATTCAAAGTCCCTACTAATGTCTGGCCTTATCTACCCGTTTCATGATTTTTCAGGATGCCTTAATGACCATTTTTTTGTCATTGAGGTACAGCTTGCACCACGCTGATGAGGGCCAACAGCCCGAAACGCGTCCGTGGTTAGCTTTTCTTAATTAATCAAGAATGGGTATTTGGCCAATTCTGAAATAATTAAAAATCAACGAGAATAGTTGATATTTATTCCGATAGATGGCGCAAGCCATCAGCAACTTTCAGTTGCACGATAAGGAGATGTCTTTTTCTTAATACCTATATCTATATATATAAAAATGAATGTTTGTATGTTTGTTTGTATGTCCGGTATACAAATTCGCAGTAGTTCACTAATTCAAACCAAAATTTCCATACATAGGTAAAAAAATACAAAAAGGACGAGAGGCTATTTAAAAATATATATAAATCAATTTTTAAAACTATATATTTTTAGTCAGAAAATGATGATGACTTTATTGCTGTATCATGTTTGAATATCAGATACAAAATTACATCGAGAAAAATTCCAAAAAGCAGAGACCACGGGTGAAACCAGTTCATTATTTTGAACGCAGGAACAAAATTCTAACAGAAAAACATTCATTCGAGCAGAAAACAAAAGCCAGATCATATTTCTATAAAAATATCGCTTCTAAGACACAAAGTTTGGAGCGGGACGTTTCACAAGAGTGACATCCACGGCGCCAATTTTTAATTGTAACGAATAGTATTTAAATAAAAACATTTAATCGGGTAAAACCCGGGCGTTGACCGGGTCATTTGGCTAGTCTATATATATAAAATTGAATGTCTGTCTGTCTGTCTGTTTGTCTGTACTCTATAGATTCAAAAACCATACATCCAATCGCCGTGAAATTTTGGGATATTATTAGGTATATCACCGGGAAGGTTTTTGAAAAATAATTTCATGAATATCTTAAATATCCTTAGAGTTATTTGCAGATTTGTAGATTTAACTCGCAAGCAGCGCCCCCATTGTGACGATGATAACAAGTTTTCTTATCACTAAGTTTGTTATCTTAAATATTATTTATCAAAAGTAAGATTATCTCAGGATGACACGGCAATGTGACACGGGAAAAAATGTTCACTAGATAAAACTGATTTTCTAATATAGAAAATTAGGAAAGACAAAATTCAGGATGACACGGCACACAGGGACCGGGAAAAAATGTTCACTTTATCGTGAGATTCAAATTTACGAGTTTCAAATTATCAAAATATATATATATATTTTTTTTTAAATAAGTTTTTAGAGAATTGTTTTAACAAATGTTCGCTAGACAAACCTTTACTCGGGTAAAACCCCGGGCGAAGCCGAGTACGTTTTATAAGTTTATAGAGAATTGTTTTAACAAATGTTCGTTAGACAAACATTCACTCGGGTAAAACCCGGGCGAAGCCGGGCACATCCGCTAGTATATATATATAAATGAATGTATGTGTGTCTGCCCTTTATGCCTGACCAAACCACTCATTGGAACGCCATGAAACTTTGAGAAGTTATTTAGTATAGTACTGGGAAGGTTTCTAGCAAATGAAATTTTTGAAATTACTTTTCGCCTAAAAATAATCAAGATAAATATTCTAATTTATCTTTTATAATTCAAAAATCTGCTCTAAATATTATCATGATGATACGATGATTTTGTAATGTAGAAAATTAGGAAAGACAAAATTCAGGATGACACGGCAATTTATTTGAGACAAGAATAATAATACAATTCCAAAGCAAAGATACTATTCCTTTAACTTCCAATTACCGAAGGAACCAATTAATATTGATTTTATTCAACTTATCGAGTATTTTTAAAGGGGCAGGGAAAAAATGTTCACTTTATCGAGAGATTCGTTAGACAAACCTTTACTCGGGTAAAACCCGGGCGAAGCCGGGTACATCCATACAAGACAAATGATACAATTCCAAGGCAAAATACTATTCCTTTAACTTCCAATTACCGAGGGAACCAATTAATATTGATTTCATTCAACTTATCGAGTATTTTTCAAGGGACCGGGAAAAATGTTCACTTTATCGAGAGATTCGTTAGACAAATTTTTACTCGGGTAAAACCCGGGCGAAACCGGGTACGTCCGCTAGTATCAAATATTAATACATATATATGATTTAATCAATTTTTATTGTTCTTAACCTGAAAATAATTGGCGATTCAAAAGTATATATATATTTCTAATCTCTTTCTCACTTCCAGGTAGCCAACATAGAGCGATAAAACAAATATAGAGTGCTACAGGGATTTTTATTTCTAAATATTCCATTGAAGCATAGAGAGCTGGGTCTTTGACTAATATTTGTTAAACAATAGAGAATAAACATTCGCTACTAAACAGAGAAAATATGATATTCATACTCTCAAGGAAATACATAATGCAGAGGATAAAATCAAATATCTCAGTTCTCAGTATCAACACATAGCAAACAATAAAATACAATTTTTTTAAATAATAGTTTCTCTATGATGCATTAGCGCGCCATCTGTTACCAAAATTCGAAACTATTATAGACGCGTATGATTCTTTTTAAAAAGAATCATACGCGGCTATAATAATTTCGAATATATTTTGGTAATAGTTTCTTCAAATAAATAAATAAAATGTTCAATTGTGAAGAACATATTTCTCATTAGCTTTTAAATTTTAAAAATGATAACATGTTACCCTAAATAGTATATTGGTTCTTCTACTCGGGACATTTTATTAAACCACTAGTCATATAATCCGGGCAACGCACGGGTTTTACTCGAGTACGTATATATTTTTAATATTTTTATTTAAATACTTTTCGTTACAATTAAATCCGACCACGCAAGAATAGACAACTCGAAGCTATTATCCACTACAAGTATTTGCACAAATCATTTGTTACAGAAAATTAACTACTCGCTTATCTTCCACTGCCAGTTAAACGCTTCTTAGCACAACTAAGATTTCGTTTCGTCTTCTACAGAGAAAATTTTATAGAACACTTAAAATCAAAATATATATATTGTACACTATGTAAAAGCATAACCAAGGCAGAACTAGAACACTATATGTTGGAATGTTCGTTTCTTGACTTAGAAAGAGACTTGCTTCTCTCGGGAATTGCTCAGGCACGCCACTCATTATATTATTTAATATTCAACCTGTCAGATAATAGGTCATTCACATTAAATGTATATAAATTTTACATAAAGGCTTTCAAAATCAAAGATATGTCTAATTAACCGGATCTTTCCTAAATTTCTTTTTTTTTTACCTATATAATACCCCTCCTCATGTAATGGAGAATCTGGGTGAGACCAGAGAGTCTCAATAAAGGCTTTGTGTGTGTTCCAATTTTAGTATATGTACCGCCAAACAAGCGTGTATGTGTGTATTCATAACAATTATAAATTGGCGCCGTATATGTCACTCTTGTGAAACGTCCCTCTCCAAACTGTACATGTCCAGCCAGGACTACACCACCTTGTAGGCCACTCCGATGTCAGGCTCTCCTTGCACCATCTTGCAGGATCTTCCACACGCCTGGAGGTAACTCGCTGTGCCTTTTTCTCCCTCACACATTAAATTATTATGTTTATATATTCTATATTTTTATATCTCATTTCATACATATTTTTTAGGGTTAATAATTATATAAATAATTTAGTGGTTATATACTCCTATATTAGTGTTTGTTGATATTTATAATTTAAAATGTTCATTTTTCATTCTATGATTATATTAATCTGTGGATTATTTTATTCTGTGGTGTAGATTATGTGTATATATATAGGTATTTTCTTTGAGTGAGAGTGGTTGAGAATCTGTGTGGAGACGTATGAGTTTCTAAAACTCTTTTTATAGTAATTTGACTTCATTGTAATTAGTGTCTTCAATAAAGAAGTTTTTTACTTATAATAGAAAATAATTATTAAGATTCTCCCAACAATTGGTAGCAGAGAGCGGTTGAATTTAAATTTATGCAAATCAAGATTAATTGAAAAATTTTTAGAAAAAAGAAAAGATGCAAAATTTTAATTTATCTCCAATAGAAAAACTTTCAGACAAAAACTACTTGATCTGGGCAAATCGAATTGAAAGTGAATTACGGGGATTAAAATTATGGAGAAGAATTATAGAAGGAGAAGAAGTGGAAAAGCCAATAGAAACAGACAAGAAATTTGATGAAAAAATGAAAATCTGGGAAGACTGGGATGACGACAATGCCATTGCAAGAAATTTGATGAATAGAACAATGAATGACACTCAAGTGCTGAAATACTCGAGCGAAAAAAGTGCCAAGAAATTATGGAATATAATTGGAGAAGAAATGGCATCTAAAAATGAAGACTTACAGATGAAAAATAGAATAGAATTGTCAAAATTGAAAATGAACGAAGATGAAACGGTGGATGACTACTTAAATAGAGCAATGATTATAAAGAGCAAAAGCATTCAAGCAGGAGATGAGATTAAAGATAGAGAGTTAATTTGCTTCGTTTTGGAAGGGTTGAGAGTTGAATTTGATTTTGACATAAAAATTATAAAATCAGACAGGCAAAATAATATGAACACTATAAGACAAATCCTGAGGGAAACAGAAGAAAAATTAAAACTTAGAAAAGAAGAAAAACGGCAAACAGAAATAGCATCTAAAGCTAGAGAGGGCCGAACGGGAAGACGAAATTTTGCTATCAAATGTTTCAACTGTGGAAAGATGGGACACATTTCTAGAGAGTGCAGAGGCAAGATCAAATATTTTAAATGTGGAGGATTTGGTCATAAATCGGAAATATGTAGAAAGAATAGAGGTGAAGAGAATGCAGAGCATAATTATAATGGGCCTAGGAGAGGAGTAAACAGGAGAAATTATAGAGAGTCTACAAGTCATGTGATGGAGACAAGTGAAGTTAATTACGAAGAGGAAGATCAAGGGGATGAAAAAATTAGATGGACAATGGATTCTGGAGCCTCTAGCCATATGGTTAGTGGGAAGGAATTCTTTATAGAGTATGAAGAGGAGGAGAGAATTATAGCAACAGCTGAGAAGGGTGCAGTGATGAAATCATCGGGAATTGGAGATATAAGAATGAAGTCGAATGTAGATGAGGGATTTATTAAATTTGAAAATGTTTTGCATGTGCCTGATTTGAGAGAAGGTTTATTATCGGTTGCAAAAATAGTGGATCATGATTTAAGTGTATTATTTAGTAAATATAAAGCTGAGGTAATAGGTAAAGATGGTGAGATTTTATATGAGGCAAGGAGAAATGGTGATAAATTTGAAGTGAAAGGAACCCTAAATATGGAAATAGCTAGAAAAGCAGAAGTAGATGATATGCTATGGCATCAAAGACTTGCTCATGTAAATTTTCAGAAATTGAAAGAAATGTATGATAATTCAACTGTATTAGGATTTAAAAATTTACATAATAACAAAGCGAATTGCGAATCTTGTACATTAGGAAAAATTCATAGAAAATCTTACAAAAGTATACAATATAAACAATCTGAAGATATTTTGGATCTATGGCATACCGACATAGTTGGACCTTTAAATGATTCTTTTAGATATAGGTATTTTATCACTATTGTTGATGACTATAGTAATTTTACTTTCGTTATACCAATTGCTAATAAATCTCAAACAGCAGATTCCATAATAAATTTGATTATCCAAGAAGAAAGACAGACTGGCAGGAAAGTAAAGAGAATTCGAAATGATAATGGTGGAGAGTATATTTCAAATTATTTCAAGAGGTGGTTATCTAGTAAGGGCATCAAACAAGAATTTACTACAGCTTATACTCCTGAAAGCAATGGAAAAGCCGAAAGATTCAATAGAACCATAGTTGAGTCAGCTATAACCATGCTAATTGATTCTAAATTACCTTTAAAATTTTGGAGCGAAAGTGTTAAGTTGGCTGTTCATATAAATAATAGAATTAAAATCAAAGAAATGAATACAACTCCTTTCGAGATATACAAAGGATGGAAACCAAACATTGTTTACTTAAAAAGGTTCGGAAGCGAAGCTTATGTTCATATTAGAAAAGAAAAGAGAAAGAAGATGGAACCAAAAGCTCATAAAGGGATCATGATGGGCTATAGTATGATAAGAAAAGGCTATAGAATATATTTACCCGAAATGGATGAAATTCATGAAGTATCAGACGTTAAATTTAATGAAGCTAAGTTAGGATATTATTTAATGAATAATAGAGGTAGAAATCTTGATAAAAATGAACTTTTATTTTTTGCAGAGAAGACCAAAATTTGATTTCTCACGGGAATGAAGACTATGGTGGTAATAGAGAAGACCAAGTAGAAAATTTTAACATCGATGATGAGCATATTCCTCAAGATGAAAATGATATAGATTTGAGTGAAATAGAGGAAATACCTCCTGATGAAATAATTACTCCACATAGAAGAGGACCAGAACCAGGAATTACGAGAGAAAAGAGAGAAGAACGAGATCTTCGTTTGAGAGAAACAGAGGAAGAAGAACTTATAAAAAAGGGTGTGAGGAGATCTGAAAGATTAAGACTAATAAAGAATAAGGAAAATGTTTCTGATAGAACTTTTGAAATTAAATGTCCGAGGGATTACCAAGAAGCACTGAATTCTGATGATAGAAAACAATGGATTAAAGCCATGGAAGATGAGATGCAAAGGATTAATAAGTTAAAAGTTTGGAGATTGATAGATAGGCCTAAAGATAAAAAATTTATCAAAAGTAGGTGGATTTTTTCAATTAAGAAAAATAGTGATGGATCAATTAAAAACTTCAAAGCGAGGCTAGTAGCTACTGGATATGATCAAATATTGGGTAGTGATTACCACGAAATTTATTCTCCAACAATAAGACCTGAGACCATAAGAATTCTAATAAAAATAGCTGCAATGAAAAAAGTTATTCCTCAGCAAAAGGACGTTCAAACAGCTTTTTTATATGGTGATTTGGAGGAGGAAATATTTATGCTTCAACCTCCTGGATATGAAAAGGGAAACAACAAGATTTGTTATCTAATGAAAAGTATTTATGGCCTTAAACAAGCGAGTAGAATGTGGAATAAGAAATTAGATGAATTATTAACCAATGCAGGAATGAAACAATCTGCGAATGATCCATGTTTATATTATTGCAATTTTAGAAATCATTTCTTATATCTGGGAATTCATGTGGATGACATACTAAGTGTAGGATCTGGTGACGATTTTGAGGAAAATATTTGGAAAAGGATAAAAAGAGAGATAGATATCACGGATTTAGGAGCTGCAAAAAACTTTCTTGGAATGGAATTTGAATATAGGGATGATAGTATTTTTATAAATCAAAAGAAATACTACAATCACCGATATCATCTAGGAATGAATTTCAACCGCTAATAATATGATAGATAATGCCAAGTTATCTTTCCGCTTCTGTTTTTCGGAAGTTTCACTAGGAAAGCCAGGCTCAATTGCATCCCATATGTCCTTCTGAATCAAAATTGATTTGGCTCTTATAGCCCAGGAATAATAATTATTACCATCTAGTTTAGGTATTCTCGATTCGTCCGCCATTGATTTATCTAGTTATGCAAATTTCACAAAAAAGTATAACTTGAATCTTTTCTTCTTCTTCTTCTTTGCACAAAGTTCAGTTTTTAAATCGCTTAAATTTCCAATAATCAAATTCTTTTCTTCATCTTAGTTAGCTTTATCTTCTTAGCCCAACTTAAACTTTTCTTCTTTGGCTTTCCCTTCAGCTTTTTATTCTTTAGCTTTATATTCTTTAGCTTCAACTTTTCTTCTTTATCTTTAACTTCTAATTTATTTCAACGGCGCAGTGAAAGCGTGCTGGGCCCATAACCTGTTAGGTGCTAAGACTTTCCTATTCTACAATCGAGCAGAGTAATCACCAACACCTCTAAGAAATTAACACTTTTAATTTACTTTCATATCTAACTAATTTACATCATTTAAAACCAAATATATACATGCAAAGTAGTCCGGTCTTCTGGTCAAAAATATAAAAATATAAATATGAAAAACAACTTATAAAAAAGCTAAGATCACCATTGAAAAAAAAGAAGGAGATATGCCAGTTGGCAAGAAATTACCCTACGATGTCGAATAATGAAATTGAAGAGCGTTTCTCACTTACATGAACAACTGTCTGTGATATTCTCACTCAGGCTGAGAAGTGGGAAAATTATACTGTTGGTACTTCAAAGAGACAAAGAGTCGAAAAATTTAGTGACTTGAATAGCCTATAAGTTAAACGAAATCTTCAGCTACCTACATGCGTAATTTCATAATGATTGATTCTGTAGAATTTACGCAACGCGATAACAAACATCGATTTTGGATTTCATTTTTATATATATAAAGTTTTTTCTATTGTTTTTTCACACACATATATAAGTATTTAATTAAAATGGCATATATTGGATAAAAATATCATGTATTTTACCAATATTTCAGTTGACTGAACGCCAACCTTTTTCAAGGTATTATACTATATATAGAGACACATTAATATATGTGGTATTATAACATATTAATATGTTATAATACCTTGAAAAAGGTTGGCGTTCAGCCAACTGAAATATTGTTAAAATAAATTATATTTTGATCCAATATATACAGTGCGGCAAATAATTTTTAAGACTCGCGCTAGATAAAGGCCAATAGCAGAGCCAGTTATGAAATTGCGCATGCGTATATATATTCGAATCCTCATCTAGCTCGTGGCTTTGTTTCAGCCATTTTGGTTAACTCTTTAAAAACATACAGGCGATTTTTGAAAAGTAAAAATTTTTGTTCGTCGGAATTCTGAGATGGAACAGAGAGCGGTCATTAAATTTAATGCAAAACTTGTTAGAAGTGCATCGGAAACATATATTTTGATGAAGCAAATTTATGGTACGTTATGTTTGAGTAAATCAAATGTTTTCATTTGGCACAAACGTTTTTCGGATGGAAGAAATACGCTAGAAGATGATAAGCATACTGGACGACCAAGTTCTTCAAAGACACCAGAAAGTATAGAAAAAGTGCGAGAATTTGTTGAAAACAATGATGGCAGAGGTTTTACACATCAACAAAGAAACGATTCGAACCATTCTGCATGAATATTTAGGTAAAACTAAAGTCTGTATTAAATTTGTTCCACACACTTTAACGGGCGAGCAGAAATCAGTGTGAATTGCACATTGCAGGGACATCATTTCTGCCTATGAAAATAATTCAAACTTCATGAAATCAATTGTTACGGGTGATGAAACATGGTGTTTTCAGTATGACCCAAAGACAAAGCGCCAAAGTGCCGAATAGAAGTCAAAAAACTCTCCACAAGCCAAAAAAACGCGAAAAGTGCCATCAAAAATCAAAACAATGCTGATTACCTTTTTCGATATTAGAGGTATTATCCACAAAGAATTTGTTCCCGCTGGACAAACCATTACTGGAGAGTATTTTTTAAACGTTTTGAAACGTTTGATTGCTAGAAATCGTCGCATTCGTGCAGAATATCGCGATGAAGACAGTTGGTGTTTGCTGCATGATAATGCACCGAGTCACTCATCACTCACTGTTCGTCGCTTTTTGACCAAAAATAACGTCTGTGTGTTGAATCATCCTCCGTACTCGCCTGATTTAGCACAATGTGACTTTTATTTATTCCCAAAAATAAAATTGAAGTTAAAAGGTTGCTTTTTTTATTATATCCCGACCATCCAGACAGCTGCGACGAGCACTTTGGAGGCAATTCCTCAAAGTGGCCTGCAAGAGGCATTTAATTCCTTTTTAAATCGTTGTAACATATGTATTGAATCCGGAGGGGATTATTTTGAATAAAAAAATAGTAGAAATTGAATTAGCTTGTTTCTTTTTTATTTTACAAACCCATTCTTAAAAATTATTTGCCACACTGTATATGCCTTTTTAATTGAAGATTTATTTATGGATTGCTCTATTTTCAAAATATATACATAGATATATTTAATAGAAATGCGTGGATAATGATTTTGAAAGCAAATTACTTAACAGATAAATTTATATATATTTTATTTATAACAAATTTTGCTTTTGATTCCAAAGAGATTTCAGATAAGAACCTGAATATTTGGTTTTCTTCCTTCTTTTAAATCTTGAATAATCAATGAAGTATTCAAGTCGTTTCTTCCAACAGTTTTCCCGACCAGCCAGATGTCTAAAATTTTGTACACCTGAAATGGTAGTTGGACTGAGCAAATTTTCAAAATTCAAGACTTCCATGTGGTCTGGAAAGCATATTATAATTTAAATATAAAATTTGAAAGGCAATTCTGAAATTAGTCCGTTCCCCAGACCATTCTGACAAGCCAAAAGTCTGAAAATTTGTCAGCCTGAATTGTCATCAGGTTCGAATAAGTGTACAAAGTTTTAGACTTATGCGTGATGATTGATTATAAAATTGGAAGACAGACAGAAATGAAGCAAGTTAAATAAAATATTTGAAAAAAAAATCGTTTTCACTGGGGATCAGGTCTTAAATAGAATTTAAACAAAGTCTTCAGACTCAAAATCACGGTAAAAAATCTCACACCAAAAAGGAAGAGAGCAGACACACTATTTATTTATTTCGTCTCAATTTACAGGTGTTACATTCGAGCACAGCTCGCGAGTCACCTTGTCCTGGCTATTTACACATGGCGAGTTGGTGGAGTAGAGGTGGTCCCCCTGGACCTTGCAGGAGGGCAGCTGTTTGGCGATGAGCTCTTAACTAAGCGTCAGGGCCTGGTCGTCGGAATCGGGGATTGATATCTCCTTTATTTTGTAGAATATATTGTATGGTTGGATTATTTGAATTTTGCATTTGAAGGTATAATTTATTAACGGAAGTTTAGTACATATCTTCTAGATAGGGTTGGTTCAAGTCCTCCTTCAGTATCTTGTTTGATAGGTTGAATGGAGCTCCTATACTTGTCCGAAGGCAGATTCTCGTGAATGCGTTTATCCTATTTTTGTCTGTGGTTGTAATATATTTGCACCAAACTGGGAGTGCGTATGTTACTATCGGGAGGATACAACTTCTGTATAGAGTAAACTTTTGTTTTGTATTCAATTTGCTTCTATAGTTGAAAAGGCTTGATAATGCTATTTTTGCTTTCTTTGTGATATTTTTGACATGCATGTTGAATTTCAACTTGGAGTCTATGGTAACTCCAAGATATTTAACGCTGCCGGTCCGCTGGTGACTGTAGCCTTGGTGCACCTATCGGCGTTGTGGCCGTAGCCACAGTAGCGGTAGCAGACGCGGACAGACTCCTCGTAGTTCAGGATCACTTGTCCCACAATGATCCTGCCGCGTCTTCCAATGCCTTGTAGGAAGTCAAGTCCTGCTCAATAAAGGCCGTGCAGGTGCCATTTCTGGTCGGAGATCTGTGTGCCACTCAGACAGACTTGTCTCCAGGAAGCTGGCTGAGGGCATCGGTCGAAAGGAAGGTCTTGACAATGTCCTCATCCGCGGTTTCCGCCTCCACGTTGAAGAGGCAGATTCTTGGGAAGAATTGCCTCAGTTCCCGGACTTTCAGGCCTTGGGGTTGTTGTCCAGGGCAGAGCTGACAGCAGGAATGGCCTCTGGAGTGTTGGAGTGCAGCACCAGTTTTCCCCTGGTGCGCAAAGACGCCCAGACGCCTTGGGGCAGTGTGTGGGCAGCGCGGACAGCTTTGAGGATGTCCCGCGGGTCAGTCAGCGGGTTATCAGCAATAACCACGATGTGGGCCGCAGATTTCTCCCCATTGAGGGTGCCTTTGGCAACAGCAGGCTTGGGGGCGCGGGAAGATGCAGGCTTGACTGGAACCAGCGGTTTGTTCCTCTTAGCGGGCGGGTTTGACGCCTCTGGCTGTTTCCTCTTGGTTAGAGCAGGATCTAGCTTCTAGGGAGCAGGTGCTGCCACAGGGACAGCAGCTGGAGCGGGGGTGGCAGGCTTGATGAGCTCGGTCTGAGCGCTAGAATCCTTGCAGGTGGGAACAGGGCTAGTTTGAGTGGTTTGGCAGGTTTTCTTGGGCATTTGGGAATCCATGATTTCATCCAGCTCCATGAAGTCATTCACGGTGCCCGCGAGGTTCTTTACATCCCTAACTAGGTACTTGATTATTTCTGTTCGCTGCACAATGAAGCAAACAAGGTCCAGGTGAAGAGCTGCTAGGGAGGGCTGGCCGAGAGATTGCAGGACTTGGTAGTTGCGGGAGATGACCATGTTGTCTTCTTCAACAAGAGCCGCGATGTCAACCGAGGGTTGAGAGGGCTTGTTGGCTTTCTTCTTCTTCTTCTTCTTGCAGGAATCCATGGCGGGAGGACCACACTAACTAACAAACGACATTATTTATATACTGAGAAAAACACCACGTAGTATCAAATCACTGGTCGAAAAATAATATTTATATTATTGTCAATTGTAGAAATGTTGAAGAATTGTAAATTTGAACATATATATATTGATGAGCTGCCTGTCCGGCTATACAGGAACCAATCATGTAGAAAATCCTGAGAGGTAGCTTGGCCTTGTAAAATTTGTTTGTCCACAGTCGATGGTGTCCTGACGTTATAAAGAGGCCACTGTAGGATCCCAGAAGCATTGCTATACACATAATCAGCATGTTAATTTCAACTTTCGCCACGAAGGAAATAGAACAGCTTTTCCCTTAAATAGTTCTTGAAATTAAAGATATTTCGGCCAGTAAATATTTTTATTACCTTGACGTTTCGACAAAAATCTTTTGTTCTCGGCAAGGCGTTGAAAATTAATTAACGCTGTTGACTTTGCTTAGTATTATTAATGAAACTGATTCCAATAAAAATTAATTAAACATTATATTTATTTATTAACAAGAGAGAGATATAATCTAAAAGGGAAACTTATGTTGAAACAAAGGAACTCTTTTTTCTTGTTTTTTAGCGCCTATTTACCCGTGAGCTTACACACACTCTGTGGTAACAAATAATTAAAATATGTACAACACACGCTCCCCTGTGTGTAAGCCCTAATCAGCAAGTCCAAGGCTATCTGCACTTTCCGTAGTTTGTCCTTAGGTAGACTCTTCGTTAGTATATCCGCCTCCATGTCTTCACTTTTAGTGTATTCCAGCTTGATTCCATTTTGAATTTCCTCTTTCACAAAATAATACTTTCGGTTTATGTGCTTTGTTCGTGAAGTAATTTTGTCAGATTGTATCCAGTTTATTGCAGCCTGGCTGTCACTTTTCAAGGTAATTGGGAAAGTTAAATTTTCACAAAGTTCTTCTAGTAATCCCTTTAACCATAATACTTCTGAAATGCCTTCACATATTGAAATAAGTTCTGCTTCACATGTAGACAAGGCTATAAATTTTGCTTTCTACTTCTCCAGTTTATTAAGTTGTTGCCAAGTTTGACTGTATAGCCTGAATAGGATTTTGCGTCTCGGGTTGTGCACCAGCTCGCATCAGTACTTATTGTGATATTGTTGTCTTTTGACTTATATGCCAACATTTTATTTATTGTTCCCTTCAGATATCTATAAATCCTTTTAACTCCAGTTAAGTGTATTTCTCTTGGATCATTACTTTACTGTGATAAATTGCTGACGTTGAAGGATTTGTCCGGTCGAGTACCCGTAGAAAGGTACATTAGTGATCCAATCATTTCCTGGTATACAGTTTTATCTACTGGCTTAGAGTCCAAATATTCATCCAAATTTTGATTTTGATCTCCAGGTGTCTGCACACTGTTGCATTCTTCCAGTCCAAATCTGTGAAGAATTGTATCAATATAATGAGTCTGAGATAGATAAAATCCATCTTCTTCCCTTTTTATTTCAATTCCAATAAATGGTTCGCTATCTTTCTTTTCTGTTAGAGTAACATATTTTTCTATTTCTGAGGCTAGGTTGTCATTAATTTCCTTACTAGTTCCAGCAATGATGAGATCATCTACATATAGACCCAGTATTGCATACTCTTCTCCTCTCTGGAGTTTATAGACACATGGATCACATTTGGTTCTAATCATTCCCAACTGGTATAAAATTTCATTGATCTTTTTGTTCCAACATTTTCCTGATTGTGGTAGACCATACAGGCTTTTTTCCAATTTACACACTTTGTTTTCTTCTCCTTTTTGTATAAAACCATCTGGTTGTCTCATGTATACTGTCTCTTTTAACTCACCATAGAGATAAGCTGTCTTCACATCATAAGTCTTTATGGATAAATTCTGTTGTGTTGCAAGAGCTACTATTGTTCGCAAGCTTTCCTTTTTGAGTACAGGTGAAAAGATTCCTTATAGTCCACACCATATCTTTGATTGCATCCAACAGCAACCAGTCTAGCCTTTCGTTTATATATGCCGTCACTTGGTGTTTTCTTCGTACTGTAGACCCATTTACTATTGATGACTTTCATACCATTTCCCCTTGGTACTAGTGTCCATACTTTATGTTTCTCTATCTCACTGAGCTCATTTTCCATTGCTTTGTGCCATTCATTTCTTTCTCCACTATCCATTGCTTCTTTAAAGTTCTCCGGAATATAATGATCAATTTCCATAATTAAGTTTGCATCATTCCTATCCTTTATTCTTTGTGAGCGTCGGACTCCTTCTTCAATCAATTTCCTTTCTTGTTCTTCAAGTCTTGCTTTGTGCCGTTCTTCTAAGATGCTCTTTGTTTCTCCTTTCTTTCTTCCACCTTTTACACATCTTTCCTGTATCGGTTCAGTTTGTGATGAGTCATTTTCACAGTCACCACCTAGTTTTACTGAAGTATCCTCCTGAGACTTCATTTTACTCTCTGTGACAGGATTGTCTTCTTTCAAGATAAGAAAGTCTTCAGCAACTATTTCTTCACAATTTCCTTTATAGGTCAAATTATCACAATTAGTATCTTCCTGAATATCATTTGCATAATCAATTCCTCTCTTATCTTCACTAAATTTTACTGATCTGACTTCATGGATTCTCTTTGTCATTATATCATATATTCTGTAGGCTTTTCTTTTAATGGAATAACCAATAAATATTCCCTTTCTACTGTAGCGGCTCCCAAATATTAACTTTTCCTATTTTCATTATAAGTTTTAATTTGTCTAATAACTATTCAATTCAAATATTAAAATTATTCATCTTATAAATATATAATGCTTATAAAATATACTTTATTAAAATTATATGAATTAACATTAATATCATATTAATTGTTGCCATATCAATATAATAAAATAATTATACATCATTCTAAATATAAATCATAAATAATAGGAAATGTAAATATTTATCTATAATATATCAAGCATATATGTCTAACATTATATAATCTAGAATTGATATTTGACCACACACACAGATATAAAAAATAACTTCAACATGTAATAATACAACAATGCAACCCCTTCTGATAATTTGTATTAAATAAATGTAATTAAAGGTTTATTTTACAATAAATAATTTGTTATCTGACTCCGCCTAGAATTCCATGCCACCCACACTACCCTTTGGTGAAAACTTGTTTCTTCTTGGTTTGCTCTCAAGCCATGTGTCAAACATCCAAATATTCGAATGTGTTTGACCGATGGTTTCCTGCCATTCCATCTCTGCATAGGTGTATTTTGCTTGATAGATCTTTGGGGTGTACAATTCTTAATGTATGCAGCTGTAGTAATTGCCTCTGCCCAAAACATCATGGATAATTTTGAGTCAATTAGTAAGGTTCTCGCTGTATCTATAAGAGTCCTATTCACTCTCTCTGCGACTCCATTACTTTGTGGTGAGTATGTGGTGGTAAGTTGGTGATGGATCCCACTTCTCTTGAAAAGTCCTTCAAATCTAGAGTTACAAAATTAAGTTCCATTGTCCGTTCTTACATATTTTATTCTAAGACTTAATTCGTTTTCAGCTCTTGCTTTAAATTCTTCAAATCTTTCAAAGGTCTCATCTTTTGATCTCGGGAAATATACAAAGATTCTTCTACTGTAATCATCTACTATAAAAAGGAAATACTTAGATCCTCCTAACGATTGACATGGCATTGGTCCACATAAATCCATATGAATCAACTGCAGGGGCTTAACTGTATAATTTTCTGTAATATTATATGGCTTCTGCACCAGTTTTCCCATTATGCATGCTTCGCACTCTGGTAACCTTTCGAATTTTAGATCCAATCCTCTTACAATATGTCCTTGAATCTTTTTTTTTCATGTATTCTTCATTTATATGATTTAATCTTTTATGCCATAAACTTATATTGCTATTTTTATTTGATAAATGTGTATTTATAACCATGACATTTTCATTTTTTGCTATTGGTACATTTCTTTGTTTTGTTTCCATCATAAACATTCTATCTTTAATATATTCTTCAGCAACTAAATCATTCCCTTCATTATAAATTTTTGCTCCATCCTTATTGAAAATAACTGAATTTCCCTTGTTGACTAATTCGTATACTGACAAGAAATTATTCCTTAAACTTGGTACATGTAAGATATCTTTGATGTGAATATTTTCTTGGCCTTCACTTGTGCATGTAGTAAGTCTCATATCTTCTTTTGCTATGGCTTGGGTAGTTTTGCCCTTCTCAGCTAGGTTGATTTCACTTTCATAATCTACCACATTTTCCATCAAAGTTAGGTTTGGGGTTAAATGTGCGGTGCATCCTGAATCTATACACTATATTTGTCTATCATTTCTCTCATCTGGTGAATCTTCAAATTATTTTACATATGTTTCAAATGCTTGCTCATTAATTCCACTTTTCATAGTATCCACTAGGTTACTTGAATGTTCCCTACTGTATTTGTGATTTCTATCACCAGGATTCCATTTCTTTTGGTATCCTTGTTTCTGTTTATCTCGAAACCAGCAATCATTAGCTAGATGTCCCTTTTTATTACAAACAAAACATCTTTTTGGCTGAAATTGTTGGACTTTTCTATTTTTAATTCTGTATGCTTGTTCATGCCCATTCTCAACCGATTGATTTAATCTCATATTTCTTCTTGACTCCTCTTCTCTCAGAGTTTGTTGAATCTCTTCAATTGTTGCCTCTCTCTTTGATCGTAAGACAATAGCAATATTTTCATACCTTGGATGTATGCCTCTGACAATATGAAATGAAAGTTCTCTTGGGGGAAATTGATGCCCTAATGATGAACTTCTAGCAGCAATATTTTTGCCCTTGTTATATATTCATCTACAGTTTCATTATCTTTCATTCTAATGTCCTTTAATTCTAAGCCTATATCAATAATTTTATCTTCCAAATTGCCTGTGTATGTTTTTCTCAGTGAGTCCCATACTTTCTTAGCATTTGTTTCTCCTATGAACATTCCAGCTTGTTCATTTGTCAACGTAGTGATGATTATCCCAAAAGCTTCATCATTTTTATCACTCCAAATCTCCCAAGAACTTTTGTCTTCCATATCAGGTTCTGGATCTGAAATTACACATTTAAATAATTTTCTTCCTCTCAGAACTGCGCCGATTTCCAACGCCCATATTTGATAATTATTTCCTGTTAATGGTTCAATTTTTGTTTGGGATAAAACATTATATTCAGCCATTTTCGTCTTTTGAGCTAATATAAACAAACCAATATATAATTTAAAACAAATATATATTTTAAATTTATTTAAATATTGGGTAGCTTTTAAACATGCAATATATAGATATAATTTAACTTAATCTATATAAATACCTTTAATCTTCTTATAAGTGCTTCAGTTTACCGATCAGAATAAACTTCTTGCTTAATCTTCAGATTGAATATTTTCGTTTTTGAGCTTTATATCAAATAAACCACGCTCTGCTACCAATTGTTGACTTTGCTTAGTATTATTAATGAAACTGATTCCAATAATTATTAATTAAACATTATATTTATTGATTAACAAGAGAGAGATATAATCTAAAAGGGAAACTTATGTTGAAACAAAGGAACTCTTTAAGTAGAACTGCTCTTCACTGAAGGTTAATAACGAGTTTACAAAGTGGGAAGAGGAGCTTCTTTTTATTGGCATGCACACAAGCTTTCGGACATATCGTCCTTCATGTGTTACCTGATGAAGGACGATATGTCCGAAAGCTTGTGTGCATGCCAATAAAAAGAAGCTCCTCTTCCCACTTTGTAAACTCGTTATTAAAGGAACTCTTTTTTCTTGTTTTTTAGCGCCTATTTACCCGTGAGCTTACACACACTCTGTGGTAACAAATAATTAAAATATGTACAACAAACGCCTTGCCAAATGTTTGTTTACTCCTGACGAGGACAATATATTTTTGTCGAAACGTCGAGGTAATAAAAATATTTACTTGCCGAAGTACGTATATTAACAAAAGTTCTCAAGAACGTGAATACCTCTATATAGGGGGAATGCTATATCATGTTTGATTTAAATTATGCAAAAACAAATTATCTTGCATTTTCAAAAATATATATATATATAAGCATTGTAAACATTCATAATACATTATAATGCGGCTTATGATTGTAGAAACGACATTTGAAAATTATACCGCAAATGTTTCTTTTGAACGAAAAATCGAAATTTATTTTAAGGAGATATAACGATTATTTCTCCTTAAAATAAATTTCGATTTTATAATAAGAATGAGAATTCCTGGACACTTTAATATTCCGTTTATCATTACTCTGCACAATTCATCCTTTCATGCTTAATCCCTAAGGTTAGAAATAATCGTTATTTTTCCTTGAAATAAATTTCGTTTTTCCTTCAAAAGAAACATTTGCGGGATAATTTTCAAATGTCGTTTCTATTGTAAACATTAATTTTAAAATATTTTCCAATGATATATATTTTTGATAGGTTATACTTTAATTTTATTTATTCAACAACACTGCTACTATATGACATCATTTGTAAGTTATATTCAAGGACAGGAATCTCTGGCAGAAGATTCAGAAGTGAAAAACTTTAGACAAGAATTCAAGCCTCAAGAAAATAAATATAACAATTAATTTACAAAGTAATTGTTTCTATTATTATCATATTTGTTCTTGTGTGTAAAAAAAATGAAAATATCGAAACTCGCTCGGGGAATCAAATGAGTGATCTATTAAGCATTAACCTGCTGAAACAATTAAAAAATCATTCAATATCAATCAAACATTTTTAAACAGATAAAAATCAATATGAGATTAGTTTTTATATTTATATAAGATAGATTTATTAATTTTTATAAATTAATATATATAGTCACGACCGTCTGTCGTGGCCTCTGTCACGGATAATATACAATTATCATCGTCATGCGTTCTTAATTCTGTCACTGTTTGCTTTTGGTTCAGTGGTAGAATGCTCGCCTGCCACGCGGGCGACCCGGGTTCGATTCCCGGCCGATGCATTTTTTTTTTTTACAATTTTTAAAACTCATTTATATATTATACAAGAATGACAACCACGGCGCCAATTTATAATTGTAACGAATAGTATTTGAATGAAAGCATTTAATCGGGTAAACCCCGTGCGTTGTAGATTATAAACACAAGGTAATAAGACCACATCCATGATAAGGTACAGTTTGGATTATCTCTATCTCTATCTCTATATATATATATAAAAGTCAATTTCTGTTTGTCTGTCTGTTTCGCGATAAACTCAAAAACTACTGAACCAATTGGTACCAAATTTTGCATGTCGCTTTTTATAAACCCGAGGAAAATTTTTGGCTACAGTTTGCTTAATATTTTTGGCTATTTCTTTTTTTCATTTGAAGAACTTTTTTACGCGGAGTAAATACGAGGCTTACGCGGGGGAGGGAAAGTAACAACACGAGGCCAATTAAGCGACCAATGAGCGTTCTGCATTTCTTTTCAAGTTGCTTGCTTACTTTTTTTAAAATATCTTTTTATACGAGTGTCACTTTTTTTTACAAAAGTATTGAGAGAGAAATTTATATTACTAAGTTAAGGTAAGTTTCAAACAATGCGAAATTTCACACAATTAATAAAAAAACTTTACAAAATTAGCGTTACTGTATGTAAACAATGGCTTTCTTATTTTTAATTAATTTTTGTTCTGGCCTTTGTGTTTTTTTTTTTTTTACAGTCAATATGATAATTCTTAAAATTAAACAAACAATAGTCAATATGCAAAAAGTACAGTAGTGAAAATTTAATATGAAATACTGTCTCATTTAACAGCCAAAACATGTGTTTGTCTAAAATTTATATTGCTAAGTTAAGGTACGTTCACACAATGCAATTAAAAAAAAAACATTACAAAATTAGCTTTACTGTATGTGAACAATGGCTTTCTTACTTTTTTATTAATTTTTGTTCTGGCCTTTGTTTTTTTTTACAGTCAATATAATTATTCTTAAAATTTAATAAACAATAGTCAATATGCAAAAAATACAGTAGTGAAAATTTAATATGAATTACTGTCTCATTTAACAGCCAAAACATGTGTTTGTCTAAAATTTATATTGCTAAGTTAAGGTACGTTCACACAATGCAATTTAAAAAAAAACATTACAAAATTAGCTTTACTGTATGTGAACAATGGCTTTCTTACTTTTTTATTAATTTTTGTTCTGGCCTTTGTTTTTTTTTTTTACAGTCAATATGATTATTCTTAAAATTTAACAAACAATAGTCAATATGCAAAAAATACAGTAGTGAAAATTTAATATGAATTACTGTCTCATTTAACAGCCAAAACATGTGTTTGTCTAAAATTTATATTGCTAAGTTAAGGTACGTTCACACAATGCAATTTAAAAAAAAAAAAAACATTACAAAAATAGCTTTACTGTATGTAAACAATGGCTTTCTTACTTTTTCATTAATTTTTTTTCTGGCCTTTGTTTTTTTTTACAGTCTATATGATAATTCTTAAAATTAAACAAACAATAGTCAATATGCAAAAAATACAGTGGTGATATTTAATATGAATTACTGTCTCATTTAACAGCCAAAACATGTGTTTGTCTAAAATTTATATTGCCAAGTTAAGGTACGTTCACACAATGCAATTTAAAAAAAAATATACAAAATTAGCTTTACTGTATGTGAACAATGGCTTTCTTACTTTTTTATTAATTTTTGTTCTGGCCTTTGTTTTTTTTTTTTTACAGTCAATATGATTATTCTTAAAATTTAACAAACAATAGTCCATATGCAAAAAATACAGTAGTGAAAATTTAATATGAATTACTGTCTCATTTAAGAGCCAAAACATGTGTTTGTCTAAAATTTATATTGCTAAGTTAAGGTACGTTCACACAATGCAATTTAAAAAAAAAACATTACAAAATTAGCTTTACTGTATGTAAACAATGGCTTTCTTACTTTTTCATTAATTTTTGTTCTGGCCTTTGTTTTTTTTTTTACAGTCTATATGATATAATTCTTAAAATTAAACAAACAATAGTCAATATGCAAAAATAACAGTAGTGAAAATTTAATATGAATTACTGTCTCATTTAACAGCCAAAACATGTGTTCGTCTATAATCCATATACCCTTTGGTTTTTATCAGCCTAAAATATTAACATGGCTATTTTGGCATTATTTTTTTTTTAGTATTATTTTTTTTCTGACATGTTGATAGGGCACTACATTTTACAAAGTTACGGTTAGTAAACAATGCAGATATGACAATATTTACAAACTTTTATTACTGTATATAAACAATGGGCTTATGTTTTTTAATTGTTGTAATGGCCTTTGTGTTTTGTTATTCTTTTAAAAAAATCATATGTTTCATTGATAGTTTAAAATTTAGTCTGTTGTTGTCATTTATTTAATTCGCTTGCCATTTCTGTATATTTTGTTTGTGGTAGTTCTATTATGCTGCTTTCTTTTTGTCTACGCAGATATTAGGCTAGGGAAAAAAATAGTTGAGCATTCTAAAGATTGACCGGTTTGACATGTTTTGCCATTAGTTTTTTTAGTTTTGGGTCTGCACTGTTTTCCTTAAAAGCTTTTTTTTAAATATATACAAAAATATTTTTGGTACTGATTGTGCTATTTCTGTTTTTTAGGACATATTTTCAAATTGAATCATCCCATTTGTTTTGCCTCGCAAAAGATCTGCAATTGGAGTAAGAACTCCTGCAGCTCGACGCATGGCTGCCTGAGCTGCTAGAGGCCAAAGTAGCCGCACATTGGAGAATCCCCAACAGTCTTAAGCCCGCCTCCAAGGTCAGTCCCTCAAAATTGCTGGCATTGACTTGGAGCAACCCTGTTTCTCGCATGGGCAATTGTATGTTGCCTGCTCTAGAGTTGGCTCAGGAAGAAATCTTTGTTTTGGCTCCAGAAAATAAGACTTCAAATTTTGTGTATTCTTCTGTGTTGTCATGAATACTTTTTTTTTAATGCTATTGTCATTCATTTTATTCGCTTGCCATTTCTGTATATTTTGTTTGTGGTAGTTCTATTATGCTGCATTCTTTTTGTCTACGCAGATATTAGGCTAGGGAAAAAAATAGTTGAGCATTCTAAAGATTGACCTGTTTGACATGTTTTGTAATTACTTTTTTTAATTTTGGGTCTGCACTGTTTTCCTTAAAAGCTTTTTTTTTAAATATATACAAAAATATTTTTGGTACTGATTGTGCTATTTCTGTTTTTTAGGACATATTTTCAAATTGAATCATCCCATTTGTTTTGCCTCGCAAAAGATCTGCAATTGGAGTAAGAACTCCTGCAGCTCGACGCATGGCTGCCTGAGCTGCTAGAGGCCAAAGTAGCCGCACATTGGAGAATCCCCAACAGTCTCAAGCCCGCCTCCAAGGTCAGTCCCTCAAAATTGCTGGCATTGACTTGGAGCAACCCTGTTTCTCGCATGGGCAATTGTATGTTGCCTGCTCTAGAGTTGGCTCAGGAAGAAATATTTGTTTTGGCTCCAGAAAATAAGACTTCAAATTTTGTGTATTCTTCTGTGTTGTCATGAATAATTTTTTTAATGCTATTTTAGTCTTTTTGTTGTTGTTGTTGTTCGAGTGGTATATTATTTTCATAATTCTTTCTATATACATATATATTTGATGACGAAATATTGATGCACCCCGCCTTTGCAATGGTACCCGTCTCTGTGTTAAAAGATTGTGGCCTCATGTGGCAGAGGCAACCATTTTGACTGGTTGTTTTCAAAATGAAGAGGTTTTTATTCCCCGGATTCCTCTGATTCATGATGATGAACATTCTCCTTTGCATTTTAAAAGATTGCAGTTTCCCATTCGAGTTTCTTTTGCCATGTCGATTAACAAGGCTCAAGGTCAGTCCCTCAAAATTGCTGGCATTGACTTGGAGCAACCCTGTTTCTCGCATGGGCAATTGTATGTTGACTGCTCTAGAGTTGGCTCAGGAAGAAATATTTGTTTTGGCTCCAGAAAATAAGACTTCAAATTTTGTGTATTCTTCTGTGTTGTCATGAATAATTTTTTTTAAATGCTATTTTAGTCTTTTTTTTGTTGTTGTTTGAGTGGTATATTATTTTCATAATTCTTTCTATAAAAGTATATATTTGTATATATTTGAAAGGTAAAATCTCTAGAATTAGAATATTCAAGGACAGTTGAAGATTATTATGATTTATATTAATATTAGTTTTTTTTTTAATTATTTTTCAGAATAACATCTATGAATGTTTGACTGGGGTCTGAAAACTTTAGATTACAGGCTACTGGCTAGGCTTGGTCAATCACGGTCACTCTTATCAAGCAATTTCAATCCTTATCCCTTTTTACCCAAAGAGTGTAATAGACCTACAGAGGATGCACCACTATATATAAGAGTTAACACGCTGGGGCGGGTACCTCGGAGGTTGGGTGGAAAATCTGCCAACTATTTGAACTATGTATTACTTCGGTGTTGCTATTCTATGGCTCTAATACTATTTATTAGTAATGTTCTTTCAGTATGAAGGAAATTGCACTCGGGGGAATTCCCCGGGCGAACCCGGGTCATTCGTCTAGTAGATTATAAACACAAGGTAATAAGACCACATCCATGATAAGGTACAATTTGGATTATAGATTATAAACACAAGGTAATAAGACAACATCCATGATAGGTACAGTTTGGATTATAGATTATAAACACAAGGTAATAAGACCACATCCATGACAAGGCACAATTTGAATTATAGATTATAAACACAAGGTAACAAGACCACATCCATGATAAGGTACAATTTGGATTATAGATTATAAACACAAGGTAACAAGACCACATCCATGATAAGGTACAGTTTGGATTATAGATTATAAACACAAGGTAATAAGACCACATCCATGATAAGGTTCAATTTGGATTATAGATTATAAACACAAGGTAATAAGACCACATCCATGACAAGGCACAATTTGAATTATAGATTATAAACACAAGGTAACAAGACCACATCCATGATAAGGTACAATTTGGATTATAGATTATAAACACAAGGTAATAAGACCACATCCATGACAAGGCACAATTTGAATTATAGATTATAAACACAAGGTAACAAGACCACATCCATGATAAGGTACAGTTTGGATTATAGATTATAAACACAAGGTAATAAGACCACATCCATGATAAGGTACAATTTGGATTATAGATTATAAGCACAAGGTAACAAGACCACATCCATGATAAGGTACAGTTTGGATTATTACTATATATAGTCACGACCGTCTTTCCTCATCGGCCGCCTCTGTCACGGATAATATATAGTTATCATCGTCATGCGTTCTTAATTCTGTCACCGTTTGCTTTTGGTTCAGTGGTAGAATGCTCGCCTGCCACGCGGGCGCCCGGGTTCGATTCTGGCCGATGCATTTTTTTTTTACAATTTTTAAAACTCATTTATATATTATACCGCCCGGGTTTTATCCGAGTGAAAGTTTGCCTAACGAATATTATATATTATGAAGTATAATAAACAATGTTAAAGATTAGTTTTAATTATTAATCAAGATTGTGTGTGAATATGTGAGAAAGATGTAATATCGTTGTTGTTTTCTTGGCCGACTGTTTTACATATGGTGTTATCTTAAAATTGCTTGTTTTGAATATTTTTAGATTGAGTTGAATGAATTGCTGAATTTTTTTTGTATTTATATATAAATAAAATTAACTCTGTTGATTTATTTTGTATTTAATCGATAACAGCGAAGTTACGCATGTTAAAGTTAGGAAAAATATTTTGATGTTAAGCAAAACCTGCTCCATCTCGTTTTACATAAATGTTGAAAATTTGGTCGAAATTGATGCATTGTAACGAAAGATTTTAGCGAACACCACTTATGAAATTTGCATTTTATTAATATAGACAAGAATGACATCCACGGCGCCAATTTATAATTGTAACAAATAGTATTTGAATAAAAGCATTTAATTGGGTAAACCCCGGGCGTTGCCCGGGTCATTCGGCTAGTACAATAATATAAGAGAACTTGATAAACTTGTTATTCAACTAATCATGCTTCATCTCGGGGACAATGTCAGTATGAAGGCAATGTTTCCAATTCCAGTAATGTAGTTGCTTCACAATCTTCAACATCAAGAATTTATTCGCCTTTGTAAAATCAAGTTTTTTAGCCATTGAGAAGCATTTGCAAAGTCAAATTGCACATTCAACACCATTATTGAAACGTTCTTCAATATATTCAGCGTAAATAGGGAAAGTTTCATTGTAGAAAGAAAGGTTTGTCTCTATGGCTTGTCGTAGACTTGTGGCGTCATTAGACAGAAATCCCATTACTTTGTGTTGATCAGTTTCTGTCAAAATCCTGTATGAAGAAATATCAATTTTACCTAAAATTTGACTTTTCATTAATTTTACCTGACTCTGGCAGTAATTCCACCAGTCAGAAAAATCCTTTGGCAAGTTAATATCTTCTGGCTTGTTTATTGTTGGATGCCGAAGGACGAAATACTTTATCATTACTTGTATGATTGACCTATAATTAAGAAAATTATTTTTAACCGCTCTCATTCTTAAAATAATCTCTAAATCTATATCACCAGTATTTCTCAATAATAATTCTAGTGTACTGAGATGTTCATTATGAATTTCATCTTCAAAACTATAATTTACACAGGTTATTGCAGTTGAAATTAATGGTGTTTCTCCTTTTTTATTTCTCAAGTTCGCATCAGCTCCAGCTTCAATAAGAGTCTGTACAATGGTTGCATTCAAATATCTAGCTACTATATGCGGGGGCGTATCTTCAACTTTATTTCTGGAATCTATTATGGCACCTGCCATTATTAATACCTTTGCAATTTCATCACTATCATTATTCAATGTATTCGCTAAAAGAGTGTCGCCATATGGATTTTTCAAATTTATATCTACACCTAGTTTAATCAGGAATGCCAAGACTCTTGAGCCTCTACTCTACATGCTTCTGCTAACAATGGTCCCTCTAATTTAGGACAAATATTGATGTCGGCTCCCGCGTCATATAATATTGTATAATAATGTACCTTATCATGGATGTGGTCTTATTACCTTGTGTTTATAATCTATAATCCAAACTGTACCTTATCATGGATGTGGTCTTGTTACCTTGTGTTTATAATCTATAATTCAAATTGTGCCTTCAAAATTTGCCATGAGTGTGTAGTAAATTGCTGTGCTCCCATTACAATCTTTGGCCTCTACATCGACTCCCCTTTTAAGTAATTCTTTTATAAAGCTTGTATTATATTTCCCTGAAGCAAGCATTAATGGAGTAAGACAGTTACGTATCTTTGCATTACAATCTGCCCCTGATTCAATCAGGTCATAGAATATTTCAAAAAGTTCTTTGATTATAGAAGCATGTAAAACCGTTTCTCCAATTTTATTGCTTGCATTTATATCTGCACCATTGTCTACTAAGAGTCTGTACATGTCATAATTTCTAATCTTTGTAGCCAGGTGAAGTGGGGCATCGTAATCTATAAGAACCACACCCTCATGATTATATTCGGACATCTCTTTAGAGTCAAACTCGACATTTACCTTTACACCTTCTTCTAATAACTTCTTCACTTCTTCTAAGTTTACATTCTTTATTGCTCGGAATAAATTCATATCTGATTCCATTTTAAATAATTCTGTCGTAATTTAGTGTTGGAATGATTTTCAATGATTTCAGTGAATTTATACGAAAATTGTGTATTATTTAATTTTTTACATTTATTTTAAAAAGCATTGAACGAGACCAAGCTATAAAATATGTGATAAATATATATATACTAGACGAATGGCCCGGGCAACGCCCGGGTTTTACCCGAGTGCGTATATATTTTTAAAATGTTTTAATTAAAATACTATTCGTTACAATTATAAATTGGCGCCGTAGATGTCTCTCTTGTGAAACGTCCCGCCCCAAACTGTGTGTTTTGAAAATATAAAAATAAAAATGTGAACGGAAAAATATGTCCAGGGTAGCCTAGTGGTCATGGCATCTGCCCGGTAAGCGGAAGGTCGTGGGTTCGATTCCCATCCCTTGACACTTTTTTATTTTATCCATTCTGACCAAAATCTATCCATGAACTTCACACA
Organism: Cordylochernes scorpioides; assembly: GCA_030710605.1. NCBI lineage: Eukaryota > Metazoa > Arthropoda > Arachnida > Pseudoscorpiones > Chernetidae > Cordylochernes > Cordylochernes scorpioides. Next base: position 42,173,206 of record CP092877.1, on the reverse strand, counting down.
GTGAACTTCACACAGACAGAATAAGGCAATTATATAAGTAGATAATCCAAATTGTGCCTTATCACACACTATTTTTTTATTTGGCCTTATTACCTTGTGTTTATAATCTATGACGTAATGCCGGCGGCGCGCGCATCCGTGACAGAACCGGCCCATGACGGTCGTGACTATATATAGGGATAATAATAATATATAATAATAATAATAATAAAATTTATTTTCCAAAAGGTTACAAGTTTTTCTCTAAAGGTTACAAGTTTTTCTCTACATATTTTTATTTACAACTTCAATAAATGACAACAGTAAAAGTAAACAAAGGTATTTACATTTGCTATCATGACTCCTGGTCAGTGCTGTGGCCCTTGCCGTTATGGTCCCCTGATGTCCTGCAGCTCTCCAGCAGTCTTTCTATGGCCTCTACTAGTGGCTCCTCGATAAGATGGTCCCCTGGCCTTGATCCATTCTTGTCTGTCAGTTCTCCTGTCATCTGCACTAGGTCGTTCTCCTGGATCTCTTCTATGGTCGTCGTATCCCTGTGCTCCATGTCCGGTGTTCCACCTTCCTCGTCATCACATGCCAGCTCCCTACATCGTTCCAACAATCTATCCATGGCTTCCATTTCTTTATTTCTCTGTAACTTATCGTAAGGTTCATTCTTCTTTTCTGTTGAGATAATTTCCATCGTCTTTTTTAGCACCAGGGATTGAATATATGCAAAGTCCCTTTTTCTTATGTTTATTTCCTTCCTGTATTGTTTGTTATATTTGGTTACTATTCAATGTTAAGACTATCGGCACTACTTTTACGGGCATTTTTTCAGTTTGGGCCATTTCCCTCGCCAGTAGCTGGTATTTTCTTTTCTTTGTCAGCTCCGTAGTTTGGATATTGTCTTGGGAGGTAACCCCTATCTCTATGATTGTTATGTCTTTTTTTATTTTTTCATATACTATTATATCAGGTTTGTTAGCTCTGATATTGATATCGCTTATCATTGGCAGGTCCGTTATTATCTTGGCGTATGAATTTTCAATCTTAGTCGTTATTTTGTGGAGCTTTATCTTCTTGTTCTCTGTGAAATTATATTTTCTTGCCAAGTTGAAGTGGACGCATCTCACCACTTTATTATGCCTCTCAGTGTAGTCGTAAGGAAGCAATCTTCCACAGTTTGTAGCAAGGTGGTCCACCGTCCTCTGTACCTTTTCACAGTGAGGGCATTTCAGGTTCTTATCCTTCGGGAACACGTTTCTATCTTGTATGAACATGTAGAATCCTTTATTTTGTGGTGTGTTGTTTCCCGTTTTGAGCCACTGTGAGGATTCTATCATGTCCAATAGCGGTTGGTCTTCATTTTTAAAGAATGTTCTGTGGATTATTTTCTGGCCAATGATTTCTCTTAGATTTTCAATCTGTTTTTCTTTCAGAGTTTTCCTTGTGATGTTTTGGGCTTCTATTTTGTACTTGTTTTCTATAATTAGTTGGATGTGCGTGAGCATTGTGTTTTCGCCCTGTTCACACGCTTTAATGGCTTCCTTTCTTTTTATTGTCTCCCCCCCAAATATATACTTGTAGAGGCTTAGCAGAATTCTTTCGTTTTTTTGGACCAAGTTCACCAATCCTCTTCCCATTTCTTCGCGTTGAAGATATAATCTTTCTTTATTTGCTGGCTTAAGAAAGATTTTGAATTTGCTCAGCGTTGTTCTCACCTTTTGGTCCAACATTTCTAGTTCTCGCTCACTAAACTCCACGATTCCAACGTAGTAGTTTATGAGCGAGAGCGAAAATTCGTTGAAAGCAGCGAAGAGGTTTTTAGCGTTCAGCTTGGTTTCCGCTAAAGATTCCATTCTGGATACTATTTCTCTTTTTATTCTCTCTTTATTTTCTGGGACGACTGCGCTGGTGTTATCCTCTAGAACACCTAAATATTTATATGTTTCTTTTTCTGCCAGTGTCCCAAATTCCTGAATTTCTGTGGAGTTTGTCGCTGTTTTGTCGGGTTGATTTTGAAGCCTATATTATTCAAAAGCTGAGTTGTCTTGTTCGCTAAGAGCTCAAGATCCTTGTCGCTATAGGAAAATATTTTTATGTCGTCTATAAACAATAGGTGATTTATTTTAATTTTTTTCTCTCCCACTCTCATCTCCACTTGGGGACTGTCTTCTTTGTTGAGCTCCCTTGTTATCGGCTCGAGGCACATGACGAAGAATAGAGGTGATAGCCCATCTCCCTGCAATATTCCTCTTTCTATTTTCACTGTTTTGAGGCACTGCTTGCCATAGTACAACTGTGCTTGCCATTTGTCTAGGGCAATTTTTGCGAATTGTTGAATTTCTTTTGGAACTCTTGATGTTTCCAATATCTTAAGCAAGTATTTGTGGTCGATGCTGTCAAAAGCTTTCGCTATGTCGATCCACATGGTTTTCAGTTTATTTGCGTGTTCTTTGCATATAGCTTTGTTCAATAAGACCTGTTCCTTGGCGCCTTGAGTTCGCTGCGTCGTTCCTATCTGATTGATAGACAGATATCGTTCCTTATCTATGTATTTGTTCAGCTTTCTAGATAATATCCGCGTGATTAATTTGTACAGGTTGCTCATGCAACTTATGGGGCGGTAGTTGCTGGGGGTGTTCTCTCCTCCTTTAGGAAACAAGAAGGTTTTTGCAGTAAGCATCCAATCTGGAATTGTTTCTGGATTCCTTATAGCTTGAACAACGGCTTTATATAGATCTTCGTGTAGCGGGGTCAATTTTTTAATAAAGAAATTATAAATTTTATCTATACCGCCTGCTTTCCAATTTGGCAAATTTTTCAATGTTTCCTCGAATTCTTCTTTTGTTATTTCTATTTGCTCGATAGGTTTGTTTGTTTTCTCAATATTCTGGATGAGGTATTCCGGAATATCGAGGTCTTGATTCTTCGCCCAAGTTTTGGACCAGAAATTTGTTAAATCTTCTTCATTAATGGGGCCTTCATTTGCTTTTTGTGACTTTAATTTTCTGTAAAATGCTCCCCTATTCAGTTCAAACATATAATTTGTCTTATTAAATTCACTTCTTTTTTCTGATACCTCTATTCTTTTCTGTATTACTTCATTTCTTGGTTTATTTTTTCTTGAACTATTTTTAAATCTGATATTTTCCTGGGGTCGCTTCTATATTTCTTGGCTACTTGTTTTACCATGTGGTTTTCTTTGCTGTTCATTTTTCCAGATTCTATTCGTTTTTCAATTATTTTCATCATATTTTCTTTCTCTTGGATTGATTTGTTCAATGGATATTTCCAGTCCCCCGCTCTTTGCGGCTTTTTGGTTAACTGTTCATATGCCATTTGCGCTGCATAAATAATTTTGCTGATTTTTTCCAAGTTCAGATTCCCCATTAGGTTTTCCTCAATGTAATTGTTAATTTCCTCTAGAATATGCTTTTTATATTTTACGTATGGGATTTTGAACGTCGATGTCCACTCATTAACTGGTTTGTTCGAGCATTCTTCTGTCGCTTTCTCCATTGCCCTTGTTACTCTCAGCCGCAATTCTATGTTTACTGGGTTATCGCTGTTTGCCTCTTCATTTGTTTCTTTTTCCTTATCTGGTTGGCTTACTAGTTCTGATGAATCCCTATCTTCCCTTTCGTTTGTTCTCTCACCTTCCTCTTGGCCTATTTGGTTATTGGTGATTTCACTATCGCAAGTTCTACACTCACTGGTTTGCTCGCCGTTGTCTGGAACATTTGAGGTACTTTCTCTTTCGTCTTCTTCCTGGCTTTGGCTTACAACAGGTGCAGATCCGTTGGATGTCCCTCTGTATTCATTGACGATATCTATGTATCTTTCGTCCTTGATAAGCTTGTAAACCTTTATTCTTAGAGTACCAAGATTTATTGCGCGTCCAAATCGGCTTTTTCGGTATTCTTCTTGGATTTTAGGCCAAGAATTTCTTCCTGCCCTTCCCTTTCTATCGGCATATTTATAAAATGATTGGATAAGAAAGATATTCTCACTTCTCTCTATATCTTCATCTGACTGGCTGGAGTGACCATTCTGCCTCATAATAATAATAATAATAATGATAATGATCATAATGATGATGCGCGCGCATCCGTGACAGAACCGGCCCATGACGGTCATGACTATATATAGGGATAATAATAATTATTATTATTTTATCATTAGATAATGATAATGATCATAATGATGATGCGCGCGCATCCGTGACATGAGGAATTAAGGACAGCGATGAGGAAAGACGGTCGTGACTATATATGTTGATAATAATAATAATAATAATATAATAATAATTATTATTATTATTATCATTAGATAATGATAATGATCATAATGATGATGCGCGCGCATCCGTGACATGAGGAATTGAGGACAGCGATGAGGAAAGACTGTCGTGACTATATATAGGGATAATAATAATAATAATAATATAATAATAATTATTATTATTATTATCATTAGATAATGATAATGATCATAATGATGATTCGCGCGCATCCGTGACATGAGGAATTGAGGACAGCGATGAGGAAAGACGGTCGTGACTATATATGTTGACTAGACGAATGACCCGGGCAACGCCCGTGTTTTACCCGATTGAATGTTTTTATTCCAATACTATTTGTTACAATTATAAATTGGAGTCGTGGATGTCACTCTTGTGAAACGTCCCGCTCCAAACTTTACATGTACATTAGGTCAGCTGGTATTACCCCTCATTTTCACCCCTAGAGGCGCGAGCGAATTGACTTTTTGTAAATATACATAATTATAAAGATAGAAGCTTCTATAGAAGATAATGATCATAATGATGATGCGCGCGCATCCGTGACAGCGATGAGGAATTGAGGAAAGACGGTCGTGACTATATATTAACGAATGACCCGGGCAACGCCCGTGTTTTACCCGATTGAATGTTTTTATTCAAATACTATTTGTTACAATTATAAATTGGAGCCGTGGATGTCACTCTTGTGAAACGTCCCGCTTCAAACTTTACATGTACATTAGGTCAGCTGGTATTACCCCTCATTTTCACCGCTAGAGGCGCGAGCGAATTGACTTTTTGTAAATATACATAATTATAAAGATAGAAGCTTCTATAGAAGATAATGATCATAATGATGATGCGCGCGCATCCGTGACAGCGATGAGGAATTGAGGAAAGACGGTCGTGACTATATATTAATAATAATAATAATAATATAATAATAATTATTATTATTATTATCATTAGATAATAATAATGATCATAATGATGATGCGCGCGCATCCGTGACATGAGGAATTGAGGAATTGATTGAGGAGGAAAGACGGTCGTGACTATATATGTTGATGATAATAAAATAATAAAATAATAATAATAATATAATAATAATAATTATTATTATTATTATTAGATAATGATAATGATCATAATGATGATGCGCGCGCATCCGTGACATGAGGAATTGAGGACAGCGATGAGGAAAGACGGTCGTGACTATATATAGGGATAATGATAATAAAATAATAATAATATAATAATAATAATTATTATTATTATCATTAGATAATGATAATGATCGTAATGATGATGCGCGCGCATCCGTGACATGAGGAATTGAGGAAAGACGGTCGTGACTATATATGTTGATAATAATAATATAATAATAATTATTATTATCATTAGATAATGATAATGATCATAAAGATGATGCGCGCGCATCCGTGACATGAGGAATTGAGGAATTGTTGACGGTGGAAAGACGGTCGTGACTATATATGTTGATAATAATAATAATAATAATATAATAATAATAATTATTATTATTATTATCCTTAGATAATGATAATGATCATAATGATGATGCGCGCGCATCCGTGACATGAGGAATTGAGGACAGCGATGAGGAAAGACGGTCGTGACTATATATGTTGATAATAATAATAATATAATAATTATTATTATTATCATTAGATAATGATAATGATCATAATGATGATGCGCGCGTATCCGTGACATGAGGAATTGAGGACAGCGATGAGGAAAGACGGTCGTGACAATATATAGGAATATATATATATATACAAATATATATTAAATCTGTTTTGATTTATTAATTTTTTTATTTATTGTTACAAAAGCACGAAGTCCAAAGGACTATTGTGCTGTGCTAGTATTATTTACCTATATATGATTAATTATTTACACGATGGATTAGTATTGTTTTGTAAATTATTGTACAAATAGTTCTAAACTTAACAAAGTTCTCATAAGATAGAGTATATACACAAAGAGAATTTGGCAATGTTTCAAAGTATCTACATACAATTTGATTAGTCAGAGGGCAAGTTAAAAGTAGATGTTCTGGTGATTCAACATCTAAGCGGCATTCACATGTTGGATCATTGATAGCATTCAGTTTGAATAGGATACTTGAGAAGGATCCTTTGCCAGTTAATAATAAAGTAGTGAATTTATCAGGAGAAATGAAATTTGGGACAGCAATTGGAAAGAATTTCTTGAACAGTTCATTAGATTGAGAAAGATAAAACTTAAATTTTAGATCCAGATATAGTTTGTTCAATTCTTTTTGAAGGGGTTTTTTGAGTGTTCGATTGTGAATATATATATATAAATGACCAAAAATGATTTGACAACTCTGATTTTGTTCTTCTAACTCGTAACTTGTAAACAAGACGTTTATAATATATTTTTGTTCTTTTCCTGTTTTTAAATTGGATCTTAAATAAAATAATGATATAAAAAAGGATTTATCTTTTTAATTCAACCCAAATTAACACAATTGGCAGCAGAGTCCGTGGTTTATTGAATATTGTAATAAAAGGAAATAATAGCAGACGACTTAAGCCGAATTGGTATTTATGCGTAAAGCAAAATACATTTTGTTGTCTAGTAAAATCTTCAACAAAATATTGTTTTTTTCCTTTTTAATATTCAATATAAACTAAAATTGTTGGAAAATAAAATGAACGAAACACCAATTGCAAAATTTGATGGTGATAATTTTCCAAGTTGGATATATAGGGTTGAATCGATTTTAGAAAGCAAAGATTTGATCAAAATTTTGATTGAAGATCCTCCAGTAGAAGAATAAGAAAGACAAAAATGGAAAATAAAAGACTCACAAGCAAAAGGTATTATAACTTGTGCCATGACAGATTCTCAGGTTTCATTAATTCTCACATGTAAAACATCAAAACAAAATGGGCATCCTTAACCAAAATATATGAAGGAGACATTTAAAAGAAAAGTATTGAGGCACGGAATAATGTTTCTCGTCTTCGGATGTATCCTGAAGAAAGTTGGAAAGACTACCTTCATATAGATCAGAAAAATTATTAGAAAATGCCAGAATTATGGGAGCCACCATAGATGATGAAGAATTTATCTATTCGGTAATTAAAGGCCTGCCACAAAAATACAATATTATTGCCATGCAAATAAATACTATGAATAATCCTATACTTTCAGATATTAAATCCCAGTTTTCCCTGTATCAAGGAAGGTACCATGAGAAAGATTTTTCATCCTCATCTGCATATAAAGCATCACAAAGTGAATCAAAGAAATTTTATCCAAAAAATAAATTTAAATATAAACTTGAGTGTTATATCTGTAACAAAATAGGACACAAAGCTAATGACTGCTGGCATAATCCAAAATATAAAGGCAATAATAATAGAAGAGAAGATCTTAATAAACCCAGCACAAGTGGCTATAAACCTAAATTTGGAAATCAGCAGAAACAAACTGGAAATTCACATAATGAAAAGGCAGCAAATTGTCTGATAGCCAAAAATCAAGATAAGAGTGAACAGGAATGGATAATTGATAGTGGTGCTACAAGCCATATGACATCCTGTTTTAAACTTTTAAAAGTTTAGAAAATAAGGAAAAGAAAATAATCCTTGCTGATGACACTCGAATTGAATCCAAAGCTATAGGAAATGTGAAAATCAAAACAAAAGAAGAACATTTTCTTATCCTCAAAGATGTACTATTTATTCCACAAATCAAAGGAAATTTGTTGTCTGTAGGAAAATTAGTACAAGACTACCAAAGAATAATTTTTAGCAAAGACAAATGTACTATAATAGATTTCAAGGATCAAGTCATATTGGAAGCTCCAAAAATTGATGATTTTTATATAATAAACTCCTCTGGTTCAAGGGATGAAGAAGATAAAGTCTTCAAAGTTAATTCGGATATTTGGCTTAAAAGATTGGGCCACCCTAATGAAAATTACATGACTATAATGAAAAACAAAAACTTAGTATACAAATTTGATTGCATATCTAAAGAAGACTTAAATGATTGCATTACATGTATTAAATCTAAATACTCAAGAAAACCTTTTAAAAGAATTGAAAAAATTCAAACCTCACAATCATTAGAACTTTTGCATATTGATTTAATTAGATAATAAATGGCATATATTGGATTTAATAAAATATTTATTTTGCCAATATTTCGGCTGGCTGAACGCCAACTTTTATCGAGGCATTACATTTTTGTATACACAAACTCAGCGCCGCATAGTGTTATAATATCACAGTTGAAATCAATTAAAATACAGAGTAGGTGGAAGAAAATTTGTGTATGAAAAAATTATTATAAAAAATGCAATCAAAAATGTAAAATATCTTAAAATATAAAAGGAAAAAAAGTTCTATCTTATATTTAAAAAATTGTAATATAAGTACATAAAATAATTCATTAATAACTCATAAAGAGATAAATGTAAAAATGTGTGTATCTATTAAAACATTTGAAAATAAATTTTAAATGATTTAAACAATAAACTGTAAGAACCTTATAAAAAGTTTTTAAAAATGTGGGTATTTAAAAAATTCATTTCAAAATTTAGGAGATCGATTTATAAATAAGTAAGAAATATTTTATAAAAATGCATTAAAATGGAAGTTAAAACAATTTAGGATGAATAAATGAGAAAATAAGTTTAAAAATGGAAACTAAAAAGTTTAAATTATTGCATGTAAAATGTTATATATTTAATGTATCAAAACTTTTGCGTTTTGAAGCGATAAATGTAAAAATAATTAAACAAGTGGCATGTATTAATTACAGGTAATTACTAATGTGTGAAATATAATTTAAGAAATCGCGGGTATTACAACAAAATATAAAGTAAAATAAAGTAAAAAAATAAAAGAGCAAAGTTAAGAAATTTTTTTTTTTTTTTTTTTTTATAAAAAAAAAAAAAAAAAAAAAAAATTTCTTAACTTTGCTCTTTTATTTTTTTACTTTATTTTACTTTATATTTTGTTGTAATACCCGCGATTTCTTAAATTATATTTCACACATTAGTAATTACCTGTAATTAATACATGCCACTTGTTTAATTATTTTTACATTTATCGCTTCAAAACGCAAAAGTTTTGATACATTAAATATATAACATTTTACATGCAATAATTTAAACTTTTTAGTTTCCATTTTTAAACTTATTTTCTCATTTATTCATCCTAAATTGTTTTAACTTCCATTTTAATGCATTTTTATAAAATATTTCTTACTTATTTATAAATCGATCTCCTAAATTTTGAAATGAATTTTTTAAATACCCACATTTTTAAAAACTTTTTATAAGGTTCTTACAGTTTATTGTTTAAATCATTTAAAATTTATTTTCAAATGTTTTAATAGATACACACATTTTTACATTTATCTCTTTATGAGTTATTAATGAATTATTTTATGTACTTATATTACAATTTTTTAAATATAAGATAGAACTTTTTTTCCTTTTATATTTTAAGATATTTTACATTTTTGATTGCATTTTTTATAATAATTTTTTCATACACAAATTTTCTTCCACCTACTCTGTATTTTAATTGATTTCAACTGTGATATTATAACACTATGCGGCGCTGAGTTTGTGTATACAAAAATGTAATGCCTCGATAAAGGTTGGCGTTCAGCCAGCCGAAATATTGGCAAAATAAATATTTTATTAAATCCAATATATGCCATTTATTATCTAATGAATTAAGTATGGATTGCTCTATTTTCAAAATTGATTTAATTGGGCCCATAAAAGAAGAATCTATTGGTAAAGCAAGATTTAATTCTTACTATAGTAGATGACTATTCAAGGAAATTATTCACTAGATTCTTAAAAGCAAAATCAGAAACTCAAGAAATACTTAAAGAATTTATAGAATATACAGAGAACACCACCAATAAAAGGATTAAAAAATTCAGGAGTGATAATGGTACTGAATTCAACAACCAAGAATTGGAATCCTATCTGAAAAGGAAAGGAATAGAACATCAAAGAACTACCTTTTTTTCCCCTGCTCAAAATGGAAGATGTGAAAGAGCTAACAGAAGCCTGATAGAAGGAACAAGAGCCCTATTAATAGAATCTGGATTACGAATAAAGTTTTGATAAAGAAAGAAAAATCAAAGATAAGGAGGATAAGTTTCTTTTATGAACAAATGATCAAGCTTTCGGGCACAAAGTCGCCCTTCTACAGGAATAAAATTATACAAAATCAAGATTCGTCTATATATATACAAATATTTAGCATAAATAATAAATAAATATTAGAAAATAGAGAGATAACATTTAAGTTTTATGTCTGATGTACGAATCAGGTAAATCAAGTGAGAGTCTCGTGTCTCGAGTGTAAGGCCTTAACAAATTATTTTTAAGAGATAAAATTTATATTTTATGTGTGATATACAAAATAAATAATAAGAGAAATGTGAATATGCTAATATTTGGTATAATCTGCTAGTTAAAAATCAATAAGTTGTTGTATTAACAGCTTATGAAAATATTTCGTTATAAAGATCCGGAATATCAATGTGCCTATTGATGCTATTATATTTCAGAGATAGTAGCGCCTCTACAACCAATCTCTTATATTTATGTTGAATGTTAGAAAAATGTGAACGGGGTTCTATTGTATTAAAAGTATGTCCTGTATTTGAAATATGTTGGGCTATGAGGGATCTAGGGTCGTTATTTCTGATATTTCGGATATGTTCATCAATTCTATCTTTTATATGTCTACCAGTTTCTCCTATGTATAAGCTAGAGCAATTATTACATTTTAATGAGTAGACTGCATTCTTTAAGTGTATGGGTTTTAAGGGGAAACTGTTATTGGTGATAGGGTTTCTAAGTATAGTGCCTAAATTAGGAGTATTGGAAAAGAAGGTGCGGATACCAAAGTTTTTTAGATATTTAGATATGTTAAGGCTCTGAGGGGAAAAAGGAATGGTACAGATAGATTTATAACTATGATTAACAGCTGTTTGTAAAGGGTTATGAAAGTATCTCAAAATAAAGTTTTTTGGATAGCCCAATGTCAATAAATGTGATAATATGATATTTGTTTCCTGCTGTTTTGATATATCTGTGGTACAATGAGTGAATATGCGCTTAGTTAATGCTTTGACTGTGTTAATTTTATGGCTAATTGGGCAATATCATAGCCCAACATATTTCAAATACAGGACATACTTTTAATACAATAGAACCCCGTTCACATTTTTCTAACATTCAACATAAATATAAGAGATTGGTTGTAGAGGCGCTACTATCTCTGAAATATAATAGCATCAATAGGCACATTGATATTCCGGATCTTTATAACGAAATATTTTCATAAGCTGTTAATACAACAACTTATTAATTTTTAACTAGCAGATTATACCAAATATTAGCATATTCACATTTCTCTTATTATTTATTTTGTATATCACACATAAAATATAAATTTTATCTCTTAAAAATAATTTGTTAAGGCCTTACACTCGAGACACGAGACTCTCACTTGATTTACCTGATTCGTACATCAGACATAAAACTTAAATGTTATCTCTCTATTTTCTAATATTTATTTATTATTTATACTAAATATTTGTATATATATAGACGAATCTTGATTTTGTATAATTTTATTCCTGTAGAAGGGCGACTTTGTGCCCGAAAGCTTGATCATTTGTTCATAAAAGAAACTTATCCTCCTTATCTTTGATTTTTCTTTCTTTATCAAGTTACTCCAGAGGATTTTAATTTATTTAATAAAGTTTTGAGCTGAAGCTATGAATACCTATACATACCTTAAAAACAGAACTCCTTCTTACCATAATACTAACAAGACTCCAGAAGAAATGTTCACTGGAAGAAAACCTACAGTCTCTCACTTAAAGGTTTTTGGTTGCAAAGTAGAATTCTGGACACCTAAACATAGAAGATCTGAATTTGAAAATATTACTAAAACAGGCATTTTTGTGGGATATTCTTCATGCAGAAAAGCATATAGAATTTGCAACCCAGAAAATTTTACAATTACAGAAACAAGAGATGTTGCTTTTTTAGAAAATCAAAAAGGTGCAGAACTATTAACTTCTAATGAACAAGAGAGCACAGATTACTCAATCATCAAGATAGATGGACCTGCAGAAGAAGAAACAAATTCATCATCAGGAGATGAAGAATCCTCTGTTGAAATTCAGAATCCAGCATCAAATACAATATACAACTTTAGACATACACATAGACCAGGTTTCTATTATGAACCAAGTTTGAGTGAAGAAGAAAATGAAGAAAATACAATTATTCAAGCCCCAAATGATACTCTATTAATGACTCAGTATCAAAATCATATACCAAAAACGTATAAAGAAGCAATTGAATGCCCACAGGCAAGTAAATGGACAGAGGTCATGAAAAAAAAAAAAATTCTTTATTAGAACACCATGTATGGGACATTGAACCACTTCCTAAAGGAACAAAACCAATCAAAAGCAAATGGATTTTTACCATTAAAAATGACCCCATAATAGGAAAAAGATACAAAGCCAGATTGGTTGCAGCTGGTTATTCTCAAAAATATGGAATTGACTACTATCAAACATTTCCACCAGTTATAAGTTCTGATACACTCAGAATATTACTTTGTTATGCTGCAATGCAAAATATTGATTTTAAAAATTATGATATTGAAACAGCATATTTGTATGGTGACTTCCAAGAAAAACAATATATGTTACAACCTGAAGGTTTCGAAATGGGTGATAAAAACATGGTTTGCAAGCTCAAAAAAGCAATATATGGTCTTCATCAATCAGCCAAAGTATTTTTTGACACCCTCAAAAGTCGTCTTTTAGACGAAGGTTTTAAAAATCTAACCTCAGATAAATGTGTATTTATATATGAGAAGAACAATTCTAAGATAATTCTGGGAATATATGTGGATGATATTCTAGCCATATATTCAGATTCGAATATATACTAAATCAAGCCATATCAAAAATAGAGAATAATTTCAAACTCAAGGTAAATACTAAAAATACCAATTTGCTAGGAATGGAAATATACAAAGAAAATGGCAAAATATTAATTAACCAGAAAGCTTATATTGAAAATATCTTAATAAAATTTGAAATGGAAAACTGCAAAATTAAATCAACACCTTTAGATGTAAATATTGATTTTTCACAATATGAAAACTCCAAGAAATGTGATCAAAAAAATACCAAGAAATCCTAGGAAATTTACTGTTTCTAAGTGTAAAGACAAGACCTGACCTATCTTTTCCTCTGACACAGCTTTCAAAATATTCACAGGATCCTAGAGAAATTCATTTTAATGCATTAAAAGGAATTTTTGGATACTTGAAAAAAACTATTAACTTTGCTTTATGTTACAATAAAGGTAATACCCAACTTACAGGTTACTCTGATGGAACTTGGAAAGATGGTAAGTGCAAAAAGAAATCAGTTACTGGATAATTGTTTACTGTTGGAGACAATTTGATATCTTGTGTGTGTGTGGAACTCTAAATTTCAAGCACAACCTTCACTTTCTACATGTGATAGTGAATTACAAGCATTGTTAAGTTGCTATAAGAAGTCAATCCATTTACAATACATTATTGAGGAACTATTTCAATTAGAAAATGGCTATCAACCCACTAAAATATACTGTGACAATATTTCATCTATAAAACTTTGTACAAATTTTAATATATCTGCCAATTCAGCACATATGATCAGAGCTATTTCTTACTTACATGAACAAATTATTTCATTTTAGAATATATACAATCTGAAAATAATCTTTCTGATTTTTTAACTAAAGCTTTAACTAAAAATAAGTTGTCTAATGCTCTAGAATGTCTGGGATTTTGACTGGACTTTGAAATATGTTTTTAGTTTAGAAATGTTTAATGTCTAGATATATATTTAAACAGGACAATTTGTGTGATAATATTGCCATATTGTTTTTATAAATCAAAGGGACTAATATAAATATGTAATGTTATATATTTAATTTTGTAAACAAATAAAATGGCGGTTCATTTAATTAGCTGTAACATTTCCTGGACTTGTCCCGCCATCTTTCGGAGGCTATTGAAACTGTTTTGAAATATGTATATAATTTGATAATCGATCTTTTGTGTCATTTACTGGGGGCAATTGTGAATATATATATATAAATGACCAAAAATGATTTGACAACTCTGATTTTGTTCTTCTAACTCGTAACTTGTAAACAAGACGTTTATAATATATTTTTGTTCTTTTCCTGTTTTTAAATTGGATCTTAAATAAAATAATGAAATAAAAAAGGATTTATCTTTTTAATTCAACCCAAATTAACACATCGATCTGTGGGAGAATTTGTCATATTATACTTTGTTTGTAATAATTCAAGATAATCGGACAGTAAAGGGGTTTTCGCTAGTATATGTGTGATGTAAGAAGATGAAGTCCTATAAACATGAATGCATCTAATAAGAATTTGATATTGTATAGAATTCAACTTGGATCTTTTTGCTGCAGTGATAAAAGGAAATCAAATATTTGATGCATAGCTTATTGTAGAGCGTATCATAGCTTTATATAAGATCAATCTACGCCGAGTATCAATGCCCCAAGTACGTGCACATAATGAGAATAATATATTCTTAAGTTTCGTAGCTTTCATAATTATATTGTCAACATGTGTTCCAAAATTAATCTTATTCCTTTGTCTATGATTTTTAAAAATAACTCCCAAAATTTTAACAGTTTCTGATGGTTGAATTATTTTTCCATCAAAATTAATGGGCAATTTTTCATAGTTATGTAGATAGAGTATACCTGTTTTGTTTGGACTTAGTGAAAGTTTTACCTTTTCACACCAGGCTTTGATTTTTATTAAACATTTGGTAATATTATACTGAAGATCATAGATGTTTGAACTCCATACCACAAATGTCACATCGTCCGCGAAAGCAATTACTCTAGCAAAATTTTCGTTAAAAGATAAGTTGAAATCATTAAGTAATATATTCCAAAGAATAGGAGAAATAATACCACCCTGGGGACATCCCTTATTTATCTTTTTTATACACTTTACATTAGTATATTTAAACTCTACACTCCGGTCTTCAAAGTAAGAATTAATTATTTTTATAAGTACCGCTGGAAAATTTGCCTTGTCCAATTGTTGGAGAATTGCCGGATGCCATGCGTTGTCGAAAGCTCCGCTGATGTCCACTGTTACTATTGCCGTATTTTCTGTTTCTCTTTTCAGAAGACTTAATTTAGTTATTTCTTGTAAAGCAGAGATTGTTGATTTTTCTTGTGTAAATCCATGTTGAGCAGGATGCATAACATTATTACTATTAATATGATTTAAAAGTTCAATATGAATTAGACTTTCAAATATTTTACCTAAATTAGAAGACAAGCTTATAGGGCGGTAGGCTTTCGGATCTTTATAATTTTCTTCATTAGGTTTTTTTATAATCATTACTGCTGACTTTCTCCAGGCCTCCGGATAATAATTAAGTCCAATACAAGCATTGAACAATTTTGTTAACACAGGAGATATATGATGAACTGCCGTTTTGATCATCTGATTGCTTATATGATCTATTTCTGAAGCCTTGCCATTTTAAAGTTTTTTAATTATTGAACAGATTTGAATATTATCAAAATAAATGATTTTATCATTAGAAAACGTATAACTCTTGTCTCTGATTAATTTATGATAGTTTGTGTCAGAAGATTAGTCATTCGGAAGTCATTCGGAAATAGAGAAGATAAAATATTTTTCCTTTCTGATTCGAGCACATCTTGAGATACATCTAGAATTGGTAAATCAAAAGACCTAGGAGAAATTTTTTGTTTAAAAGTTTTGTAAGTATTACTATAAGGAGATGTATTTTCAACTTTCTCCAGGAATACCCTCCAGCTTACATTTCTTGTTTTTTCAATAATATTCATATACTTATTTCGTATTTCTTTATACATTTTTTCATCAACTACCTGTCTATTAGACCGTTTACCCCGATAATATAGATTTCGAACATATTTAAAATGATTTTTAAAAGTTCCAGTTCATCCGTCCACCAATTAAATGGATTATTATTTAAATATTTTGGTTTTAATCGTAGAGATGCATATGCAGCTTCAATTAATATGTCAGTTATGAGAGAAACTACACAGTTTATATCGTTTATATTTACTATTTTACCTAATTTCATCATTGCCTCATTTATCCTAGACACCTCGATTGCCTGCTCATATTTTTGCCAATTGGCTCTTTTTTCTTGAAAATACCATGTAGAATTATTTTCATGTAATAAACTTTCTGTTTCCAGACTAATGTCGAATGAGATTGCGTGATGGTATGTGATTTTCGAAAGATTTAACGTTTTCCATCCATTAACAAGTACATGAGCATGACTATTAGTAATAATAAGATCTATTATACTTAATCCTCGACATGTTTTGTTTCGATTGTTATGTATGAGCATATTGTGAAAATCAATTATAGGTTGAAGTCTTCTACCGTTTTGATTAATAATATTATCAAACCACATCTGATTTCGAGCGTTAAATATCCAGCTAAATTCAATGGATTTGTGTTAAAATTTTTAATTAATTTATCGAGGAATTGAACATGACAGGTATCCATTTTTGTTGTGTTTTAACTTTAAAAGCACACAAAAAATATAATAACTTGAATTTGTTTATACAAGTATCAAAAAACAAAGCTTTACATATAGAACAAATAATAATTAAGAAGAAGAAACATTTTAGGAAAAGGCAAAAACAACAACAAAAGTACTGGTCAAAAAGAAACATTTAAAATCACAGATTAATATCTTCAACACTTCCCCTTAATCAGATTTCAAATGTCCCTCATACCCAGTAGATATCTCAGCATTTGGAAACGCGGCTTAGGGAGCCCTTTGGTCATAATGTCAGCAACTTGATCTTTTCCAGAAATATGTTCTACATTGAAAATACCTTCTTGATACTTTTCTCTCACAAAATAGTGCCTTACTTCTATATGTTTGGTTCTCTTATGAAATTCAGGATTTTTGATCAATTTAATTGTACTTGCATTATCAACTTTTATAATTGGTTGTTCCTTTAGTGGAGAAATTTCACTGAAAAGTCTATTTAACCAAATGACTTCCTTTGCTGTATTGCTTGCTGCCACGAGTTTGGCCTCAGTTGTTGACAAAGATACTGATCTTTGTTTTTGGCTAAGCCAAGAAATAGCACCACCAGCCAGTTTACACACAACTCCACTGGTAGATCTTCTAGTTTCTGGGTCTCCAGCAAAATCTGCATCACTGAAAGATTCCAAAACTCCTACTTTATGACCCTTTTGGTACATAATTCCATATTCAGTTGTTCCTACAAGATATTTGAAGATTCGTTTAACTGCTTCCCAGTCATATTTTGGTGGTGCTGCAAGTTTTTGAGAAACTTTATTCAGTGCAAAAGTGATATCGGGTCTTGTTAAGCAGCTCAGATGCATCAGACTACCAATCGCTTCACGAAAGGGAACATTTTCTAAAATCTCTGCTTCCCCAGGAACAGCAGAATTATAAGTTGGTGTTCCCACTTTATTCGCTTGAGACATATTGAATTTCTCAAGAATTCTTTTTATATATGCCTTTTGATTTATGAATATTGATCCATCCGGTTGCCGCTCTATCTCAATACCCAAAAAGTAATTTAATGGTTCACTTGTGATCTTAAATGAAAACATTAGTTCATCAAGAAATTCTTTGATTTCCTGTTCATTTGTACCAGCAATGATTCCATCATCAACATATATGGCAATAATGAGTAGATGATCATTTGTTTTTCTGACGAATAAACAGGGGTCAGCTGTACTTTCCTTCAGACATCTTTCTTTCATGAAGTTGACTATTTTCTGATTCCAGCATCTTGGTGACTGTTTAAGTCCATAGAGACTTTTCTTCAATTTCCATACAAGATCTGTTCCATTGTTGAATCCTTCAGGTTGTTTGATATAAATTTGATCTTGTAAGTCTCCATAGAGAAAGGCTGTCTTTATGTCAAACTGTACCAATTTTAAGTCTTCATTAGCAGCAATTGCTAAAAGAGTTCTTATGGTGTCATGTCTTGCCACAGGACTAAATGTTTCTTCATAATCTATACCCTTCTTTTGTGCAAACCCTTTTGCCACCAGTCTTGCCTTATATCTTGTAATCTCTCCTTTAGAATTCAATTTGGTCTTTAATACCCATTTACAATCAATTGGTTTTTGGCCAGGTGGTAATGTTGTGCATTCGTATACATCATTTTCCGTTAAAGAATTCATTTCTTCATTCATTGCTTCTTTCCAAAATTATGCATTTGGAGAATCCATTGCTTCTTTGTATGTCTTGGGTTCAAGACCTTCTGCAATATTTATTTCAGCATCAATATACCTTTGAGGTTTTGATATATTTGATCGATCTCTTAGATTGTATACGTCTGATGTTTGAACATTGCTTTCAATTTTCTCAATATCTTGAGTATCATTTTGTTCATCAATCTGATTACTTGAAAGTTCCTTATTTCTCTTTTCAATATCAAGGCTAAATGTTGGTATAGTTTCCTTGAATATTACATCCCTACTTGTGACAACTTTGTTTGAGTTCGGCATCCAGATTCGATACCCATCCTTGTTACTGCAATAACCAACTAAAATACCTTTTTCGCTTTTGGCATCTAACTTTCTTCTCTTTTCATCAGGCACATGAACAAAACATTCAGTTCCAAATATTCGAAGATGATCAACTGCTGGTTTTTTATCAAACCATAGTTCATAAGGTGTCTTTCCCTCAATTTGTGTTGGTCCTGTTCTATTCAAAACATATGTAGCAGTATTAACTGCCTCTGCCCAAAGCTTTAGGCTCATATTTTTGGCATATATCATTGAACGAGCTGCTTCTATTAAAGTCCTGTTTTCCCTTTCTGCTGAACCATTCTGTTGTGGAGTATATGGCATTGTGATCCTATGATTAATACCATACTTGTTTGTAATTTTTGAGGTTTCTTTATTAACAAACTCCTTTCCTCCATCTGTGAGAATTTCTTTCACTATATGTCCAGTAGTCTTTGTTTCCAAGAGAAATTGTTCTAGCTTTTCAATGACTTGTGACTTTTCTTTTAGGAAATACACTGATCGGTATTTTGTAAAATCATCTTTGAAACACACAAAGTATCTCATCCCTCCTTTCGAAATCTCCTGCATAGGGCCACATACATCTACATGAATTAAGTTTCCAGGTTGAGTAGAAGCATATTGTTCTCTTGATCCAAAACTCAGTCTATGTTGTTTGCCATAAATGCATGCCTCGCAAGGTTCATTGTCCATGACTGCATCTATTCCTTGTTCTTTAAGCCATTTTTGAACATGCCTTTTATTTTGATGTCCAAATCTTTCATGCCATAGTTGTAGCATATTGACATTTTGGGTTTTGGCTAAATTGACTTCTGCAGCATTTTCAGGTTTGATACTTGTTATTAACATACCATACAAGCCTCCTGGTAGTCTTTTCCCTTCTACAATAACTTCTCCAGTTGTTGTCTTAAAAAGTTTACAACCTTTTTTATCCATTTTCATTTCAAACCCTTTATCCAATGTGGACTGTAATGACATCACATTACGACTGAAATTGGGAACATACCATACATCAGTTAGGTAGTGAGTTTGCCATTTACCTTTTACACAAGTTTCAATTGTTATAGTTACACTTCCATAAGCTATCAATTTTTCATTACTTCCAACTTTAACAGTCTGTTGGGTAGGAAAATCCTTATAAGAAGTATAAAAACTTGCATTTCTTGTAATGTGGTTAGTAGCTCCTGAGTCACCAATCCAAATGTCTTCATCTTGTTCATTGAATCTTTCACTCATTAAACTTTCACTTAATTTTGAATTAAGTTTTAATTTAGTTTGATCCTTTTCTTTATCCTTTAGTTTCTTCTGTTTTGCATACCTACAATCTTTGGCCAAGTGTCCTTTTCTATGACAAAAGTAACATTCTCTTGTTTCTCTTGTTTTCTGAAATTTTTCATTACTTTTGGTAGCTTTTCCTTTCATATTTTGCTTATTTTCATATGCATTTGCCATTAGTGCTGTCGAACTTGATGCGCTGCATTCATCTCGCTGTTGAATTCTTATTTCGAGTAACCGAAGCCTTTGTGTGAGTTTGTCTACAGAACGTTCTTCTTTAGACACTGATTCCCAAACACTTTTAAAATCAAAATATTCATCAGGCAAGGTGTTTATGATTCTGCACATCAGCATGGATTCTGGCAATTTCAAATTTTC
This sequence comes from Cordylochernes scorpioides, assembly GCA_030710605.1. Classification (NCBI taxonomy): domain Eukaryota; kingdom Metazoa; phylum Arthropoda; class Arachnida; order Pseudoscorpiones; family Chernetidae; genus Cordylochernes; species Cordylochernes scorpioides. Next base: position 42,152,579 of record CP092877.1, on the reverse strand, counting down.
TTGTTTAGTAAGTTCATTTTGCATATCATTCCATAAACTTTCTAATTTTGAAATGTGCTTTGAAATATAATCTGTAGGATCCTTCTTAAAATTAAAGAATTGATTATAGAGCATGTCTAATCTTTGACCAGAGCTTTGATCATAGACACTTAACAATTTGTCCCACATATCTTTAGCACTTGAGCAGGGAATGATTAGTTGACTTACATCAGGCATCACACTTGTTGTAAATAACAATTGGGATATTGCATCTTCACTTTCCCATTTTACATATGCCTCTTTTTCTTCATTTGTTTCTTGTTTTATTGGCTTTCTATATGTTCCACCAACAACGCCTATTACTTTGTTTATTGTTAAAAGCAATTTTATATTTTTCTTATATTCTGGCCAGTTTATTAATCCTTCCAATTTGGGAATATTCATACCCATTTTAATATTATCCATTCCAGCCATTACTAATATAAATTTTAACGTAATAAACAAAATAGAATTATTTTTAGGCTTACCGTTGCTTTGTTATATTTCGCAGTGAATGCGTGGTTGGGTCCATAACCTGTTGTGTTTTAACTTTAAAAGCACACAAAAAATATAATAACTTGAATTTGTTTATACAAGTATCAAAAAACAAAGCTTTACATATAGAACAAATAATAATTAAGAAGAAGAAACATTTTAGGAAAAGGCAAAAACAACAAAAAAAGTACTGGTCAAAAAGAAACATTTAAAATCACAGATTAATATCTTCAACAATTTTATTAGGGTGTATATAAATATTTGAAAGAATAAATGCCGTTTAGTATTTTGTAATGATATAGTGGTTGCAAATGAATTTGAAAACTCTTTAATTAATTTACATGATAAGAAAGGGTTTGTAACGATTGTTGCGGTATATATTGGAACTCCCGGTATATTTGCATAATATATTTTTGAACGCATATTAAATATTACTTCATTATTTATACTATATGGTTCTTGAACTATAATCATATCAGATTTTTCCTTAGAAATAAATTCCCTTATTTCATTATTAACCAAATTGCTTTTCCGCGTGTTTTGTTGTAGAATTTTTAATTTGAACATTGACCAAAAAAAAAAAAACAAGAATAAGTCTATTCTAATCCAAAGTAACAATATCATGATCTAAATCTGCATAACATGTTCTTTGTATCTCATATTTCATTTGTTGAAGGAACACAGGACATAATTTGTCATTAGAACGATGATTATTGCTATTCCTATATTTAGGATGTGTAGAGCAATTTATGCACTTGGGAAAGGATTGACAGTTAACATGTGTTGGGGTACGTTTTTGTTATAATACCCCAACAGGGGATGTATGGTCAACATCAACTGGATACATGGCTTCCCTCCCACATAGACTTATAGACTACCTTTTAGCCCAGAAACCTAGACACTTGATGACACCAGACTTCCATGCCGAAAGCTGATGCCTGGTGGAGAAGAAAACACCAGTGACATCCAGAGACATCCGTGCTGGAAGCTGCTGTACCATATGTACATATATGCCCCTCATTTTAGATAGAGGTGACCAAAAGAAAATAATTTGTCATATAAACATTTAAATCAATATTTTTTTTTAATACTCGGAATATATATATTATTTAATTTCCTAAAGGAATTAATTGTTTTTCAATCTACAATTTTTTTTTCTCTCTCGCGGCAACACGGTAAATTGGAGGCGTGGTCATGATCACGTGCGTGTTCTCTTTCGACGAATGAAAATGCCAACCAATAGAAACTTTGGCGCGAGTAGCGAATGAAAATGGAGAGAGGCAAGGATAAAAGAGGGTTTTTTTTTGCCAAAAGAGGGCAGATTCAGGAGAGATTCAACCAGAGTCGCTCAGCCAGAAGGACAATCGACAGTCGGGCTCGAGACGCAGAGAGGAGGAGACCAGACCTTGCCGGCGCTTTCGAGAGAAGGTAAGCCTCTTTGCCATTATGGCTTATCACCCCCCTTTTTCGAGCAGAAACTAACTTAGATTTCGCATGGGCCCTAAAGGGCTTTAAGTAACTTAAAAGGAATGATAGGGTTCTTATATTTTGTCCCGCCAGAATAGATGGAGATCTAGGCTTTCCCCTTTATAAAGGTAAATTTGTAACTTCAAGTCACCTCTATCTATATCATTATGTAAATAGCATATCTCGCCAGTATAGAAATGTTCCCAAATTTTATTTAATTTGAATAAATATCTAGTTTATAACTTATATGGAGAATTATTTTGTTTCCTCTCATACATATTTCATTCTTTTGTTTTATGGTACTACCCCCACATCTTATTATTGTTACAGATTGTATTGGAATATAGAACTACCGATTCTGATGGAATGGAGTTGTGTACTGTACCTTTGCTGTGATATTTTAATACAACAATAGATGCAAATATGACTTTATTAGGGCTACCTTGAGGGTATCTCTTTGTCAGATTTTAGTAATATTTGTATTTCCATATGAGGGATTTGCCCTTCTTTCACTGTTTAAATGGAATGTTGTATGATTCTTACCTATTTGGAGGGAATATTACTAAAAAATCAAGTCTTCTAATAATTCCTGACCAACATGCATTGTCGAAAGTGCCTGTCATACCCACTGTGATCAAAGAAGCCAGTTCTCCTGTCTATGTTTCAGTATGTTTTCCATCATATCTACCATTATACCATTCGTTGATTTAAACTTAATAAGACCCATGTTGCCTTATACTCATTAGATTGTTCTCTTTATTATTTTATTGAAAACCTTTTTGTTTTAAATATATTACAAATGTCAATGTCAATAGTATAAGTCTATAGATTTTGCTTGTCTCTCATAGCTTATTTTGCTAGGTTTTAGTATAATCTTTATAAATAGAGTCCCTCCATACATCCAGATAGTAACCTAATTCAACGCATTTTGTTGAATCTTTGTTATAAGAATCGGGATTGAAAGTGTACCTGCATGTTTAATCAGATTTTATTACTAATAAAATCTGAACTTGGTGCTTCCTCGACATCTAATTTTGAAATAATATTTACAACATATTATACTTCTATAAAAAATGTTAATTTGGTCTTATATTCAGGTTTATAGTTTCTAATAATAACATGCTCATCTTTATCTGAGATCCCTTAAAGCTGTTGGATGATCTCAGAGAATTTGAAACTATATGGGCTTGTCACTGACCCGAGTCCGTTAGTCTGTAGAGACGGCCAATAGACGGCGATCAATTCCAGCGTCTATTTTGATGGGAGAGCCGACCATTATTTTATAGGTTATTCAATTTATTGTAGGAACAAGAATAATTCAACATTTCCCTCCTTTTTCCCAAGTACACGTGAGCCTTAGTTTAATGAGGAATCTCTTTACACATCTGTCCTAAACTTTCCTCACTATATCTTTTGTGTATGAATCTATTTACAATTGATCTGTAGAAATTATAGAGATCTATTGCTATAATTTCCCTCTCTGAAATAGTTCCCAGCGTCTTCAATGGGTTGCTAAATCTCCAGAAGGTGTCTTTTATAGATTATCTAATTTAATAATGATTTCATGGATGTGTTACACAGTATATGCCACAAAATGACTATGAATAATTTTAGAAGAGATCGGTGCCAGACAAGTGTATTGAGGGAGAATAGTAAAAGAATAAAGTCGTACTAGATTTCGCGGATAAAGTCAAGAAAGGACATTATTCCAGAAGTCTCTTAAAAAGATAGTTGACACCCCCCCCCCAGGGCCCATCATTATCTCCTTTCTTCAAAAGGGAAGTTGATACCCCTGGGATGTTGGAATTTTCACATACCAGAGACCTTGTTAGCGTCAGGACGCCCGATGCTCTATACATTCCAGGAAGGAATCTGTCAACAGGCCTCCCCGATTTTGTGCCCCCTTTGGGGGATCCCTCCCACGCCTGGCATGGAAGAAATTTTTACTTGGAGTTACGTAATCCTCAAATCCTTCTGTACCCTATATATTATTTGATATTCTATCTCCTCAAGTATAACCTTAGCTGCTTAAGTCCTATATTTTGTCTATTTCTATGTCACACGCTATTCCGAAGATGGTAGCGACGTTGTTACCAAAATGTCACACTTGAATATTTTTAATGAGGAAATTTTTCTAAGTCACATCTTACATGCTCCATTCCCATTTGTCTAAAAACGGGAATACAACACATGTTGATCATTGTCTCCGCAATTTTTACATTTTATGATGTTACATGAATTTTTACTATGACCATAACTAAAACAGTTTTGACATTGACGTACAAGCATCCTATCCTTCATATATGTAACCTGTATGTCTGTATATATACGTTGTAATTTCTTCATAATTTGGTATGTTGCCGGGGAAATGCGGAGAACAACATCCTGTACGTCAGTATTTGATCTCATAGCGAACAGAACCTTTATCTTCTTCTCTCGACCTTCTAACTCTGGGTTCATATTGCATAAAAGCGAAGGCAATTCCTTAATATCTGTAGATTTAGTGATTGACTTAAGAACAATTGTAGGATCTAGTGGTTTTGGTGCATGAATTAATGCTTTTTGATTTACTTCATCAATCTTTTTAAACTCTTCAATCAATGTATTCAAATTTTCACCTGAATCAACTTTAAGTATTACGCCAGATTTTGATTTTATTATTTTATTTATTTTGACTTTAGATCTCTCATTTCTCATCTTTTTAATACCATTATTTACTTCGCCTAATACTTCAGCAGGGGAAACATTTAACTTGGATTTAAATATTATTGTTTTATCCGTTACATTTTGATTTTGCATAACTATTTTATCGTCTTCACTAGTAAATCTCGTAGCTCGAGCATATGACCTATTATAAAATTGACTTGAAGGAGATATTTTCTTTATTGATTCGTCCAGATTTCCAAGTCTATCACAGATAGAGCCATTGATTACAGCGATATCTCCCATTGTATCCATCAATATATTCAATTGCTTTAGCAAACCCTGTACAATTGTAAGATCATTTTGATCTATGCTTTTATCTGTAGATGAGTACTTAGATTTTAATGTATCATCAATTTGTTCCGAGATGATCTTATGCTGAATCCTACATTCCACAGTACGTTTTTCAATTTTATCGACCATATTGTTCTAACAAGCGGCAAGCGGTCGCGCCGCGCCGTCTGCTGATATGCAAATCAGCTGTATATAAAATGTTTAAGTGTACTTAAGAGTTGGGTATTATATGTATAATAATATAAGTAAGGTATAAAAGATTTTAAATTTCAAAAACAACTCTAAAAACAAATTTGAAGTAATATTTACCGGAATTCGCGGAGCGCTGCAAAAACACATCCGCCCAATATGTAAATTCTGTAAATAATCTGTTTTGATACATTATTTTGTCATATTTTAAAAACCTATTTTAAATATATTTTTAATTAATATATTTTATAAATATTCAAAAAATATTAAATAATTTATATCAGCATTTACAAGAACCTGGGAAAATTAATTTATTTATAGTCACTAAATATATATAAATACTAGCGGAGGTGTACAAGGTTTCTCCAGGTTTTATCCAAGTGAAAGTTTGCCTAACGAATATTATTGATAATAATATTCCGGAACATACAAAATATTATGATAATAATGTTAATAATATTCGTTACATTATATATTTATAAGAGGGAATGTTTGTAGTCTAGCAATAAGAAAATATACTACACCTAAAAACTATCAGAGAAAAGAGAAACCACGGAAGGTGAACAGAAAAATGCTTACAATGGATGTTATGTTTACGATATCAAGTTAAATAAAAACAAAGATAAAATTTGCATATGTTGGTCACTATAAATTTGTATATTTGTTAGGCGAAATTAGAAACATGATAAAACAATTGGGTATTTAAAAACAAATGTAGAAATAAAAGTTGAAGTATAATAAACAATGTTAAAGATTAGTTTTAATTATTAATCAAGATTGTGTGTTAATATGTGAGAAAGATGTAATATCGTTGTTGTTTTCTTGGCCGACTGTTTTACATATGGTGTTATCTTAAAATTGCTTGTTTTGTATATTTTTTAGATTGAGATTATTAGCTAGTATGTAAAAATTAACTCTGTTGAAATTTAATTTTGTATTTATATATAAATAAAATTAACTCTCTGTTAATATTTTTTTGTATTTAATCGATAACAGCGAAGTTATGCATGTTAATGTTAGGAAATATATTTTGATGTTAAGCAAAACCTGCTCCATCTCGTTCTACATAAATGTTGAAAATTTGGTTGAAATTGATGCATTGCAACGAAAGTTTTTAGTGATGTCCACTTATGAAATTTCCATTTTATTAATATAGATAATACTAGCGTATGTACCCGGCTTCGCCCGGGTTTTACCCGAGTAAAGGTTTGTCTAACGAACATTTGCTAAAACAATTCTCTATAAACTTATAAAAAAAAAAAGATATATTTTTTGATAATTTGAAACTCGTAAATTTGAATATCTCGATAAAGTGAACATTTTTCCCGGTCCCTTGAAAAATACTCGATAAGTTGAATAAAATCAATATTAATTGGTTCCCTCGGTAATTGGAAGTTAAAGGAATAGTATCTTGCCTTTGAATTGTATCATTATTCTTGTCTCAAATAAATTGCCGTTTTATCCTGAATTTTGTCTTTCCTAATTTTCTACATAACAAAATTATCATTTTATCTATTCTCCTAATATATATGTTGTAGATAAATGATAAAACTAACTTTGACTTGTGCACAATTAATAGGTAGAAAATCTTATTTTTGATAAAATAATCATCATCATCATTTAGTTAAATCTGCAAATAACTCTAAGGATATTCAATATATTCAAGAAATTATTTTTCAAAAACCTTCCCGGGGATATACCTAATAATATCCCAAAATTTCACGGCGATTGGATGTATGGTTTTTTAATCTATAGAGTACAGACAGACATTCAATTATATATATATATATATAGATACTAGCGGATGTACCCGGCTTCGCCCGAGTTTTACCCGAGTAAAGGTTTGTCTAACGAACATTTGTTAAAACAAATCTCTATAAACTTATAAAAAAAGATATATTTTGATAATTTGAAACTCGTAAATTTGAATCTCTCGATAAAGTGAACATTTTTCCCGGTCCCTGTGTGCCGTGTTATCCTGAATTTTGTCTTTCCTAATTTTCTACATTACAAAATCATCGTTTTATCTAGTGAACATTTTTTCCCGGTCCCTTGAAAAATACTCGATAAGTTGAATAAAATCAATATTAATTGGTTCCCTCGGTAATTGGAAGTTGAAGGAATAGTATCTTTGCCTTGGAAATGTATCATTATTCGTGTCTCAAATAAATTGCTGTGTCATCCTGAATTTTGTCTTTCCTAATTTTCTACATTACAAAATCATCGTTTTATCTAGTGAACATTTTTTCCCGGTCAAATATTTGCCGTGTCATCCTGAGATAATCTTACTTTTGATAAATAAAATTTAAGATAACAAACTTAGTGATAAGAAAACTTGTTATCATCGTCACAATGGGGGCGCTGCTTGCGAGTTAAATCTACAAAACTGCAAATAACTCTAAGGATATTCAAGTTATTCATGAAATTATTTTTCAAACACCTTCCCGGTGATATACCTAATAATGTCCAAAAATTTCACGGCGATTGGATGTATGGTTTTTGAATCTATAGAGTACAGACACAGCAAGACAGACAGACATTCAATTATATATATATAGATAAACTATATTTTTCGAGCAAACATATCCTCTCTCTCTACTGAATAGATTTTTAAAAGATATATATAAATAAAAATATATAGAGATATACTACATGATCTTAGCGAAAAGGCCGAGAAAGATATTTTATATATAGAGATGACCTGGCTTCATGTGTCTTCTGCTCGAGTGAATGTTTCGCTGGTAGATTTTGTTCCTGCCTACTAAATATTATTAACTGGCTTCGCCCGTGGTCTGCTTTAGTAAATAATCCCCTAAAGAATTTTGTCTATGTCAATCAAACATGATGCAGCAATAGTGTCATAATCATTTCTGACTAAAAATTAATTGTTGCTCAGTACTTGGTTGATTATAATTTTTCTTGGTTAAAAGTGCGACACAAAGCTCTTCCAGATTAACTCTCTGTCTTGTTCAAATATCAGCGAGATTGGGTATATATTGAGGGCTTGCATAGCCGACAAACACATATATATATATGTTCCTGGCTTCGCCCGGTTTTTACCCGAATAAAAGTTTGCCTAGCGAACATTTGTTAAAACGATTCTAGAAAACATCCAATCCACCTATCAACATATATAGTCACGACCGTCATGGACCGGCCGGCCGGTTCTGTCACGGGTGCGCGCGCATCATCATTATGATCGTTATCATTATCTAATGATAATAATAATTGTAATGTTCCTTCGATTAAATAAATAAATATGTTTTATTAAATTAATAAACTAATTTTTATTATATCTATTTTTAATGTCAAACGTACACTTTTTAAATAGATTCATAACAACAACAACAATTACAGTGCTGCCAAATCCAAACAATCAAAAATAAATTAATTAAACAGAGTATATTATAATATTATTATAAGGTATATTACAACTCCCCCGACTTCAAGCGACTTCATCCCTCCTGGGATGTCGATGCAGATAAGGTTGGATATTGGAGATGTGAGCCGTTCTTGGAGTTTTATCATCAGACTCATATTCAACATATTTGGGGTGGCCATCCATTTTGGTTACCCTTGTCACTCGATGCGGACCAGATAGCTTCCATTCCTTTCCAACCTTCTGATGTCTTACCAAAATATAATCGTCGATATTCATCTCTGGTGGCAAGGCCTTCTTACGACTGTTAAAATAAAACTTTGTTCTTTGTCGGTAGAGGTTTTGCTCAATTTGACTCTTTTCTGTTTCATAAAGGGGACAGTGAAGATTAAGCTCTTTATCGGCAGGTAAAACAGGGGAAGTTTTTGTAAGTTTGAATAAAGGGGAGCAACCCAGGTAGGAGTTGTAGGATCTATTATGGTAGCGTACTGCCGCTTCTAAGGCATTTTTTTCCATCCACCCTTGAAGTGAGGATAGCACGAGAGAAAGGTCTTTATATCTCGTATAGCTCGTTCCGCTAAACCATTTCCTGCAGGGTGATAAGGAGAAGTAGTTATTAATCGGATGTCTTTGGAGGTTGCCCACCTAGGGAATTCTCCATACACAAATGATCTCCCTTGATCGGAGACTATAGTTCTCACTGATTTCAGATCCTCATGTTCGATGAAATATTTTATTAGAGCTCGGCCATGTTGTTTCATTGCCTTTGCTTGAACTACCCTAGTAGCCTCGTCAATAATTAGTAAAAATGTTGAATTCTTATCCTTGATGTTAGAAGGAGCCTCGGCGAAATCTACATGTACAGTATGGAAAGGTACCCTTGATTGATGGGCAAACTCATCTTTGAAGGACGTCTCTTATACTTGAACTTGACCCTTTGACAGATAGGACAAGAAGATACATATTTCCTTATGTCATTCTTCATACCAGGCCAAACAAAGCGTTGCTTCATTTTATAATATGTCCTCCAAAACCCCGAATGTCCTCCTGATAAGGGATCATCATGGTACATAGATAAAATTGAAGTTCGATGTTCGTGAGGGACAAAATATTTCCCGTGATCTTCTAATTTTAAAGGAATACTCTGATGTTTAACAAACAGTACGGTTTGATCGCTGGAATTTGGTGTTTCTACAGCCAATCTAGACAGCGCGTCTGCATCGCTGAGCTCCCTGCCAGAACGGTGGTTCACTCTCATTTCGAATGAGCTCAGAAAACAGCTGCCACCTCGCAAGTCGATCCCGTAGATGGCCACAGGAAAGTAGCTGTGTCAATGCGCGATGATCCGTGTGGACAGCAAAAGACTTGCCTTCCAAATACCATCTGAAGTGTTTGACAGCCTTCAACACAGCAAGGCATTCTTTTTCGGTGATGGAATAATTTTGTTCAGCCTTGGAAAATGTATATGAATAATAACTAATCACTCTGAGTTGAAGTGATTTCCTTTTATTCACGTCTCTCTGGTATAGAATAGCCCCTGTTCCATAATATGAAGCATCTGTTGACATTTCATAAGGCAATGACTCATCTGGGATTGCCAGTATTGGTTTTGACGTGATGATATCAATAAGTTTTTAATAGGCCTCTTCACATTTATCAGACCACATAAAACTAGAATCTTTTTTCTTCAGGTTGTCCAACGGTCGAACTATCGTGGCATAGTTTGGTATATAGGCCCGAAAATGACCTGTAAATCCAGTAAAACATTGTAGTGACTTAAGATTATATGGGCGTTTCATGAGTTTAGCCTTTTCGATTACTTCCTCCTTCATTTGCTTCGAGTTACCGTTTATAATTCTACCTAAAAGTTCCACCTCAGATACACAAATTTGGCACTTGCCCAAGTTCACTGTCATATTATATTGATTCAATCTATTGAGAACTTTGTAGGTGAGGGAAGCACATTCTTCAAGGGGTTGGGGCGCCACAACAAATGTCGTCAATGTAAACAACCACTCTGAGTTCCAATAAATCAGCCAACATCTCGCTCATAACCCTTTGAAATCTAGGAGGTGAATTTTTCCACCCGAACGGTAGTCTCTTAAACTCATAAAGTCCATCAGGTGTTACAAAAGCAGAGAACTTTCTCGTGGCTTTAGTTAGACCGACTTGCCAAAACCCATCCTTCAAATCAATTTTTGTAAAGTATCGACAACCCCCAAATTTATTAATGATTGAGTCGATTCTAGGAAAAGGAAAAGGGTCCAAAAAAAGTATCTTTATTCAACTGTCGATAGTCAATACAGAGTCGGTAGGACGAGTCCGTTTTAGGAACTAGAATACAAGGTGATGCGTACTCAGAAGTAGAAGGAGTAATAATATCCCCATCTAGCATCTCCTTGATTTTTCCAGCAGTCCATGCTCTCTTGTGACCTGACATAGGGTAAGGTTTACACGCCACGATGTTATTATTGGGCTTCAATAGAAAGTCGATCTCGTGCAATGGTAATTCCTTTTTGGAGACATTGCAAAGCTTGGGAATATAGTGATCAGGTCATCACTGGTAAAAATAACTTCTTTTGACCGCAAAGACAAGCACTTAATCTCATCAGTCCCAAAGTTCCATTGAATTCGGAGATCCCTCATGGTGGGCTTTCCTATTAACAGTTCGAATGGCATCTCCCTCAATATTGTCGCCGTCATCATTCTCTGTTGATCGTCAACCCTGAAGTTCCAGCTCAATATTCTCAGTAGCTCGGACATGGCTTTCGTCAATCGTTGTTATCGTGGTCTCTGATGGATAACTTTTCCATTTATATTTGGCCAAAAGGTCTCTTCTCATTAGATTGATAGAAGAACCTGGATCCAAGAAAGCAACAAGTTTTACACCATTTATAATAACGGGCAACATAGAATCGGGACTTTTGCAAGACAAAAATAGGATCGATTTTGTCATCGGGATCGAACAACCCTCTAAATTTAGTTTTTTTGAAGAGAAGACACAGAATTATTTTGATTGTTCATTGTCTGTGATGCCTCCTCAATTTGATCAAGTTTGGCAAAATAGGCTGGCTTCTTGACCACTGTGTTGCCAGTTGTCTGGTAGGGCTTGGGTTCAAAAGGTTTTTTCTCCAAACTGGGACGGATATTTTTCAGCAGCTGAAGAAGAGTCTCTTTGTTTTCGATTTTCACAGTGGACAACTGATTCTGCATATCTGGGGGTAGCCCATGAATCACTCCAATTATCAATAGCTTTTCACTTAAGCCGGGCATCCCTAATCGCATTTTCCTTTGTTTTTGGTGGAAGTATCGATCAGAGAGCCGCCTCGATATCTCCACTTGAACGCCCTATCATATTTGTCTATGGGGTTATCCCCAAATGAGGATACAAAATCTTCTTTCCATGTTTCCCAGCTAAAGTTGCATTCATCATCAAGTCTGCTATCGAACCACAATTGTGCAGTTCCCCTAGGTAGTTTCTCATACCATATATTTTGGATTGATCTTTTACCCAACCATTATTTGCACAGACATTTTCATATAGGGTTATCCAAGTGGCTGGATCTAAGTTATTACCGGAGAAATCAGGTGCTTTCATTTCGACATGTCTTGGTGCATATTCATGCTGGTTTAAACTTAAATTTTGAACTAAAGAATTAACTAGTTTTTGTTGTTCTGCTACAGTAGTTATCAATTTGCTAAAAGTGTCTTCTGTTAATAGAGATTTTGCATCTAATTCCTCCTCATCCATTACGCAAATTTGTAAATCTTCAAATGATCGATTTTTGTATATTTCAATTATTTTTGATGGAACTTTAACAAATCTATTAGAATCCTTTTCTAAATAGTAAGAAGTTAGATTCTTTCCACATTTAAACACGAGCTCGTGATTAATGGGCATTTGAAATTCTTCAGGGATAGATAGAACGTTAGCATCAGGGTTAAAGCTATAGCCAATTACCTTTTTATTCTTAAAATGCAGGATGATCGATCCTGTCGGCTGCGCCATTTTTGTAATGTTCCTTCGATTAAATAAATAAATATGTTTTATTAAATTAATAAACTAATTTTTATTATATCTATTTTTAATGTCAAACGTACACTTTTTAAATAGATTCATAACAACAACAACAATTACAGTGCTGCCAAATCCAAAACAATCAAAAATAAATTAATTAAACAGAGTATATTATAATATTATTATAAGGTATATTACAATAATAATAATAATAATAATATTATAATATTATTATTATTATTATTATATTATTATTATTATCCATCCATTATATATATAGTCACGACCGTCATGGGCCGGCCGGTTCTGTCACGGATGCGCGCGCACAGGGAGGTCACGAACTCGCCGGCAGCCAACGGGCGCGCGCCGCCGGCATTACGTCATAGATTATAAACACATGGTAATAAGGCCAAATAAAAAATAGTGTGTGATAAGGCACAATTTGGATTATCTACTTATATAATTGCCTTATTCTCTCTGTGTGAAGTTCACTGTGTGAAGTTCACGGATAGATTTTGGTCAGAATGGATAAAATAAAAAAAGTGTCAAGGGATGGGAATCGAACCCACGACCTTCCGCTTACCGGGCAGATGCCATGACCACTAGGCTACCCTGGAAATATTTTTCCATTCACATTTTTATTTTTATATTTTCAAGACACACACAGTTTGGGGCGGGACGTTTCACAAGAGAGACATCCACGGCGCCAATTTATAATTGTAACGAATAGTATTTCAATTAAAACATTTTTAAAATATATACGCACTCGGGTAAAACCCGGGCGTTGCCCGGGCCATTCGTCTAGTATATCTATATATATAAAAATGAATGTATGTGTGTGTGTGTGTCTGTCTGTCCTTTATGCCTGACCAAACCACTCATTGGAACGCCATGAAACTTTGGGAAGTTTTTTAGTATAGTATTGGGAAGGTTTCTAGCAAATAAAATTTTTGAAATAACTTTTCGCTTTAAAATAATCAAGATAAATATTCTAATTTATCTGTTATAATTCAACAATCTGCTCTAAATATTATCATGATGATACGATGATTTTGTAATCTAGAAAATTAGGAAAGACAAAATTCAGGATGACACGGCAATTTATTTGAGACAAGAATAATGATACAATTCCAAGGCAAGATACTATTCCTTTGACTTCCAATTACCGAGGGAACCAATTAATATTGATTTTATCTAACTTATCGAGTATTTTTCAAGGGACCGGGAGAAAATGTTCACTTTATTGAGAGATTCGTTAGAAAAACCTTTACTCGGGTAAAACCCGGGCGAAGCCGGGTACGTCCGCTAGTCTATATATATGAAAATGAATGTATGTGTGTGTGTGTGTGTCTGTCTTTCTGTCCATTATGCCTGACCAAACCACTCATTGGAACGCCATGAAACTTTAGGAAATTATTTAGTATAGTACTGGGAAGGTTTCTGAAAAATAATTTCTTGAATATCTTGAATATCCTTTGAGTTATTTGCAGATTTGTAGATTTAACTCGCAAGCAGCGTCACCATTGCGACGATGATAACAAGTTTTTTATCTACAAGTTTTATTATCACTAAGTTTATTTTCTTAAAGATTATTTATAAAAAGTAAGATTATCTCAGGATGACACGGCAATTTATTAGATACAAGAATAATGATACAATTAAAGACGAAGATACTATTCCTTTAACTTCCAATTACCGAGGGAACCAATTAATATTGATTCAATTCAACTTATCGAGTATTTTTCAAGGGACCGGGAAAAAATGTTCACTAGATAAAACGATGATCGAAAAAGATATCACGAGCTTCAGAATCAGTTCAATAACGAGATGCAAGGTTGTAAGCCGATCGAATACAAACTGCTCAAGCTCGCTCGAATGAGACAGTTCAACAACGAAATGCAAGGTTGGAAGCCGATCGAATAAAAACTGCTTAAGCTCGCTCGAATGAGACAGTTCAACAACGAAATGCAAGGTTGGAAGCCGATCGAATACAAACTGCTCAGGGTCGCTCAAATGAATCAATTGCCCAGCGGGAAACACGGTTGGGAACCAATCGAGAACGCAATGTTCGCTCCAGACGAACACTACATGCTGACTTGAACCGGGCCGCGTTCCATTATGATGCTGAATATGATTACAGTCTGCATCCAAGTGTTGTTATTGATAAAATGGACAAGTTATGCAAATTTTGTGATGCGTTTAAATTCAAGAATGAGACTCCAGGAATGTGCTGCGCAGGTGGTAAAGTGAAATTGCCCGAATAGCATTTACCTCATGAACCTTTATCAACGTTGATATCAGGTGCAACAAGCCAATCAAAGCATTTCTTGAGAAACATTCGAAAGTACAATTCATGCTTTCAAATGACATCGTTCGGTGCAACAGAAATCATTCGGGACAATTACATGCCAACGTTTAAAGTGCAAGGGCAAATTTGCCATCGTGTTGGATCACTTCTACCTCTGCCGGATTCAGATCACAAATTTCTGCAAATTTATTTCATGGGAAACACCGATGACCAAGTTAATCAACGCTGTAGATTCAATAGCAGCACAAATCAAGAAATTGTGTCTTCATTACAAAATTTGTTAGATCAACACAACGAATTAGTTCGACTGTTCAAGATAGCCATCGAACGAATGCCTACTGATGATTACGTAGTTGTTATTAGAGCTGACAAAACACCAGCAGGTCAACACGAAAGGCGATTCAATGCACCAACAATAGATGAAGTGGCAATCCTCATAGTTGGCGAAGAATATAATTCCCGCGATATAGTAATTCATCGCAGAGATGATAACTTTCAACGAGTATCTGAAACTCATCGCTCATATGATGCCTTACAATATCCCATTTTGTTCTGGCAAGGAGAAGATGGATATCACTTCAATATTAAGATGAGAGATCCAAAAAAAATCAGATTATTAGATTATCAGATCGATAAAAAAAATCAATGCAATGAATTTCTATTCATATCGGTTGATGAGTCGTGCCAACAGAGACAATCACATTTTGAAATGTCGAACATTGTTCCAGCAATACATTGTCGATATGTATGTAAAAATCGAGACCGAACGACTACTTTTCATTCGATTGAACCAAACCAAACTCCGCTCTGAAAAATATATTCATCTACGAGATGCAATTGCTACTGATGGGAATCCCAATGATCTGGGGAAAATGATCATACTACTAGCTACATTCGCAGGAAGTCCACGGCACATGCATGAATACGCACAACATGCAATGACATATGTTCGTATATACGGCCGTCCAGATTTATTCATAACATTTACATGCAATCCTAGGTGGGATGAAATTAGAGAACTTTTGTTTCCTGGACAATCCCCTTCGGATCGGCCTGATATCATCGCCCGTGTGTTCAACCAGAAATTGAGAGCTCTTATGCATTTCATTGTCAAATATCGTGTTTTTGGAGCGTCACAATGCTGGATGTATTCTATTTAATGGCAGAAGAGAGGCTTACCACATGTACATATTTTAATTTGGCTAATCGACAAGATCACACCAGACCAAATTGACCAGGTCATCTCAGCAGAAATCCCAGACATCGCTATTGATCCAGATTTATTCGAAGTTGTAGCCAAAAACAAGATTCACGGTCCGTATGGCGCGATAAACAACAATTCTCCGTGCATGAAGGATGGAAAATGTACTAAGCGCTATCCAAGAGATTTACACGCCGAAACTATCACTGGAGTTGATGGATATCCACAATATCGTCGGCGCTCAACTCAAGATGGCGGTAAATGCATCACTATAAAAGTTCACAACATTGATATCGAAGTTGATAATCGTTGGATTGTGCCTTATTCACCATTACTCTCTAGGACTTTCAAAGCACACATCAATGTTGAATATTGCAATTCAGTTAAGTCAATCAAATACATTTGCAAATATGTCAACAAAGGAAGCGATATGGCAGCTTTTGGAGTTAAAAATGCATCTGCACCAATCGATGAAGTACAACGCTATCAATTATGACGCTACATCTGTAGCAATGAGGCAGTTTGGCGTATTCTATCATTTTAAATCATGAACGTTATCCTACAGTTGTTCATTTGGCAGTACATCTCGAAAATGGGCAGCGAGTGTATTTTACGAGTGAAAGAGCAGCATCGCCACCGCAAACAACGTTAATTGCGTTCTTCTCATTGTGCAGAGGTGATTTGTTCGCAAAAACTCTACGTTACTCTGATGTTCCGAAATACTACACCTGGAATGCATCAGAAAAAAAAGTTTCAACGACGTAAACAAGGCACACCAGTTGAAGGACATCCGAATATATATTCGTCCGACGCTTTAGGTCGTCTGTATACAGTTCATCCAAGCAATCAATAATGCTTTTACTTAAGATTACTGTTAGTTAACGTATGTGGACCAGAATCCTTCCAAGAACTAAGAACAGTAAATGGCAAAGTATGTTCCACCTATCGAGAAGCTTGCCAAGAATTATACCTTCTTGAAAACGATGCACATTGGGACACAACACTTGCGGATGCATCAAATACTGCTCAACCACATCAAATTCGCATGTTATTTGCAATACTATTGACAACATGTTTCCCATCCAAGCCAATGGATCTTTGGGAAAAATACAAAGATTCCATGAGTGAAGATATCCTACATCATATACGAGCAGCGAATCTGAACCTTCAATTCACACCAGAGATATATAATAGGGCTTAGGTTTGATCGAAGATATTTGCTTGGCAATCGCTAATAAGAGATTGGGACAGATGGGATTATGTGCACCGAATAGATCTGCGAATGACTCCTATGATCGTGATTTGCAACGTGAAACCCACATTGATGTCGATGATTTGAGTGTGTTTGTTGAAAGGAATTTTTCGAAACTGGTTCCAGAGCAGCGAATTGCATATGACACATTGATGCAAGCAATCTCCGATCAAAGGGGCGGATTGTACTTTTTAGATGCGCCCGCAAGCACAGGCAAAACCTTTCTCATAAATCTCATCTTGGCAACCATTCGATCACGGAATGAAATCGCAGTGGCAATCGCTTCATTTGGAATTGCTGCAACACTTTTGGACGGTGGCCAAACAGCGCATTCAGCACTAAAATTGCCGCTGAATTTGCACGCAATTGAAAGGACAACATGTAATATCTCGAAAAATTCCGGAATAGGCAACGTTCTTCAAACGTGCAAACAAAAAATAGGGACGAATGTACAATGGCTCACAAAAAAGGATTGGAAGCCCTCGATTGTACGTTTAAAGATTTGAGGGCAAATGGGAATTCCTTTGGTGGCGCTCTCATTCTACTGTGTGATGATTTTCTTCAAACTTTACCTGTTATACCTCGCTCAACGCCAGCAGATGAATTGAATGCATGTCTCAAGTCATCTGTTTTATGGCCTCAGGTAAAGAAGTTGTTGTTGAAAACCAATATGCGTGTTCATCTGCAAAATGATGCATCCGCAGAGCGTTTCGCTAAGCAACTACTAAATATTGGAAATGGGAAAATGACAATCGACCTAACCTCGCAATGCATTACATTGCCCACAAGCTTTTGCACACTAACATCAAGCAAAGAAGAAATGATTCAGAAAGTTTTCTCAAATATAGCCCAAAATTACCGAAATCTTCAGTGGCTTAGTGAACGAGCGATACTTGCTGCAAAAAACATCGATGTCAATGATATAAACTTCTATGTACAAAATAGGGTTCCGGGTGAAGAGAGAACGTATACATCAATTGATACGGTGTTAAATGAAGATGAAGCGGTGAACTATCCGACTGAATTTCTGAACTGCCTAGACTTGCCAGGATTTCCACCGCATGTTCTACAATTGAAAACTGGAGTGCCAATCATTTTACTACGGAACATCAACCCGCCCAAACTCTGTAACGGTACTCGACTTTCCGTAAAAACTATGATGAATAATTCTTGAAAAAAGACACCTCGGCCAGTATAAATCTTTTTATTACCTCGACGTTTCGACAAAAAGCTTTTGTCCTCGTCAGGAGCAAATAAAAATTAAAACATATAGCAAGGCGTTAAAAATCAGTCTAAGGCTCTAAGGGCGTTCTCACGCGATATTCGAAATTTTGTACAACATCCAAAGCACGAGTCAAAAATAAATATTTAACTCACAAAGACTACGATCTTTGAAATAAAATTATGATATACATATTTATATATATTAAGAAATTATAAACAAAAATAAATATAAAAATAATAATAACATTTAAAAGATTTCACAATAGTATATATTAATCGATATCTATTATGTACAGTTTATACTTACCCTTTATAACTACTTTTTTAAATTTAAAAACAAATTGTATTGTAGCGGAATATCTTCATATACATTTAAAGTTCTTTTCCCCATTTCCCGTGATACCCACCCCTCTAAAAATAATCTTTCTTTTTTAAATTTTATATTCCTATGAAATATCTCAATATCATTCCAATCTGGCCTATGTCCTGAATATAATGCATGTTCCCCAATTTTGCTTAACGCCCTTCTCCCCATTAAACCCTGTTGGTGTACTTTAATCCTAGTCTCTAAATTACGGCCTGTTTCTCCTACGTAAATTTTGTCACATTGTGTGCATTTAATTCCATAAATTACATTACTTGGTTTTAATGTGCCTATGTTATCCTTCATTATTCTATTTCTAGTTAAAAATTACCTTTTTGTCCCCGTACTGTACCAAATATTATATTTAAATTTTCTCAAAATTCTAGATATTTCCTTATCTATATCTCTCAAATATGGAATAATTATATTATTGCAATCATCTATATTCCTATTTGAATTTGGCCTATCTATTTCATATCTTCTAATCCATTTGTTTGTGAAACCAACTGGATAATCAGATTGAATGGGAAATTCAAAGGGCAAGATGTACTGTTGCCCCGTATTCCCCTTTTCCCACCTGATCTGCCATTTGAATTTAAGCGATTACAGTTTCCTGTGCGAACTGCTTTTTCAATGACTTTCAACAAAGCACAAGGACAATCCTTGAAAGTATGTGGACTTAATTTGGAAGTTCCATGTTTCTCACATGGACAGCTCTATGTAGCTAGCTCACGTGTAGGAAACCCTTCAAACTTATATGTATATACACCCGATAAAACAGGTAAAACAAAAATTTTGTATATTTAAAAGCATTAGAATAAAATTATAGTTCAAGTATAAATAAAGTGTAAATTGTGTAGTACCATGGAAGAGTTTGTTTCTATTTCCTTTTTTCTGAAATCACAGCAAAATAGTCTAATTATACCCCAGAGATCGCAGCGACGCGCGAAGCTAGGTCTTTCAGAGTCTGTATATAATAATTAGTATGATTTCTTAACTCTCAAAAATAGAAAGAATGATTTATTTATTGTATACTTTTAATCTTTGAATGGTTTGTATTGTTACATCATGATTAATTGCGTATTTCTTATATTATTTTTAATATATTTGAAATTTAAATTATATATTTATTTATTTTTATATAAAATATTCTATGATATTTATTTAGAACAGATTAGATTATCATCATTTGTATTTAGGTACACGTGTGACTTCACTGCTCTCTTTGATGTGAGAAAATAGATAAATCATTCTGGAGGTTACTTAAAGTAGACTTATCTCATTATTCCCTTATATAAATTTGTAGGATGGTTGAAACACGCTCTGGTAAGATGCCAGACCCAGCACAGGAGAGAATCATGGCTGAAGAGTCTGCCAAGCCGCAACCTGGTGCAACAATTGGTAGAGATGCTAGTTCCGACCCAGTTGTCCTGAATCCCAACATCGACATTCCCAAGTATGATGGAACGGAAGACCCTCGCCCATGGATTCAATCTCTTGAAGAAATTGGCTTCCTGTACCATTGGGCAGACTACATTATCTCTCGTTATGCCGCCATGAACATGACGGGAAGCGCTAAAACCTGGTTGAATTTACACAAAGCTAGTTTCACGAGCTGGGAAAATATTAAAATCCGCCTCATTCAGGATTTTTCTTTGGACGCGAATAAAGAAGAACTTAGAATGAAGCTCAACAGAATGCAACACTGGAATGAACCAGCAATCAGGTTCGCGGAAGACATTCTAGTGTTGTGCAACAAGGTTGACCCCGCAATGGAAGAAGAAACAAAAATTGAACATGTTATTGGAGGACTGAAAAAAGAGTACTCATTCGCGCTCTACCTGAACCCTCCTAAAACGACCGATGACCTTCTTGTCGTGTGCAAGAAAATGGATTCTTTTGAAAAGAAGTATCGGGAACGTGTGGAGAAATCCAGAAACCTATATAACGGTCCACGCTATTCTAGACCCCAACAACAATCGAGGTACGTGCCGCCGACTGCCGCACGAAACTACCAGACCACTTCCAGGCCCCAAGCCCCTGTTTCCAATAATTACAAGAAGGACTCCCCTCCTACTCCCAGACAGTATCGAAACAACTTTCCCCAGCCCTCTACCCCTAGACGTCCTTATAATCCTAACTTTGTGCCAAAACCAAACCTTCAGAGAAACACCTACAATAAAAGCCAAGAAGTGAGCAAAAATAGGACGGAAGATGGAAGACCAATCTGCTTTAAATGTAACAAGCCAGGGCACGTGGCCCGTTATTGTAGGGTCAAGTTTATAAGAATCTTAGAAGAGGATCCAGCAGATACCCAAGAGAAGGTCGAAGAGAAATGCCAAATGAATGAAATATCAGAGAAATCAGGACCTCGGCTTTATGCCGATGTATGTCATAACACACAGACAAATATTCCTACCCGGAATAGATATTCCGTGTTGGAAGATTTAAACTAAGCGTCGCGCCTGAATCTGTCAATCAAAGCAAGTCGACCATAAACGGAATCAAGAAGTTGGACCCTAAATACAAATTAAAAATTAACGTGGACAAGATAGGGACTTTTGAAGCTTTGGTTGATACAGGTGCTGACCTCTCAGTGGTCGACCTCAGAACAGCCCTCGATACAGGCCATGGTATAAGTAAACTCGCAAAAATTTGTGCAGGACCCGATGGAAAAAAAATTGGACATGGTAGGAAGTATATTTTTAAATATAAAAATTGATGACGAAACATTATCACACAACTTTGTGATATTGAAAACGCATTTACGGACATTAATTCTTGGGAGAGATTTCCTTAAGAAAATGAACGCAAAAATAGATTGTAAGCAAGAAACTATCAAATACGATTTAACGAATAATCATGACGAAATCAATTTTGAAATGTTGAAAATAAAGAGTGCCAAGGATTCCATTGTACCGGAATGTTCCATGAAATTGATCAAGGCATTGGTAGAAACAGAGGATGGAGAATATATTATCGAGGAGAGCAGCAAAATGTTTCAAACAAATGGACTTCGTCTAGCAAGAAGCTTGATCAATGTTATAAATAGGGAAACACACATCTGGATAACTAATCCGTATCCTCGACCGTTAAAAATAATGAAAAACCAAACATTGGCTTTTGGAAGTAGTCCAGCGAAAATAAATGTGAGTCGAGAAAGAGAGGTAGAAGAGAACAAAGAACCTAGATTCCAAATAAACGAAAATCTTTCACCAAAGGAACAGAAGGAGTTAAAACAAGTTTTAGAAAGGTATGGAGATCTTTTTTCGTCGAGATTAGGGAGAACCAATTTGGCAAAACATCGGATAGACACAGAAGACGCGAAGCCAATTAAACACAAGCCTTACCGGGTAAGTGCTAAAGAACGAGATATTATAAAAGAGCAAATTGACGAGATGCTTACAGAAGGCATAATTAGGCCATCTTCTAGCCCCTGGTCTTTTCCAGTAATATTGGTCAAGAAGCGAGATGGTAAATACAGATTTTGTGTGGACTACAGAAAACTGAATAATGTGACAGTAAAAGATGTCTATCCGATCCCTAGAATAGACGAAGTTATGGATACTCTCCAAGGATCTACACACTTCTCAGCAATAGACCTCAGATCTGGATATTGGCAAGTTGAAGTCGAAGAAAGAGACAAAGAGAAAACAGCTTTCACTACAGCACATGGATTATATGAATTCAACGTGATGCCTTTTGGACTTTGTAACGCGCCTGCTACCTTTAAGAGAAATATGGAGAATATGCTTGGAAATCTGAGATGGCAAATTTGTTTGTGTTATCTGGATGATGTTATCATATATAGCCCGGATTTTCCAACGCACCTCAAAAGACTTGAAGCTGTTTTTAGATGTTTTCGTGAATCTAATTTAAGGTTAAACGACAAAAAATGCCGATTTGCTTTTGAAGAATTGGAGATTCTCGGCTATATAACGAGCAAACATGGTATAAAACCCGCGGAACATAACATCAAAGCTGTCAGAAATTTCCCTCGGCCCAAAAAGGTCAAAGAAGTACAATCCTTTTTGGGAATGTGTTCATATTATAGAAAATTTATCAAAGACTTCTCAAAAATTGCTGACCCTTTGACCAACCTTATAAAAAAAGTGTATCATTTACCTGGACAGAAAGACAAGAGGAAGCGTTTCAAACCCTAAAAACAGCACTATTAAGTCCACCAATTTTAGGTCACTTCAATCCAAATGCACCTACTTATGCTCATACTGATGCGTCCAACATCGGCATAGGTGCAACACTTGTCCAAGACATCGGTGGTGAAGAGAAGGTGATCTCATATTTGAGTCGTACCCTAAGTAAAGCGGAGCAAAATTATTCAACCACTGAAAAAGAATGTCTGGCCGTTGTCTGGTCAATGTCAAAATTACGACCCTACCTTTATGGAAGACACTTTAAAATAGTAACAGACCACCACGCCTTATGCTGGCTCAAAAACTTGAAGGATCCAACAGGTCGATTGGCAAGATGGGCATTGAAAATTCAAGAATATGACTTCGATATAATACATAAATCAGGAAAGAAGCATCTGGACGCCGATGGCTTATCTAGGGGACCCTTACCAGAAACTGATTGGGATGAGGATTTTGAAAGGCTATTTTTAAATCAAATAACAGACGAAGAGGATAAGTTTATCGAAAGTGTTAAGAAAACCCTTAATGGAAGCAGGCGATCAATTGCGCAAAACTTTAAAGTAGAAGATGGATGCCTCTTTAAGAAAAACCCGAACCCTGAAGGCAGGGCGTGGTTGCTTGTGGTTCCAGAGAAGAAAAAGAGAGAAATTATGAAAGAATATCACAATCATATGTCGAATGGCCATCTGGGTGTCGCCAGAACCATGTACCGAATAAAGAGTAAATACTTTTGGCCATCCATGCTAAAGGATGTCTCAGAGTTCGTTAAGACGTGTCACCTTTGCCAAAGTAGAAAAGGCTCAAACCAATTACCTTCTGGACTACTACAGCCCATTCCCCCAGCCAACTTTCCTTTCGAAAGAATTGGAATTGACTTTGTTGGTCCATTGCCATCTACGAAAAACAGGAAAAAATGGATAATCGTGCTGACGGACTACTACACTAGATATGCAGAAACAAAAGCAGTCTCGGAAGCAACAGTGAAAGAAGTTTCAAAATTTCTAGTAGAGGATATTTTTCTCCGGCACGGAGCCCCGCAATATCTTATTAGTGACAGAGGCTCTCAATTTACCAGTAATTTAATGAAAGAGGTGATGAAAACGTGCAAGATTAAACATTGCTTCACAACGAGCTATCATCCCCAGACTAATGGATTGACAGAGCGGTTGAATAGAACATTGATCAATATGCTCAGTATGTATGTGAACACTGATCAGAAGAATTGGGACGAAATACTCCCATTCATCACTCACGCTTACAATACTACAATTCAGGAAACCACAGGATATTCTCCCTTTTTCCTGATGTTTGGAAGAGAACCCACGTCTCTTTTGGACGACAGGAATATCTCAGTGGACATTGACAAGGATGATTATGATGAATACATAAAACATCACTTAGACAAAATAAACAGAACAAGAAAATTAGTTATTAACAACTCAATAAAGACTCAAGAAAGAATGAAAAAGAACTATGACAAGAAACACATGGAAAGAAGCTACGAACCAGGAGAATTAGTAGCAGTTTGGACACCAATTAGGAAAATAGGAAAGTGTGAGAAACTACTGAGAAAATATTTTGGCCCATATAGAATATTAAAGAAGCTGTCCAACGTAAATTACTTAATTGAACCAAAAGATAATCCTGGCCAAGACCCATTGATTGTCCATGTCTCAAGAATCAAACCCTATTTTGAAAGAATTGATGAGGTCAATCACGAGGACGTGACGACCTCTGGAGAGGGGGAAGTGTTACATCATGATTAATTGCGTATTTCTTATATTATTTTTAATATATTTGAAATTTAAATTATATATTTATTTATTTTTATATAAAATATTCTATGATATTTATTTAAAACAGATTAGATTATCATCATTTGTATTTAGGTACACGTGTGACTTCACTGCTCTCTTTGATGTGAGAAAATAGATAAATCATTCTGGAGGTTACTTAAAGTAGACTTATCTCATTATTCCCTTATATAAATTTGTAGGATGGTTGGAACACGCTCTGGTAAGATGCCAGACCCAGCACAGGAGAGAATCATGGCTGAAGAGTCTGCCAAGCCGCAACCTGGTGCAACAGTATATTGTAGCGAAATATTTATCATTTATGTACAGATTATTAATTCTGATATTCATATTTTGCTACACTGTTAAATTCCCTCTTTGCTTCCCTTTTTTATTTTATTCATTTTAATTACGCCCCAGGAGTATGGGTTAACCAAATAAATAATAGATTTTAATTTGTTGTTGCCTTTAATAAATTGCCGTGTCTTCCTGAATTTGTATTTCCTAATTCTTCACATAACATTCTCAATCTATTTATTCAGGTACCTACACCTGCAACAGTTCCAATGGTTTATTCAGGTACCTACACCTGCAACAGTTCCAATGGTTTATTCAGGTACCTACACCTGCAACAGTTCCAATGGTTTATTCAGGTACCTACACCTGCAACAGTTCCAATGGTTTATTCAGGTACCTACACCTGCAACAGTTCCAATGGTTTATTCAGGTACCTACACCTGCAACAGTTCCAATGGTTTATTCAGGTACCTACACCTGCAACAGTTCCAATGGTTTATTCAGGTACCTACACCTGCAATAGTTCCAATGGTTTATTCAGGTACCTACACCTGCAACAGTTCCAATGGTTTATTCAGGTACCTACACCTGCAACAGTTCCAATGGTTTATTCAGGTACCTACACCTGCAACAGTTCCAATGGTTTATGCAGGTACCTACTTGCAAAATTCCCTATGTTTATTAGAGGTTTTGGCGGAGAAGGGTAACAAAAATGATTTATCTTAGCTAGAATAGTTTCAGTCGGAAGTTGATGTTTCCCGCCAAAATATTATTTTAACAAATGTTCGTTTGGCAAACTTTCACTTGGGTAAAAGCCGGGCGAAGCCGGGTACGTCCGCTAGTTTTTTATATAAACAAACGATAATAAACAACAACAACAATGGGATCTTCAATGCTGCATTACACCTGTGCTACTTCCCGAAGACATGGAAACATGCCATTATCATAACCATTCCAAAAAAATCACCTGTCAAATCACCTGAAGATCTCAGACCAATCAGCCTTCTCTCTACCATCGGTAAGGTATACGAGAGAATCGTTCTTCGCAGATTGCAGTCATACATGGATTCTATTAACTTTATCATTCCTCAACAATTTGGATTCAGAAAAGGACACTCCAAAACCCACCAGCTAATCACAGTAATAGACTACATCCAAATAAGAAAGTCCCACAAGGAGGCAGTAGGTGATGTTTTTCTAGACTTTACCAAAGCCTTTGATAGAGTATGGCATGATGGCTTGATAGCAAAAATAACAAAAAATCAATTTCCAAGGGATTTTATCAAATTCTTGAAAAACTATCTCCAGGACAGAACCTTTTCAACAAAGCAAGGGAATTATATAACCACGGAAAAACCAACCCAGATTGGAGTCCCTCAAGGCTCTATCCTTGGGGACCCTACCTATTCAACATCTACATCAGCGATTTCCCTCCACATCCAAAATGTCAAATAAAACTTTTCGCAGATGACGCAGCAATTTTATCAAACTCCAAATCAATAGGAATAATAACTACACAACTCCAAAATTACATAAACAGTATAACCAAATGGTGCAATGATTGGAAATTAGACATCAACCCAAAAAAGTCTCAGGCAATAATTTGTCCTCCACTAGACAATAAAAAATTCAAGCCACAATCCATCCTAAAGGTAAACCAAAGCCCTATTAACTGGACTGACAGAGTTAAATATCTTGGAGTTACCTTAGACTCCAAGTTGAAATTCAACATGCATGTCAAAAATGTCATAAAGAAAGCAAAAATCGCAAAAATAACATTATCAAGCCTGTTCAACTATAGAAGCAAATTGACTACAAAACAAAAGTTTACTCTATACAGAAGTTGTATCCTCCCGATAGTAACTTACGCACTCCCAATTTGGTGTAAATATATTACAACCACAAACAAAAACAGGATAAACGCATTTATGAGAATCTGCCTTCGGACAAGTATAGGAGCTCCATTCAACCTATCAAACAAGATACTGAAGGAGGACTTGAACCAACCCGATCTAGAAGATATGTACCAAACTTCCGTTAAGAAATTATACCTTCAAATGCAAAATTCAAATAATCCAACCATACAAGATATTCTACAAAATAAAGGAAATATCAATCCGCGATTCCGACGACCCGGCCCTGACACTTAGTCAAGAGCTCATCGCCCAACATCTGCCCTCCTGCAAGGCATAGGGGGACCACTTCTACTCCACCAACTCGCCATGTGTAAATAGCAAGGACAAGGTGACTCGCGAGCTGTGCTCGAATGTACCACCTGTAAATTGAGACGAAAAAAAAATAATAAAAAAACAACAACAATGTAATTTGCATCTTCATTAATATAAAACAACAACAAATAAAATAAAAAATGTAAAAAATATATTTTAACGTTACATTTTAAAACATATAACTCAAAAACGTTACAATATTTACTTTACATATATATTAATTTTAAAATGCTAAGTTTTTTTACGTCATTGGAATATTATATTACTAAATTCTCAATTAAATATATTTTATATATATACTTGGAATACATATTAAGCATTGTTACAATTTATAAATATAATTTCACCAAATACCGCGAAAGGCGCTGCTTGCGAGTGAAAGTAGAATATTTGCAAATAAAATTGCAAAGAATATTTATTTCAAATCAAATTCGAACCAGAAACCTTCCCAGTAGTTATGAAATATCTTCTTAAAGTTCCACGGCGATTGGATAATCTTACCTTTTAAAAACATGCATCGTGTAAACAAACCACGTGTAAATTATTAACCAATCAAATTCATTTATCGTCCGACCAGTCCTGCGCCCAAGCGGTAAAAGGCTGGAACTAACGCTTTTTGGTTTTATATTAAAAAACACACATTAACCTTTTTAGTTTTTTGAATAGCCAATATGTTTAAAAAATCTACAGCTACCTAAATGCGAAATTTTATAATGATATATTCTGTAGATTTTGCGCAACGCGATAAAAAACATCGATTTTGGATTTCATTTTATAGATATATATATAAGGAAGGATTTTTTAATATATTTCAATATATATATATAATGATGAAATCTTTTGTGATTGGTTTTGGATGGTTGGTTGTTGTAAGACTCTGTTGACTTACTTGAGGTGGTTGACGTGGTGGTGATTGTTGGCGCAGTCGTTTGGCTGAAATGGTAGGTTTTCTCACAGGGGGAAATAATGAGAAGGACACAGGATGGAATTGAGAAATAGGACCAGCGATTAAGGGAGAGAAGGGCTTTTGACTAATGGAGTGGCTACTCACATATTGAACATAGAGGTGACCTGAGCGAGAAGGGCTGAAGCAAGTCTTGCTTCTTGTAGTGTCGAGCTCCCAACTGATTCAACTCAGTCCGAGATTTACCTCGTTAACTCTCTATTGCACTCATTGGTTGAAATCGTCTACGTGGCGACTTTTGATTGGATATTAGCTATTCCTGCTGGACTCTGATTGGATATTGGTGCTTCATTGTCTTTCTAAAGATTATCATGCTCCCGGAAGAAGAAGGTCTTTGAACTCAGTTTTATTAGTTCCTGGGTAAAATTCTTTTGCTTCCTGGATAATTAAATTCTGGCAATGGTTGCTTCTCTTCCCTCCCAGTTCGCTTAGGCCTAACCTTTATTAAAACCTTTTGGATCATACATTGCATATATTGTGGTGGGGTTACATCTTGGTATATACAAATTATGACAGATGCGCCCCCTACATGTGAAGAATTCAAAAAGGGGTAGCCTGAAGTGAATTCTGTAAGGGAAAAATAATTTTGTGGGGAAAATTAATTTTGGGTACTGGGAGGTTATATACAAGTATTGTATGTGACATAAAAGATAAAAGAGTATGGTGTTGGTGACATATTTGTTGAATATAAGGAAGAGAAATCAAAATAATTTAATTATAAGAAATCAAAATGAGAGAGAGAGAGAGAGAGAGAATGCACTTTAGGGCATTGTTGAGTGAAAAAAAATAATGCCTACACAATATTCAGCTCGAGATGGGGAAAACAAAATCGAGGGAATTTTTCTGTTAGGGCTTTTGAGAAATCAAAAATAAAATTTAGTTGTAAGAAATCAAAGTGAATGCGCTTTGGTGCATTGTTAAGTGAAAGAAATGCCTACACAATATTCAGCTCGAGATGGGGAAAACAAAATCGAGGGATATTTCTGTTAGGGCTTTTGAGAAATCAAAAATAAAATTTAGTTGTAAGAAATCAAAGTGAATGCGCTTTGGTGCATTGTTGAGTGAAGAAAAAATATAATGCCTACACAATATTCAGCTCGAGATGGGGAAAACTAAAATCGAGGGAATTTTTCTGTTAGGGCTTTTGAGAAATCAAAAATAAAATTTAGTTGTAAGAAATCAAAGTGAATGCGTTTTGGTGCATTGTTGAGTGAAGAAAAAATATAATGCCTACACAATATTCAGCTCGAGATGGTGAAAACTAATATCAAGGGAATTTTTCTGTTAGGGCTTTTGAGAAATCAAAAATAAAATTTAGTTGTAAGAAATCAAAGTGAATGCGCTTTGGTGCAATGTTGAGTGAAGAAAAAAATATAATGCCTACACAATATTCAGCTCTAGATGGGGAAAACTAAAATCGAAGGAATTTTTCTGTTAGGGCTTTTGGAAATCAGAAATAAAAATAAAAATATCTAAAATTAAAAGAAAACCAGTGAGTTTTCGTTGAGAAAAATTTATTTAGTGGTTGAGTAAGTAATTGGTTTATAAACAGAATAATAAAAAAGTTGTTATATAAATGGTAAATATTTGATTAAGATAAATGGTAAATATTTGATTGAGATATAAATGGTAAATTTGATTAAGAATTCTGATTTTAAAAATTTAAAAAAATGTAAATGAATGGGATAAGGAAAAAAGTAGAAAGAGAGATTCGCAAACTCTCTTAGTGATAAAATTTACATGCCAAAATATCTAGGTCACGCGGCTTAACCAGATCTTTTTTATTTGCCTCGTAGATTTTTGTCTTTCCTGTGCGACTCATGGGCGAAAACATGATTCTTCCCAAGAGTGCGTTTACATTGTGTGTACAGGAGACACGGGAATCTAGTTAACCTTAAGTGTGTATTTGTATTCGTTATGGTGTGTTTTGGGGTTGTATCATCTTCAAGATCTCAAGGCCGAGTGTATTATGTTAATTTGTCCCGAGCCTTAATGCGTCCTAGGGATTTTTATGCAGTTCCCTAGGGCACTTAAGATATGCTCGCCCGATATCCACTTCGTTATCGGGAGGTCGTAACCGGAATCGGATCTTTGAATACAGGGTTCGAGGAGAATCCTTGACCCTTTTAAAGTGGCTGTTTCTTCCTTTCGGGAGAAACGAAAGCTCGAAAGCTTTGCTACCTATTTTTTTTTTTATTATCCTATCCTTTAAGTGATAATGTGCGTGCTTTTGTTCGTATTTGACCTTGAGATCTGAATTTTGCGTATTGGTCGTGAGTGTTGTATGCTTGTTTTTATGTGGGTGACATGTAATATTGTTTGGAAATGTTAGTAAAAGAATCGAATTTGGTCGGCAATTCATTTGGATTGTTTTTTAAGAATTAAATTTGTTTATTAATATAATATTAATGTGATGATATTAATATCATTAAATGAGTTTTTGTAAGAATCGATATGTAAGCTCGTTTGAATGTGTTTTGAGAATTGAATTTGTTTATTAATATATAATGTTAATATAATGATTTTAATATAATTAAATGTGTTTATGTAAGAAAATCGGGATGTGAGCTCGTGTTGAAATGGATCCAATTTGGTGCCCGTTAAAATGGTGGACGTGGGGGGAACACAGTGACCTCGATCGAATTGCCGGACATGCGAGGCCTTTCGGGGGAGATTTCTAAATATGTCTTCCCTCCCTTCCTGTAATTGAATCTTCCTGCCTCCTAATTGATCCGGATGGTCTCAGCGCCTGCTGACGCTTCTTATTTAGGTTGGTTCTGACCCCCTGATCCCTATATGGAAGATGGTTTCCTGTAATTGGTACACTTTTTGGGGCTGTTGGGTATAAATTCCAATGTAGGCTATTATGGCAAACGGAGCGAGTTTATAGGGTATATTCAGGAGACAGATAAACAATATTAAGTGAAATATGGGAAACTTACACATTTTTTCCCATGTTCTCTCCAGGGGTTGATGGTTTTGGGTTTCGTTTAGTTGTGGCGGACTTGGAATTGGATGTATCCGTGGATGGGCGATGTCGCGTTTTTTGTTATCATGGGTGAGTGGTGTAAATCGGGTTTTGATTAAAATGGTAGGATCTAAATGATTGAAAGGCTCGCTGTTTGTTGGTTTGATTGTCAACGGTTCTGTTGAAAAAATGTCGGGTGTAGGGGTTTTAAGTGGAAACGTGTAATCGTTCCTCTGTCGTAGGTGGTGTATTTTTGTTATTGTTGGTTTTGTGGGTGTGGTATTTTGTGTACGGGTTTAGTTTGTTTATGTGGACTGTATCGATGTCTCTTTGGAGAGGTTGGTTGGATCCATCAATACGTTTTGTCAATTGGCAGGTTGGACAGGTTTTAACCTTCTATGTAATGTCTTTTGACATGCCCTGCCAATAATACTGAGCGGAGATGAGTCTCGTCATCCTTGAGATGTCTGGATGGTTGTATTGTGTGTGCACTGATTGAAGTAGTTTGTTTGTGAGTGTTTTTGGGATGACTATTTTGGTTACACCTTTGCGGGAAATGGTATGAAGTCCATTGTGATCAATGGTCAAGCTAGAATTTCCCGATGGGGAAGGCTGATGGTTCTTAATGAGGGAGGCGTCTAAGAAGCCACAGAACGGGTTACGAGTTATGACGTCCGTTTCATATTGTTGTACTCCCTTTATGTAACAGACCTCATATTCGTATCTCGATAGCCGTAATATCCACGAAATATTCTGCCTGACGGGTTTTTGATCGTTTTCAGCCACTGCAATGCGCGATGGTCAGAAAATATGGTAAATTTTCTGTCCATCAAACAGACGCGGAATTTATCCACACTCTCAACGATTGCTAGGCATTCTAGTTCAGAGCTGGAGTAGTTCCATTCGTGTGAACGCAGGGAGCGGCTGAAATACTGGACTGGGTAGGTTTTCCCATTAGGGTGGACCTGTTTGAGGACGCCTGCGATGCCGAGTGTTGAGGCGTTACAGTACACTTGGCATGGCAGACCTTCCTGGTAAAGGTGTAAAGTGGGGTGTGTTGTGAGGCTTTCTTTCAGGCTAGTGAACACCTTCTGGCATTTATCATCCCAGACCCACATGACATCCCTTTTGAAAAGGTTGTTAAGTAGCGTCCGCAAGCGGGCGTAGTCCGGAATGAACTTTTTATATGCGTTCACAGCGCTTAGAAAGATCGCAATGTTTTGAGATTTTGCGGTTGTTGGATGGCGTGAATTGTTTCTATGTTTCGTGTACATGGTGTGGTTGTACTGGCAGTGGTTGTGCATGTGCCTGCGTGGTGTTGTTGTCGCCTTTTTGTGCGAGTGTCGCGCTTGTGGCGATGTTTGCGCGTGTGACTGTTGTGTGACGACGTGTGGTCATGTGTGTGCGTTGTGTGTGAGCTGTTCTGTTGGATGGACACTGTCTGGGTATTGTTGTTGTGAGCTGGGGCCATTGTGGCCTTGTGCATTGAGGGCATATAATAAGGACAATTGGCCTTAGTGGGAAAATTGTGTTGGGTGTGCGCGTGACTAGATTGGCATGTTGGCAATTGGGTTTTGACCAATGGATGCGCGCATTGGGTGCCATGTGCGGAAGGTTTGTGTGCATTGTGAGTCCTTTGTGACACCGCTTGGCACTCCTAATACGTGCATTCATTGGGTACGTGATTAAAGTGGTAGGTAGTGGAAGACAATGGAGCGTCAAGTTGGAACATAGTGCCTTGGTTAAAGTTTATTGTTAGTTTAAATTTTCGGAGGGTATCTATACCGAGAATTCCAAATGGTAGAGGTGCTTCCACCAAATGGGAATTCTCTTTTTTGGTTAATTTACCTATTGTCAAGGGGAGGGTTATTTTGCCTATGGTCGGTACAAGACCGTTTATGGCCTGTAGGTCTATGGACTGTTTTTTTAAGTTTTATTTGAGGGAGGTTATTTTTTGAAATTTTAAAGAGGTTATAGGGCACTATGTTCAAGCTTGCGCCTGTGTCAATGAGAAAAGGGGGTGACAGTTCAGGCGTAATGGACAGTTTCATCGTTAGCTGACTGACGAAAGGGGGGTGGTGCCTTCCTACTTGGTTGGCGAAAGGCTGGGGCGTCTTGTCCGGCTGGGCCTGGTGTGGGGCGCTGGGCGTGCTGTGGATGTGGGGCTGTTTGCACTGCCCGCGCGCTCGCGTGTTGAGCTGGTGGTTGTCCGTCTGGGCCTGGTGTGGGGTGTCCAGCGTGTTGTGGAGGTGGGGCTGTTTGCACTGCCCGCGCGCTCGCGTGTTGAGCTTGTTTGTACGGTGTAGTCCACATACTTGTTTTTCCTTGGTCGTGGGCGTATGGGTCCGGCATTGTGGGTGGTGGCTCCTCGGGGTGGCGCGTCAGGTAGCCCGGCAACCTGGCGGGAGTGGCTCCGTCCATCTTCCGGTCGTCGGCCTGGACGAGTCGGTGGGTGGCGTATGTCACATCGGAGGGGGGCAGGTCCGTCTCCGCGCGCTCGCGTGTTGACCTTGCTTGCGTCAGGACCACGACCGACTGGAGTAAAATCTCCGCTAGGGGGCTTGCTTCGCCTACTCCGCTGGCTTTCCTCTCCCTTATCACGTTGTCGCTCTGTTTTTGCTCTTGCTCGTTTTCCATTATATATCCTGTCGACTCGCTATAATGATGAAATCTTTTGTGATTGGTTTTGGATGGTTGGTTGTTGTAAGACCCTGTTGACTTACTAGAGGTGGTTGACGTGGTAGTGATTGTTGGCGCAGTCGTTTGGCTGAAATGGTAGGTTTTCTCACAGGGGAAAATAACGAGAAGGACACAGGATGGAATTGAGAAATAGGACCAGCGATTAAGGGAGAGAAGGGCTTTTGACTAATGGAGTGGCTACTCACATATTGAACATAGAGGCGACCTGAGCGAGAAGGGCTGAAGCAAGTCTTGCTTCTTGTAGTGTCGAGCTCCCAACTGATTTAACTCAGTCCGAGATTTACCTCGTTAACTCTCTATTGCTCTCATTGGTTGAAATCGTCTACGTGGCGACTTTTGATTGGATATTAGCTATTTCTGCTGGACCCTGATTGGATATTGGTGCTTCCATTGTCTTTCTAAAATTATCATGCTCCCGGAAGAAGAAGGTCTTTGAACTCAGTTTTATTAGTTCCTGGATAATAATCTTTTGCTTCCTGGATAATGATATTCTGGTAATGGTTGCTTCTCTTCTCTCCCAGTTCGCTTAGGCCTAACCTTTATTAAAACATTTTGGATCATACATTGCATATATTGTGGTGGGGTTACATCTTGGTATATACAAATTATGACATATATATATACTAGCCGAATGACCCGGGCAACGCCCGGGTTTTACCCGATTAATTGCTTTTATTCAAATACTATTCGTTACAATTATAAATTGGCGCCGTGGATGTCATTCTTGTGAAACGTCCCGCTCCAAACTTTGTGTCTGAGAAGCGATATTTTTATAAATAGATAATATGGCTTTTTGTGTCTTCTGCTCGAATGAATGTTTTTCTGTTAGAATTTTGTTCCTGCATACTAAAAATGAAATGGCTTCACCCGTGGTCTCTGCTTTTTGGAAATTTTCCAGATATAATTTTGTATCTGATAATCAAATATGATACAGCAATATTGTCATAATCATTTTCTGACAAAAAAAAAACTATTTTTGCCCAGAACCTGTCAATTTCAATTTTTCTTGGCTAAAAATGCGACAAATATCTCTTCCTTATTTTTGTTCTATGTCCTGTTAAAACACGTTTTACATGTACATTAGGTCAGCTGATATTACCTCCCATCTTTACCCCTAGAGGCACTGCTTGCGAGCTAAAGAGCAAATTTGCAAGTCAAATTTGCAAATAACTCGAAGAATATTCGGGATTGAGACCTGAAATAGTCAATATAAGTTTTTCTAGATTCTATTATACATACTGCTAAAATTTCAGTCATATTAGTTACGTATATTACGTAAAGGCATTCCATTCACAAAAGCAAACGATCACAGAATTGATGACTCTGACACTTGTATATTTTAATAATAATATGAATGAGTTTTAAAACTTGTAAAAAAATGCATCTGCCGGGAATCGAATCCGGGCCGCCCGCGTGGCAGGCGAGCATTCTACCACTGAACCACCGATGCTTATAAAAATGGCCATATTTGGGTATTTATTCCATTCACAAAAGCAAACGGTTACAGAATTGTTGATTGATGACTCTGATACTTGTATATTTTAATATATATGGTAATATAAGGTGGGGAGAGAAATAAATAAGGATATCAGAATTTGAAAGAGGGCCCAAGACAACTAGGAGAGAGAGACGGGACTGGCACAGCCGAGCGGCCGTTCGTGTCCCACACAATCCCCAACTGTCTTAATAGTCCCGAGGTGTTAACTAACGGGTTCCAGTCCTCGCCCCTTGGAATGTCGCTGGTGTCTTAAGTGGCCGGACTTTAGTGGCCCGTCTCTGTCTGGACTGTCTGTAGGCTGACTTAATTTGTTTAATACAAGGTACATGTGATAGCGGAGGTTTTTATACTACAGCACATATTCATAGGCAATATAGTTATAGTGTAACAGGCAAAAATGTTGACACAATCCAACTCGCCAGTTTGGCCATTATCTAATACAAAACAAAATAATAAAATTAGATTAAGTGACAGCCGGCACTCAGACAGGAGAAAGGTCTCCAATTATACCGTCGGTCCGAAAATAACAGTCGAATTACCACCAGTTCCTCGCCTGATCTAGAATAGAACACACCCTCTACAACAGAAGCCTTGCCGCCCTCTCTCTCTAAGGTGAAATCCAACATGCTTCGTTCTTTTGTTCAATCCCATTCATGCCTGAAGCCACTCATTGTGGCCTCAATGACAGCATCTAACCAACATGCCACACTAAAGTCATCGAACAGGATACACACATCATTACAAATATATATACAGTTAAACCTGTCTATAGCGCCCCCTCTAAATAGCGCCTCCCTCTCTATAGCACCCGATTTTAAATTCGTAGTACGATGTGATTTACACTAAAAATGACCTGTCTATAGCACCCCCTCTCTATAGCACCTTATTTTGGTGAGTCCCAAGAGAGGGCGCTATAGCATCCGATTTTAAATACGTAATACGATGTGATTTACATTAAAAATGACCAGTCCATAGCACCCCCTCTCTATAGCGCCTCCTCTAAATAGCGTTTTTCTCTTTATAGCGCCCGATTTTAAATAGTATGATGCGATTTACATTAAAGGTGACCTGTATATAGTGCCCTGCAACCTCAAAATAGCTTCCCCCCTTTTTTGAATGTCCTACTTCTACATTTTTATTTAAAAAAAATACCTTTAAATAGTCACCATATATTAAAATTTGTTAAATTCTACATATTATTAAAATGCTTTTTAGAATCAAAATGAAATAAAATAGAGATCCCTTTCAAAAAAAGAACGATTATAATGAGGCATGTTTTTTTTACTGGATCACGTGAAATTTAATTTTTTAAATGTAATTACAATTTTTTTTTCAAATTATAGTTTTTAATATCACGTTATTGATTTATATAACGATGTTCCGAAAGCACCTAACTTTACCTCAAAGAAGTGACAAAGGAACGTGAATCAGGAAAAGGCGTGCTAACCGTTGCTAATAAATATGAAATTAGCCAAACACAAGTTAAAACGTTGATTAAGAATAAATTAAAGAAGAATTTAATCAAAATCTTCTTCTGAAAAGAAAAAGAATGAAGAAGTCAACAAAATTTGATGAGTTAAATGATCTTGTTTGGAAGTTATACTACAGCACATATTCATAGGCAATATAGTTATAGTGTAACAGGCAAATATGTTGACACAATCCAACTCGCCAGTTTGGCCATTATCTAATACAAAACAAAATAATAAAATTAGATTAAGTGACAGCCGGCACTCAGACAGGAGAAAGGTCTCCAATTATACCGTCGGTCCGAAAATAACAGTCGAATTACCACCAGTTCCTCGCCTGATCTAGAATAGAACACACCCTCTACAACAGAAGCCTTGCCGCCCTCTCTCTCTAAGGTGAAATCCAACATGCTTCGTTCTTTTGTTCAATCCCATTCATGCCTGAAGCCACTCATTGTGGCCTCAATGACAGCATCTAACCAACATGCCACACTAAAGTCATCGAACAGGATACACACATCATTACAAATATATATACAGTTAAACCTGTCTATAGCGCCCCCTCTAAATAGCGCCTCCCTCTCTATAGCACCCGATTTTAAATTCGTAGTACGATGTGATTTACACTAAAAATGACCTGTCTATAGCACCCCCTCTCTATAGCACCTTATTTTGGTGAGTCCCAAGAGAGGGCGCTATAGCATCCGATTTTAAATACGTAATACGATGTGATTTACATTAAAAATGACCAGTCCATAGCACCCCCTCTCTATAGCGCCTCCTCTAAATAGCGTTTTTCTCTTTATAGCGCCCGATTTTAAATAGTATGATGCGATTTACATTAAAGGTGACCTGTATATAGTGCCCTGCAACCTCAAAATAGCTTCCCCCCTTTTTTGAATGTCCTACTTCTACATTTTTATTTTAAAAAAAATACCTTTAAATAGTCACCATATATTAAAATTTGTTAAATTCTACATATTATTAAAATGCTTTTTAGGATCAAAATGAAATAAAATAGAGATCCCTTTCAAAAAAAGAACGATTATAATGAGGCATGTTTTTTTTTACTGGATCACGTGAAATTTAATTTTTTAAATGTAATTACAATTTTTTTTTCAAATTATAGTTTTTAATATCACGTTATTGATTTATATAACGATGTTCCGAAAGCACCTAACTTTACCTCAAGAAGTGACAAAGGAACGTGAATCAGGAAAAGGCGTGCTAACCGTTGCTAATAAATATGAAATTAGCCAAACACAAGTTAAAACGTTGATTAAGAATAAATTAAAGAAGAATTTAATCAAAATCTTCTTCTGAAAAGAAAAAGAATGAAGAAGTCAACAAAATTTGATGAGTTAAATGATCTTGTTTGGAAGTTTTTCTCAGATATGAAGGCCCGCAACATTTATGTTTCTGGTCCAATGTTACAAGACCAACCACTCAAATTTGCCACTGGTTTGAAGCTTTCAAAGTTTAATGCATCAAATGGTTGGCTGGAAAGCTTTATATATAGAAGTAGGTATGGAATAATTTTTGGTTCCCATAGTGGAGAAACTGGGGATATGAAATAGGCCACCATTGAAAATTGGAAGGCAAGTTTGATAAAAATATGTAATGGGTATTCCCCTAAAGGTTTTTTTAACGTTGATGAAACTGGACTTTTCTACAAGACAGTATCAAAAGAGTCTTTGAAAATGAAATGTGAAACGACTAAAGGGGTGAAAAATAGTAAAGAGAGAGTGAGTATAGTCCTTTTGACCAATGTGCTTGGAAAGAAAGAAGAACCAATTGTGATTGGAAAAGATAAAAATCCCAGGTGCTTCAAAAACCTAAAGTCCCACAATCTTCCAGTCACCTATGATAGTAACAATAGTGCTTGGATTCCAAGTGATATTTTTACAAAAATAGTTGTTGTGGGTCGGTGATGCAAA
This sequence comes from Cordylochernes scorpioides, assembly GCA_030710605.1. Lineage (NCBI taxonomy): Eukaryota > Metazoa > Arthropoda > Arachnida > Pseudoscorpiones > Chernetidae > Cordylochernes > Cordylochernes scorpioides. The sequence continues at coordinate 42,113,659 of CP092877.1, read as the reverse complement.
AAGAACAGCCAAAAGAAATGATTTATGAATATAGGATTATTATTTAATATAAGGATATATGAGGATATATATGATGACACAGCAGTAAAAACAAAGGCAGGCTTAAGACTATATACAAGATGACGCACGGCAGAAGGGGGGGGGGGGGGGCGTTCCATTGGTTAGTCATTTCCATGCAGCGCCGCCAAGCGGTGCCCGTGTCCACGCCTGTGTCCACACTTCTCTCATCATTCCCCCACTGAAGCGCTGGACAGGAGAACAGTTCATGAAGTCACAGGCGTTCTTGTGAGCCACTTTGCTCAGGGTCTTGGTGAAGACGTCGGCCAGGTTCTCCTTTGTAGGGATGTAGACAATCTTGATCTCTCCGCTAATTATTCTTTCTCTGACGTGATGGTATCTTATGTCAATGTGTTTGGATCTGTTGTTCTCCACATTATTTTTTGAAAAGTCTATAGCGGATCTATTATCGCAATGAATTATCAAGGGAAAAGCAAAATTCGATAAGAACTTTAATTCTTTCAAGATGGTAGCGATCCAAACTGCTTCCTTAGTGTTCTGGGATAGCGCTAAATATTCTGCCTCCATTGTGGAAAGTGAGACACACTTCTGTTTGCAAGTCTTCCCTATGACTAAGGAATGTCCTATAGTGATAGCGGTCCCACTATTGGACCGTCTGTCATCGATGTCGCTAGCCCAATCTGCATCACTGTATGCACAAACGTCATTGGAATCAGTCCGGCGATAAACGAGAGATAGATTTATGCTCCCGTGTAAATATCTTAAGACGTGTTTGGCAGTTTGCCAATGTCGACGTCCAGGGTTGCTAGAGAATTGAGCTAATCTCGTAACGGGAAACATTAAGTCTGGCCTAGTACAATTCGCAAGATAAAGTCGCCATTCTAAGTCGCCATATAGATAAGCGTTATCTACGTCGAGATGTCTATTGTACCATTTCATGTTCAAACTTAACGTTATCAAAACTCTGATTACAGCTAAGTTAATAACAGGTGTATACGTTTCCTGAAAATCGATTCCTTGTTTCTGTGAGAAACCTCTAGCTACTAAACGTGCTTTGAAACGCTCTACATTTCCGCTCTCATTTGTCTTCACTTTATACACCCATCTGCTGCTAATCGGTTTCTTTCCCAGCGGTAATGTTGATAACTCCCAAGTGCCTCGTTCCTGAAGCACTCTAAGCTCATCTTCCATTGCTTTTCTCCAATACATGGCTTCGGGAGATTGGACTGCCTCTTCAAAACTTTGCGGCTCGGTAACATCTAAAAAATTTAACTCTACTCTTGGTTTACCTTTTCTCCCATATGGATTTCGAACAATGTTTTTGGAGGTGGAGGGTTGTGGTAAAGCGTCCTCTACCCCCACTGAATCCAAATTACTCGGTAATTCATTCTCTAGGTCGTTATCATGATTAGTCTCAGGTTCTAGCCAAACGTGGTTGTACCTTTCCGTTTCTGTCTCTTCGACTATTTTGGTCCACTCAAGTCCAATTTTAGACTCATCGAATCTAACATGTTTTGTTTCAATCACCTTTTGTAATTCTGGGCACCAGAGACGATATCCACGTGTTTGAGTTGAGTATCCTACCAGAATACATCTACATGCCCGATGGTCTAATTTTCGCCTTCTTTCTCTTGGTATATGGCTATATGCCAAACATCCAAATGCTTTTAGGTGTCTTACACTAGGATTTCTTTCTAACCAAAGTCCATCAGGTACTTTGTCTTTTAGAGCACTATTATAACATTTGTTTTTAATGTAAGCAGCTGTATTTACCGCCTCTGCCCAAAATCTTTGGGGGAGATTAGCGCTATGTAAACAAGCGCGGGCCATATCTAAAAGTGTTCGATTTACACGTTCTGCCACACCGTTCATTTGCGGAGAATACACGTTTGTGCGTTCATGCTTTATCCCTAGTTTTCGTAATTTGTCTTGGAATTCTCTATTGCAAAACTCAAGTCCATTATCCGATCGTAACACTTTAATTTTATTACCAGTTTGTCTCTCTACAGTGGCTCTATAGATATCGAAATGTTTTAATACCTCATCTTTGTTTTTCAGAAGATACACAGTGATCCTTCTTGAGAAATCATCAACAAAAGATAGAAAGTATCTATTGCCTCCGGTTGATTTTACCGGCATTGGACCGCAAATATCTGTGTGGATAAGCTCCAAGGTCTGTTTAGGTCTAATATTGCCTAGGTTTTTATGTGACGCTTTAGTGGATTTAGCGATACAACAATCGTCGCATAGGCCTTTGTCTCTAGAGGAAATTTCTAAGCCTATTACGAGCTCCTCCCGCGCCATCTTTTCAATGGCGTTACTGTCAATATGGCATAACCTTTGATGCCACGTTCTTAAGGAATTGTTCTGAAAATGGTCCCTTTCACTATTAAATGCTGTTTTACTGGAATTTAAGGTCTTACCTTTCACAATGTAGAGGCCATTTACATTTGTCGCTTCCACTATAATCCTGTTTTCTGGGTTGAAAACGCGAGCTACCATATTACGGAAGGTCACACGGTTGCCGTTTTCTTCTATCTTGGAGACTGACAGCAGATTCCTTCGCACATTTGGGACGTATAACACATTGTTTAGCTTGATTTCGATGCTTTCATTTATGGATAGACGTCTGGATAAATATGTGTCCATATCCTTTGGCCTCAGTTGTCCCACTCGCAGTCATAATAGGATCAGAAGACACCTCCCGAAGGTCAACGAACCAGTCCTTGTTTCTGCATGCATGGTTGGTTGCTCCGCTATCCAGCAGCCACGAATCCTCGTCGCTCGTTAGGTTGAGTGCAGCCAGGAAGTTATCTGATTTGTTTACCTTCCTCTGATAATGCTGATTATCGCGGTTTCTAGTTGTTTGCTTCATTCCTCGGCAGTTGGTGGCGATGTGGCCGATCTTCCCGCATCGGTAGCATTTTCTTCGACTGTCGGTACTGTTGTTATTTTGAAGCTTGTTCACCTGTAGCACCTCCTTGGATGAATCCTCCTTTCTGGTTGTTCTCCTCTCGTGTTCCGTTAGCAGGACCTGCCTCACCTTGGATGACGTGAACTCATCATCCGTCATGTTGCTAAAGTTCATTATAATCCCATCATAGGAGTCTGGTAGTCCAGCTAGCATAGAGTATGCCAGATCTTCATCTTTTACTTCATATCCCGCTTCTCTGAGATGATCACTGCAGGTCTTGAATCTTGATAGGTAATTTATCATATTTTCTTCTTCGATGAACTTGATGTTCACTAATTGTTTCTTGAGTTGAAGAATTCGCGCCCTTGATTTCGGTTCAAATATTTGTTCCAGGGTCGTCCAGGCTTCACTTGCAGTCTTATAGTCGATAACGTGTATTTGTTGCTCTGTAGAAATTGATAGAGCAATCGTTGCCAGTGCCTTTTCTTGTTTAATTTTTGTCTTTTCATATTTTCTTTGATCCTCATCAGCGTCGATCGCTTCTTCGTTAATTACACATTCCCATAATCCTCTTTCGATCAGGAGCATCTTCATGTTAAATTTCCATGATCGATAATTGCTGCCGGTGAGCTTCTCGACGTTCAGGGCAAGCGCTTGGGAAGACGACGCCATCTTGGTTTCACTTACTTTTCGTTCTTTTTAATGCAGCTAACCACGCTCTGCTACCATGTTGTGGGTCGGTGATGCAAAAAGAACAGCCAAAAGAAATGATTTATGAATATAGGATTATTATTTAATATAAGGATATATGAGGATATATATGATGACACAGCAGTAAAAACAAAGGCAGGCTTAAGACTATATACAAGATGACGCACGGCAGAAGGGGGGGCGTTCCCATTGGTTGGTCATTTCCATGCAGCGCCGCCAAGCGGTGCCCGTGTCTACGCCTGTGTCCACGCTTCTCTCATCAATAGTAAAGGATATTGGACAATGCACGCACCCATGTCAAAATGAAACTTGATAATGTCAAATTGTTTTTTCTTCCTGCCAATTTTACTGGAATTGTCCAACCTCTAGAGCAAGGAATCATTCAGTCATTCAAGTTGAAATTTAGGACTAGACAGAGGCATTTCGTTGTTGAAACAGCCACGAACCGTCCTGACATGACTGGCCCTGAGATTTACAAATTATTTAATTTTTTGGACACAACCTGTTGGATAAAAAGCTCTTGGGATGAAGTTTCACCTGAAACTATTCAAAAATGCTTTTAAAGAACAGGCTTTAATTTTCTTTTAGATGGACCTGATGAATTTGAAAGAGATAATGAAGAAAGAGACCTTCTAGAAACTATGGCCCAAGAGATTTTTGGGTGCACTTTAAAACAGTTAATGGAATTTGATGAAAAAGGTATTTTTGAAAGTGACAACCAAATAGATTGAGAAATGGATCTATTGGAATTGATTATGGCTTTGGATAAGAACGAAAGTAAAGATGAAGAAAAGGAGGAATGTCAATCTGTAAAAATAGTGTTATTTTCAGAACCTAGAGAATATATTGATGGACTAAAGATATTTTCAGCCCAAAAGGATTCTGCTGAAATTTCAAATTTCATCATGAACCTTGAAGAAGAATTTAGAAAAATAACCTTGAAAGATGCAAGACAAGCTGATATTAGAAGTTTTTTCAAATAAATTCACTTGAAACGATACTTTTGAGGTGAATAAATGTATTATATTATTCATTACTCGTGTAGTTACTATTATTTTGCTCTATTTGCACATTAAAATACAAATTTATTAACTTTTAGGTTTTCAACATAATTTCGACCCCCCAAGATTTGTTGTAGATCTTATTATGGATGGTGTTTTTTTTTTCTTAAATTATCAACTTTCCTTTATTGTTTTAAAATTAATTAATGAGTATATATACGTTATTTAAGAAATTCCAATGATATAACCGAAAACACGAATGAAATAGAGGGCATTGTAACTGATGTGATAGAGATTCATTGAGAGCTCTGAGGCACTTCGTTGGGCACGACAACAACATTGACATCTGTAACCACTAAGGCCTCATGACTGCATAACCCGCCAATCAAAACAATCAGAAGACAGGGTATGCTTACCATGACAATCAGCCGCCATGATTATACGGAGGACAACGCAGAGGATGGAACCAGGAGAGCAGAACGACGCCGGAGATCACCATCATGCCACCCACAGCCACGGACCTTTGTGTAACGACTAGTGAAACACATCCAAGACCTCACAGCTTCCACCTTTAGGTAGATTGTCGTTCTTCAATTGCCACAAACTTTGGATTCCATTCGCCACTACAAGTGCAACTTACACACTGCAAATATCTACCTGACGACAAAAACCTTTGCCCTCTGAACGACTATGCCTTTTTCAACCATCACCAAGTATGTGACCATGGCTACATCAGCCAGTGCAATATAAACATCTGCCACTGATCTTTCCCTAACTTTACTTTGAAATATTTGCCATATCATCTATTTTAAAATATAAACAAAAATAGGTAAAGAGGCCTATTCAGTCATAGAATCACCCATCTAGCCCACTTATTTGTTAATCTACAGCAACCAAATTCCAGGATTGGAAAAGGGCGGCCAAACCCGCAGCCAAGCCAGCGGCATGTGTTTTCAGCTCTTGCTCAGCAGTTACTACCACTTGACTTGTTCCTTTCCTCCAGTTTTCCAGGATTTTTTTTCACTCTAACTTGACCCAATGTTACTGAACTCCAACTTCCGACTAAACTACAATGAACACTTTTGTATTGTTATTACAACTCATTTTCAACCTAAATTAACAATTGAATTTCAATTATATTTTTATCACAATTATTTAATCTCAGTTTTAGTCCTGAAATTCAAAATGAATTATCCATTTTATTGTTAAAAATTTGGTTTATTTCTTATCTCACATTTTTTCAAAGTTTTTCGCAATTTAAATTTTACCCTTCTCACTAAATTCTGAGTCTGTCTCTTGAACACTTATCTTTTTTAGTTATATGGAACATTTGACTTAAAATTATGAAATAACTCAATTATTTTAAATATATTGTAGCGTAGAAATCAGTCTTGGAATATCATAAGATATCAAGGTATTTATTGATGACGTCAGTACGACTAGTCGACAATTATCAACGAAGCCCCAGAACAACTATATACAGCTAGATAATATTAAACAAGCAAGCTAAGGTCATGTATGATGCTTTCACAAATTCATAGTAATGATCTGTGTTAAATGTTTTCATTGAATAATTAAATTAAATAATAAAATATAAATTACTAGCGGATGTACCCGGCTTCGCCCGGGTTTTACCCGAGTAAAGGTTTGTCTAACGAACATTTGCTAAAACAATTCTCTATAAACTTGTAAAAAAATTATATATATATTTTGATAATTTGAAACTCGTAAATTTGAATCTCTCGATAAAGTGAACATTTTTTCCCGGTCCCTTGAAAATACTAGATAAGTTGAATAAAATCAATATTAATTGGTTCCCTCGGTAATTGGAAGTTAAAGGAATAGTATCTTGCCTTCGTATTGTATCATTATTCTTGTCTCAAATAAATTGTCGTGTCATCCTGAATTTTGTCTTTCCTAATTTTCTACATTACAAAATCATCAATTTATCTATTCTCCCAATATATATGTTGTAGATAAATGATAAAACTAACTTTGACCTGTGCGCAATTAATAGGTAGAAAATCTTACTTTTGATAAATAATATTTTAGATAATAAACTTAGTGATAATAAAACTTATAGATAAAAAACTTGTTATCATCGTTGCAATGGGGGCGCTGCTTTCGAGTTAAATCTACAAATCTGCAAATAACTCTAAGGATATTCAAGATATTCAAGAAATTATTTTTCAAAAATCTTCCCGGGGATATACCTAATAATACCCCAAAATTTCACGGCGATTGGATGTATGGTTTTTGAATCTATAGAGTACAGACAGATATTCAATTATATATATATATATATATAGATTTCTTCGCCATATAGCCTCCTCCTATAAAGAGCACCGACCCGATGTTCAGAAGAAGACTTACGTTATCAGTCTCAAGAACTAGTAATAGGGCCAGGGATATTTTCAGATGACTGCGGTGGATGTCTTATTTCTGTTGAGATATCTTCTTCCTGAGGGCTTGGCAGGTCTATATTTACGTCAATGTAGTTTTTTCTTATTTATACAGTGGTCGGCAAGAAAGGATTTTCTAAATTTGCGGCCTCACCTCTAATATGGTCTATCATCTAGTTTTTCGTGGCGGGGCGTCCAGCTAGATCTTCTAGCAGGTGAGAAATGTTGTCTGTTTCGACCGGGATATGGGTAGGGCTTCGGTAGTGAGTGAAATTTCTTATCGATGATTCATCGTTGGGTTCCTGAGATTAGGCTCGAGAGTTGTAGAATACCTTTGCGTCGTGCTTACTTTGGAAATATTAATTTCTCCTTTCCTCATTTTCTCTCTTCTTGTCGCGGCAATAGCGGACGAAGTGACCTGGGCATCCGCAATAGAAACAGATTGGCTTTCCCTCAGTTGTCCGCCATTCATTGGTGTCGCGTCTTCTTCCTTGTTTCTGATACTAAGTTTTAGGATGGGGAGTTCTAGGTTGAGCCTCGAATCTAAGATTTGATACCGGCCTGGATGCTTGAGGGGGACCTTTTGTAGGTTTTAATATAAGTACCGAGCTCTTTACAATCTCCTCCCTCACTAAATCCTCAATGACAGCGATTTTAGGCTCCTCTTGAGGAGAGTTCAATGCTTGCTATATCTCCTCGCGTCCAATTTTTCGGATCAGCGATGACAGATATTCTCCGTCATCCTGGTCACAGAGAGAGAGAGCTCGTACTTGGTTGGTTGATTAGTAATGATAGTAGATAGTAATGATTTGTGTCAAATATTTTCATTGAATAATTAAATTAAATAATAAGATATATTTCTTCGCCACAATATCCACACTGTAAAACTATAAATATATTTTGGATGACGAAAACAAATTTCATTTAATACAATGTGCACAAGAAACTTAGCCCTGGAAAAGCTTTAGTTATATTATTATATACGAGGGGTGTCCCATAAGTCGGTGCCCCGACATATAAAGAAAATGACTAATAAAATGATTTTGATTTATTTTTCAACATGATCCCCTTTAAGGTCTATACACTTTTTCCAGCGATGTTCAAATGCTTTAATACCCTCCAAAAAAACGATGTGTCAAGTGACTCAAAAAATGAAGTTACAGCATCAAAGACCTCTTCATCTGACCTAAAAATAATGCCAGAAAGTGATATTTAAAAAAAAAAACGGTTAATTGTAGAAACTTAAGGTATATATGGTAAATTTATTAGTTTCTAATATTTCGTTCTCATGGTCGGGCCACGAACTTATGGGATACCCCTCGTATATATACTAGCGAATGTACCCGGCTTCGCCGGTTTTTACCCAAATAAAAGTTTGCCTAATGAACATTTGTTTAAATGATTATAGCAAAATTCAATCCCTACTGAATATATACTTGTCAAGATAACTTTGTTTGATACTCTGCTCAACCTAGCTATACCCGTTCACATGTTGCTGTGTTTGAACAAAAAGGCAGTTTTGATACCTCAAATATATTTATTAATGATAAAATGTATACAAAAAATCAAATTGAAAATTAACAATAATATTATCTCTACATATATGTCATTTGAAGATAAAATATGTAAAAACAAAGATATACATATTTTAAGGTAGAATAAACATGTTTTATTATTTCAATATTGCAAACGAATTTCAATTGAACAATAATTTTGTAATTATCATCATAAAATGAATGATATTTGATTCTTGTGATGGTGAACTTTATCTTAGTAGTGCTAGAACCCCTACTCTGATTTTTAAAAATATTTATCAAACACCTTCCCAGGGATATACCTAATAATTTTCCTAATATTCACGGCGATTGGATGTATAGTTTTTGAATCTATCGAGTACAGACACACAATCATTTATATCTTTCTTCTTTATATATATAAAAGTCAATGTCTGTTTCGCGGTAAAGTCAAAAAATACTGTACCAATCGGTACCAAATTTTTCATGTTGCTTTTTATAAACCTGAGGAATATTTTACGCTACATTTTGATTAGTATTTTAGGCTATTTATTTTTTCATTTGAAGAATTTTTTTTACGCGGAGTAAATATGAGGCGAAGTAACAACACCAGGCCAATTAAGCGACCAATGAGTGTTCTTTTTTTCCAAGTAGCTTGCGTACTTTTTTTTTAAATATCTTTTTATACGAGTGTTACTTTTTTTACAAAAGTATTGAGTATTGAGAGAGAAATTTAAATTACTAAGTTACGGTAAGTGCACAGAATGCATTTTTTAAAAAACTTTACAAAATAAGCGTTACTGTATGTAAATAATGGTTTTCGTATTTTTTATTAATTTTTGTTCTGGCCTTTGTTTTTTTTTTATCTCTTTAAAAAAATCGCTTAAAATGCAGTCGCAGTCATTAGCAAACACATATGTTTGCCTAATTTCCGAGTGCTCTTTTATTTTTTCAGAAAAATATTTACATGCCAATATTTGGAATAATGTTTTCATAAATCTATTTTTTTATTATTCTTACTGAGAATATGGGCATCACAGTCACTCACTCAACTCAGGCAATTTAAAGGGTTAATGCGCTGGGACGAGTACCTTGGGGGTTGGGTGAAAAAGCTGGCATCTATTTAAACTATAATGATTTTGAAACAACTAAATGGATTGCAAAAAATAATTGAATCAAATACCTAAACACTAATATAATGCAATTTTGCCATTACACACACTTTTTGCCTGTGGTTTATGTGTTACTTCTGAATTGCTATTCTTTGAACGATGTAATTTCAGTATGAAGGAAATTGCATTCGAGGGAATTCTCGAGCGAAGCCGGGTCATTTTTAAAATTAAGATTAAATAACACACACAATTTAATACTTTAAAACTTCAGTTATTATCGATATAGTAAAAATATTTATTTAAAACATTAATCCAAAACATAACGTCATGCATATTAATATGATAATTTTGATATTAAAAAAAAAACACTATATAAAATGTATAATTTAATTTATATTAGTTTATCATATAAAGCTTTGTTTTTAAAACACTAAAATATGCCATAATTACATTTTGATAACTTATTTATTTATATATTTTCCTAATACAGTAATCAACGTTAAATAAACAACTACACACATATTTGTAGTATTCTGTGTTTTAAAATATAGAATAGATCATCATCAAAAACAATAATATACGATGTATAATGTAAACAACGTGTTGATGTAAAAATCTATATTAATAAAATGCAAATTTCATAAGTGTTGTTCACTAAAAACTTTCGTTACAATGCATCAATTTCGACCAAATTTTCAACATTTATGTAAAACGAGATGGAGCAGGTTTTGCTTAACATCAAAATATTTTCCCCTAACATTAACATGCGTAACTTCGCTGTTATCGATTAAATACAAAAAAAAAATCAACAGAGTTAATTTTTTTACATACTAGCTAATAATCTCAATCTAAAAAATATTCAAAACAAGCAATTTTAAGATAACACCATATGTAAAACAGTCGGCCAAGAAAACAAATAACGTGTAATATATATATAATATAATATATATAATATAACGGTATAATAACTGTATAAAGAAATAATGAGCCTATCGTTCAAATTTATAATTGTAACGAATAGTATTTTAATTGAAACATTTTAAAAACACACAGTTTGGAACGGGACGTTTCACAAGAGTGACATCCATGGCGCCAATTTATAATTGTAACGAATAGTATTTGAATTAAAACGTTTTTAAAATATATACGCACTCGGGTAAAACCCGGGCGTTGCCCGGGCCATTCGTCAAACATAAAGTTATCTTGCCAAGTATAGATTCAGTAGGGATTGGATGTTTTCTAAAATTGTTTTAACTAATGTTCGTTAGGTAAACTTTCACTAGGGTAAAACCCGGGCGAAGCCGGGTACATCTGCTAGTATAAATATAAAGTGTAATAAATAATTTGTAATAATAATTTCATCTGGTGAGTAATGTTTAATTAAATAATAACTATACAACATAAATTGGCAAAGAGAATTTGAAAATATAACTGTAGCCCTAAAAAAACAAGTATGGCAGCCAACCTGACGCCACCTTTACCCATGAATATGAATGCAAGCAATTTATTTGCGGAATATAAGCAATGGATGGAATCCTATGCCATTTTTGAAATAGCATCTGGAATTTCAAAAAAATCGGATGAAATTAAGAGAGCAACTCTATTGCATTGTTTAGGGCCAAATGTACAGCGTATATTTTTCAACTTGCCAGATGAAAAGGAAAATTATGAACAAACTAAAATGGCTTTAGATAAATATTTCACACCTCATAAAAATGTGGTCACTGAGAGATTTAAATTTAGACAAAGAGTCCAGAAAGATGATGAATCGATCGACAACTACCTAATTTCTTTAAGAGAGCTTTCTAAATCTTGTGAATTTGGGAATTTAGAAGCTGATATGATAAGAGACCAAATAATTGAAAAATGTAACAACAAAAAACTTAAAGAAAAATTGTTGCAACAAGAAAATTTGACACTGTCAAAAACCATTGATATTGCTAGAATGTTAGAAATTTCTAGAAAAGAAATTAGACTTCTTGAACCTCAAAATGATCAAACACTAAATAGAGTTCAAAATAAACCTAAAAAGCACTATAATGCTAATAATTTCAACGAAGGTAGATTCACTAATCAAGGTACCCCATCATTTTCAGGTGCCTCAAAGCCTAAATGTTATCGCTGTGGATTAGATACACATTCAGCACAATAATGTGGTGCTAAAAAAATGACTTGTTCATATTGCAATAAATTAGGACATCTTTTTAGAGCTTGCAGGAACCGCCCAAATCAAAATAATAATAGAAACCACAAAAATTTCAATCAAACTAAAGTTAAGACCATACAAGAAGAAAATAAGACTGAAGTAGGTGAAAGTTCAGATAAATATACCTACTATACAGGTGCTGAAAATAAAGAAAAAGTGCAAATAGATGGTAGTGAAATAAATATGATAATTGATACAGGGAGTGATAGAACTTTCATAAGCTATAATAAGATGCTTGAATTATATGGCCATAAAATTATGCCAAAATTACATGACACCACCCGAACCTTTTTTGCCTATGGTCAAGATAGACCTCTTCCATGTTATGGTTATTTCAATGCTGTGATTTCTTGGAAAGAAAATTCAGTTTCAGAAGAAATTTATGTGATTGATAAAAAAGTTGAATCTTTGTTGGGAGGCAAGGCTAGTTTTGAACTAGGTATAATTAAAAGGGTAAATCATGTAAATGAATCAATGTCTACTAATATAGAAACTCTTGTTCAAGAACATGAACATCTTTTCCATGGACTTGGAACTATAAAAGGCTATAGTCATAAAGTGACATTGAAAGACAACTATAGGCCCATTGCCCAGAGATGCCGTCGTATACCTTATGCAATGGTAGAAGCAGTAATTCAAGAGCTTGATAAGATGCTAGAGAATGGAATCATTGAAGAAGTGCATCAAGGTTCTGAATGGGTTTCTAACATAATAGTTGTTCCAAAAGGGATAGTGAGGAAATTAGACTATGCAGAGACCTTCGGGAAGTGAATAAAGCAATATTGAGAGAAAGACATCCAATTCCTACAATTGACAATATGTTACATGCCCTTAAAGGTGCTAAAGTATTTGCAAAGCTGGATGCAAAAAAAGGGTTTTGGCAGGTTGACTTAGACCCTCAATCAAGACCCCTTACAACTTTCATCACGCACCGTGGTTGTTACAGATTTTGTAAAGTTCCTTTTGGTCTATCAAGTGCACCAGAGGCATATCAGAAAGGAATGGATTCAATTTTGCTTGATTTGAAAGGTGTAATTTGTTACTTGGACGATGTCGTTGTTTACGCCAAAGATAGACAAGAACTAGAAGAAAGGCTTAGAAAAGTCTTACAAAGATTTGATAAAGTAGGCATTAGGCTCAACAGGAATAAGTGCAAATTTGCCATGGAAGAATTGGATATTTTAGGTCACATTGTTAGTAGTGAAGGTATTAAACCTGATAATAGGAAAATAGAAGCATTTTAAATTTTCCAATACCAAAAAATATTGAGATGTTAAGGTCATTCTTAGGAACTTGTGGGTTTTTATGAAAATTTATACCTAATTTTTCTAAATTGGCAGAACCTTTAAATGATTTGACTAGAAAAAATATTAGGTGGAATTGGGATTTGAAAACAAATAAAGCATTTCAGGATCTTAAAGAGTCACTAACAAAAGAGCCATGCTTGGCATATTACAACTTGAACTCACCAACTGAATTAATCACAGATGCAAGCCCTATTGGTCTTGGAGCAGTATTAATACAAACACAACAAAATGGCATTAAAAGACCCATTGCATATGCCAGCAGATCCTCAACTGATACTGAAAAAAGATATTCACAAATAGAAAAAGAGACATTGGGATGTGTATGGGCAATTGAACATTTTAACACCTATATTTGGGGAAGGAAATTTATGTTAAAAACAGATCACAAACCTCTAATCTATATGCTGAATCCTAAAAATGGAGCTGTTTTGCCTCCAAGAATTAAAAGATTGAGTTGGAGATTACAACCATATGACTTTGAAATTGTATTCATTCAAGGAAAGCAAAATATTGCAGATATATTTTCAAGACAACCTCTTTCTAACACAAGTGATGAAAAATGGCTGGAGGACTATGTTCATAAAGTCTTATCCATCACTTCTGAAGAGCTTCAAGCACTGTCTTTGAAAGAGATAAAAGTTTGTACAGAGCAAGATCCTTTGTTTCAAAAACTGAAAGATATGGTTCAAAAGGGAGTTTGCCCATATCCTTTGAATGAAGAATTCAAATGTTTTTATAAGTTTAAAGATGAACTCTCAATTTTTGATAATCTTATTTTGAAAGGAAGTAGAATTTTGCTACCTTCAAAACTAATAAAGAGAGTCTTGAGAATTGCACATGAAACACATCAAGGAATGACAAGAACCAAACAACTGTTAAGAGAAAAATATTTTTGGATAAACATGGACTTTGACATTGAAAATTTGATTAGAAACTGTCCAATTTGTGTAAGGAATCAACCATTGATAAATGATCAACCATTGCAAATAGTTCCGTTACCATCAAAACCTTGGATGAAACTTGGAATTGACATAGTTGGTCCAATTGGCCATCATTATGTTTCAACAGTGATCGATTACTATTCTTCATATCCTGAAGCAATGATAATAGAAGACATTTCCAGCAAGACAATTATTAAAAAATTGATGGAGATTTTTGCAAGATATGGTTATCCACATGAAGTTGTAACAGATAATGGCTTACAGTTTGTAAGTACATCAATGGAAAGATTTTTAAAAGAATGTGGAATCAAGCACATCAAAGCCTCACCCTATTACCCAAAAAGTAATGGGAAGATAGAAAGATTCCATAGATTTCTAAAGAAACAATTTAATTCAAGTTCTGAAGAAGGGAAAGATTGGAAAGAAGATTTATCCAGAATTTTAATGTCTTACCGAACTACTCCAAACAGATCTACAGGAAAGACTACAGCATTCCTATTATTTTCAAGAGAAATCAAAACTAAATTGAGCTCACTTGTTAATGATGCAGAAGAAGATGAATCCAACATCAAAGAATTCAATATGGTCTACAAAGAAAAAATGAAAACATATAATGATATAATTCGGAAAGCTAGTCCTCATAATTTTGAAATTGGAAATTTAGTTTATGTGGCAAATCCAAATAATGGAAAACTTGATTCAAATTTCAGATCAGAACATCATGTCATTCTTGAAAACACTTCAATAAATTCTTTTAAATTAGTCAACACTAAAAATGGGAAAATAATTCATAGAAATGCTAAACATTTGAAACATGTTCCTACTCAAGAGACCAATCAAGGCATTTCTGACTTGATTCCAGAAGAGAGCCAGGAAAATCTTAATTCAGATTCAACAAGAATTGAACACCTCAACTCTTCTGATGTACAAATACCAGATGATAATTCCTCAAACCAAGACAAGGACACTTCTTTAAACCGACCAAGTTCAAGTAGAACAGGGTCTACATTTAACCCAGTTGTTTCAGATAGACTTGATGCCGAGGCTCTTCACCAGTTGCCACCAGAGGTTTCTCCACCCTTGCCGACTACCAAGGAACCCGTGATCACCAGGAGTGGAAGAGTCGTCAAGCCATCATCAAGATATAAAGACATGATTCCTTTCATCTAAAGGAAGGAGGGAATGTAGTTTTCTGTGTTTTAAAATATAGAATAGATCATCATCAAAAACAATAATATACGATGTATAATGTAAACAACGTGTTGATGTAAAAATATAAATATAAAGTGTAATAAATAATTTGTAATAATAATTTCATCTGGTGAGTAATGTTTAATTAAATAATAACTATACAACAATATTAAAATATTTATATTAAAAATAAATAAAAACCCAAAGCACACCATTAAATATTTATAATTTCAATTATAATCGAATATCATTTTAAATCTTTATTTTAAAACGCCTAATTCACTTTTAATATCTAATTTGTTTACATGTTTTTAATTTAATAATCGCTTTATTATTCAATAAACCCACAGTTATATATAGCCATATAGCCAATTGAAGCATTAATAATAATAAAATCAAAACACTTTCGCATTTAATATTTTTTATAATTAATTATTTACTTTATATTTTTTATCATTTAAATTATATCACATAAAAATATAATCTTCATTTTATGTCAATCCACCATTTATTCAATTGTACCATAAATATTTTAATTGCTTTTAATTGATTAAAATAATCGAATGTATTCAAATGGTGAAATAAAGGAAAGATCCTTCTAGAGATTTCCACAGAGGGCAAGGTTGAAGCATGGCGTGATCGTAGCGAGCCAATAGGAGAGCGCCTTTTAAGTGTCGGCAAAAAATCGGCAGTCGGGGATCATCCCCGGCACCACCGGTTCTTGAGTTACGTGCGTTCTATTTAGTTCCGGTAAACAAATCTCTTTAATATTATATTTAACGGTATTCTTTCTTTAAATTTACTCTTATATTTTTAATATCTCTTCTAATTTCATATATTCATTTTATTTTATCAATTACTGGCACATATTTTGTAAAAATCCTTTCTTTTTCCGTCATGGTGTTGAACAAACATGGTGGCGGTGATGGGAGCCTGCCAAATTCCAACAAGCGGCTCCGCCCCGAATATGATGAGTCTCCCCCATCTTCTCAGCACAAGTTCAAATTTAACAGCACGGCAAATCTTTTCGACTTCGCCTGCCGCACTCTTGAGGCCATTCTTGCTGACTCCAGCCTTGACTCGCCTTCCAAGAAAAACATGACTACCAGGGGTCTCTTGTTTAGCGTCGCTCAAAAAGCTGAACTTCTACTTGAAGATGCCTTCAAGGGTGCTAGCTATAGCAGACCTCAGCCTACAGAAAGCGCTCCTTCTCCCTCCACATCTTTCGCCTCTGTTGCGGCAGTTGAAGCCAAGCCGGGTATGACTGCACCTCCAATAACCAAATCAAAGCCCGCCTTTGTAAATCTAGCCCCCTCCTTCAAATCTCATGTCGTCGTGAGGTCGGTCGATCCCAAAGCGAACCCGAGGGATATTCTGAAGGAAATTCAAAAGGCTGACCCTTCACTCACAACCTCCAAGGACATGGTAGCCTCCATCAACTCCAGTGGCAAAGTGGTACTTCATACCAGCACGGACGAAGTGGCCAAAAACCTGGCATCTAAATTGGCTACACTCCCATCTAGCCTGTCCTGCCATGAGCGCCCTACCATTCTACCGAGATACTGCCTATTCAGTGTCGATAACAATGTGTCCGATGAGGAGATTTGTACTGGTCTTTCCTCCAACCACGCCATCCAATCCCTGCCAGGTCTTCGCTCCATCAAGGTGGTGCACCGTTCTGGAAACAATGCACGGGGCGCTGCTACAGTGTTCGTGGAGGTGGATAACAAGGTAGCTGAAATTCTGGGACAACAAGGACGGATTCCGATAGCGGGCTTAATGCATAGGTTTGAGAGGAGTCACTCCCTGAAACAGTGCTTCCGCTGCTGCGGATTTGGACACCGAGCCCCTTACTGCACTGCTGCCCATCCGACTTGCTACAAATGCGGGTCTACTGAGCACGAAGGCAAACAGTGCGCCGTCGAGGCAAGCCAGGCACGCTGCTGCCGCTGCAGTAAAAAAGCTGGTGCTGCCATCAACCATCTGGCTACATCTTCCTTGTGTCCATTTGTGAAGGCGAAAATCGCCCAATCCAAGAATCATGTCTAGAACCCTAAGAATCTTGCAGGCCAATGCCCACAGGTCTCCTTCCGCCATCTTGGAGCTTGCTGATCTTGCCAATACGACTCAACCTGACATCGTGCTTCTTCAAGAACTCCCCGCTCGTTTCAATTGGCCGTCTCCGGGCTTTCCCAGGACGCAAACGGCTTTACTGCTTGGACAGGCAGACTTCGATTCCTCATCACTGGCCCGCCTACCAGAAACTCTGCCAGCATGGAACTTCCTGATGGACTGGTTTAGCTCAGCAACCCGTACAGGACGTGACTAGTATTCTAAACTAGACTGCTGGACAGCCCGGGTAGTTGGCGTTTTGCGCTCCAGGAGCCCGGGTTACATCTATCTCTCTCTCTCGGCAGTCGGGCCGCTGGTAATCAAACAGGAAGGAGCTCGGTCGGTCAGTTACAGAAAAAAACACAATCATTTTAAATTTTTAAAAGTCGCAATAATTATCCCAGCTCACTCAAGTCATCCACCAGCACACCTGGATCGACGCGGCACCAATTTTTATCAACAAAACTAAACGACCAAAAGATTGACGACCAACCCTAACGTCGTCTGATTACCGAGCCGAGATCCTATCGAATCTCTGCCACAACCTCGATTGATCCACCATTTTCCCCCGACTTCTATGGACACTTCTGGAACCCACAGGATATGGGTTTACTTTAAAAAGAGTAGTTATTCTCATCATTGCCTAGTGCGGTGAAAAACATCACCATCTATCCCACACAACGGTCCTCCTACCACTCACCAGTCGCGACTGCACAAAAATACCATCCAGCAAGTGTCGGCTTACTCCACCCCCATAAAGAAGAACCCAGAAGAGGGATAAATTGCTAGATATATATATATCCTTTCCTTTTATATATTTCTATTAAAATGAAATCCAAAATTGATGTTTGTTATCGCGTTGCGCAAAATCTACAGAATATATCATTATGAAATTTCGCATGTAGGTTGCTGAAGATTTCGTTTAACATATAGGCTATTCAAAAAACTAAAAGGGTTAATGTGCCTTTTTTAAATATAAAACCAAAATTCGTTAGATCCAGCCTTTTACCGCTTGGGCGCAGCACTGGTCGCGATGATAAATGAATTTGATTGGTTAATAATTTAAACGTGGTTTGTTTACACGATGAATGTTTTTAAAAGGTAAGATTATCCAATCGCCGTGAAACTTTAAGAAGTTATATATATTTACTATACTACTGGGAAGGCTTCTGGTTTGAATTTGATTTTAAATAAATATTCTTTACAATTTTATTTGCAAATTTTCTACTTTCCCTCGCAAACAGCGCCTCACGCGGCTTCTGGTGAAATTATAATTATAAATTGTAACAATGCTTAAAATGTGTTCCAAGTATAATAAATTTAATTTGAGAATTTAGTAATATAATATTCCAATGACGTAAAAAACTTGGCATTTTAATATTAATATATATTTAAACAAAAAATTGTAACGTTTTTGTGTTAAATGTTAAATGTAATGATAAAATATATTTTTATATTGT
The DNA here is from genome assembly GCA_030710605.1 of Cordylochernes scorpioides. Lineage (NCBI taxonomy): Eukaryota > Metazoa > Arthropoda > Arachnida > Pseudoscorpiones > Chernetidae > Cordylochernes > Cordylochernes scorpioides. The sequence goes on along the minus strand of CP092877.1, from coordinate 42,094,770 downwards.
TAATTTAATTTGTTGTTGTTTTATAATAATGAAGACGCAAATTACATTGTTGTTGTTGTTTATTATCGTTTGTTTATATAAAAAACTAGCGGATGTACCCGGCTTCGCCCGAGTTTTACCCGAGTAAAGGTTTATCTAACGAACATTTGTTAAAACAATTCTCTATAAACTTATTTAAAAAATTAATAGATATATTTTGATAATTTGAAACTCGTAAATTTGAATCTCTCGATAAAGTGAACATTTATTCCCGGTCCCTTGAAAAATACTCGATAAGTCGAATAAAATCAATATTAATTGGTTCCCTCGGTAATTGTAAGTTAAAGGAATAGTATCTTGCCTTGGAATTGTATCATTATTCTTGTCTCAAATAAATTGCCGTGTCATCCTGAATTTTGTCTTTTTTAATTTTCTACATTACAAAATCATCATTTTATCTATTCTCTCAATATATATGTTGTAGATAAATAATGAAGCTAACTTTGACTTGTGCGCAATTAATAGGTAGAAAATCTTACTTTTGATATATAATCTTTAAGATAATAAACTTAGTAATAATAAAACTTATAGATAAAAAACTTGTTATCATCGTCGCAATGGGGGCGCTGCTTGCGAGTTTAATCTACAAATCTGTAAATAACTCTAAGGATATTCAAGAAATTATTTTTCAGAAACCTTTCCAGTTCTATACTAAATAACTTCCCAAAGTTTCATAGCGTTCCAATGAGTGGTTTGGTCAGGCATAAAGGACAGACACATACATACATTCATTTTTATATATATAGACTAGCGGATGTACCCGGCTTCGCCCGGGTTTTACCCGAGTAAAGGTTTGTCTAACGAACATTTGATAAAACAATTCTCTATAAACTTATAAAAAATAATATATATAATTTGATAATTTGAAACTCGTAAATTTGAATCTCTCGATAAAGTGAACATTTTTTCCCGGTCCCTGTATGCCGTGTCATCCTGAATTTTGTCTTTCCCAATTTTCTACATTACAAAATCATCGTTTCATCTAGTGAACATTTTTTCCCCGGTCCCTTCAAAAAATACTCGATAAGTTGAATAAAATCAATATTAATTGGTTCCCTCAGTAATTGGAAGTTAAAGGAATAATATCTTCGCCTTGGAATTGTATCATTATTCTTGTCTCAAATAAATTGTCGTGTCATCCTGAGATAATCTTACTTTTGATAAATAATCTTTAAGATAATAAACTTAGTGATAATAAAACTTATAGATAAAAAACCTTGTTACATCGTCGCAATGGTGGCGCTGCTTGCGAGTTAAATCTACACATCTGCAAATAACTCTAAGGATATTCAAGATATTCAAGAAATTATTTTTCTAAAACCTTCCCGGGGATATACCTAATAATATCCCAAAATTTCACGACGATTGGATGTATGGTTTTTGAATATATAGAGTACAGACAGACAGACATTCAATTTTTTATATGTATATATAGATGATTATGACAATTTTGCTGTATCATTGAATTGATTGACATAAACAAAATTCTTCATGGGAATATCCACTAAAGCAGACCACGGGCGAAGCCAGATAATAATTTTTAGTAGGCAGGAACAAAATCTACCAGCGAAACATTCACTCGGGCAGAAGACACAAGAAGCCAGGTCATCTCTATACATAAAATATAGTTTCTCGGCCTTTTGGCTAAGATCATGTAGTATATATCTAGATATTTTTATTTATATATCTTTTTAAAAATTTATTCAGTAGAAAGTAAGGATGTTTGCTCGAAAAATATATTTTATATATTATATAAATATATAATGTAACGAATATTATTATCATAATTTTCTGTGTGTTCCGGAATATTATTATCAATAATATTGGTTAGGCAAACTTTCACTCGGATAAAACCCTGGCGAAGCCGGGTACAAATCCGCTAGTATATATATATGGTAATTTAAGCCAACAACCCTATATTGAATACTACTTATAACAAGATTGTCATGTTGTATATAGAAACACATCTATAAATAATTATACGCATGATTGACATGTGTCATTGCATCACCATATGTAATGTACTTTTACAAACTGAGGATAAATAAATAGAACTATGTAATAGATTAAGAGCTGAGTTAAAGCAAGATTGAGAAGTTCAAAACGTCTAAAATCGAGAGAGAAATCCGACAACCTTAAAAAGGAATGTGGTAGCCCGTTGTCATTAAGGTCAAAGGGTGCAGATTGCCGCAGACGTTCAAAGTCCAAGTCTCCCCCCCCCCCCTCCTCGGAAATGGTATATAAAAAACCTCGGTTTTAGCCCTACTTAGATAGAGTCACTTCACCGTCGGCGTGAACCCTTGTTGGTTGCAGCCAGGTCCACATTATCTATCATGTAAAACAGTAAGAAACCTTCTTTCTCCATCTTGCTCTTAGCTCGGCTCTTATCTGTTCACGGAACTTTCCTACTACAACTGTGTCTCTTCGTTTTGTGTGTGTGGACATCCCCAAGCTTTCCACTCTGCCTCGACCACGACTGCCTGTACTCTGTGAGAACTGTTAAAGGTCCTCCAAGGTGCAGAGAGGTACTGGAAAACTCTCCACGCCCTGACTGTCCCTCTCGGTTACTACTGGTTTGACCCTCGGTTACCACAGCTATAGCGAGAGCCGACAGGATAACCAAAACGAAGGACACCACAACGAAGAAGGTAAGAAGACTGTCCAGATAGAAAAGAGAGAAAGAGCAAAGATGGAAGAACAAACCAACCAATCCAACGATACGACCGAGCCATCTGTCCCCAAACAAGAGACAACATTTGAAGAGGAGAAAACGTCGCCGCCCCAAGGTACCTCCACAAACCCGCTGACACAGATCGCCGATGCCCTGAGTAAGCTGCTGGTCGCCCGATCTCCGAGGGAGATAGACGTGAGTCCATACGATGGTACCTTTGAAGCCCAGAGCTTTTTCGACAAATTCGACGCCCAAGCAGACCGAGCGGAGCTGACCTACACGGACCGCCTACGCAAGTTACCCTGCTACCTGCAAGGTAAGCCACTCCAATATTTCCAAAGCCTACGGTTAGATAGGTTATTTTATAATGATGCCCGCCAGACACAGATAGACTTATTCGCAGCAACGACAGAAGCGTCGTTTGCACGCTTTTTGGCCATCAAATTGACACCCTAAATGCCCCTAGAAGACTACTACCAAAACAAAACGGTTATGGGCATGAAACTCAACCTACCCGCCGACATATTAATAGAGTCTCTGACCTACGGACTACCCGTCGCAGACCAGCGATTAATCGCAACGGTACAACCAAACACCATTAAAGAATGGTTCGACCTAGTGTCAAGAATAAGAGGAACTCAGTGTGCCACCAGTGCAGCGTACCAGCGCCAAGTAGACAAGGCCCCATATCCAACCTACCACAACCCACCACCGCGGTACAACAACCAGCGGTCATCACGTGTAACGTACCAAGTTACACCTCCACCCTCGCCTTGCAAGTATTGCAATGCTATGCACTGGCACTACCAGTGTGAACAACGGTTCACGAAGAGTCTAACACGCCCAGTATACAGCGCCAGACCACGCACAACCACTGTACCAAAACGTGGTACCCACACCCGGCCCAAGGTCCAATCTCCGAGCCATGTTCCCCAAGTCCAAGCAGCAAGCCAAGACGACTCTACAAGCCCCTCGAGCAACTCAACGGTAGGAAAACCTGCAACCTTTTTTCGTTGAACAGCTAATAATATGGACTGAACTGTCACCAAATGTAATTTTCCCTTTTTAATAGACACGGGAGCATCTTTTAACATACTTAACTTGGATATTTTAAGAACCATAGAAAATAGATTACCATATAAAATTATTATCCATCAGTGCAGTTTAGCTATAAACGCAATAGCCCACAATGTAAATACCCTTGGATATATTTTTTTAAAACTTAAAATCGGTAACCTCACCCAAAAACTATTTTTTTTATAGTAGAAGCTTCACTACCTTTTGGTATTTTATTTATTAATACCCTTAAAATAATTAAATTAATTATAGATTTTAATAATCTCCAAATTTATATGAAGAATGATGCTCTCCCAACAAATGTCTATAAGTTCACCAAGCGCAAACAGGATTTATGTCCCAATCAACCGAGGGAAACAGCTATTTTTACCACCCTCCCCTCCAACCAGTCTTGTTTACATGTGGCGGATCCTGCCCCAATATTTTCCCCCACTGTTGTAGCACCCCCTATATCTCCTGCCCATGATATTGAATTATCTATACCTTCTAATGCGGCAACTCAGTTAGAACATTGTCCACACAAACTTCACCGAATTCTATATGAATTATCGCATGTGTTCTCTACTAACAAATACAATGTGCCCAATTGAACATACCACCGATAAAAATCAATACCACCACAGATAAAATAATAGCATTACGCCCATATATAGTGCCACTACACGACCAACAAGAAATACAAACCCAAATAGAGCAAATGCTCCAACATGGAATCATTGCCCCATCAGTATCACCTTATGCCAGTCCAATAACTCTCGTTACGAAAAGTGACAAAACGAAACGTTTCTGTATTGATTACAGAAAACTCAATGACATCATCGCTCCAGACGTACATCCTTTACCTTTAATAGAAAATATTCTTGATAAATTGTCGAAAGTCAAATACTACTCTTCTGTAGATATAGCATCCGCATATTGGCAAGTGGAAATTGAACATAACTCACGTAATCTACTAGCTTTCGTGACGTTATATAGTCAGTACGAATTTTGTAGACTTCCGTACGGATTTAAAAATTCGCCACATATATACCATCGTGCCATAAACCAGGTCATGCAAAAATATAAATAAATTTTGTTACCCATTACTTCGACGATTTCATTATTTTTTCTGACACCTTAGAGGATCATCTACAACACCTACAACAATTTCTAACGGTGTGTCAACACGAAAACATCAAAATCAATTATAATAAATGTTCATTTTTAAAACAAATATAGATTTCATAGGATACACTGTTACCGCAGGTACTTATGCGCCACAGACACGCAACCTTGATACCATAAATGCCATCAAACCACCTACCAATCAAAAAACACTACAATCATTTTAGGAGCAGTGAACGTTTATAATAAGTTTATAGCAGATTATGCCCGCTTACGAGAACCTTTGAATAAACTACTTAAAAAGGATGTAAAATGGATTTGGGACTCAGACTGTCAACAAGCTTTCACCACTCTCAAAGAGAGTTTAGCCAGTAAACCAGTACTACACTTGTATCAAGTCGGTTTACCATGCCGCCTTTATTGCGACGCATCCACCCAAGGGATCGCCGGCATACTCAAACAGGTACATCCAGACGGACAAGTACATCCTGTACAATGTTTCAGCCGCGCCCTTAGAGCACAGAAACTACACCGTTTCTGAACTCGAGTGCCTCGCCATCGTCGAAAGTGTAGACAAATTCCGAATATACCTCACCGGTATAAAATTCACTATATACACAGATCACCAAGCTTTAAAATGGCTTAAAACTATAAAACATCCTTCAGGCCGACTCTTTAGATGGAGCCTGAGACTATCTACCTATAATTATGAAATCCACTACCTCAAAGGCAGCCAACAGTACGAGGAAGATTTACTGTCACGAAACCCCTTTGTAGGATTTATCAGTGCTGATATTATAAAGCAGCATCAACCAACAACATCCCCCTTCAACATTGATACAAACGGCTTACATACCATTACCCGAAAAGGTGTAACTAAAATAATAATTCCCGAATCCCTGAAACATACCCTAATGAACAAAGTTCACCAAGATAATAAACACCTAGGCATCTCTCAGATGACCCGCATAATTACTACCCAGTACTACTGGAAAGGTATATCTAAATCTAGAGAAAAATTTGTCAGGTCGTGTCACACATGCCAAATCATTAAAAGACCCAAAGGTAAACCCTATGGTGCCCTCGGACAAATTCCACCACCTCAACAACCATTCGACTTAATCTCTATAGATACCATAGCTGGATTTTCGAAATATGGGCACTCCAAGACATATCTACACGTAATAGTGGATCATTTAACGCGATATGCTTGGACCTTTCCATCGAAGTCCACCAGTACCCTAACGTACATTCAAACCCTCAAGACTGTACTACAACAAGGATTTCCAAAACATCTGTTATCTTAAAGAGCGCCCGCTTTTACCTCAGAAAAATTCCGTAAATTTCTAATAACACATGTTATACAACCCTACTCACCACCAGCAATAACCCACAAGCAAACGATTTAATAGAACGCTTAAATGCCACCATTACAGGCAAACTCAGACTAGCTTATCTAGAAAATCCGAAAGTTTCCTGGAATCAACTAGTTAAACGCGTCACTCAGACGTATAATCACACGCCCCATTCTGTCACAAGTTTTCCACCCACCTACTTAATGTTCAATGTTATCCCCCCTGATCTAATAACTTATCTTAATCCATACCACGAAATAACTAGAGATAGAGAGATAGCACGCTCTTCTACCCAAAATAAGCATAAAAAAGATAAAGAAACATTTGATAAGTAGCACAGAACACCACATTTCGAAGTGAATGATCTTGTTTTGGTCAAAAATTATAGACATCCCGACACAGGTAAATTAGCACCATATTATACTGGACCATACACAATAATTGAAATAATCTCACCCAACGTCGTTCGAATAGTTCGCCCCAATCAACCTCTCAATAGAGACAGTGACACCATACATGTCAATAAATTAAAATATTACACAGAGAATGTTTTGTACATTACACCTCCACAAATCCGATTTATTCAAAACCCACAGCGAACGTCTCAAGATGTATATCTCAGTGAATTCAAACATTTGACTCCAGATATTTCCGAGACGCAACAATTCCGAATTATACCGCCTCAAACTTCCCAGCCATTTCTACATTTATATATATAAATCCATATTTATTTAACATCGATCGTTTTAAAACAAACCTCAAGTAGCGACCAGAAAAATTTCCGTTAAATTCAAAATCCTATTCTATCTACATTACACCAACCCATTTGGATCTGTATTACTTACTCTATTTCACACAATATAAAGATTTCTTTGAACCCACCAGATCCAAACTTGGAGAGAAAGAATATAAAGCCAGTGCGCTGTAGACAAGACCCCAGTAATATAATCCCCGACGATAAACAGCGGCAATTGCCCTTTAGTCGACCCCGTTTCATGTATATACAACGTCCTCTCTCCCGCCCACAAAGCTGTCAACTAAATATCCGCTATTGGAATGACCGCCATGTGTAACATGTGTTTCACATCAGCCATTTATATTTCCTCGAGAATTTCACAAATTCCCAGCCAGAGAGTCATGAAAATACCGAAATTATAGACTAAACAACTCGACCCCATGCCGCGTCACTTAAATCCATTGCCACCCTCCCCCTTACTCGCCTCCAATAAATTAAGGCCGTGTCCTATAGATTCTTTTATTTCACACATTTTACTACATGAAACAAGAAATACTAAACCCTCATCTACTCATTGTAATAATCTTTAATTATATTCTGTTTTTTTTTTGTATAAAATATTTTATATTTTATTTTTTACCTTTCTTTTATATAATCACAAGTTTCTAATCCAACATTATTTTTAAAAATCAATTTTTACACTTATTTTCCATAATATCATTTTAGTATTACAAAAGATTTATTTCTTTTCAAAAATCACTCTAATTTTCCTTATTATTAATATTATATAATACATGCTTGATTTTGTTCACTTAAACATTATTCAACCACAATGATATTGCTATATTTTTATTCATTTTATATTTGTTTTATACCTTTATATAAAATGACTATGTTATCATTAACTTTCGGGCATACAACAATCTATTTCTCTAACCACTTCAGTGTACTTTACACTACTATCTTCTCAGTCATTGCTTCACATCAACGTAGAAAGACGACAGTACTGCTTGACAATTTTTTGATTTCGTAATTTCAACAAACTCATTGAACATAGTTCCCCAGATTTAAAAATCCCAACTACTGGCTTGAACACGTTTCAAAAGTTTATTTGAATCATCCGCAGAGCAAAATCACCAACGCATGCACAAAGCGTTCACAACTAACAATTTTTTAGCTCTAGCGGACCACAATCAACCTTTGATTTTAAGTCAAGTCAGATCACCTACTGTCGATACAACAATTCTACTTATAGCATGGTTCTCCATTTCACCCCTTTCAATCATATTAATGAACAACTTTTTCTTCAACAACTTTTCAACCAAATAACCCTACAATTGTGACAAAGCACTGTAACCTTATACAGGATCACAGGTGAAACATTGCCTAGGAAGACGATCGAGTTTATATCCTCGCTTTGCACCTGGATCTAAGTATTTGATTGCATGAGTAATACTTACAATTGCATATTCTTTAACCCCTAACCCTTTCCAACGCCCGCTAACAATCCCTTAGAACATCAATTTATTTTTATCATCATTATTTTTTATCAAACAAAGGTTTTATCTAAATTTCTCTTTTAAAATGAATATCATAACTTTTAAATTAAACATAAGTTTTATTTTTATAATTTTCAGATATATCCAAACAAAACATCTTGTTATAACCCTTTTTAACCCTAACAGTTTAAATTAATTAAAATAAATTTTAATTACTTACCTGTGTTAGAGAGGCTTTACCCGTTTAAACCTAGAAAACCCTTTCACTCCCGGGGATCATCTATGGTAATTTAAGCCAACAACCCTATATTGTATACTACTTATAACAAGATTGTCATGTTGTATATAGAAACACATCTATAAATAATTATACGCATGATTGACATGTGTCTTTGCATCACCATATGTAATGTACTTTGTACAAACTGAGGATAAATAAATAAAACTATGCAATAGATTAAGAGCTGAGTTAAATCAGGATTGAGAAGTTCAAAAACATCTAAAATCGATAGAGAAATCCAACAACCCTAAAGAGAATTTGGCAAGTCGTTACCATCAAGGTCAAAGGGTGCAGAATGCCGCAGACGTTCAAAGTTCAAATTCTCACATGTCTCCCTCCCTCCTCGGGAATGGTATATAAAAACCTCGGGTTTAGCCCTACTGAGACAGTCACTTCACCGTCGGCGTGAGCCCTTGTTGTTTGTAGCCAGGTCCACCTCATCGACCATGTAAAACAGTAAGATTCTTCTAACTCCATCTTGCTCTTAGCTCGTCTCTTATCTGTTCACGGAACTTTCCTACTACAACTGTGTCTCTTCGTTTTTTGTGTGTGGACATTCCCAAGCTTTCCACTCTGCCTCGACCACGACTGCCTGTACTCTGTGAGAACTGTTAAAGGTCCTTCAAGGTGTAGAGAGGTACTGGAAAACTCTCCACGCCCTGACTGTTCATCTCGGTTACTACAGGTTTGACCCTCGGTTACCACATATATATATATATATATATATATATATATATATATAGATGGAAAATTTGCCGGGAAGAAATTAATCCATGGAAGCAATGGTCTCCTCTCCCGTCAAAATAAACTTCAGAAACTGACGCCATCTATTGACCGTCGCCGCAACTAGCGGCATTGGGTCGGTGACAAAGCCACAACACCAACTTTGGCACACTGATAAGCGTCCACCTAGAGACCATGGTTTCGGGCTAATGGCCCTCGTCAGTCTAGGGCGGACTTTATTCCATGAGATCCACACGGGATCCAATGGAATCTTCACAATCTACCAAAGAGGTGTTTTGCTGGCAATGTGGCTGGGCCAAATCTATTGGCAAAACAGCTTAACTCTTAATCCATTACATTTTTATTTATTTATCCTCAGTTTGTACAAATTACATTACATATGATGATGTAATGACACATGTCAATCATGCGTATAATCATTTACAGATGTGTTTCTATTATACATGAAAATCTTGTTATAAGTTATATACAATATGGGGTTGTTGGCTTAAATTACCATATATATGAAAAAATAGTATAAATGTAAAATTTTCTAAGATAAGGTAAATAAATTAAGAAAAAGGCATCTCCTTATCGTGCAACTGAGAGTTGCTAATGGCTTGCGCCATCTATCGGAATAAATATCAACTATTCTCGTTGATTTTTAATTATTCCAGAATTGGCCAAATACCCATTCTTGTTTAATCAAGAAAAGCTAACCACGGACGCGTTTCGGGCTGTTGGCCCTCATAAGGGTGGTGCAAGCTGTACTTCAACGAGCAAAAAAAAAAATTGGTCATTAAGGCTTCCTGAAAAATCATGAAACGGGTAGTTAAGGCCAGAATTGCGTGAGAAAGCTACACAATGTGGAAAAATAGTACAAATGTAATATTTTACTGGGATAAGGTGCATAAATTAAGAGAAAGGCATCTCCTTATCGTGCAACTGAAAGTTGCTAATGGCTTACGCCATCTATCGGAATAAATATAAACTATTCTCGTTGATTTTTAATTATTCCAGAATTGGCCAAATACCCATTCTTGATTAATCAAGAAAAGCTAACCACGGACGCGTTTCGGGCTGTTGGCCCTCATCAGCGTGGTGCAAGCTGTACCTCAACGACCAAAAAAAAAAATTGGTCATTAAAGCATCCTGAAAAATCATCACATCTATATATATAAAAATGAATGTATGTGTGTGTGTCTGTCCTTTATGCCTGACCAAACCACTCATTGGAACAACATGAAACATTGGGAAATTATTTATTATAGTACTGGGAAGGTTTCTGAAAAAATAATTTCTTGAATATCCTTAGAGTTATTGCAGATTTGTAGATTTAACTCGTAAGCAGCGCCACCATTGCGACGATGATAGCAAGTTTTTTATCTATAAGTTTTATTATCACTAAGTTTATTATCTTAAAGATTATTTATCAAAAGTAAGATTATCTCAGGATGACACAGCAATTTATTTAAGACAAAAATAATGATACAATTCAAGGTGAAGATACTCTCTCTATTCCTTTAACTTCCAATTACCGAGGGAACCGATTAATATTGATTTTATTCAACTTATCGAGTATTTTTCAAGGGACCGGGAAAAAATGTTCACTAGATAAAACGATGATTTTGTAATGTAGAAAATTAGGAAAGACAAAATTCAGGATGACACGGCAATTTATTTGAGACAAGAATAATGATACAATTCCAAGGCAAAGGTACTATTCCTTTAACTTCCAATTACCGAGGGAACCAATTAATATTGATTTTATTCAACTTATCGAGTATTTTTCAAGGAACCGGGAAAAAATGTTCACTAGATAAAACGATGATTTTGTAATGTAGAAAATTAGGAAAGACAAAATTCAGGATGACACGGCACACGAGGACCGGGAAAAAATGTTCTCTTTATCGAGAGATTCAAATTTACGAGTTTCAAATTATCAAAATATATCTATTATTTTTTTATAAGTTTATAGAGAATTGTTTTAACAAATGTTCGTTAAACAAACCTTTACTCGGGTAAAACCCATTTCGTAGCTTAACCCGTCTCTCCAAGAGGCAGTCTCTTATTAAAGGTCTATTAGAGATTCTTTAATAGCAATTAGAATCTTCAATGAGAGACACCTACAGGAGAAACAAGTTGAGTCATGTTTTTAGGTGGTCTTTCTTAGGAGACTCTATTTACATATATTAAAATATGAAAAAATTAAAATATATTGATATCAACATTTTCTTACTGTTACGTTTAATTACTGTTAATCTATATATATAAAAATGAATCTGTCTGTGTGTGTGTTTTCAGAAATATGTCAAGTCACCTCTTTAGTTTTGAAAATTACTTTTGATTTATTTTATAGTTTTTATCTGAAGCTTGAAAATAAAATATTTTTATTTTATCTTATTGATAAAGTTTGCACACCACGGTTAATTTCTTTTTTACCAAAATAATCATCGGTAGTTATGCCTCCCAAGCGTAAATCGATTGGTCGATCTACCTCTCAAGGACGATCGAAAAAGATATCACGAGCTTCAGAATCAGTTAAACAACGAGATGCAAGGTTGGAAGCCTATCGAATACAAACTGTTCAAGCTCGCTCGAATGAGACAGTTCAACAACGAAATGCAAGGTTGGAAGATAATCGAATACAAACTGCTCAGGGTCGCTCGAATGAGACAGTTCAACAACGAAAAGCAAGGTTGGAAGATAATCGACTACAAACTGCTCAAGCTCGCTCGAATGAGACAGTTCAACAACGATAAGCAAGGTTGGAAGATAATCGAATACAAACTGCTCAGGGTCGCTCGAATGAGACAGTTCAACAACGAAAAGCAAGGTTGGAAGATAATCGACTACAAACTGCTCAAGCTCGCTCGAATGAGACAGTTCAACAACGATAAGCAAGGTTGGAAGATAATCGAATACAAACTGCTCAGGGTCGCTCGAATGAGACAGTTCAACAACGAAAAGCAAGGTTGGAAGATTATCGAATACAAACTGCTCAGGGTCGCTCAAATGAATCAATTGCCCAGCGGGAAACACGGTTGGGAACCAATCGAGAACGCAATGTTCGCTCCAGACGAACACTACATGCTGACTTGAACCGGGCCGCGTTCCATTATGATGCTGAATATGATTACAGTCTGCATCCAAGTGTTGTTATTGATAAAATGGACAAGTTATGCAAATTTTGTGATGCGTTTAAATTCAAGAATGAGACTCCAGGAATGTGCTGCGCAGGTGGTAAAGTGAAATTGCCCGAATTGCATTTACCTCCTGAACCTTTATCAACGTTGATATTAGGTGCAACAAGCCAATCAAAGCATTTCTTGAGAAACATTCGAAAGTACAATTCATGCTTTCAAATGACATCGTTCGGTGCAACAGAAATCATTCGGGACAATTACATGCCAACGTTTAAAGTGCAAGGGCAAATTTGCCATCGTGTTGGATCTCTTCTACCTCTGCCGGATTCAGATCACAAAATTCTGCAAATTTATTTCATGGGAAACACCGATGACCAAGTTAATCAACGCTTTAGATTCAATAGCAGCACAAATCAAGAAATTGTGTCTTCATTAAAAAAATTGTTAGATCAACACAACGAATTAGTTCGACTGTTCAAGACAGCCATCGAGCGAATGCCTACTGATGATTACGTAGTTGTCATTAGAGCTGACAAAACACCAGCAGGTCAACACGAAAGGCGATTCAATGCACCAACAATAGATGAAGTGGCAATCCTCATAGTTGGCGAAGAATTTATTTCCCGCGATATAGTAATTCATCGCAGAGATGATAACGTTCAACGAGTATCTGAAACTCATCGCTCATATGATGCCTTACAATATCCCATTTTGTTCTGGCAAGGAGAAGATGGATATCACTTCAATATTAAGATGAGAGATCCAAAAACAGGTGCCGAGATCGATAAAAAAAATCAGTGCAATGAATTTCTATTCATATCGGTTGATAAGTCGTGCCAACAGAGACAATCACATTTTGAAATGTCGAACATTGTTCCAGCCATACATTGTCGATATGTATGTAAAAATCGAGACCGAACGACTACTTTTCATTCGATTGAACCAAACCAAACTCCGCTCTGAAAAATATATTCATCTACGAGATGCAATTGCTACTGATGGGAATCCCAATGATCTGGGGAAAATGATCATACTGCCAGCTACATTCGCAGGAAGTCCACGGCACATGCATAAATACGCACAAGATGCAATGACATATGTTTGTGTATACGGCCGTCCAGATTTATTCATAACATTTACATGCAATCCTAGGTGGGAAGAAATTAGAGAACTTTTGTTGCCTGGACAATCCTCTTCGGATCGGCCTGATATCATCGCCCGTGTGTTCAACCAGAAATTGAGAGCTCTTATGCATTTCATTGTCAAATATCGTGTTTTTGGAGCGTCACAATGCTGGATGAATTCTATTGAATGGCAGAAGAGAGGCTTACCACATGCACATATTTTTATTTGGCTAATCGACAAGATCACTCCAGACCAAATTGACCAGGTCATCTCAGCAGAAATCCCAGACATCGCCATTGATCCAGATTTATTCGAAGTTGTAGCCAAAAACATGATTCACGGTCCGTGTGGCGCGATAAACAACAATTCTCCGTGCATGAAGGATGGAAAATGTACTAAGCGCTATCCAAGAGATTTACACGCCGAAACTAACACTGGAGTTGATGGATATCCACAATATCGTCGGCGCTCAACTCAAGATGGCGGTAAATGCATCACTATAAAAGTTCACAACATTGATATCGAAGTTGATAATCGTTGGATTGTGCCTTATTCGCCATTACTCTCTAGGACTTTCAAAGCACACATCAATGTTGAATATTGCAATTCAGTTAAGTCAATCAAATACATTTGCAAATATGCCAACAAAGGAAGCGATATGGCAGTTTTTGGAGTTAAAAATGCATCTGCACCAATCGATGAAGTACAACGCTATCAATTGGAATGCTACATCTGTAGCAATGAGGCAGTTTGGCGTATTCTATCATTTTAAATTTTCATGAGCGTTATCCTACAGTTGTTCATTTGGCAGTACATCTCGAAAATGGGCAGCGAATGTATTTTACAGCGGAAAATGTACGTGAAAGAGCAGCATCGCCACCGCAAACAACGTTAACTGCGTTCTTTTCATTTGCAGAGGTGATTTGTTCGCAAAAACTCTACGTTACTCAGATGTTCCGAAATACTACACCTGGAATGCACCAGAAAAAAAGTTTCAACGACGTAAACAAGGCACACCAGTTGAAGGACATCCGAATATATATTCGTCCGACGCTTTAGGTCGTCTGTATACAGTTCATCCAAGCAATCAAGAATGCTTTTACTTAAGATTACTGTTAGTTAACGTATGTGGACCAGAATCTTCCAAGAACTAAGAATAGTAAATGGCAAAGTATGTTCCACCTATCGAGAAGCTTGCCAAGAATTATACCTTCTTGAAAACGATGCACATTGGGACACAACACTTGCGGATGCATTAAGTACTGCTCAACCACATCAAATTCGCATGTTATTTGCACTACTATTGAAAACATGTTTCCCATCCAAGCCAATGGATCTTTGGGAAAAATACAAAGATTCCATGAATGAAGATATCCTACATCATTTACGAGCAGCGAATCTGGACCTTCAATTCACACCAGAGATATATAATAGGGCGTTGGTTTTGATCGAAGATATTTGCTTGGCAATCGCTAATAAGAGATTGGGACAGATGGGATTATGTGCACCGAATAGATCTGCGAATGACTCCTATGATCGTGATTTGCAACGTGAAACCCACTTTGATGTCGATGATTTGAGTGTGTTTGTTGAAAGGAATTTATCGAAACTGGTTCCAGAACAGCGAATCGCATATGACACATTGATGCAAGCAATCTCCGATCAAAGGGGCGGATTGTACTTTTTAGATGCGCCCGGAGGCACAGGCAAAACCTTTCTCATAAATCTCATCTTGGCAACCATTCGATCACGGAATGAAATCGCAGTGGCAATCGCTTCATCTGGAATTGCTGCAACACTTTTGGATGGTGGCCGAACAGCGCATTCAGCACTAAAATTGCCGCTTAATTTGCACACAATTGAAACGCCAACATGTAATATCTCGGAAAAATCCGGAATTGGCAAGGTTCTTCAAACGTGCAAACTAATAATATGGGACGA
This sequence comes from Cordylochernes scorpioides, assembly GCA_030710605.1. Taxonomy (NCBI): domain Eukaryota; kingdom Metazoa; phylum Arthropoda; class Arachnida; order Pseudoscorpiones; family Chernetidae; genus Cordylochernes; species Cordylochernes scorpioides. Next base: position 42,079,074 of record CP092877.1, on the reverse strand, counting down.
ATGTACAATGACTCACAAAAAAGGATTGAAAGCCCTCGATCGTACGCTTAAAGATTTGAGGGCAAATGGGAATTCCTTTGGTGGCGCTCTCATTCTACTCTCTGGTGATTTTCGTCAAACTTTACCTGTTATACCACGCTCAACGCCAGCAGATGAATTGAATGCATGTCTCAAGTCATCTGTTTTATGGCCTCAGGTAAAGAAGTTGATGTTGAAAACCAATATGCGTGTTCATCTGCAAAATGATGCATCCGCAGAGCGTTTCGTAAGCAACTACTAAATATTGGAAATGGGAAAATGACAATCGACCTAACCTCGCAATGCATTACATTGCCCACAAGCTTTTGCACACTAACATCAAGCAAAGAAGAAATGATTCAGAAAGTTTTCCCAAATATAGCCCAAAAATTACCGAAATCTTCAGTGGCTTAGTGAACGAGCGATACTTGCTGCAAAAAACATCGATGTCAATGATATAAACTTCTATGTACAAAATTGGGTTCCGGGTGAAGAGAGAACGTATACATCAATTGATACGGTGTTAAATGAAGATGAAGCGGTGAACTATCCGACTGAATTTCTGAACTGCCTAGACTTGCCAGGATTTCCACCGCATGTTCTACAATTGAAAACTGGAGTGCCAATCATTTTACTACGGAACATCAACCCGCCCAAACTCTGTAACGGTACTCGACTTTCCGTAAAAACTATGATGAATAATATCATCGAAGCAACCATATTAAATGGGAAATTCAAAGGGCAAGATGTACTGTTGCCCCGTATTCCCCTTTTCCCACCTGATCTGCCATTTTAATCTAAGCGATTACAGTTTCCTGTGCGAACTGCTTTTTCAATGACTATCAACAAAGCGCAAGGACAATCCTTGAAAGTATGTGGACTTAATTTGGAAGTTCCATGTTTCTCACATGGGCAGCTCTATGTAGCTAGCTCACGTGTAGGAAACCCTTCAAACTTATATGTATATACACCTGATAAAACAGGTAAAACAAAAAATGTTGTATATTTGAAAGCATTGGATTAGAATTATAGTTCAAGTATAAATAAAGTGTAAATTGTGTAGTACCATGGAAAAGTTCGTTTTTATTTCCTTTTTTCTGAAATCACAGCAAAATAGTCTAATTATTCCCCAGAGATCGCAGCGACGCGCAAAGCTAGGCCTTTCAGAGTCTGTATATAATAATTAGTATAATTTCTTAACTCTCAAAAATATAAAGAATGATTTATTTATTGTATACTCTTAATATTTGAATGGTTTGTATATTATTGTAGCGAAATATTTATCATTTATGTACAGATTATTAATTCTGATATTCATATTTTGCTACACTGTTAAATTCCCTCTTTGCTTCCCTTTTTTATTTATTCATTTTAATTACGCCCCAGGAGTATGGGTTAACCAAATAAATAATAGATTTTAATTTGTTGTTGCCTTAAATAAATTGCCGTGTCTTCCTGAAGTTTGTATTTCCTAATTTTCTACATAACATTCTCAATCTATTTATTCAGGTACCTACACCTGCAACAGTTCCAATGGTTTATTCAGGTACCTACACCTGCAACAGTTCCAATGGTTTATTCAGGTACCTACACCTGCAAAAGTTCCAATGGTTTATTCAGGTACCTACACCTGCAACAGTTCCAATGGTTTATTCAGGTACCTACACCTGCAACAGTTCCAATGGTTTATTCAGGTACCTACACCTGCAACAGTTCCAATGGTTTATTCAGGTACCTACACTTGCAACAGTTCCAATGGTTTATTCAGGTACCTACACCTGCAACAGTCCCAATGGTTTATTCAGGTACCTACTGTTTATTAGAGGTTTTGGCGGAGAAGGGTAACAAAAATGATTTATCTTAGCTAGAATAGTTTCAGTCGGAAGTTTATGTTTCCAGCCAAAATATTATTTTGACAAATGTTCGTTTGGCAAACTTTCACTTGGGTAAAAGCCGGGCGAAGCCGGGTACGTCCGCTAGTAATATACACTGCGTGACATTGAAAATGGAACACCAAGAAATAGTCGCCAGAAAGTGATGAAACTCGGCAGACAGAGAGAGACAGGGACGAACAATAAGTGATCTTTATTTCAAAATGATAGTCATAATACAGAGCGAGAACGGCGTCGGCTTAGTAGCAAGTAGGACCACCGCGGACGGCGATGCACGCAGCAACACGTCTAGGTAGAGAGTCAATCAGAGTACGGATGGCGTCCTGAGGGATGGCTCTCCATTCCCTCTCAACCATTTGCCACAGTTCGTCTTTTGAACGCGGCTGTGGCAAGGCTTGCAAACGGCGTCCAATGATGTCCCAGACGTGCTCGATTGGTGAGAGATCAGGAGAGTACGGTGGCCAGGGAAGCATCTGTACACCTTGCAGAGCTTGTTGGCTAATGCGAGCAGTGTGCGGTCGGGCGTTATCCTGCTGATAAAGGGCATTGGGTACCCCCTGAAGGTAGGGGAGTGTCACCGGTCGCAGCACATCATCAACGTATCGTTGGGCCGTCATAGTGCCCTGAATACGAAGTAAAGGTGACCTGTAATCATACGCGATTGCGCCCCAAACCATGATTCCACTTTGTCGCACGGTGGGGCGTTCCACAATTGCTGCCGGATTGGACCTTTCTCCACGTCGACGCCACACGCGTACACGGCGACTATCACTGGACAAGCAGAAGCGCGACTCATCTGAGAACACGACCCTGTGCCATTCCGTCATCCACGTCGATCTAGCCCGGCACCATTCCAAACGTTGGCGCCTATTCGGTGGGGTCAATGGCAGTCTTCTTAGCGGACGGCATGAGTGCAAGCCATTAGCAACCAATCGACGAGAAATGGTTCTGGTCGAGATGGAATGATTTAGGGTGTCTTGCACATGTTGCAGGATGGCGGTACAAGTGGCTTGTGGGGCCGCCACTGCTTGTCGAAGGATACGCCGATCCACACGTGCTGACGTCACTCTGGTTGCACCGACATTCCTATAAATTGCCACATTTCCTTGTTCCAACCATCTTCTCCACAGTCGGTGCACCGTGGACGCACCAAGGTGTGTATCAGCTGCGATTTGACGTATGGACCAACCTGCCCTTTTCAGTCCGATCACCATGCCCCTCGTAAAAGCGTCTGTCTGCTTGAACTGCCTCCGTTTACGATGACCTGGCATTCTCTGTTATTACACGTGTCTTCTGACACAAGAACTAAATTTCTACAATGATTTTCCTTGAAGAAATAACGACACGAATACTGTCCTTTCTGCAAGTTCCTTCCCTTATATCTTACTCCATGTGCGCACGAGAGCTGCGCATTTTACATAATTTGCATAACTCGGTTAGGCGCGTCTACCCTGAAATTTGCATAATTTTCTGGCCACTATTTATTGGTGTTCCATTTTCAATGTCACGCAGTGTATATATATATATTTATATCTAAAAACAAAAGTTTACTCTATAATACACCATTCAATTTTCTGTAGTCAACGCAAAATCTGTACTTACCATCTCGCTTCTATACCAAGATTACAGGGAAGGACCATGGACTCGAGGATGGTCTAATTATGCCGTCTCTGAGCATTTCATCAATTTGCTCTTTTATGATTTCTCGCTCACCCTATACGGCTTGTGTTTGATCGGTTTCGCGCCTTCTGTATCCATCCGATCTTTCGCTAAGTTGGATCTTCCTAATCCCGACGAAAACAAATCCGCGTACCTTTCCAAAACTTGTTTCAATTGCTCCTTTTCCTTATATGATAAATTTTCATTTATCTGAAGTTGGGGTTCTTCATGCTCTTTTTGTTCACTTTCTTCTATAATATTCACCTCGGCTGGCTGGCTTCCAAAGCACAATGTTTGATTTTTTAATATTTTTAATGGTCGAGGGTAAGGGTTTGTTATCCAGATATATGTTTCCTTATTCACAACATTTATTAAGCTTCTCGCTAGTCGAAGTCCATTTGTTTGAAACATTTTATGGTTCTCCTCGATGATGTATTCGCCATCCTCTGCTTCTACAAATGCATTAATAAATTTAATAGAAAGTTCTGGTATAATGGCATCCTTTGCACTTTTAATTTTTTCTGTTGATATTTTATTACGTCACGATTTTCTGTCAAGTCATATTTGATTATTTCACGCTGACAATCAATTCTACACGTTCTTGGTAAATCTCGTCCAAGTATAAATATTCGCAAATGTGTTCTCATTATCACAAATTGATGTGTAATTGTTTTGTCATCAAATTTTATATTTAAAATAATATTTCCTACGATATCTAATTCTTTGTCATCGGGTCCGGAGCACATTTTATCAGGATTTGTTATTTCAAGACCTGTACTAAGGTCGACCACTGAAAGATCGGCGCCTGTATCAATCAAAGCTTCGCAGATACCGATTCTATCCACGTTAATGTTAATTTTATATTTGGGGTCCAACATTTTAATTTCATTTATGGTCGACTTGCTTTGATTGACGGACTCAGGCGCGATACTTAGTTTAAATCTTCTAATGCGGCCTATCTATTTCTGGTAGGGATACCAGAGTACGTGCTATTACTTACGTCAGCGTAGAGCAGAGGTCTCGATTTCTCAGTTCCATTATCCATTCGGATTTCTTCTTCGACCTTGTCTTGTGTAACTATGGGGTCCTCTTTCACAATTCTTACAAACCTGACTCTGCAATACCGCGCTACGTGTCCTGGCTTGTTACACTTGAAACATATTGGTCTCCCGTCTTCTGTCCTATTCCTGTTTGAATTTGGACTCTTATTGTATGTTTTACTTGGGTAAACCGGTTTTGGCTCAGGATTGGGAGTGTAAGATCGTCTAGGGGCAGATACCTGGGGCAGAGGCTTGTTCTGGTAGTACCTCGGAGTGGGGGCCTGGAGCTTGGAGGTGTTCTGGTAGTACCTCGGAGCGGGGGCCTGGGGCTTGGAGGTGTTCTGGTATGGTCTTCTGAACGACGGAGCGTTCTTCCATTGCCCTTGATGATGGGGACGAGGAGAGCGTGGTCCATTATGAAGAGCTTTTGATTTTTCTACACGTTCTTGGTAATTCTTTTCGAACAAATCCAGCTTTTTACAAATTTCAAGAAGTTCATTGGTATTTTTAGGAGGGTTTAGGTGAAGGGCAAAAGAGTATTCTTTCTTTAACCCTCCAATAACCCAGTTTATTTTAGTCTCTTCTTCCATTTAGGGGTCGACCTTGTTGCACAGTACAAGGATATCCTCTGCGAACCTGATTGCAGGTTCATTCCACTGTTGTATCCTATTTAATCTCATCCTCATTTCTTCTTTTTTGGCGTCTGAGGCAAAATCCTCAATTAGGCGGCTCTTGAAATTTTCCCAGCTGGTGAAACTTATCTTGTGTAGGTTCGGCCAGGTTTTGGCGCTACCAATCATATTCATGGCAGCATAACGGGAGATAATGTAGTCTGCCTAATGGTACAGGAAGCCAAATCTCTTCAAGAGATTCAATCCATGGGCGAGGGTCTTCTGTTCCATCATACTTGGGGATGTCGATGTTGGGATTCAGGACAACTGGGTCGGAACTAGCATCTCTACCAATTGTTGCACCAGGTTGCGGCTTGGCAGACTCTTCAGCCTTGATTCTCTCCTGTGCTGGGTCTTGCATCTTACCAGAGCGTGTTTCAACAATCCTACAAATTTATATAAGGGAATAATGAGATAACTCCAGTGTTGGGCATTAAAAAAATATTTTTCAATTAAATTGTTAATTGACTAAGAAATTAATTGCTAATAAATTAATTGCAATTAAATCAATTGCAATTAATCTTTAAATTGCAATTTGCAATTAATTTCAATTAATTTAATTGCAATTAAATAAAATGCAATTAATTTTTCGATTAAATCAATTGCAATTAAATTAATTGCAATTAATTTTTAAAATTGTTTTATGAAACAATTAAAACTAACAATTAAATATGTATTAATACAGAATAAATAAAAATAACAGATTCAATGAAAGGTTTAAAAAATTACACTGCATAAAAAAAATCAATCCTCTCATTGATGAACTATTCTTGTCACGTTAAGCCGTATGTAAAAATACGTGAATGTTTGTTTTGGTTAAGAATACATTGTTCTAGACTAGTCAAATAAAATAGCGTCGATAAACGAAATGGACGAAGACGGTAACATTTCCAGTGACTTTTTCGGTTTCGGACATTAATGAGTCATTAGAAACATCTTCGCCTGCGCCACCAACTGACACCGCCGAGTGTTCGTCTTCGCAAGCGCGGCTTTACTTGCTAGATGGAACATATTTCAAATCCTTGCTTGAAGAGTCCTCTGGTAATAAAATCACAGCGCTTTGTATGAAATGCCCAAGAGATTTATTAACTAAAATTAAAGGATATCATAATTGTACGTCAAACTTTTTGAGTCACCTGAAGCGAAAACACGGGCAAGAATGCATTGAAGAGTACAAAAGATATGTAAAAAAAAGAAATCCGAGGTAAAAACTGAGAAATCAAATGAGAATAAAATTACACAAGAACAATTCGATAAATATTCTGAAATATTTTATACATTCCATGATCCCATTACGTGCAGTGGAAGATCCATATTTTTCAAAAATATTCACGGACTTGGAAATATCTGAAATGGGGCTAACTCTAATGAGTCGACGTTCACTAGGACGTCGTATAGAAAACCACTATGAAACGCAAGTAGCTAAGATAAAGTCGAAACTAAAAGAAGCTTCCTATGTGTGCACAGAAATATATATTTGGTCCAGTAAAAAGAGAAGTTTTATAGGAGTTACAGCGCACTGGATCACAAATGATCTACGCAGAGTTTCGGTGGCGTTAGCTTGTCAACGATTCAAAGGCGTCCACAGCTACAATCGACTATCCGAAATAATTCAAGAAATTAACGATCATTTCGACCTCAATACGAATAAAATTGTTGCATCGGTGACGGATAATGGCAGCAATTTCGTAAAAGCTTTCAAAATGTTCGGTGTCAAATTGACCAATATAAATATTGTTGATGAAATTATGCCAGACTCTCAGCCAACAGAAGCCTTTTCTGAATCAGATGTTGAAGACGACGAATCATCAAATTTAGAAGATCCTGAGCATTTACTTCCTGCCCATTTACGTGCGCATACGTTAAGCCTTTGCGCAACTACGGACGCAAATGCATGCTGCAATCATGAAGAAATGTAATGCTTTGTGGAAGGCTGCAGGACGACCAAAGAGTGCTGAAATAATGCAGAATGTGTTAGGACACACGTTAAGTCGACCTGGTGAGACCAGATGGAATAGCTTGTTTGATGCCCTCCAGCAAATTTTCGATATTAAACAAAAAAGCTTACTCTTACATAGATTATTAAACATAAAAAATGCTATCAAAGACAACGAATTCGAATACATACAAGAGTATTTGACATGCACTTCGCCAGTGGCAGAAGCCCTCGACATAATGCAGAGTGAGACTAACGCATATTATGGGATAGTTCTGCCGTGCCTTCTTGCGCTGAGAAAAAAAAATGCTAAAAATCGAAAAGAAAAACAACTTTTCCTTTTGCAATCCGTTGGTCAAGGCATACAGAGAGAGTGCAGAGAAGAGATTTGAAAAAATGCTTGACGTCACCACTCCTGAAGCTGAAATAGCGGCTATTGCGGCATTATCCTACCCAAGATTCAAAAATAAATGGTTGACTTGTTTTGAGCCCGCGGATCGTACCAAGATTCTAAAAGTTTTCAAGACCTGCATTTCCGAAAAAATTAGTGGAAATATAGTAGCAACAGTGGCAACAACAAAAAGTACCAAAGAAAACCTTTTTTTCAATTTTGACTCTGACTCCGATAGTTCAATCTCAGAAAAAACGGATGCTCCTCCGATGCACCAATGAATAAAGCAGAACTTTTGATGCTGCATTTTTTTGCAGAGGAAAGCCAAGATTTGCAACTACTCAATAGATATCCTGAGATAAAAAGTGTTTTTATTAAATACAACACACCTTTACCATCGTCAGCTGCAGTTGAACGCCTTTTTTCTTTTGCGACAATGACAAATCTGCCAAAGAGTCACAAATTGTCGGGCAGCATGTTCGAGAAGAGAGTGGCACTGAAATGTAATTTAAATTATTACAAGAAATTATAAATTATCATTGTCTATCTAATCATGCTTGATTAAAGTTATTGATGATCATTTGCATCAGTCTTTTATTTGTTGCTAACATGTGTATTTAAATAGTTCAATAGTTATATTGTACCTGCGTCCACGTCCCACACACGCAGGCCTGTACAGTATATTATATACCATTTTATTATGCACCAGTATTTTTTTTATTTGTTAGATTAGTTAAATTTCTCTAAACAATTAATTAATTGTTAATTGTAAAAATACAATTAACAATTGATTAATTGTTAATTGTGAAAATTACAATTAACAATTAATCAATTGTTAATCTTTAATAAATCATTTTAATTAATATTTGCCCAACACTGGATAACTCTACTTTAAGTAGCCTCTAGAATAATTTATTTATTTTTCACATCAAAGAGAGCAGTGAAGTCACACGTGTATCCAAATACAAATGATGATTCTCTAATACATATATTCTGTTTAATAAAATGAATATAAATATAAAATATAATTTTGAATTTAAAATATATGAAAAATAATATTACAAATTAAAATAAAATAGGTTCATTAGCCATGATGCAACACTATATATATAAAAATGAATGTTTGTATGTTTGTTTGTTTGTATGTCCAGTATACAAATTCGCAGTAGTTCACTAATTCAAACCAAAATTTCCATACATAGGTAAAAAATACGGGAAAGACGATAGGCTATTTTAAAAATATATAAATCAATTATTGACACACTATATATTCAAATTATTCTACTTAGCTCGCGAACAGCGCCCTCTATCAAAGATTAGATTAAATTATGCTGATGCAAACAAATAGATAATGCTAATAACAAACAATTATTTAAAAAAAATATTGTCTAAATATATATCACTCGGGTAGATATGCACACGGGTCAATCCCGGGGCGAAGCCCGGGTCACCCGTCTAGTTACTTATAAAAAAAAACATTATTTTTATATTTAAAAAAAAAATATATCATCATATCTTAATTCAAAACTTATTTTTGTTTTCCTTAATATCATTTCATATCAAAATATACCAATTTCTCAATCAAATACTTAAACATTTTCAAAAATAATTGTCATATTCACCATTTTAAGTAAACTCCCCAATATAAACAATATAAACGCCCAAATTAAAATTATTTGTCACTCTCACGACATTGCCCTTTCACAAGGATCATTTTTGCGCTTACATAATCAACGATAAAAAATCAAAATTTTAAATATAAATCAACATAGGTGTGACGCGTTTTTTAATATCAGAAATATTTTGTGATTTCTCTCCTGAGAGACAATATCTTCAAATTCACAACTAGGAAAAACAACTATCTTTCCTAAACAAGTTAAAAATAAAAATCCCATCAACTACCACCCCAGTAGCTAAATTAGGTCACCGCCCGCCAAACTTATTAACAACGTTTTATTCTAACATAGATACACTCCCTCGTCTCTTCATTTTAAAGGCATAATTAATCAACCATACATCTCTCTCAACAAACGTTACAACACCCTCACATTACTATCTCCAATTGGCAATAATTATTAGTGCGCGATTTCACAAAAAAAAATAAATCTTGAGCCACCAAGCTCCACTTAGCTGTATATCGCGTCGCCACAATAAAAAAATTTCACATTAAGCGTGCCACATCCACTAACAGTCAGAAATATTCTCGATATGTGTTCGTACAACCACCACCCATGGCTAGTAAATTTGTTATTCATGGTGAAACAGGTTAGATTTTGTACCAAACAACGACTTCACGTGACACCTTTTCATTCACAATTTTTCACTTCGTGTCACAGCGCCACACCACAGAACCTTTCACTTTTCAGGCCAAAGACGCCTTCATGCCTGTGACACATCTCACCCCAAAGCGTGTCCACGTCGAAAGTCGCACTTTCACCACGCATCTAAACCTGATATCACCGAATAACATTTTTATTAAGTGCGCTAAAACGTCGAAACACAACAACTACGAACATTGAGAAAACTATATTTTCAAATAGGCAAGAAATATGCCAACCTCAACAAAAGAAGAGAGAGAAAATCAGTTTCAAGTAAACGATAAAATAACAAACACCCCGCACGAGTGACCACCCCAAAAATAGGGTCCCCGACGATATCCGAGAAAGACTGGAAGTGAACGCCCTTCATGACGTCACTCCCCCAAATCGCTACTATCTTTGGACAATGTCCTTTCTCCCATCACAAAGCTATCATCTTGACTGCTATCTTCATGATCGCCATTTTTTCAAACACATGTTTCACACTAATCATTTAGATTTCCTCGAGAATCTCACAAACTCCTTAACCACAACACACACACACAACACACACACACAACATATATTAAACATTTTACATGTTGAATAATAGCACCAATTAAAACAACTTGGTTAAGTCTAATCTAAACTTTATAATGCGAAAAAGAAATCGTTCTCTACATATCACCATTTTGGACTAACGAAAATATCATTTCACATATTCTCAGTTTCAAAGAGTCATAAAAACACCGATGTTTACCAAAGGGTATGATCTAGTTACACACCACAGTTTCAACTTCTCTTCAAATGAGACAATTTTTGTTCAATTTGCCACTACCCAACATTTATCCAATCATTAATGACCTTTGATTATATTCTAATTTTTACATAAAATTTTGAATAATTATTTTTATTTTTTATCTTTCAATTATATAAACAAATTTTTAATCCAATATTATTTTGAAAAATGAAAAAAAAACTTTAATCGAATTTACTTTTATTTTTCATGATAATATTTTAGTATTATAAAATATTTTGCTTTAAAAAATCATTTTTAATTCATTATTATATATTTTATATATTACATGTTTAATTTTGTCCACTTACACTTTTTTTTACCCGCAATCATATTTCTATCTTTTTATTCACTAAATTTGAAATTTGTTTAAATATCATTATTATATGACAATGTTTTATCATAAACAATCCGGCATCTACAACAATCATATTCTATAACCATTTCAGTATACTTTTATCACTATCTTTTCAGCCATTGCTTCACTTTATTGTAGAAAAAACAACAGCACTGCTTGTCAATTATTTTTATTTCGTTATTTCAACAAACTCTTTGAACACAGTTCCCTAGATTTAAAAATCCCAACTTCTGGCCTGAACACGCTTTAAGAGTTAATTTCAATCATCCGCAGAGAACAAATCTACCACCCCTTTTAATCAAATTAATGAACAACTATTTCTTCAACTTTTAACCCAATAATCCAAAACTTATGACAAAGCACTGTTACCCTTTTATAGGATCGCAAGTGAAACATGGTCTAGAAAGGCGCTCAAGTATATATCCTCGCTTTGCACCTGGGTCAGATTATTTGGTTTACATGTGCACTCCTAACAATTGCATATTCTTTGACCCCTAACCCTTTCTAACGTCCGCCAATAATATCTTACAATTTTTTATTCTCCTTCACTTAATCATATCATTATGTATTGAATTTAAACAAAGGTTTTATCTAAAAAAATATCTTTTATATAACTAATAATATAACTTTTTAATTGAACAAACTTTATTTCTATTTTTTTAGATATATCTAAACAAATAATCTTGTTATAGCCCTTTTTAACCCTCACAGTTTAAATTAATTAAAATAAATTTTAATTACTTACCTGTGTTAGAGAGGCTTTACCCGCTTAAACCCGAATAAACCCTTTCACTGCCGGGGCCCATATTGTATATAACCTATAACAATATTTTCATGTTGTATAATAGAAACACATCTGTAAATGATTATACGCATTATTGACATGTGTCATTACATCATCAAATATAATGTACTTTGTACAAACTGAGGATAAATAAATAAAACACTGTAATAGATTAAAAGTTGAGCTGAAGCAAGAGATAGAAGTCAAAAACGTCTAAAATCGAGAAAGATGGAAGTTCAACAACATCTAAAGATAGATAGGAAACTGTCAGGATGGCGCCAGTGTAGAATTTCGCCAGACGATCCACGCTCTTGTCGCATCTGCTGAAATGCAATACTTCCTTTCTCAGAAAATATATAATGCCTCCGTTCTAGCCAAAAATACAGTCACTTCACCATCAGCGCGAGCCCTCGTCGGTTGTCACCAAGATCCACCTCATCCACCATGTAGACCAGTAAGAACTCTTTTATCTCCATCTTTCGCTCCTAGCTCAACTTCTATCTGTTCATGGAACTTTCCTAGTACAACTGTGTCTTCGTTTTTGTGTGGACATTCCCACACTTTCCAATCTTCCTCGACCACGACTGCCTGTACTTTGTGAGAACTGTAAAAGGTCTTCCAAGGTGCAGAGAGGTACTGGAAAACTCCTTATCCTGACTGTTCTTCTCGGTCAACACAGTACTGCGAGAGTCAACAGGATCTCATCACATTTTAAGTCGACAGGATGACCAAAACGAAGGAGACCACAACGATGAAGATAAGAAGCCTGTCCAGATAGAAGCGAGAAAGAGCGAAGATGGAGGAACAAACCCGCCATTCCAACGAAACGACCAAGCAATCTCTCCCCCAACAAGAGATGATATTTAAGGAGGAAACGACGCCCCAAGGGACCTCCGCAGACCCGCTAACAAAGGTCGCCAACGCTGGGAGCAAGCTGTCTGACCACCCCAACGACAAAGTCGAAATTCCCGCAAGTCATGGAAATCGAGGAGCAGAATGACCCAAATACTGTGATAAGTTCCCCACCTTCGACCTGACATCATCGAGACAATGCTTAAGGCGGCAAGCCGCAATCAACTTTGGAGAACTGCAAGCTTCTACAAGCCCTACATGGAGCGCTTTCCACGTCAGCAGGAAAACAACCAAAGACCAAGTCTCCTGACTGAACAATCATCACTCAATTGTAAGTTTAAAAAAAACTACTTTAACTCTAACCACAAGTTAACAATTTGATTCCTCATAATTTTTGTATTTATATTTTCACTTTAAGCATTTTAAAATCATGTTTTACCTTTTTCATATCATTTTTTCAATTCAATTTTTAAAACTTTCACACTCTTATTTATCAAATTTACTTTATTTTCTAATCAGATTATAAATTTCAATTTATTACTCTCAATTTAATTTTAAAAAAAAATTTCGCTCATCACGCATTTTTACCAATTTACTAATTTTACATGCCTTTCCAAAATTTACCTAAAATGGTACTATCCAAATCTACAACTTAAAAAAAATCATCATTTTTATATTTAAAAAAATCTCATCATATCATAATTCAAAACTTATTTTTGTTTTTACAAAATTTCTAATTCATCATAATTCTAAACCTTTTTTTTTTGTTTTCATAATATCATATTTTTATACCAAAATACCAATATCTTGAACAATTCTTAAAATTTTACAAAAATCATTGTCACATTCAATATTTTATGACGCCCCAATATAAACAATATGTATGTCCCAATTCAAAATATTTTTGTCACTATAATGACATCACCCTTTTACAAGGATCATTTTCACGATACCATAATCAACGATTTAAAAAATATATTCAAATTTTAAATATAAATTAACATAGATGAAACGCATTTTTTTTAATTGAAAAAAATCGAAATATACTATATCTTCAAAATCAAAATTAGGAAAAATAACTGTTCTTTCCCAAAACAAGTTAAAAATAAAAATCCCGTCAACTACCACGCCAGTAGCTAAATTGAGTCACAGTCTTCCAAAACTATAACAATCGTTGAATTCCAACATAGCTACACTCCCTTGTCCCTTCCTTTTACAAGCATATTTAATCATCAACAAATCTCTCTCAACAAACGTTACAACACCCTTACATCACTATCTCCAATTGGCAACAATTATTAGTGCGCGACTTCACAAACAAATCCAATTACGAGCCACACGAGCTCCATAACGTCGCCCCACTAAACACTAAACATATATCGCATTAAACCTTCCATATCCAATAATAATTTAAATATTCTCGATATATGTTCGTACAACCAGCACCTATGACTTTAGTAAATTTGTTATTCATGGTGAAACAGGTTAGATTTTGTACCAAACAACGACTTCACGTGACAACTTTTCATTCACAATTTTTCACTTCGTGTCACAGCGCCACACCACAAAACCTTTTCACTTTTCAGGCCAAAGACGCCTTCATGCCTGTGACACATCTCACCCCAAAGCGTGTCCACGTCGAAAGTCGCACTTTCACCACACATCTAAACCTGACATCACCGAATAACATTTTTATGAAGTGCGCAAAAACGTCGGAACACATCAACTACGAACATTGAGAAAACTATATTTTCAAATAGGCAAGAAATATGCCAACCTCAACAAAAGAAGAGAGAGAAAATCAGTTTCAAGTAAATGACAAAAATAACAAACACCCCGCACGAGTGACCACCCCAGAAATAGAATCCCCAACGATATCCGAGAAAGACTGGAAGTGGACGCCCTTTATGACGTCACTCCTCCAACCGCTTCTATCTTTGGACAATGTCCCCGCTCAAGGCAGATGTTAATGACTGCTTTCTTCATGATCGCCATTTTAAACACATTTTCACACTAATCATTCAGATTTCTTCGAGAATCTCAACAACGCCTTAATCACAACACACAACAATATATATTAAACATTTTACATGTTAATTGATATCACCAATTAAAACAACTTGCTTAAGCCTGATATAGACTTTATAACGCGAAAGAAAAATAATTCTCTACATACCAGCATTTTGGTCAAACGAAAATATCATTTCACTTATTCACAGCTTCAGAGAGTCAAAAAACATCGATGTTTACCAAAGGGATATGATCAAGTTACACACCACAGTTTCAACTTCTCTTCAAAAGAGGCAATTTTTGTTTAATTTTCCACTACCCAACATTTATCCAATCATTAATAACCTTTCATTATATTATATATATTTTTTTTTGCATGAAAATTTGAATAATTATTTTTATTTTTTACCTTTCAAATATATAATTAATTTTTATAGTCCAACATTATTTCAAAAAAAATTAATCACAACAACAATAGCCTTTTTGGGCACACGTGGCATACAGGATTCTCCCGGTAGGAAAAAATAATTAAATAACAAATTAGCATCATAGTTATATACAAATATTGGGTATTGACCTCGACCAATTATCGAGTTGGATCCGGTATCTGTGCTAAATATTTTTATTGAGCTGATTTCCAGTATTTATAAAAAGCGAATGCAAAGGGTATGGATTTTACGACTTTTGCCATTAAAACATAAGGCGAATTGCTATTATAGCCGGTCTCTTGACGAAGAATTTCTCTTTCTTCTTCCATTGCCGTACAGTAGAACATGTAGTGTGGAAAATCGAGACTAAATTCACCATTGCATAAGGTGCATTTTATGGTCTTAATTTTCAATAGTGAAACATGATTGATTCTCTGTACTACAAAAAGGCTTCTTACTTGTGCAATGATTCTCTTTAAGGTTAGGGGGATATTTTCATTCAGATAGCATTCCATTGTAGGTGAGGAATGAAAGTATTTATAGTGAAAGTAGAGTACTGATTTTCTTATTCTTACATAATCCAGCTGCAAGGACTGATCGGTTGCCGTTCTAATAATTAGAATCATGTATCTCTGTAGAACATTGAAGTCTGTACTTCCAACAAGCCATGAGAAGCCGGTGTTATTAAGTAGCTCTGTTATACTTTTTACCAGTCCGATATTCTGTTTTGAAGAAATTGAAATGTCCCACAAATGTGCCAAACAAATTGAAGGTAGCCTGCTGCCGTCCATTTTCAGAATTCTAGTCCAGAATTTTAAAGTTAGTTTTCTAACTGTGATATCAAGAGTTTCCACCTTTTTCGGCCCTCAAAATATAGCCCGGAGTATAGCTTGGAAAGCACAGAAAACGTCTGAGAAAGGTATCCTGGATTCTATCTAAGATTAAGGCTTGATCATGTGCCCAGATTGGAGCCGCATAGAGTAAGACTGTCAAGATCATAGAATCCAACAATCTCATATTTGCATGGAAGGATTTGAGCTTGGACTTCAGAATAATCTCCCCCACAGCACCCATCGCGGCCATGGTCCTGCCTCTATAATTTAAGGCAACTTGAGTGAAAGAAATCGAAGGGGTGAGCGGGTAGCCCAGGTACGTATATTTTGATGTAACACTTAAAGGACTTTGTCCCCAATACCATCTTTCTGAACGCGCCACCTTTCCTCCATTACGGAAAACCATTATTCTTAACTTGTTTTCGTTCAAAGTTAGTGAGTTATTTTCTAGATAGGTTTTCAGTATATTGATTTTCAATTGAAGGTTTATTTTAGAATAACCGATCAAAACAATATCGTCGGAGGAGGTGTATGTTTTCGAAATTGGGTAAGTATATTCCTGACAACCCCGAGTTATCAAATATTTTAATCAAATCATTAATAAAGAGTAGGAATAGGCATGGGGATAGTGGGTCACCTTGGAGCACCCCCGAACGAATTTCAATGAATTCAGTGATAGAATTGTTCCAACAAACAGCAGCGGTCATGTCTTCATAATAACATTTAATTAAGTTGACAAATCGGTGATTCAGTCCTATTTTGACTAGTTTTGTCCATAGCAATGCGTGAGGAACCGTGTCAAAAGCTTTTTTTAAGTCTACGAAGAAGGAGTAACATTTGCCTCTTTTCTTCCTTGGGGCAAGTTGGATTACAGATGTCAATATGAAAATATGATCTTGACATGGGTGAGCAGATCTAAAGCCCGCTTGATTCTCTGGGATAATATCATTAGTTTAAATCCATTTGACTAGGCGGGACCTAAGTATTGCTATAAATAGTTTCGCGAAATTGCTCAGCAGTGAGATTCCGCGGTAGTTGGATGGATTGTCAGAATCGCCATTTTTTAAAATCGGATGAATAATAGACCTCGAGAAGGAGGATGGGAATACAGCTGATCTTAGTATTCTGTTGTATAGATCCTTTAGTAACAGTAAGTAACTGTGGGTAAGGAGCTTAATTGCTTCGTTCGGTACCTCGTCGATTCCAGCTGCCTTACAGTTCTTTAAACGCGAGATTTCTTCTATTATCTCCTTCATTGTAATTTCCGCCAATAAGCCTGTATCCACTGAAAGCGTGTTTAACATAGGAAGGATATATTCTGTTGATGATCCAGATGAGAGTAGTTTGTCGTAAAATTGGTGCCATTCTTGAAGCGATATGTTTCCTTGAATGAAACTTCTTTTTTAAAAATGCCAATTGTTTTCCAAAAGTTTTTAGAGTCATGAGTATTGCTTGATAAATTTACATGCAATGATTGGTAGTATTTTTTCTTTTTATCTCTAATTAATGCAGCATAGAAAATCCTTTTTTGAAATATAATTAACACGGTCTGTTTCTTTTTTTTTTTTTGATTTCATGTAGATTTTAAGATGGGATTTAGTATTCTTTTTTGTTAGATAACATTCTCGATCCAATCAGGGCTTTGAATTTGGGTTCAATGTTTTATATCTTCTCTGCATCCCCGCTTTGCCCATAGTATCAATGATTCTATCATTTAAAAGCCTCATTGTACACTATCTATTGAGTGATTCCAATTCAGGTGTATTTCATTTAGTGCCTGCGAGAAAAACTGTGAGTTCTCATGTGTCCATCTATAACTTGTTAAAGGTGTTGGATTTGTATGTGTCTCGAGTAATTCACCATCGACTGTAATGAGGTATTTCTGCGATCACAGAACCGGGCACTATAAGGGCAGACAAGGTGATAGGGAGATGGCCCGAGTATGGAGAGCATTGGACTTGGAAGTTCTCAATTAGATCCAAAGGCAAGGGGGTCACCACAAAGTAATCCGAAGAGCCACGGTCTGAGATGTAAGTAAAATTGCCATTTTGATCTGCCATCGATCTGCCATTTAATATTGTCAGTAAACTATTGTCGAGGAACTCAACAAAATGGGTTGAAAAAATTTTAATCAAATTTACTTTTATTATTTATGATATTATTTTAGTATTGCAGAACCTTTAATTGTTTAAAAATTCATTTTTATATATTTTCTTAATTATTATATCTTCTATATATTACATGTTTGATTTTGTCCACTTACACATTTTTTTTTTACCCGCAATCATATTTCTATCTTTTTATTCACTATATATTAATACAAGTATCAGAGTCATCAATCAATAATCAATAATTCTGCCACCGTTTGGTTTCGTGAATCGAATAATTTGGAATATAGATTATAAACAAAAGGTAATTAGACCAAATACAAAAATAAGGTACAATTTGGATTATAGATTATAAACACAAGGTAATAAGAGCAAATCCAAAGATAAGGCACAATTTGGATTATTAAAATATACAAGTATAAGAGTCATAATCAACAATCAATCAATTCTGTCACCGTTTGCTTTTGTGTATGGAATAAATACCCAAATATGGCCATTTTTTATTAGCATCGGTGGTTCAGTGGTAGAATACTCGCCTGCCACGCGGGCGGCCCGGGTTCGATTCCCGGCCGATGTATTTTTTATACAATTTTTAAAACTCATTTATATTATTACTAGCGGACGTACCCGGCTTCGCCCGGGTTTTACCCGAGTAAAGGTTTGTCTAACGAATCTCTCGATAAAGTGAACATTTTTTCCCGGTCCCTTTAAAAGTACTCGATAAGTTGAATAAAATCAATATTAATCGGTTCCCTCGGTAATTGTAAGTTAAAGGAATAGTATCTTGCCTATGAATTGTATCATTATACTTGTCTCAAATAAATTGCCGTGTCATCCTGAATTTTGTCTTTCCTAATTTTCTACATTACAAAATCATCGTATCATTATGATAATATTTAGAGCAGATTGTTGAATTATAACAGATAAATTAGAATATGTATTTTGATTATTTTTAGGCGAAAAGTTATTTCAAAAATTTTATTTGCTAGAAACCTTCCCAGTACTATACTAAATAACTTCCCAAAGTTTCATGGCGTTCCAATGAGTGGTTTGGTCAGGCATAAAGGACAGACAGACACACACACACACACATACATTCATTTTTATATATATAGACTAGCGGATGTGCCCGGCTTCGCCCGGGTTTTACCCGAGTGAATGTTTGTTTAACGTACATTTGTTAAAACAATTCTCTATAAACTTATAAAACGTCCTCGGCTTCGCCCGGGGTTTTACCCGAGTAAAGGTTTGTCTAGCGAACATTTGTTAAAACAATTCTCTAAAAACTTATTAAAAAATAAAAGAGATATATTTTGATAATTTGAAACTCGTAAATTTGAATCTCTCGATAAAGTGAACATTTTTCCCCGGTCCCTGTGTGCCATGTCATCCTGAATTTTGTCTTTCCTAATTTTCTACATTAGAAAATCATAGTTTTATCTAGGGAGCATTTTTTCCCGTGTCACATTGCCGTGTCATCCTGAGATAATCTTACTTTTGATAAATAATATTTAAGATAACAAACTTAGTGATAAGAAAACTTGTCATCATCGTCACAATGGGGGCGCTGCTTGCGAGTTAAATCTACAAATCTGCAAATAACTCTAAGGATATTCAAAATATTCTGGAAATTATTTTTCAAAAACCTTCCCGGTGATATACCTAATAATATCCCAAAATTTCACGCCGATTGGATGTATGGTTTTTGAATCTATAGAGTACAGACAAACAGACAGACAGACAGACATTCAATTTTATATATATAGATTATTAAAATATACAAGTATCAGAGTCATCAATTCTGTCATCATTTGCTTTTGTGAATGGAATGTTTTTACGTAATATACATTAAATAGGTAACTAATAAGACTGAAATTTTAACAGTATGTATAGCAGAATCTGTAAAAACTTATATTGAATATTTCAGGTCTCTATCCCGAATATTATTCGAGTTATTTGCAAATTTGAGTTGCAAATTTGCTCTTTCGCTTGCAAGCAGTGCCTCTAGCGGGAGGTGGGAGGTAATATCAGCTGACCTAATGTACATGTAAAACGTGTTTTAACAGGACATAGAAAAAAATATGGAAGAGATATTTGTCGCATTTTTAGCCAAGAAAAATTGAAATTGACAGGTTCTGGGCAAAAAATAGTTGTTTTTTTTTTTTCTAGTCAGAAAATGATTATGACAATATTGCTGTATCATATTTTGATTATCAGATACAAAATTATATCCGGAAAAATTCCAAAAAGCAGAGACCACGGGTGAAGCCATTTCATTTTTAGTATGCAGGAACAAAATTCTAAAAGAAAAACATTCATTCGAGCAAAAGACACAAAGCCAGATCATTTCTTTATAAAAATATCGCTTCTCAGACAAAATTTGTAGCGGGACGTTTCACAAGAATGACATCCACGGCGCCAATTTATAATTGTAACGAATAGCATTTGAATAAAAGCATTTAATCAGGTAAAACCCGGGCGTTGACCGGGTCATTCGGATAGTAGATTATAAACACAAGGTAATAAGACCAAATCCAATGATAAGGCACAATTTGGATTATTAAAATATACAAGTATCAGAGTAATCAAAAATTCTGTCACCATTTGTTTTTGGTTCAGCGGGAGAATGCTCACCTGCCAAACAGGCGCCCCGAGTTTGATTCCCGGCCGATGCATTTTTTTTACAATTTTTAAAACTCATATATATTATTAAAATATATGTGCTTTTATGCCTATGTACAGTTTTATGGTCTATGTACACAAGTATATACAAGTATGTATACAAGGTATTTGCAAATTGCGTTGCAAATTTGCTCTTTCGCTCGCAACAGCGCCTCTAGCGGTGAAGATGGGAGGTAATATCAGCTGATCTAATGGACATGTAAAACGTGTTTTAACAGGACATAGAGAAAAATCTGGAAAAGATATTTTCGGATTTTTAGACAAGAAAATTAAATTGACAGGTTCTGGGAAAAAGTAGTTGTTTTTTATTCAGAAAATGATGATGACAATATTGCTGTATAATATTTGATTATCAGATACAAAATTATATCCAGAAAAATTCCAAAATCAGAGACCACGATTGAAGCCAGTTTATTTTTAGTATGCAGGAACAAAATTCTAACAGAAAAACATTCATTCGAGCAGAAGCTCCAAAGCCAGATCATCTCTTTTTTAAAATATCGCTTTTCAGACAAAAAGTTTGGAGCGGGACGTTTCACAAGAATGGCATTCACGGCGCCAATTTATAATTGTAACGAATAGTATTTGAATAAAAGCATTTAATCGGGTAAAACCCGGGCGTTTCCCGGGTCATTCGGCTAGTAGATTATAAACACAAGGTGATAAGACCAAATCCAATGATAAGCCAAAATTTGGATTATAGATTATAAACACAAGGTAATAGGACCAAATCCAATGATAAGGTACAATTTGGATTATAGATTATAAACACAAGGTAATAAGACCAAATCCAATGATAAGGTACAATTTGGATTATAGAATATAAACACAAGGTGTAATGAGACCAAATTCAATGATAAGGTACAATTTGGATTATAAAATATACAAGTATCAGAGTCATGCACAATTCTGTCACTGTTTGCTTTTGGTTCAGTGGTAGAATGCTCGCTTGCCACGCGGGCGCCCCGGGTTCGATTTCCGGCCGATGCATTTTTTTTTTTTTTTTTACAATTTTTAAAACTCATTCATATTGTGACGATGTTTGGACCCACCGCCAATTTTGAACAGCCCTTTCAACCGCCACCACCTCTGCCGGCGGTGACGCAAAGTCGGCGCATGCGCGGCGGCGGTTACGTGGTAAGCACGTGGGAGGATACCATTGTTTTTGACGGCCACGACGAACCAACGCCATTTTCATCAAACCTTTTTCAACTCTTCTTTACAAGATTTTAATTTGTAACAATAATAATTAACATTGATATTTATTTTTATATTTTATCTGTAATAATTAAAATACCTTGGAATGAATAATTGAATCTTTTCTTCCAAACCAGACAAACCACCACAGTTTTGGCGCAGCCGACAGGATTTTCAATTATTCAAGCATCTAAAAGATTTTATTCATATGAATTTTATATTTATTTCAGTCATATTGTAAACATAATTTTGTTTTTAATAATTTTTAAGCAAAAATTAAATACTAAAAAAAAAAATATTTTAAGAATAATATCTAATATCATTATGTCGAAAGAAAATATTTTAAAATTGCAAAAATACAGCGGGATTCAGAAGGATATTCGTGCCCAGAGCTGGGTTAAACTTTTTGAATTACATGTTGCAGATGAAGATAAAGGAAAGTTGTTCTTTTACTATCTAGAAGAAAGAGCCTTAGAATGGTATGCTGATGAAATTGCAGGAACAAATATTAAACAATGGGTAACCATCAAACAAAAATTTATTACAAGATTTGGATCATCAACAGCAACACCATTAATTGATGCACAACGGTGGTATCTACGCTGCAATGAATCCGTCAATGACTACTTTCAGTCCAAAATCTGGCTTCTAAAACAAACTTCCTTATCCAAAGTTGAACAAATCCAGATGTTAACGGAAGGATTACCAGCACAATGGAAGACAAGCTTAGCCCCAATACATTTCGAAGATATAGAGGCTTGGGTAAGTGCAACCTTAAAGTTGGAGGCTGCTGTTAGCTCCATACAAAAGAACTCCAAACCAGCCTTTAGCGATAATAAATTTAAAGATCCTACCTCTTACGTCGCTTCACCTCTGAAGCCACCATACCCATGCAGATTTTGAAAATGCGAAATTTAAATAATTTTCATTGGCATAATGAATGCACATATAGACCCAAAACATTCCCTAAAGAAACCGCAGCAAACGAACAACCCTCAAATTTGTATGCTACTTCCAACCCTTCATCTTCTAACTCATAATATTTACCAACAGTTAATTTAAACTAATAGAGCGACCAATCTTCAAGTTCATCAACATCAACACATTAGTCAACTCCACCCCAATACAAGCATTCATAGATGCAGGTTCAACCATCAGTATAATGTCATATTCCCAATTCAAAAATTTTAATCTACAAACGGAACCATCATCATCCATTTACATCAATCAGGCTAATTCCAGAACAAGAAGCTTTGGTCGCATTAAAGTCAACCTTACCATCAGTCACATCACCCATCAGATAGATTTTCACATCCTTAGAAATTTCACCACACCAGGCCAATTGAGCGACCAATGAGCGTTCTTCATTTTTTTTTTTTCAAATTGTTTGCGTACTTTTTTAAATATATTTATATACGAGTGTTACTTTTTTGCACAAAAGTATTGAGTATTGAGAGAGAAATTTATATTACTAACTAAGTTATGGTAAATGCACACAATGCAATTTCTAAAAAAACTTTACAAAATTAGCGTTACGGTATGTAAATAAGGGATTTCATATTTTTAATTAATTTTTTTCTGGCCTTTATTTTTTAAAATTCATTTTAAAAAATCGTTCAACATGCAGTCGCAATCATTAGCAAACACATATGTTTGCCTAATATTTCCATGTTCTCATATATTTTTTTACAGAAAAATATTTACATGCCAGTATTTGGATTAATTTTTTTTATAAACCTTTTTTTTCTTATTCTTACTGAGAAGATTGGCATCGCAGTCAAGATTCTTGGCAGTCACTCACTCAACTCAGGCAATTTCAAGGGTTAATGGGGGTTGGGTGTAGAAGCTGCCATCTATTTAAACTATATTGATTTTGAAACAACTAAATGGATTGCAAAAAATAATTAAATTGAATACATAAACACTAATATAATACAATTTTTGCCACCACGCACTTTTTGCCTGTGGTTTTTGTGTTTCTTCTGTATTGCTATTCTAAGGCACTTCTACTATTTATTATTGATGTACTTTGAGTATGAAGGAAATTCCACTCGGGGGAATTCTCGGGCGAAGCCGGGTCACTCTTCTAGTCTAGTCTATATTAATAAAATGGAAATTTCATAAGTGGACATCACTAAAAACTTTCGTTACAATGCATCAATTTCGACCAAATTTTCAACATTTATGTAAAACGAGATGGAGCAGGTTTTGCTTAACATCAAAATATTCTTCCTAACTTTAACATACATAACTTTGCTGTTATCGATAAAATACAAAAAAATTCAACAGAGTTAAAGTGTTTACACTTTCAAAAGTGTTTACACTTTTGCGCTTCTTGGAAAATTAGTTTTAATCTTTTTTATATATATTTTAATAAATTTTATACATGGTAAGATACTTTTATTTTATAGTTTTCATATTTTATACCAAAAAAGTTGAAGCCTTACTTGATGAGATCGATTTTATATTTTAGATAAATTTTTAGGCTAATTTTAATTTATTTATTTTTTATTTCATATACAGATTATATATGCTATTTCTAACTTACGTGGTTAGTATTTTTATAAGACTAAGGTTATTTATATTATTTTTTACAGTCTTTTTAGTCTTTTTTTGAGGACCTTAACAAAAATTTTAATTAATTGTTTAGATATTTTGATAACAGATTATTTAAGGTGTTTTCCACTTATATGGGTTGTTTTGTAAAAAAAAAATTTGGGTTATTTCTATTTTTTTTCACTAAAAAGCTTGAAATTTCATTAATGTGCTCAATTTTATGTCTTTTTTGAGGACCTTAACAAAATTTTAATTAATTGCTTAGATATTTTAAAAGTTGATTATTTATGGTGTTTTCCACATATATGGGTTGTTTTGTAAACAAATTTTGGGTTATTTCTATTTTTTTTCACTAAGATGCAAGATATTTTATTGATATGCTTATGTGATTGTCATTATGAGGCCCTTCTCAAATATTTCTTAAGAAAATTTTATTTAATTATTTAGATCTTTCAAATACAAATTATTTGTGGTATTTATAACATATAGGTGTTGTGTTTTTTAAAATATTTGGGTTTTTTTATTATTAATCGCAAAAAAGAGCAAGCAATTTCATTGTGTTCAATTATGGGTCATTTTGAGGTCCTTTTTTAAATTTTCTTATGGAATTTTTAATTATTGCTTTGATCTTTTAAATACAGTTTATTTATTATATTTTCTACATATATGGGTTGTATCTAAAAAATAGGTTATTTATATTTTTAAATAAGCAAGGGATTTCTTTTACGGATTCATTTATTTGTCTTTTTGAAGTCCTTTTTCAAAGTTTTTTTGAAGATATTTTAATTTATTTGATTAAATATTTTATATTTAGATTATTTATAGTTCTTTTTAACATATAGGGGTTGTATTTTGTATTTTAGAAATTTATTTCTATTTTTTACCTCAAAAAAGCATGCTTTTTTATTGCCGTATCCAGCAGTTGGTCTATTTTTGAAGCTTTTTAATGATAACTGGTTTTGTACATTATTTTTTTGGTAATAATATTATGATTTTAGTTTTTTTAAATCTTTTTAACATATCTGAAGGTTATTTTGAATAAAAAATTTAAAAATTTTGATTTTTACCTCAAAAAGACAGGAAATTTTTATGCTTTGTTTAGAAATTGCTGGTTTTGAAGCTTTTGTTATTAATCTCAATCTAAATTTTTTTCTGAATATGCCTCGCCACAGCGGACGTTTACTTGGTAGGAATACGGCTGCTTCCAGGAGATATAGGAATGCTAGAGCTATTGAGACACCACTTCAAAGTGAGACGCGTCGTGCGCTTCGCCGTCTTAGGTATTCTGAAGCCCGCGTCGCAGCTACACAAACTATGCAAGTTCCTGTTCAGCGTATTCAGCTTTGGACTCATAAGCCGTTTTCAGGTTTGCAGTATAATGCCCATATTGATTATAAAGCTGATTCATCTGTCGATATAGGCCAAATGTCTCGGGTATGCCAGTTTTGCTCTGCTTTGAGATTTAAAGATGATGTAATGTAATAGAAACAAAATAAACCTCATCCTACCTAATATACATTACTTCTGAGGATTAAAGATTTTGATTTGTGTTGAGAATTTTGCATGCATTTCTCTATTTCTTTTCTTATCTTGCAAAGCTAATGGATTGTTCAGGTTGCTTATTTTTGACTCGCCAATTTGTTTAGTGATAAAGTGGTATAGCGTTCTTTTTCAGAGCATCACCCTACAAAAAAATTACCTGACCTTTCCTAATATTCAGATAGATTTATTATATCAACATACTAGACTACAAACATTCCCTCGAGTAAAACCTGGGCGGAGCCGGGTACACCCGCTAGTATATATATAAAATTGAATGTCTGTCTGTATGTTTGTACTCTATAGATTCAAAAACCATACATCCAATCGCCGTGAAATCTTGGGATATTATTAGGTATATCCCCGGGAAGGTTTTTGAAAAATAATTTCTTGAATATCCTTAGATTTATTTGCAGATTTGTAGATTTAACTCGCAAGCAGCTCCCCCATTGCGAAGATGATAACAAGTTTTTTATCTATAAGTTATATTATCACTAAGTGTTAAATATCCATTATAGTGGGCGAGCGGCTCGAAAACACAACCCCATCAAGCAACACGTGGTGGCGGCGGGCGTGGTGTGCGCCTGCGCGGGATCGAGTATAGAACGGTTGCTGGCAGACAAAGAAAAATGACGGTTGCCAATGTTTACGTTTTAGTTTCATTTTATTTTGTTCTTTAGTTTATATATAGTTATATGTGTAAATAAATAATATTATCTTTAATATGTTTGAAATTTAATTAAAATTAAAAGCAATAAATAAAGGCTTTTTGTAAATTCTATTTATTTTTGTTATTAATTAACAAAAGTGGCGAGCCTGCCAGGATGGAACGTGACAAGAAGTTGCGCTCAGTAACCAGAACGCGATTTACTAAGGTAGTAAATGTTTTGGATTCCGAAATAAGTGAAAATAATGCTGATCTAGGTATGATCAGGGACAAATTTAGCATATTAAAAGACATCGATTTCAAATTAAAGGATCTTGACCAGAAGATGTTGGATCATATGATGGTGGCTGATGCAGAAGAAGACACTTTAAATTGTGAAATTGAGGAAGCATAACATTATTTGGATACCTTCATCACCCTGGAAAGAAAGGTAAGAGAATTAATTGATGTTAAATCCCTGGGAAGCTCAAATGGGTCATTAATGGACAAAAGTTATAAACTTCCTAAGATCGTAATAAGAAAATTTGATGGGGAATTAATTAATTGGCTTCCATTTTGGGAACAATTTGAAAAGATTCATGAGGATACTGAGCTGCATGATGCAGACAAGTTTCATTATCTGGTGCAGTCTATGCAATCAAACACTAGAGCCAGAGAGCTCATAGAAAGCTATCCCCAAACAGCAGACAACTAAGCCAAAGCGGTCCAACCCTTGAAACAAAGGTATGGACAGAAAGATTTGCTTGTTGAAATATATGTAAGGGAACTGCTCAAATTAATGATGGCAAATGTCAAGACTCCACCAGATGAAAGGCGGTCAGTGGCTAAACTATACGACAAACTTGAAACACAACTAAGATCTCTGGAATCTTTGGGTGTTGACACCAAGGAAAACACAGCATGGCTTTTCCCAATGATAGAGTCTTGTTTGCCAGAAGATGTGCTGGTTGCTTGGCAGAGATCACCGCTGGATAATTGTGATGCCTCAAAAAACTCTAATTCTAACTCCAGCTCTCGCCTTAACAATCTTTTGGACTTTCTTAGAAGAGAAGTGGAAGGGGAAGAAAGAAGACTTCTAGCCAGGAAAGGATTTGAAGGGTCTTCCCCAAAAGATAAACTTATAAATAAATTTAAGCAAATTTCAAATATACTTACTGCTGCAGGTTTATTTTGTGCCAAGGAGATGGGATGTTTGTTCTGTGAAAATAATCACCAAAGTAAAGACTGCATCACTGCTCAATCTATGCCATTCAAGGATAAAAGATCAAAGATCTATGAAAAGAGGTGTTGTCTGAAATGCCTTAAACCTGGACATCTTGCAAAGGCTTGCAAGAGGACAGTTCAATGTAATATTTGTGCCAAAGGACACTACGTTCTTCTTTGTCCTGACTTGCCCTGCAACCGAAAGGAAAAGACTCGTGTCTCTGAAGTAGTGCAGAGTGCTTTAGCCAATCAGCAGTGTACAAGAGATGTAACATTAATGACCTTGATGGTCAATATTATGGGAAATAATGGCTATAGAAGAGTGCGAGCACTCTTGGATCCTGGTTCTCAGAAGTCCTATATTTTGGAATCCACTGCACTAGAAGTAAAATTGAAGCCTGTGGGCAATATAAATATTGCTCATTCATTGTTTGGTGGTACACAAACAGAAACAAAATGCCACAAGGTATATAAGGTCGCATTATGCAGCAACCAATCCGAATTGGACACTCTGAGAGAATTTGAATTCTTGGGTAAAGACATTATTTGTGGAGAGATTCCAAGGACGCCTAAAGGAGCATGGTTGAATGAACTAAAAGGATCTAGAATTTGGCTGTCTGATCTTGGGAGAGATAGCCCCAAGATAGAACTTTTGATCGGCAGTGATATTTATGGAAGCCTTTTGTCGGGACGTGTGAAGCAGCTGGAAAATGGACTAACAGCCATAGAAACACATCTTAGATGGACAATTTTTGGCCCTTCACCGAAAAAAGATGCGCAGACTGATTACTCATCACTGGTGGTCATCAGCATGCACAGTAGAAATATGTCGGTTGATTATTTGTGGGATTTAGAAACGATCGGCATAAAAGATCCCAGGGAAAATCTTACCAAGCTAGAAGAAGATAAAATTGTACACCAGCACTTCTTAAATAATGTTCATCAGCTGGAAGATGGACGCTTTTGTGTAGGATTACCTTGGCTGGGGAACCAAGAAGGAATTCCATCCAATCATCATATTGCAGAGAGAAGACTTTTCAACACAACCCGTAAATTGAGACTTAAATGTATCTTCAGCAAATATGATAGGGTGTCCCAAGAATAGCTAGCTGAAGGTGTTATTGAAAAGGTGTCTCCATAAGATTTGAACAGGAAGTGTCATTATCTCCCTCATCACCCAGTGGTTAAAGCCGATAGCAACACCACCAAGACCTGTGTTTGACGCATCATGTGAGGACAAGGGGAATCTTTCATTGAACGATTGCTTGGCAAGTGGCCCAAATGTTATTGAACAGATCCCAGCTATCCTACTAAAGTTTAGAGAAAAGGCTATTGGAGTTATTGCTGACATTAGAAAATCCTTTTTGCAAATTGAAGTGAAAGAAGAAGATAGAGACTATATTAGATTCTTATGGTGGAAAACTAATCATCAGATTCAGGTTTTCCGTCACAAGCGAGTTGTCTTTGGTGTGACCTGTAGCCCCTATTTGCTTGGATCAGTCATCCTGCATCATCTCAAAGGAGTCTCATCTGAATTTGGAGCTCTTCCTCAGAAGTTGATGGAATGTTCGTATATTGATAATTGTGTCACTTCAGCGGATACCGAGGCAGAATTAGTTGATCTGGTGGAGAAATCTACTGAGATATTTGCAAAAGCCAAGATGGATCTCAGAATGTGGCAATTCGGACCTATACACCGAGTCAAGGAAGGCTATTCTAGGTTACCTCCTTGTGTTGATATAGAAAGGAGTGAAGAGGCTTCAGTTCTGGGCATGAAATGGAATCTTTTAGAAGATACTCTTAATGTGACCCCTAAGTTCGGAGTTATAATAAACTCACTTTCCAAGAGAGACTTCTTGTCTCATACCCAACAGATCTTTGACCCAATTGGATTCTTAGCTCCTGTCTTATTAACTGCTAAACCACCTTTTCACAAGCCTGGACAGTCAAAACTGATTGAGATGAACCTTTGCCATCAACCATTCAAGAACATTTTTCGAAGTGGTACAGTGAGTTGGACACTCTTGCCGACATAAATATTCCACGTAGAGTGGGCCATGGGATTAGAGCCCATTGGTCCATTCACCTATTTTGTGATGCCAGCCAAAGTGCATATGCAGCAGCAGCTTTTCTACGTTGTCCTGAGAACAAAGGAGTGTCAGTACAACTTTTGATGGCCAAATCCCGGCTAGGTCCACTTAAGAAAGCTACTATCCCTAGAATGGAACTTCTTGCTTGTATGTTGGGAGTTAGACTAAGCAGGTACATAACTGAGTCTTTGAATTTGGCTGCGGAACCGGTGTATTACTGGACAGACTCTACTACAGCACTTTCATGGATCAAGACGAACAGGCAGTGGGGCACCTTTGTAAACAACAGAGTCAAAGGGATATGCAACACTTCAGGTCCGAACAAATGGTTTTATGTACCAGGGGGCCTCAACCCTGCAGACCTTCCTTCAAGAGGTTGTAGTGTACTACAGCTTAAACGCACCAGATGGTGGGAGGGACCTGAATGGCTCAAGATCACTGGCCAAAGCAATTATTCCACTCAGATAGAATTTTGGTCGATTTAGAAATAGATAGACATGTTTTGGTGACTACTCATGTCAGAACTGAAGTAATGCCATGGTTTGAAAGATTTTCAAATTTTACAAAGATTGTCAGAATAAATGAGTGGATCCGGAGGTTCATACGAAATACACAAAAATCGTCTCCATCAGGTATGCATAGTCTACAGCTTTCAGAATTAGAAGATGCTGAAAAGGGAATTTGGAAAACTGTGCAACAGCAAGTTTTTTCTAGCCGAGGAGATTCAATCAACGGGTTGATGATAATCAGAGATCATTTTGGATTGATCCGTATAAAATCCAAGCTTATTGAAAGGGATGACGAATATTCATTTCGTTACCCAATTTTGCTTCCAACAAAACATCATGTTGTCAAATGCCTGATAAGAGAATTC
The DNA here is from genome assembly GCA_030710605.1 of Cordylochernes scorpioides. NCBI lineage: Eukaryota > Metazoa > Arthropoda > Arachnida > Pseudoscorpiones > Chernetidae > Cordylochernes > Cordylochernes scorpioides. The sequence goes on along the minus strand of CP092877.1, from coordinate 42,048,193 downwards.
CATCTGAGACATTGTCATACAGGAGTTCAGATCCTTTCTGCCAAACTCAGAGAAAATGATTGGATCTTAAATTGACGAAGTGTCGTCTCTCAGTGTGCCAAGTGTAGAAGATTTTCATCAAAACCTGTGAAAACTACTCCGATACACTTACCCCTTGATAGAGTGAGAGATGCCACAGCCTTTGAAATTCTGGGAGTAGACCTTGCTGGTCAACTTTACCTCAAGAACAAGACCAATGGCATGGATTGTTCTATTCACCTGTGCCGTCTTCAGAGCTATACACCTGGAACTTGTAACCTCATTAAGTACTGAAGCTTTCATACAAGCTCTGAGAAGATTTATAGCCCGGAGAGGGCGACCAACAGTCATTTATTCTGATAATGGTACTAATTTTGTGGGCGCTAACAATGCTCTCAAGGCTTTAAACTGGAAGAAGATAGTGCTAGACCAAAATCTTCACAAGATAAGTTGGAAGTTCATACTTCCTACTGCTGCATGGTGGGGAGGTTGGTGGGAGCGTCTTATTCGTTCCATCAAGAATCTCCTTGTTCGAATTTTGGGCCATTCTTCAGTGTACTATGAAGAGATGTCCACTATCCTATGTGATGCAGAAGCTACAATCAACAGTCGTCCGCTGACATACATTCATGTGGACTTTGACAGTTTGATTCCTTTATCACCCTCCATGTTTCTACATGATTCAAAATACGTGGGAGTTCCAGATCTTGATAAGTTGGACTCAAAGAAATTTCAAGATAGATATCGGCATTGCCAAAGGCTGCGAGAAGCTCACAGAAGTCGCTTTCGGAGTGAATATCTGGGCCAGCTTGTCCAGAGGGCCAATGAGAGGACTCCGAAACTGAGTGTGGGTGATGTGGTTATAGTGAAGGTGGAAGACAAGAGGAGACTCCACTGGCCTATGGCAAGAATAGTGGAACTGTTTCCAGGAAGAGATGGACATTCTCAGGTTGCTAAAGTTCGCACAAAACTGGGAACCCATATACGCCCTGTGCAGAAGCTCTACCCCCTGGAAGTTTCAAGTGGGGATCCAATTCTTCGATTCAAAGGAGATACTACAATTGAAGAAGGGCATAGTGAGGCTAAGCGAACTCGATGTGGACGCGTGGTCAAGCCAGCACAGAGACTTAATTTATAATGCTTAACTCCTTTTATGTACCACATATATATCACTTATCTCAATTGTATGATTTTTTTACCCAAATCATAGGTGGGAGTATGTTGAATATCCATTATAGTGGGCGAGCGGCTCTAAAACACAACCCCATCAAGCAACACGTGGTGGCGGTGGGCGTGGTGTGCACCTGCGCGGGATCGAGTATAGAACGGTTGCTGGCAGACAAAGAAAAATGGCGGTTGCCAATGTTTACGTTTTGGTTTCATTTTATTTTGTTCTTTAGTTTATATATAGTTATATGTGTAAATAAATAATATTATCTTTAATATGTTTAAAATTTAATTAAAATTAAAAGCAATAAATAAAGGCTTTTTGTAAATTCTATTTAGTTTTGTTATTAATTAACACTAAGTTTATTATCTTAAAGATTATTCATCAAAAGTAAGATTTTCTACCTATTAATTGCGCACAAGTCAAAGTTAGATTTATCATTTATCTACAACATATAGATTGGGAGAATAGATAAAATGATGATTTTGTAATGTAGAAAATTAGGAAAGACAAAATTCAGGATGAACCGGCAATTCATATGAGACAAGAATAATGATACAATTCCAAGGCAAGATACTATTCCTTCAACTTCCAATTACCGAGGGAACCAATTAATATTGATTTTCTTCAACTCATCGAGTATTTTTCAAGGGACCGGGAAAAAATGTTCAATTTATCGAGAGATTCAAATTTACGAGTTTCAAATTATCAAAATATATATATTTTTTTATAAGTTTATAGAGAATTGTTTTAACAAATGTTCGTTAGACAAACCTTCACTCGGGTAAAACCCGGGCGATGCCGGGTACATCCGCTAGTCTATATATATATATATATATAAAAGTCAATGTCTGTCTGTTTCGCGATTAACTCAAAAACTACTGAAACAATTGGTACCAAATTTTGCATGTCGCTTTTTATAAACTTGAGGAAAATTTCGGTTACATTTTGATTAGTATTTTTGGCTATTTCTTTTTTTCATTTGAAGAACTTTTTTACGCGGAATAAAAACGAGGCGAAGTAACAACACGAGGCCAATTAAGCGACCAATAAGCGTTCTGCATTTCTTTTCAAGTTGCTTGCGTACTTTTTTTCAAATATCTTTTTATACGAGTGTGACTTTTTTACAAAAGTATTGAGAGAGAAATTTATATTACTAAGTTACGGTAAGTGCACACAAAGCAATTTAAAAAAAAACTTTAAAAAATTAGCACTGATGTATGTGACGCGACCATAGGTACTTTTGGGCCAACCGAGCGCTGGCAACACTGCACCCGCTGCCCCCCGCGCATGCGCGAGCAAAAATAGAATACCCCCGCATCTCCGGTAAACAAAGCTGTCTCGACGCCAACGTTTGGTTTTGACAGGCCTGAAAAAGAACTATCTCTCATAAATTTTAATAATTGGTTTTGAATTATATTTGTATTAATATTAATTTGTGTGATTTTAAATAAATATTTCTTTCAATAAATATTAAATTATTCATCACTGTTTTCTACTTTAGGCCTCGCCATCCAGCGTTGTGACTCAATTCTTCTGATCACTGCAACAAAGATATTGATTTATCAATTTATAATTTTCAAGTCAGTTTCCAGCATTACTGAAAAGCTAGGAGCTTTTAGTTCAGGTTAAGCCATCGTGACCTTGTATTGTCTTTTTTTCCAAATTTAAGACAAGACAACAGTATGTAAACAATGGCTTTCGTATTTTTTATTAATTTTTGTTCTGGCCTTTGTTTTTTTATATATAATCTAATATATAAAAGTAATTGTCGTCTGTTTCGCGATAAACTTAAAAACTACTGAACCAATTGATACCAAAATTTGCATGTCGCTTTTTATAAACATGAGGAAAATTTTCGGATGCATTTTGATTAGTATTTTCGACTATTTATGTTTTTCATGTGAAGGAATTTTTTTACGCGGAGGAAATACGAGGCGAAGTAACAACACCAGGCTGATTAAGAGACCAATGAGCGTTCTGCATTTTTTTTTCAAGTTGCTTGCGTACTTTTTTGAAATATCTTTTATACAAGTGTTAGTTTTTTTCACAAAAGTATTGAGTATTGAGAGAGAAATTTATATTACTAAGTTTACGGTAAGTGCACCTAATGTAATTTAAAAAAATAAACTTTACAAAATTAACGTTACTGTATGTAAATAATTGCTTTCGTATTTTTTATTAATTTTGTTTTGCCTTTTGTTTGTTTTTTTATGCCTTTTAAAAAAATAGTTCAAAATGCAGTCACAGTCATTAGCAAACACATATGTTTGCCTAATTTCCATGTGCTCTTTTATTTTTTACAGAAAAATATTTACATGCCAGTATTTTGGATTAATATTTTTATAAACCTATTTTTTCTTATTCTTACTGAGAAGATTGGCATCTCAGTCAAGATCCATCGCAGTCACTCACTCAACTCGGGCAATTTCAAGGGTTAATGCGCTGGGGCCGGTAACTCGGGGGTTGGGTGGAAAAGCTGCTATCTATTTAAACTATATTGATTTTGAAACAACTAAATGGATTGCAAAAAATAATTAAATCAAATATCTAAACACAAATATAATACAATTTTTTTCAATCACACACGCTTTTTTTCTGTGGTTTATGTGTTACTTCTGTATTGCTATTCTATGGCACTTCTACTATTTATTATTGATGTACTTTCATTATGAAGGAAATTGCACTCAAGGGATTTCTCGGGCGAAGCCGGGTCATTCGCCTAGTATTTTATATTTGTTCAAATAGCTTTGTGGGCGGCATGGTATTCTAGGCGGAGTCAGATAACAAATTATTTATTGTGAAATCAACTTTTAATTACATTTATTTAATACAAATCATCAGAAGGGGTTAAATTATTGTATATTACACGTTGAAGTTCTTTTTTGTATCTGTGTGTGTGGTCAAATATCATTTCTAGATTATGCATCGAGCAAAGCTCTTCCGCGCAAAACATGTTTTCATAACCATTATATATTAGTAAATTAAATTTTATTGCCCTCTATCGTTAATATTTTACACAAATAAATTTACTGGCAATGCGTTTCTTGTGTAAAATATTAACGATAGAGGGCAATAAAATTTAATTTACTAATATATAATGGTTATGAAAACATGTTTTGCGCGGAAGAGCTTTGCTCGATGCAATACCTTGAAATTTATATGTATGTACATCTACAGACCTATAAGCTTATGTCCATAGTTCACTAAACACCATTTAGCTGCCTCCCATAGAAAATGCAGGGTATATAACAAAACCAGTCCAATACAATAGTAGAGCGGTCTAGAGATTAATTTGGCGAAACCGCTGAGAGGGTTCACTACTGATGAGCCAAGCCCTCTCATTCATTAAATCATATCATTGCAGTAAGGTCTGTAGAGATTTAAAAAAGAAACGCATTGCCAGTAAATTTATTTGTGTAAAATATTAATGTTAGATATATGTGTTTTTGATATATTATAGATAAATATTTACATTTTATATGATTCATGACTTATATTTAGAATGATGTACAATTATTTTATTATATTGATATGACAACAATTAATATGATATTAATGTTAATTCATATAATTTTAATAAAGTATATTTTATGAGCATTATATATTTATAAGATAATCTAATTTAATATTTGAATTAAATAGTTATTAAACAAATTAAAACTTATAATGAAAATATTAAAAGTTAATATTTGGGAGCCGCTACATCACTCCCCTCCCAGTGACGGAAGTCACGTCCAATAAACTCATTGTACCTGGAAGGAGTTTTTATCCGTCTTCCGCTGCGGGTCTCCTTTGGCAATTCGAACCGCACCCCAGGCTTAGATGGTTGCGGTTTACTGGAAGGCCCGATGGGATCTTCTCTGCTGGCAGGTATGATGGGATCTCCACTTCTGGCAGGTTGATCTAGTGTTCCCAAGATATAAGCGGGCTTTAATCGATCTATCGATATCTTCACTTCCCTGTTCTTAATTTTTAGCGTAAAAAAAATTATCAGATTTTTCAAGAACTGGATAAGGTCCTTCGTAATATGGTTCTAAAGGCTTTCTAATTCTATTGATTCTCAAGAAAACTTGATCAGATTCAAATAAATCTTTATGGATGAAAATATCTTTGGTTACATTGTGATTCGTTGTTATTGGTCTAACCATATGCATATACTCTATGAGGTTCGACATAAATAAACTGGATTCAACTCGACTTACAGGCTTCTCAAAAAAAATTTCCAGGTAATTTAATGGTTTTTCCATAAACCATCTGTGATATTTAAAAACCCGTATCCTCTCGAATAGCAGCGCGTAACGCTAGAAGTATTGTCGGCAGAGAATCGGTCCATTTGACTGAATTATGAGCTTTAATAGCAGTTTTAAGTGTCCGATTAAAACGTTCAATTTTACCATTACTTTGAGGATGATAAGGAGTAGTATGTAGCAGTTTCGTACCGCATATAGCTGCAAGATCTTTGAATACTTGAGATGTAAATTGTGTTGTGTGTCTTCCCTGATCTGAAACTATAGTGTAGGGAGTTCCGAATCTTGACACCCAGTTATTATAAAAGGCTAGGGCTACACTCTCAGATGTTATGTTCTCCAAGGGTATCACTTCCATCCAGGACGTATATCTGTCAATGCAAGTGAGACAATAATACTTTCCATTTGATGGAGGTAGTGCCCAATTAAATCAATATGAATCACACTGAATCTTTTGTCGGGCTCTCGAAATGTACCAATTTGGGATTTTGTGTGCCTCGTTACCTTTGTTTTCTGACAATTAATGCAAGCCTGGGACCATTTTCGAACGTCTTTTTTTATTTCTTTCCAGATAAATTTTGATTTAAGTTGATTAATTGTAGCCTTTATACCCGAATGATTTAAATCGTGAAATTGATGAAAGATTTGAATTCGAAATTTTTCTGGAATAAACGGTCTTATATTTTCTGTTGGCACATCACACCAAAGCATTTTTCCAGATTGTAATGGATATTGTTTAAATTTTAGCGATGTATTTTCTTTGCGTAGATTAAGTAATTCATCACTATTATTTTGTTCCTCTGCAATTCTATCATCTCTATATATATATGTAAAAGTCAATTCCTGTCTGTCTGTCTGTTTCGCGATAAACTCAAAAACTACTGAACCAATTGGTTCCAAATTTTGCATGTCGCTTTTTATAAACCTGAGGAAAATTTTTAGCTACATTTTGCTTATTATTTTTGGCTATTTCTTTTTTTAATTTGAAGAACTATTTTTTTACGCGGACTAATCCGGAATGGAATGAATACCTAAATATGGCCATTTTTTTTAAAGCATCGGTGGCTTAGTGGTAGAATGCTCGCCTGCAACGCGGGCGGCCTGGGTTCGATTCCCGGCCGATGCATTTTTTTTTCACAATTTTTAAAACTAATTTATAAAAAATATAATATAAATATATACTAATATATCAACTATATGAATTAAATCAAATACCTAAACACTAATCTCTATATATATAAAAGTCAATTTCTGTCTGTCTGTCTGTCTGTTTCGCGATAAACTCAAAAACTACTGAACCAATTGGTACCAAATTTTGCATGTCGCTTTTTATAAACCTGAGGAAAATTTTTGGATACAATTTGCTTAGTATTTTTGGCTATTTCTTTTTTTCATTTGAAGAACTTTTTTTTTACGCGGAGTAATCCGGAATGGAATGAATACCCAAATATGGCCATTTTGTATACGCATCGGTGGCTCAGTGGTAGAATGCTCGCCTGCCACGCGGGCGGCCCGGGTTCAATTCCCGGCCGATGCATTTTTTTTTTAACAATTTTTAAAACTCATTTATATTATACAAATAAATTTACTGGCAATGCGTTTCTTTTTTTTTATATATCATCAAATATTATCTCTACAGACCTTACTAATTTGGCGAAACCGCTGAGAGGGTTCACTACTGATGAGCCAAGCCCTCTCATTCAATAAATCATTTCATTGCAGTAAGGTCTGTAGAGATAATATTTGATGATATAAAAAAAAGAAACGCATTGCCAGTAAATTTATTTATTTATTTGTGTAAAATTTCAACGATAGATGGCAATAAAATTTAATTTACTCATTTATATTATATCTTCTATATATATAAAAATGAATGTTTGTATGTTTGTTTGTTTATTTGTTGGTTTGTATGTCCGGTATACAAATTCGCAGTAGTTCACTAATTCAAACCAAAATTTCCATACATAGGTAAAAAAATACGAGGAAAACGATAGGCTATTTTAAATTATATATAAATTATATATTAAAACTATATATTCAAATTATTCTACTTAGCTCACGAACAGCGCCCTTTATCAAGGTTATAAATACGTTTAAATTCGAAATCTTCTCAAAATTTTATTAATAATAGTGTTCGCTTAATAATTAGAATACTTGATCTAAATCGAAATATTTATAGACGCTCGCTCGATTTGAAGATTTATATCGTAACTAATCTGACTGTAAAGTTTGGAGCGGGACGTTTCACAAGAGTGACATCCACGGCGCCAATTTATAATTGTAACGAATAGTGTTTGAATAAAACATTTAATCGGGTAAACCCGGGCGTTGCCCGGGTCATTCGTCTAGTAATCAATACTTGTAACTGCTTCTATTCTAGACAATATATCTGCAACAATGTTTTCTTTACCACTAATATGCCGGATGTCTGTGGAAAATTGTGAAATATATTGAAGCTGTCTCTGTTGTCTTGGCGAAGCTTTTTCATCATTTTGTTTGAAAGCATATACTAATGGCTTATGATCAGTGAATATATAGAATTCTCTTCCTTCCAACATATATTTAATTTTTTTAATACTCAAATAAATTCCAAGTAATTCCTTATCATAGGTACTGTATACCTTTTGAGCATTATTTAACTTCTTCGAAAAGAATGCTATTGGCTTCCAACAAATATTTTCACATTGCTGCAACACTGAACCAATAGCATTATTAGATGCGTCTGTACAGAGCGATAATGGAAGTGCAGGGTTGGGGTAGCATAATAATGCAGCACTTGCTAAGTCTTGTTTACATCTTTCAAACTGCAACTTGGCCTCTTCTGACCAATCGATTTTTCTTTTATCATTCTTTTTTGAATCTTTCAGATAATCATGAAGAAGAGCTTGCGTAGAAGCTGCGTTCTCAAGATATCTACGATAAAAATTTACCATACCTAGGAAGGTACGCAATTCCCGTTTCATCGTTGGCAGTTTATAATCTAGAATTGTTTGAACCTTTGATGGAAGCGGTTGAGACCCTCCATTAGTTATCCAGTGTCCTAGAAATTCCAATTGGTCAACTCCTAAGATAGATTTAGCGATGTTTATGCGCAATCCATAGTTTTGTAGTTTATCGAGAACCAATTTTAAATGGGTTTCATGTTCTTCACAAGTTTCTGAAGCCACTAATATATCGTCCAAATAGGGAAATGTAAAATCCAAGCCACGAAGTACTTCATGAATAAAACGCTGAAACGTAGCTGGTGCGTTCCTAAGACCAAAGCTCATGACGTTAAACTCATAAAGCCCAAATGGAGTTATTATGGCTGTTTTAGACTTGTCCACCTCGGCAATGGGGATCTGGTAATAGGCTTTAAACGAATCAAGTCTAAGAAAAATCATCTTTCCACTTAAAATATGCTGAAAGTCCTCCAATCTAGGTATTGGGTAGCGATCAGGCAAGGTTTGAGAATTTAATTTTCTGTAGTCACCACAAGGTCTTAATGTGCCGTCTTTTTTGGTGACCAGGTGAGGTGGACTAGCCCATTGTAATTTTGATGGCCTGATTATTTCATGCTCGAGCATAAATTGGAACTCTTGTTTAGCTTCATTTAATCTTTTTGGATCCAACGGTCGAGCTCTAGAGAACACTGGTGGTCCTTTTGTTATTATAAAGTGCTCCACATCGTGATTAGCTTTCATTATTCCTACGTTGGGCCTCGTAATATCTGGGTAATTAGCCAATAGTTTAGAAAAAATTGATGTTGTTCTATAAGAGCTAAAAGTCTCTTTAGAGATTGAGCAGATATCACCTTTTATTGTCAGGTTTGTTATACCGTCAATCAATTGTCTTCTATTAATATCGAGGATTAATTGAAATTATTTTGAAAATCGGCTCCAAGTATACCCCTGTTGGTTTTAGCTATTACAAATGGCCATTGGAATTGTCGCCGTAGACCAAGATCTAAAGATAATATTTGAGTACCGTACGTGGAGATTTCCGTTCCATTGGCTGCATATCGCTTGAAATCGTTCAGGGTGGTCCCAATTTTTCCTTTGAAAGGTATTAAGGAAACATCAGCTCCAATATCTACTAAGAATCGCATGCCAGTATTTGTGTCACTTACAAATAAACGGCTATTGCGACATATGTTCTGTCCAGCAGCAGAGTGCGTCGCATCACTTACTGCTGGTTGGAGTTTTCCGGATTGACCCATTCACATGGCTTTTTACATTTTCCAGGTAGGCAGTTTTTTCCATACCTATAATGGAAATAGCAAAATTTTCCTTTTGGATTATATCCGCCCTTAGATCGGGAACGGGAACGTGCATTGTAGCGATAATCACGTGAACTTCGGTCACGAGATCTACCTTGATGCTCCATTTTCAAACTTTCTATTTTCTGTTCCAGGGATTCTATTTTTTTAAATAACATTTTTGTTTCATTCTCCGGCTTATCTGCCTCGTAAATCTCCGTCTTGGAGTTTAATTCGGCTATTCTATCAGCCATTACTGCCAATTTGTCGAGCTCTTCCTCGCTAATTATTAAAATTTGCTGAATTGCCTGTGGTAGTTTTTCGAGTCATAGCGTCTTTATAAATTTATCGGATAAGTCCTCTGTTGCTAATGATCTCAATTTCTGCAACAGCTGGCTAGGCTTTAGATCACCTAGTTCAATTCCCGATAGCAGTTTTCGAATTCTTTTTGATTCGCCATCTTTAAATATTCTAAGAAGTCTCTCTTTAGCCTCTGAATATTCATTTATTTATTTAGAGGTAATTATATCCCAGAGGTTTTCGACATACTTTGGGTCCAATTGAGCGATTAAATAATTGAATTTCGTATTTTCTGTCTTTATATTATTTATCAAGAACTGAGCCTCAAAACTTGATGGAACCATATATCAGGTCTTTCAATCCAGAATGGTGGAAGTTTAATATTTAACTTATAGGTCTCAACTCTCTCAGTTTCCTCACTTTTCATTTTATCAATTCGTTGTGCTGGTTCTTTTGTTCGGCTCACCAATTTATATGGTGGTTAATAAACGACAATCCACATAAATAATTTCTTTAAATTATATTTGATAGCGATTTTTGTTTTAAGTTGAAAATTTACCTTGAATTAAATACCAAACGATGTACGTTTTCGTTGTTTTTAAATATTGCGAAATATGTTATATTTTTGTTTTAAATATAAATATTTAATATGTATTTCTTAAATATTTATAATTTGATATTATGAATAATTTTTATTTTTCACTTTTGATCGAATTGAAATTCTTGTTTGATTGCTTGCAAATGTTCGTTACAGTTTATATTTTAAATACGGCTCACCAATTTATGTAGGCGGCATGTTATTCTAGGCGGAGTCAGATAACAAATTATTTATTGTAAAATCAACTTTTAATTACATTTATTTAATACAAAATATCAGAAGGGGTTAATGTGTTGTATATTACACGTTGAAGTTCTTTTTTGTATCCGTGTGTGTGGTCAAATATCATTTCTAGATTATATAATGTTAGATATATGTTTTTTGATATATTATAGATAAATATTTACATTTTATATGATTTATGATTTATATTTAGAATGATGTACAATTATTTTATTATATTGATATGACAACAATTAATATGATATTAATGTTAATTCATATAATTTTAATAAAGTATATTTTATGAGCATTATATATTCATAAGATAATTTAATTTAATATTTGAATTAAATAGTTATTAAACAAATTAAAACTTATAATGAAAATATGAAAAGGTAATATTTGGGAGCCGCTACAGCTTTATTATATGACAATGTTTATCATCAACTATCGGGCATCCAAAACAATCATATTCTCTAACCACTTCAGTTTACTTTTCATCACTTTATTTTCAGCTATTGCTTCACTTCATTGTAGAAAAACGACAGAGCACTGCTTGACATTTTTTTTTAGATTTCGTAATTTCAACAAACTCTTTGAACACAGTTCCCCAGATTTACAAATCTCAACTTCTAGCCTGAACACGCTTCAAGAGTTCATTTCGATCATCCGCAGAGCACAGTCTCCAACGCATGCACAAAGCGTTCCCTTTTTACAACTTTCAAATGTTTTTCAGCTCTAGCGGACCACAATCAACCTTTGATTTCAAGTTAAGTCAGACCACCTACTGTCGCTACAATTCTACTTATCGCATGGGTCTTCCACCCCTTTGAATCATATTAGTTCTTCTCTTCAACAACGTTCAACCCAATACAATACCCTGCAATTATGACAAGGCACTGTAACCTTATATAGGATCGAGTGTGAAACATTGCCTAGGAAGACGCTCAAGTCTATATCCTCGCTTTGCACCTGGATCTGAGTATTTGGTTTACATGTGCACTCCTAACAATTGCATATTCTTCAACAACTAACCCTTTCCAACGCACGCCAATATTCTCTTAGAATGTGAATTTTATGTCATCATTTTATTTTAATCATCATTTTTTAAAAATCAAACAAAAATGTCATTTTTATTTCACTTTTGCATATCCAAACAAATCATCTTGTTATAGCCATTTTTAACCCTCACAGTTTAAATTAATTAAAAGAAATTTTAATTACTTACCTGTGTTAGAGAGGCTTCACATGCTTAAACACGGATAAACCCTTTCACTCCCGGGGCCCATCTATGGTAATTTAAAGCAACAACCCCATATTGTATATAACTTATAACAAGATTTTCATTTGTATAATAGAAACACAAATTTGTAAATAATTATACGCATTATTGACATGTGTCATTACATCATCATATGTAATGTACTTTGTACAAACTGAGGATAAATAAATAAAACTCTGTAATAGATTAAGAGTTGAGCTAAGGCAAAAGGTCAAAATCGTCTAAAATAGAGATAGATTTAGAGGTTCAACAACATCTAAAGATAGATTAGAAACTGTTAGGATGGCGCCAGTTTAGAATTTCGCCAGACGATCCACACTCTTCACATCTGCTCGAATGCAATTCTCCCTTTCTCAGAAAAGATATAAAAGGCCTCCGTCTTAGCCAAAAATACAGTTACTTCATCATCAGCGGAAGCCCTCGTCGGTTGTCACCAAGGTCCTCCTCATCCACCATGTAGTCAGTAGGTACTCTTCTATCTCCATCTTTCGCTCCTAGCTCAACTTTTATCTGTTCACGGAACTTTCTGAGTGCAACTAAGTTTTTTGTGTGGACATTCCCAAGCTTTCCACTCTGCCACGACCACGACTGCCTGTACTTTGTGAGAACTGTAAAAGGTCTTCCAAGGTGTAGAGAAGTACTGGAAAACTCCTCATCCTGACTGTTCCTCTCGGTCAACACAGTATAGCGAGAGTCAACAGGATCTCATCACATATATGTATGAAAAATTATATTTTCAGCAATTAACTTAAATTTTAACCTCTTCAGTGTTGTAAACTGCTTGTAAATATTATTTACTTATGTACTCCGCCATATTTTATTTCCATTAAACTGTGTCCGCCATAAACTTAATTAATTTCAACTATAAAAATATTTTCTCTATCCCTGGCTTCTCAAGTTTTAAGTATACTCGAACCATGTTCAGTCTTCTTCAACGGGGGCTATATATCATAACATCTTCTTCTTCTCCTCCACTCAATCATATTAGGGTATCAAGCTTGTAGAGCTTGAGACTTGACAACCATCATGACTGGGTAAAGTAGAATGCGTCTGCCTTTGTCATTAAGACTGGGAGCACTACTCAGTGGCAGGCCGACTTAGCTCTAAAAGAAATGGCCGCCTCTGACAAGAGGAACAGACGCCATGTGCAACCGCTCCTAACAAGGAGTACAAACGCTGCTCATCCTGTATCCCTAGATTAGGAGCCCTTACAGGGTACTATCAGCCGGGCCAGCTGAGCCCAGGTTTTCTATTGAGCTTGTTACTGCTCCTCCTCCTCCTTTTTCATACGGGCTTGGGACCGGCAACTGGACTCGATGTCTACTCGCAGTATGCCGTGGGCTTGTCTTTCTAAAGATACTTTTTACCGGGCTTGAGCCATTTTATTCTCACATAATTCGGTCCATTATATTTATTTTTAATTAATTGTGTCGCTTTTTCATTTACTTTCCCCTCTACGCGTATAATCACACACTAACATATATATATATATGATACATTTCGTATGATAGGATAACTTTGTAATATATAATTTTGTAGTATTAAATCGAATTTATAACTCTATTTTTATTAATGTTCTCGGGTCGATCCCAAATGTAAACTTTTCTCTTTAAAATTGTGAAAATTTTCTCTTAAATATAATGTGGTAATCATATTTTATGTATCTTTTATATATATTCTGGGGCCGCTCTGAGAATTTCGAGACTCAGCCGGTGGAAGCGTAATGAGTGTTACGCCAGGCGGGAAAGAACTTTCTAGCGCGGGCATGGAATGTTCCATGTCTCAATATAACCGATTACTTATTTGTTATTTTCACGCATATATCGTGGACCATATATATATATATAAAGTTTATAAATTGTGACAGATTTCGTTCCTGGGGATAAGGAGAAAAATAATTGTGAAAGATGAACAAAAGTTTATATATAGGGAGGATGATATTCATTTACTAAAAGTTGAACCTCTTCCTTTAAATGTATCGAAAACTTTTTTTTTGTTTAACATCCCAGGACAATACATAAAGGTCTAGGTATAGAATGAGCTACAACTCCAGTTTTTATAAATTCAGCCTGTATGAAAAAAGTTAAAGTTGTATAAGCTTATGATTTTGCTTTGTTTTAAAAATGAATCGATGTTGGTTACATATGCTTGAATTGAATATTACACCTTAGTTCTATATATTTTCTTGCTCAAAAAAAGAACACAACAAAACAAAAAAGAAACTACAATTGCGAATGATTTGATAACTAAGGAAAAATAAATAAATAAAAAATGGTGATGATAAAATATTGAATATGTCAGCCAGAATAAATGCTTCTATGAATTTATAATAAGAATGATTACAAACTTAACATATAAACTTCAAACACAGCCAAAAAAAACCCTTTTATTGTTACATCGTCTCATTGTAAAATGGTTTACAGGTTGGTTCATTGTCTAAATTTGCTAAAACTGATATTCTAACTCATTCTAAATCCTCATCATAACGTTTTATACTGGAATAATAAGCAAAAAAACCTGCTTTAATACAATTTTAAAGGATGGAGACCACTTTTGATCTATATTTTAACTAGCCGAATGACACGCAAATTGGAGAATAACTCGACGAATAATCGGGATAGAGACCTGAAATTTCACTATAAGTTTTTACAGATCTACTCTATATACTCTTAAAGTTTAGTTACGTATTTTTTGTGGACGTGTATAGCCGACAAACATACATACATACACTGACGTTTGTAAAACGAAAATTGCAATTATACCGCGAATGTTTCTTTTAAACAAAAATCGAAATCTATTTTAAAGAGAAATAACGATTATTTCTAACTTTAAGGATGAAGTATGATAGGATGAAGTGTGAAGAGTAATGACAAACGGAAAAATAAAAGTGTCCAGGGGCGGGAATCGAACCCACAACCCTCTGCTTACCGGGCAGGTGCCATGTCCACTAGGCTACCCAGGACGTATTTTTCCGTTCGTAAATAATATTTAAAGTAACTTATAATACATTTAAAATACAATATAACGCGGCTGATGATTGTAAAACGAAAATTGCAATTATACCGCGAATGTTTCTTTTAAACAAAAATCGGAATCTACACTGACGTTTATATAAATAGTGATAAGTGAAAACGGGTATATAACGTATGAAGACATTAAGACGCGAATGTTTCTTTTCACAAATGAATCAAACTTCTTCTGTCCTTACTACAATGAAAAATATTGGGAGGGCCTTTCATCGCAGTAAGAACAGTAGAAGTTTGATTTATTCGTGAAAAAAAACATTCGCGTCTTAATGCCTTCCCTCGTTATATATAGATGGCGCTTTATTGCTTTGTATTAAAATCAGGTATGTATGACTAATTATTATTGAATATTTATCAATATAATTATCACTAGATAATAAAAAGGCATATATTGGATTGAATAAAATATTTATTTGCCAATATTTTGGCTGGCTGAACGCCAACCTTTATCGAGTCATTACATTTTTGTATACACAAACCAGTGATATATTGGCAAATAAATCTTTTATTCAAATAATATATACCTTTTTATTATCTAATGATTTAAGTATTGATTGCTCTATTTCCAGAATAATTATCGCTATGTGAGGACAGTAATATAAATCTCTCATTGATTTATTATATTGTCACAGATATTTCTTGTGTCAATGGGTATTGAATTATCGCTAACAAAACAATTAAGCGAGGTGCTGTTTTCTCTATAAACTTTATTGACCTCCTACGCCAAAAATTTACATACACGATTATTAAAATAAATTTACATAACAACTTGGAAAATAGATTTTATAAAATTCAAACTATTAAAATTTATAGTGATATTATCCCCCATAAAACCAAGCAGCAACCCGCCGCTTGTACAACAAACACAAAACAACAAACTATACACACAAAATAGCAGAAATGAACTATAAGTTAAAAAATATATATTTTATATTAACACAAAGCAATAACGCGCCATCTAAAAATATAAAATAAAAGGATTTAAAAGCGCGAATGTTTCTTTTATACATAAAACGAACTTCTACTGTCCTTACTGCGAAAGTAAAAATAAATATCAGGTATATATTTTCTTTTAATTTTAAATTTGCAAACTTCCGAACAAATATACTGCTCTTCAACGGGCTAATACTCTATGTACAATCTCTAAATAATATTTATACAAAATAATTGAAAACTTTTGTATATTTTGTATATCGAGCAGTATATATTTGCTCGAAAACTTGCAAATTTTAAAATAAACTTTTTACCTGATATTTATTTTTACTTTCTCAAATAATTTCTGGATAACTATTGTGCTCACATATTTACATATACAATATATTCAATGAAAATCAATAAAATATTTTAATTATTTGAGAAAATATCAAGAAGATGCAAGGCTATATTTAGGTACAACTTAATTTTATAGCATCCTAATTCAAAATTTAAGAAAATATTCCTCAAGTAAATATATATATAAAATAATTATTACAATTTAGAACAGATTTCCTTAAATGTAACTGCTTCTAATATGACCTATAAGGAAAAATTTGATTAAATATAACCACATGCCTGCTGGTGATAAAAAAATATATTTTATTTGATCATCCATTCAATTTTTTATATGTGTGCGTGGTTGAATATAATTATTGTGATGTAATCTGTAAATAATTCATAAAATGTACAAAAGAAAGGTTTTCATCATGATTGTGTATGTTTATGTTCTTTGGCACATAAAGACAGTTCATCTATGGCCAGCCTCCCAGACTTAACCTCAGCATGAAAATATCTGGTCAAGTGGTTCAAGTCGGGAATAAAAACAGGACGCGAGTAAAAGTACTCAACACTAGTCTACACTAGTGAACTGGACTCCCCGGGTAGTTGGCGTTCTGCGCTCCAGGAACCTGGATTATAAATATCTCTCTCTATATAGACAGATGTGTGCATACCGAAACAGACCCTACCTGCATCCACTGTTCAGAAGAGCCACAGACAGTGGATCATCTTCTCTTCAGCTGTCCAACATTCTAGTTCAACTCAGCAATCAAAACAGGACGCGAGTAAAAGTGCTCAACACTAGTCCATACTAGTGAGCTGGACTCCCAGGGTAATTGGCGTTCTGCGCTCCAGGAACCTGGATTATAAATATAAATCTCTCTAGAGACAGCTCGAGTTAGGCTGTATATATATATTATATAATCTAAAAACTCAAATATTTCTATATTTAAAAATATATATATTTTATTTTATTCATTGATAATTTTACCTTTGTTATCATCGTTTTTAGAAAGACTTTCAGTTTTGTTGTATAGTTTTGTTGTAAATATGCGTAGTTAACATATCCTTTCAAATCACTAATATAGGATAACTTTATAAATTCTATATAATGTGAAACTAACTAATGTGTAATATTTCCTCAAGTAATATTGAAAATAAAAGCTACTTGACGGTAAATAATTATCTTTTTTTTATCACGACTGCACCTCAACCCTTTATCTTATCGATTCTTTGTCTTATCAAGCCTTTATCTAACAACAACAATAAAATATTCATAACATATATATAGTTGATAGAAAGGCCATAGGTTAGGAAATTCACTTTCTTAAAATAAATATTGTTGTGTAGAAATCAAGTCTTTGTATATCTGAAGATGTAAAAGTATTTATTGAAAACGTCAGTACGACTAGTCGACAATTATTAACAAAACTATCTATAGCTAGAGAATCTTGAACAAGCAAGCAAAGGAATATTTTTATGATGATTTTACAATAGAGAGTAATGTATATTTATATAATCTGTTGATAATTTTCGTTGAATAATTAAATAATAAAATATAAATTATTTCTTCGTCACAATATAATAATTAATTGTTCATCTTTGCATTATGATATATAAAAAAAAAACAATTATTTTATTTAGAAAAATATGTTTTTTCCCAATAGAGATTTCTAGAAAGAAAGATATTGAAGTAATTTATGATATTTAGGATTGTTGAGTTGGATCATAGGGTATCAAGTATATTCAGAATATAGATTCATATCTGATTAAATATTCATTAATTTTTACAATATGAAAAATATTTTCATTTTCCAACAGTTTAAGATTTGCTCTATAAAGCGGGAGCCAAAAGTTTCGCCATGTGCACTAGGTGTAAAACCGAAGAGGCCACTCCCCAACATATACTAAATTGTATTGGAAAGGACAAAGGATCCCTGTACAGAGAACCAAGAAGAGTTCTTGAACCTTTTTATGAACACGACCACCAATATCTTGCCTAAATTAGACTAATAAAAGGATAAGAAAAAAAAAAGATTTGCTCTATATACTATAAAATCATGTTTTACTTAAAAGTACCAACATAGGCTTCGAATAAAGGATGATACAGAAAAAAATTGATTTATTAAAGATCTTAGCGTGAAGGAAACTGGTCGTCGCGCACTAAAACAAAATAAAACATGTATAATCACAGAATAATTTGTGGTGGTCTACTCGGTTTATCATCATCAGTCACGTGACGTTAGCATTTTATTTGTAAATAGTTTGTAGATATATCTCGGTTGCATTGATCTATTTTGGAAACTTGTAAATACCTTTCTTGTAGAAATAAATTATTCCGAAGACTACTTAAAGTAGAGTTATCTAATTATTCCCTTATATAAATAGGTAGGATGGTTGAGAGAGAGAGAGAGAGAGAAACACGTTCTGGAAAGATACAAGACATGTCTGAGGAAAGAATCAAAGCTGAAGAGTCTGCCAAGCCGCACCTGGTGCAACAATGTATGTTTATATATTTTATTACTCTGCGTAAACATTCCTCATAGTTTCTCTTTTATTTTATCAATTTTAATTGGTGATTATGGCTCAAATAAATTGCTGTATCATCCTGAAGTTTGTTTTTCCTAATTTTTTAAGTGACATTTTGGTGGAGATGTTGGGTAGTTTAGCGAAGACAAACTGAAGATCGCCGAGAAGACGTTAAGGCCATAGTGATGTGTTTAATATTATCCTAGACTGGCTCCAGGATTCCACCGCAGTGTCAAAGCCAAGACTTCCTTCCAAGATGACGATGTTCCTATAGACGATACGACTACAAGGCCGCTCTTCATGCCGTAAGAAAAAATATGCAAAGTTACTAAGGACAAAGTTCCAAAACACTAAAGGGCTCCTTAGTAGTAGCATGTCAGATCCATCTCAGTATCTACAATATTTTCGAATTGTGGATCACAGATCCAATAGGCAAGGAGCTATGTAGTAAATTATTATTATTTTATTAAAAGATTATTTTAATTTTGATTTTTATATATTTTATTATTCTGTGTAAGCATCCCTCATAGATTCTCTTGAATTTTATCAATTTTAATCAGTGCCTGTGCCTCAAATAAATTGCTGTGTCATCCTGAAGTTTGTCTTTCCTAATTTTCTACGTGACATTTTGGTGGAGATGCTGTGTAGTTTAGGGAAGACAAATTGAAGCTTGCCGAGCAGGCTTTGAGTCAATGGGTGTTGTGGTTTTTTTTCCGCGACTGACTCCAGGATTCAACCGCCATGTCAAAGCCAAGACTTCCTTAAAATAAGACGATGCTCCTATTGACGATAAGATGGCAAAGCAGCTCTTCACACTGCCAAACAAAAGACGAAGACAAAGGACGCAATGCTACTAGGGGATTGCAAAATTCCCAAGCCTCCGAGGGAATCCTTGACAGAAACAGGTAAAATCCATATCATTAGCAACAAGATTGCAAGCTGTGGGTCACAGCTCCCATAGGGAAGGTGTTAAGTAGCAAAGTATTTATTAATATATTAACAGATTATTAATTTTTACATTATATTTTCCTCTCTGTAAACTTTCCTCGTTCCTTTCTGGTAATTTGTAAATGTTAATTTGCACCTAAATAAATTTTCTGCGTCATCCCTAAGGTTATCTTTCCTAATTTCATACGCAAAATTAAATATAAATGAAATACATATCCCTTTTCGAATGAGGATTCAACTTTATTCAGGTGAAACTTCAGTACGGTTTAAATATAAGAGAATCAAGAAGATACTGGAAAAATTCGAGCAGGCCTTTGATGAAGTAGAAAACTGGCGCCACATCTAGAAGGTCAGAATGATCCAAAAAACACAAGCAATTTTATTCAAGAACAGCAATTTCATCGACTAGTATAGTGAGCTCTTTCGGCCACTAGGTTACTTGGTTACTACTCATGATCAGCGTCTCACTTTTATGTATCATATCAAAGCACCAAAAAGGCATCCCCTGTCAATCATCCATCATTTTTTATAGCAAAAAGAAGTCCTCTAAATAGTAAATTAAAACAAATATAGCTATGATGTATAAGGCCCATACTTACATGGGTTGTCCCAGCTGAATCATAGCAGCTCAAAATAACTTAAAACATATATTTATTATTTTACTCCCAAGACTGCAAGCGGGTAGGCCACCGCCTCAAATCCAGAGGTCATTCTTACAACCGCAGCCGGCAACAATCGCTCTAGCAATAAACTGAAGATCGTTATTTCAACCCTTTTCCCCCATTTAGTGAGTCCCGCTCCCCATTCCCTTTGTTATATAATTTTCATTTCTCCTTACTTCCTCCTCCATTTTGATGTAAAGATGCCACTGGCTTGTGAAAAGTATAAACACAATCATTGGGCCTTCTATTTACGAGGTGTGTTCAAAAAGTATCGCGACTTTGAATTTTCGCGGGTTACGTATATTCGAATTTCAATCTTTTTGTGGCTTTATGTTGGTACTCATGTCTCTCACTTATGCCGACAAGCTCGGCCATTTTGAATGTTCACTTAATTGTTGACAGCTGTTTGCTTGCAGGTGTTTGGGATCATCTTCGATTTTTACCTATTAAAAAAATGAATCAAAGAACCTGTATCAAAATTTGTGTGAAAAACGAAATTAAGTGCGCGGATGCATTCCGAATAGTGACTGTGGCATACGGAGAAGCTACCTTGGACCGAAGCAACGTTTATCGGTGGTACAAAATGTTCTCAGAAGGCCGAGAAGATGTGAACGACGAAGGGCGTGCCGGACGCCCGAGCACTTCAACAACAGACGAAAAAAATAATGAAGTGGAGAAAATGATATTGGCCAATCGTCGAATCACCGTTAGAGAAGTTGCTGAGGACCTAAACATATCGATTGGCTCGTGTCATTCGATTTTTATCAATGATTTGGGCATGAGACGGGTCGCCGCGAAATTCGTACCAAAATTGCTCAATTGCGACCAAAAACAGCATCGCATGAACATTACTAATGAGATGTTGGACTCTGTCCGCGACGACCCAAATTTGCTCCAGAGGGTCATAACTGGTGACGAAGCGTGGGTTTATGGTTATGACGTGGACACCAAAGCTCAATAATCTCAATGGAGGCTGCCGCACGAACCAAGACCGAAAAAAGCGCGCCAAGTTCGGTCGAATGTGAAAGTTTTGCTGACAGTTTTCTTCGATTGCAGGGGCGTGGTGCATCATGAGTTCTTGCCACAGGGTCAAAAAGGAATATTACCTGCAAATTATGCGCAATTTGCGCGAAGCAATCCGCCAGAAACGCCCGGATTTGTGGAAGAACAAAAATTGGCTTTTGCACCACGATAACGCCCCTGCTCACACATCGTTGCTTGTGCGCGACATTTTGGCCAAAAACAACACACTAATGATGCCGCAGCCACCGTATTCCCCAGACTGGCCCCCTGTGACTTGTTCTTGTTCCCTAAACTGAAGAGGCCCATGAAAGGACGACGTTACGCTACGCTTGACGAGATAAAGACTGCATCGAAGGAGGAGCTGAAAAAGATTTTTAAAAATGATTTTTTGAAGTGCTTCGAATATTGGAAAAATCGTTGGTACAAGTGTATAATATCTCATGGGGATTACTTTGAAGGGGACAAAATAGGTATTCATGAATAAATACATAATTTTTGAAAAACACAAAAGTCGCGATACCTTTTGAACACACCTCGTATATTTGAAAGCTAGATCTTGAAACAGAGTCACTCTAGCATTCTTATATTTGGAAATCTTTAACAAATAAATACGCCAAAGTGTAACCCATAGTGAACTTCATATAAAAATATGCAAAAAGATATTCAAAATATCCTTGGTATATCAGAAATTTAAAGAAGCCACAAGCTACTTTTCTGGAATAGGGGAGGCAAGAACAAGCCGGAGAAATTATTATTTGACCTTTATCAATCATCAAACGAATAGTGCTTAAGAAAATATCTCTGAATTCTATTCAAACAGAAACCTCACTATTGTTCTTAGTTCTGTTAAACACTGGCTGTTTTACAATTTATTTTCACACAATCCTCATTTCTGTTACAACAAGATATCTGGTAAAGCAACCTGTTATTTTTAGTACGACAATTTACACATGATCAGTTCACAAATCTCGAATATTTCTCAAAATCCAACGATATCGAATAAAAAAATTAGTAAATGTAATTGTTACGAAATTTCAGTTAGATACTTAAATAATACAGTATGTATAGGTTTAGTACCTATAGAACAACGATAAACATCAAAAGCTAGAACAGCAATGTTATATTGAAGAAACTCTTCACCCTAATGTTTTAGTGAACGTTTATTGATCCACAAGTTAAAAAGATCCTGTAAAAGTTGAAAAACACAACTTGGAATTATATTTTGAAAGCTATGTAGAGCTATGAAAAGCTATGTATAGCATAAATTTAAATATATATGGCTATTAATGGAAAAAATAATTTTCATGGTGAACAGAAGTAATAGTCTATAAATGTAAACTAGAGGATGAAGAATTATATAGAAATGTAGTCATTTGTATAAACAGAAACATTTTACAAGTTTATTTATTTATTTATTTATTATCAAATCAGACGCGATATCTCCACAAGGGATGCTTGCGTCAAGAAACAACACTAAACTTAGATACTATATTACCTAAACAATCGAATAATTACAAGGTTTGAGTGGAGTTTAAAGAAGAAAAGTGAGGACACTAAAATGATGCTTGAATTTACAACCAACTAATGAAACAAACATAGACAAATATACCTAGTTTGGCAATTACTGTTATTTTAACAAAGAGAGAAAATCATATGTTTTCCCGATTTCTGTAGTTCTGGAAGATTGGACACTCAAATTGGCGAATCTTGATTAATCAAGAATGGGTATTTGGCCAAATCTGGAATAATTAAAAAAAAACACCATTAGTTGATATTTATTCCGATAGATGCCGCAAGCCATCAGAAACTTTTAGTTGCACGATCATAAAATGCCCTTTTTTCTTAATTTATCCACCTGATCCAAGTACAAAGTCTCCTTTGTACTATTTTTCACATTGATTGGCGTTCTCATGCCCTTCCGGCCTAAATATATTTTTCAAGGTTTTTCAAGATGCCCTAAAGACCAGCTTTTTTGGTAGTTGAGGTACAGCTTGTACCATGCTGACGAGGGCCAACAGCCCAAAACGCTTACATGGTTAGCTTTTCTTGATTAATCAAGAAGCAGTATTTGGCCAATTCTGGAATAATAAAAAAAAACAAACAATGATTAGTTGATATTTATTCCGATAGATGGCGCAAGCCATCAGAAACCTTTAGTTGCATGATTATGAAATGCCTTTTTTTCTTAAATTGAACTTAGTAAATACAATCTTTTATCAATCAAGACTCATGCAAAAGCTTTAAATAGGATAAATGTCCAATCTTAGTCATGAGATCGATGAAGACTTTGCTGTCTATGAAGAAATAGCCAAGTTCACTGGTAGAGTAGTCCCATGGGAAGACATGGTTTTTAGGAGATGTTGAAGTCTCCCCTTCACCTCAAACTCTTACCGTGCTGGTGCTGGCTCCATCTCCTGATCTATCGTGCTGTTTCCGAACTGTGACACCTCATATATATATATATATTAAAATTAATGTTTGTATGTTTGTTTGTATGTCCGGTATACAAATTCGCAGTAGTTCACTAATTCAAACAAAAATTTCCATACAAAGGTAAAAAAATACGGGGAAGACGATAGGCTATTTTAAAAAATATATAAATCAATTATTAAAACTATATATTTTTAGTCAGAAAATGATGATGACGATATTGCTGTATCATGTTTGATTATCAGATACAAAATTATATCGGGAAAAATTCCAAAAAGTTGAGTTGCTGTCGACTTATCTGTGATGAGATCCTGTCGATTCATGTAATGAGATGAGAGAATTCCAGTAGCTTTTGTAGAGATCCTGTCGACTACTGAAATAATGTTGAAGTCCTGGTAGCTCTTGTTGTACTGTGTTGACCGAGAGGAACAGTCAGGATGTAGAGTTTTCCAGTACCTCTCTGCACCTTGGAAGACCTTTAAAAGTTCTCACAAAATACAGGCAGTCGTGGTCGAGGCAGAGTGGAAAGCTGGGGATATCCACACAAAAAACGAAGACACAGTTGCACTAAGAAAGTTCCGTAAACAGATAAAAGTTGAGCCAGGAGCGAAAGATGGAGACATAGAAGTTTCTTACTCGTCTACATGATAGTTGAGATCGACATAAGGTACGACCGACGTGAGCTGACGCTAAGGGTGAACTAAACTCAACTGACTGAACTGTACTGAGCTGTCAAGCCACTGTAAGGTGATGATTTATAGGTTAAAGACGGGGTGACCTTATGTGACAGGGGCGTTTGAGAAAAGGCGCTTTTACCTGTCCAGGTGTGAGAGGGGTCTCTGCATTCCACCACATGTGACAGTGTGGGTGGCCTGTCGTGGGAACTGTGAATCTACCTGATTTATGAGTTCCATCTTTAGACTGTTGTTTTGGCAATACTATGCTCGATCTCTGCTTTAGCTCAACTCTTAAATCTATTACAGATTTTATTTATTTATCCACTTTGTACAAATTACATTACATAGGGTGATGTAAAGACACAGATTAATCATGCGCATAATTATTTATAGATGTGTTTCTATATACAACATGGCAATCTTGTTATAAGTTATCTACACCATATGAGGTTGTTGTTTTAAATTACCATATATATATATATATATGGTAATTTAAACCAACAACCCCATATTGTATATAACTTATAACAAGATTTTCATGTTGTATAATAGAAACATATCTGTAAATGATTATATGCATGATTGACATGTGTCATTACATCATCATATGTGATGTACTTTGTACAAACTGAGGATAAATAAATAAAACTCTGTAATAGATTGAGAGTTGAGCTGAAGCAAGAGATAGAAGTCAGAAACGTCTAAAATCGAGAAAGATGGAAGTCAGAAATCTCTAAAATCGAGATAGATGGAAGTCACAAAACAACATCTAAAGATAGATTGGAAACTGTCAGAACGGCGCCAGTTTAGAATTTCACCAGACGATCCACCCTCTTCACATCTGGTGAAATGCAATGCTCCCTTTCTCAGAAAAGGTATATAAGGCCCCCCTTCTTAGCCAAAAATATAGTCACTTGACAGTCACTTCACCATCTGCGTGAGCCCTCGTCGGTTGTACCCCAGGTCCACCTCATCCACTATGTAGTCATTAAGAACTCTTCTATCTCCATCTTTCGCTCCTAGCTCAACTTTTATCTGTTCACGGAACTTTCTTAGTGCAACTGTGTCTTCGTTTTTTGTGTGGACATCCCCAAGCTTTCCACTCTGCCTCGATCACGACTGCCTGTACTCTGTGAGAACTGTTAAAGGTCTTACAAGGTGCAGAGAGGTACTGGAAAACTCCCCATCCTGACTGTTCCTCTCGGTCAACACAGTATAGCGAGAGTCGACAGGGACTCACACCATAGTTTAAGTCGACTGGATACCTCACCACAGTTTTAGTCGACAGTATTCTACAAGAGTCAACAGGATCTAATCACAGTTAGTCGACAGGATCGCACACCATAGATTAAGTCGACTGGATACCTCATCACATATTTAGTCGACAGGATTCTACAAGAGGCTACCAGACCTTACCACATGTATCATTTTTGCAAATGTGATCCTGCCGACGTATGGATAAACTGGCAGTCGTGTACGTGAGGCGAGTGTTATTGTTTTAAAAATTGTATCGATTGAGTAGTTAATTCAGTGCGGAAAAAAACGGAAATAGTGTTACATTAAATAGTTCTGTAGAGAAAATTCTCCTACCAGATGGATGTCTTGAATTTGTCTTGTGGAGTCGCTTGAGATGAGGCTTGGTGATCACTTTTTGCGGTGGTTGCCATGGGACATCGTCGATGCTGGTTGGCGGGGCGTAGCGAGGATTTCTCGATGAATCTTGTCTGCTTGTTCGAGCCGATGGAGGAAGGTGCTCGTAGCGCAGGAGCTGTCGATGGGAGCGATGATGATCTCGTCGGTGCGAGGTACGGCTAGTCCTCGCATGGCGTCTTTGAGATGGTCCACTGGATCGTCAAGGTGAAGGACAAGTAGAAGGAACATCCACACGAATGCGCCGTTGTCCACCGGTGCCTCTGTCATTCCTCTGCATGCCGCTGTCCTCAGTGATCCTGTCGACTTTCTGTAATACTGTTGCAAATGTGATCCTGCCGACGTATGGATAAACTGGCAGTCGTGTACGTGAAGCGAGTGTTGATGCTCTTCCCACACGCGGACAACAAGAAGCAGAAGCAGGGCTAGATGTTAGCACAGAGAGTGATCGGGGACAGCCCACGGGACAGAGGTAGTGGCACAAACTTGGATGCTCATCACCGAGACATGGAGAGAGAGAGTGTGTGTGAGAGACAGAAGCCGCCTGCCGATAGCCACACTCTAGAACAAGCATGTCAAACTCGCGGCCCGCGGGCCTCATGCGGCCCACAACGAATAAATTTGCGGCCCACCAGACAATATATTTTGATAAAAAAATATATAAATAAAAAAAAATAATAATAAAAATGTGTAGCCTAATTTTTAAAAATTGTAATTATACATAATTTATTTATTAATAACGAACCACTGGTCGCCATACATAAGTCGTAAGTTTTGATAATATTATACCTACATACATAACGTATGTACATCGCCATAAGTATTGTGTGCCTTAAAGTTTGAAGAAAATATTCTTTCGGAGTACTAGAAAATTTTTTTTTTTAAGTTACGTTCAATAATTTGTGCAGTTATTCTGTGTGTCTGGTAAGTTACAAAATATTAATTAAAAAAATTAAAATATTAATTAATTAGCAGAAAAGGGATGCCAAATATCAGGGAGAAAATATTAACTTTACTTTCTTTTTTCTTATTAGTATTTTTTAAAATAAACCTACATAAATGTTACTATAAAAATTTAATTACTTATTTTCTTTTTTTGCGGCCCACATAATCTTATTACTTTTTTATTTGGCCCGTGTTAGGATTTGAGTTTGACATGCTTGCTCTAGAACATCTGCTGACCCCCTGCCTAAACCTGCCCTGTTTTCAGAAGTCGTCTATAAAGAGTCCCTGGGGGCCCCACATGGGGTGGGCGTTGGCTTTTTCCTCCCCTCTGTCCCTGCCATCAGCTGACCGAACACTCTTAGGATCTTTTTTTTTTTTTTGACATCGCCATTTTTAGTTTTAAATACAAATAGGGGGTTAAAATAAAAATAGCTTATATACAAAATATGGGGTGATAGTGAATAGAAACGGTGTACATTCCACAAGAAGGGCAGGATCTTTTAAGAAATAGACCCTTACTAATTGGAAGATATGTGACATATACTAAAAGTGTCATACAGTTTAAAATATACGATAGAATGTGCCCCCGGTAATGAAGGCTTTTTGGAGGAAATGAAATAACATGAATGATGACCTAACAAACCTATTATAAAATCAAAAGAAATAATTTGGGCACAAATTAGCTAAAGTTATTATAAGTATAGGATGATAAAATAGGACAATAATGATTATGTCTCAATAAGATATGGAATATTTCTTTCTTTCGACTTAAAGCGCTATGTCCCTCTAGGGACACTTGCACTTTAAAAATAAACAAAATTTTTAAAGAAGAGAAAGAAAGATATTTTAAATATGTACAGAATTAGTATGCAAGTTAGTAAGAAGAAAATATCAAAAAAATATATATATATCAACACAATTGATATATGTACGAAGGGTTGGTAAGCAAATTTAGTTGAATGAAATCAAATTGTAAAGTATTGTGTTTATTCCAGAAAAGCAATTTACAGATATAAAAAAAAAATTAAGGAATATTT
The DNA here is from genome assembly GCA_030710605.1 of Cordylochernes scorpioides. Taxonomy (NCBI): domain Eukaryota; kingdom Metazoa; phylum Arthropoda; class Arachnida; order Pseudoscorpiones; family Chernetidae; genus Cordylochernes; species Cordylochernes scorpioides. Next base: position 42,019,937 of record CP092877.1, on the reverse strand, counting down.
CATAATGAAAATATGCCAGATATTATAGAGAATTATTCAGTTAAAACAATACTAAAAAGAGTTAATTACCAAATGAAAGCGTTCCAATGGAATTTAGTAGTTTATGTAAAACATATGGTTCTTGAATCAAAAGAATGTCAGGTGGGTCATCTCTAGTGTTGGCCTGTAGCTCACTTATCGCAGTAAAACTTTTTCTTACATTTTGTTGAATACATCTCACATTTTCAATCATATAGGATATTAATATATTTAAGATTGAGGTTCAAATTGTTTTTGATACATCATTTCCCTCGTATATTTGTGAATATTTTTCCTTTGGACAATTCTGTCTATTTGTGATTTGTAAATCGGGCATTCACTTGAATTTGATTTATGATTTGTAGAAAGGTTTTTAAATTTAGGGTGCTTAGAGCAATTGTGACAATTTAGTGCTCCAGTACAGTTGTGGCTACCCTGTACACCGCATATTTTACATATTTTAATGTTTTTGCAGTCTTTTGTTTTGTGGTTCGGATTAAATTCAAAACAATTTTGGCATTGTCTTACAAATATTCTGTCTTGTGTAGAACATCGCTCAAAATCGGTGTATATCTCATCACCCATTTTTCATAAAATTTGTTAAACTTTAGGAAATACTCTTAATACGATATTGTGATATGGAGAGTTAGATCTCATTGTAAATAGAACTTTTATTTAATTTTCCAAATTTTCTAGATCAGAATTCATTCTGCATATGGGTTGAACGAAGTTCGCCGTATCTGTAATTTTGGATACGTTTTTGACTACTATAGTTGGATCTCTTAGTGTCGGTATGTAATTTTACTAATCAATTTCAAATCTTCTGATTTGTTTAATTCGTCCAGTAGTATTTTATTATCAGTTTGGTTTGGAACCTTTATAATTACAGACTTTTTAGCATTTATGATTCTATTAATCTTAATGTTTTTAACATTTTCTCTTACATTTTTAATATTATTAGAAATTTTTTGAAGTGCATCATAATTAGGTACACCATCATTTAAAGCCACAATTAAAGTAGATTCATCTTTGAATGACTGCTGTTTTATTTTAATTAGTTCTACTTCCTGTCGGACAACTTGAGCATAAGAAGGTGTCTGTCTTGGAATCTTTTTAAGAACTTCATCTAGTTTATTATCTATAGCCTTTTCTATTGTGTCTGTCAAACTATCTATTTTGCATATTGTTTATTTAACTCAGATATAGATTCAATTCTATTTTTTGCTTGGTTAATCATTGAAGATAGGTAAGTTATATCATTTTTTGTAAGATTTTTTTATTAGTTTTAACTTTGTTATCAAAATATATTAATATTCCATCGAGTTTAACATCTATTGATTTCAAAATACAATCCATGTCTTTTGTCCAAAAGAAAAAAAAGGAAAAAAAAAGTAAAATCTTATTGAAGTGATATTAATATACTATACTTATGATATAAATAATTTAGAACAGAAAGATATATAAGGTAATATTAAATTTAAAAGAGGAATGAAAAAATTACTTAGCTTAACGAGACGAGCGAAGCAAAACAGGTCCGCACAGTTGGCTTCAGAATATGATAAAAGAAAAATACATAAGAATAAATGATAAAATTGAGAAAATATGCAAGATAAAATTAGAAATGCTGTAAAAGTAGTTTACTTATAGAAAAAAATTGAGAACCTATTGAATGAAAAAATAACTAAAATATATATAAAAGCATAAAGCTATTAATAGGCAATCCCATAATATTATGTTCAAATCATTAAGCTTGAGGGATAAGTCTCTTTCCAATACGTTTATTTCAAGCTTTCGGGTACAACCGCCCTTCGACAGGAAAATTATATTAGCTACAGTAGCTAATATAATTTTCCTGTCGAAGGGCGGTTGTACCCGAAAGCTTGAAATAAACGTATTTGAAAGAGACTTATCCCTCAAGCTTAATGATTTGAACATAAAGCTATTAAGTTGATCTAAGATTATAAGTTGACGCAGAGGGTTGATGAGGGTATATGGGATGTCTGTGAATGTTCCTGCAAAGAAATAGCTTAATGAGTTCTGCAATGCAGTACGAAATTGTGTTAGTGAGGTTCTGTTTCTATTAACAGAACGTATAAGATGTTCCGTCTGCATTATTAGTTCAGACTAGCAGAGAGAGGTAGGTAGGTTGAAGAATGTGGAAAGGGTAGAGATAAACGCAAGAGATGTACTGCTGCTAATGATGATGGTGCCTGGCTTGTATGATAAAAAAAAGATAAAATGATAATTTAAAAAAATGATGAACCGGGTAATAAAAAAAAGGAATCGAGCTGGGTATCCTCAACTCACTATTGGGAACGATATAGCGAGGAAGGATGTTTCCAGTTGGATTAATAAAAAAAATTCTGGCGAGCAAGAATCTCTTGAGATATATGAGATTGGGGAATGAAAGAAAGGGAAGGTAGTTTCAAGGGTTGTTCTGTTGCCAATGATGATTTCACCCGGCTTGAATGATGAAAATTTGAAAAAAAAGAGAAAAATGATGAGTGGTAGTGATGAGAATGATGAGTCGGGTGATAAGAAAAATAATCTGGCTGAGTATTCTGAGCTCACTATTGGGAATGAGATAACGAGGAAGGATTTCTCAGTTGGATTAATCAATGAAAAAAAAATTGGCGAACAGGAGCCTATGGGGCAATGCACGAGAAGGTATGGGCAGGGGAGGTTAGGAGACGCGTCAACGATAAAATTCTAAAAACGAAAAATAGATAGAATATATAAATTCAAAAAATATTATAAAAAATATTATTAACGTTGTCAATATATTAAAAGATTTAAAATGATTAGAAAGATGGTTGAAGTTATAATATGTGTGTGATAAGCCTAAAGATGATGAAAAAAAAACAATTGAAGAAAAAAAAAGGTATAATTAGTTGTTGTTGGTTGACGGCATTGCTAATGGCACACAAAATATAAATAAAGAATAATAAAATTGATTAAGGTTAAAATGTTTTTTTACACATCTAAAGTTATAATAATTGAAATAGTAAAAGGGTAGGTAAATTGATGAACTTGATGGATTTATAATAATAATGTTATTGTTATAAAAATGGTATCGAATGAGTAGTTAATTCAGTGCGGAAAAAAACGGAAATAGTGTTACATTAAATAGTTCTGTAGAGAAAATTCTCCTACCAGATGGATGTCTTGAATTTGTCTTGCGGAGTCGCTTGCGATGAAGCTTGGTGATCACTTTTGGCGGTGGTTGCCATGGGACATCGTCGATGCTGGTTGGCGGGGCATAGCGAGGATTTCTCGATGAATCTTGTCTGCTTGTTCGAGCCGATGGAGGAAGGTGCTCGTGGCGCAGGAGCTGTCGATGGAGGCGATGATGATCTCGTCGGTGCGAGGTACGGCTAGTCCTCGCATGGCGTTTTTGAGATGGTCCACTGAATCGTCAAGGTGGAGGACAAGTAGAAGGAACATCCACACGAATGCGCCGTTGACCACCGGTGCCTCTGTCATCCTCTGCATGCCGCTGCCTCATTGATCCTGTCGACTTTCTGTAATATTGTTGCAAATGTGACAGAAGCCGCCTGCCGATGGCCACACTCTAGAACATCTGCTGACCCCCTGCCTAAACCTGCCCTGTTTCCAGGGGTCGTCTATAAAGAGTCCCTAGGGGCCCCACATGGGCTGGGCGTTGGCTTTTTCCTCCCCTCTTTCCCTGCCACCAGCTGACCGAAAACTCTTTGGATCTTTATTTTGACCCAACATTTTTAGTTTTAAATACAAATAGGGTGTTGATATACAAATAGTTTATATATAAAATATGGGGTGGTTATAAATAGAAACGGTGTACATTCCAAAAGAAGGGCAGGATCTTTTAAGGTATCGACCCTAACTAATTGGAAGATATGTGACATATACTGAAAGTGTCATACAGTTTAAAATATACGGTATATATATATATATGAATAAACAATAGAAAAACATAAAAGATAAGTTGGTCGGGTGTTGATATTAAAAATAAAGAAGGCATCTCCTGACCACGAAAACATATGCCTTTTAAATGGCAGAGCGCCATTCAGTGGAGCAAAAATAAACTAAACATTTACTCAGCTTGCTCCGTGATATTTGGCCAACCAAATTTCTTGATGAATCAAGAAAAGCCATCCACGAATTCGTTTCGCGCTGTTGGCTCTCGGAAGGCCTCTGGGATCAAACATATTCTTGGTCGCAGTGGTTACAGCCTACTCCACGCTGATGAGCGCTAACAGAGCGAAACGCGTTCGTGGATGGCTTTTCTTGATTTTTCAAGAAATTGGGTTGGCCAAATATCACGGAGCAAGCTAAGTAACCGTTTAGTGTATTTTTGCTCCACTAGATGGCGCTCTGCCATCTAAAAAGCACATGTGCTTCTGGTCAGGAGATGCCTTCTATATTTTTAATATATATATATATATATATATATATATTACAGTGATGGGATGTTTTAATCAGGTTGTATAAAAACACACCTCGTAAATGAAATGAATATATATATTTTATTCAAATTTATATATATGTGCTTAAAATAATATTAGTAGTTGATGCTTTTTAAAAGCAGTAATTATATAGTCAACAACAACAACAACAAAAGCCTTTATTTAGGGCATTCCGCCCCATACAGGATTCGCCGTATTTACACGTCGTAATTATATAGTCAGTCATGTATATTATTTACGTAGTAATAACTAGAAGAATTAAATTTTATAATATATCCAAGTTATAAAAATATATTTCATTATATATATACAATTCAAATTATAAAAATTATATGAAAACAAACACAACTTTATAAATGGTGTCCACTTATCCTTCAGTCTTTATGCTGTGGTTTAGAAACAGTGTACCATCGTTCTTTCCCATCCCCTTTGGTATTCTTCCAACGATTCATCTGAGCTAAGGTTGCTGTACGTAGGTCATAGGCTTGTCCAATCTTGGCCATGAGATCGATGAAGACTTTGCTGTAGTTGTAGTAGTAGCCAAGTTCACTCGTGGAGTAGTCCCATGGGAAGACATGGTGGTAGTTGTGCCAGCCTTCTCCCATTGCGAAGAAAGATACAAAAAGATTATCACGGGCTTCTTGAGTTCTGTCAAATGGCTGGTATCCTATGTAGTGGGCCAGACTGTTGACCGTCCATGTACCATGGAGTACCAACATGTACCGTCCCATGGCCAGTGTACAGAACGACACGTGTACACTCTCACCCAGTCCGTAGACACCGATTAGTGTAGGAATAATTAAAGAAAACAGCACCACCAATCTCTTGTAATATCTGAAACAGTGTTGTTATAGCCAAATATAATAGAATGTTATAATAAATAAATAAATTACCTTCTTTGGAACTGCACAACAGGATCAGCTAGAACATCACTCATATCAACTGTATTCCCTTTCTCAGTCACATCAGGATGTTTCTTGCACATCAGCCATCCCATGTGGGCGAAGAAGAATCCTCGCTGAATGTTGTGGGGATCAGCATCAGTGTCGACATACTTGTGATGCATTCGGTGGTCCCGTACCCAGGTGTAGATATCATTCTGAAAAAGAACGAAAGTTTAAAATCCTTATTTTAAAAGTTAAATGCGCTTTTTCTAAATGTAATGTTATTAACAAGGCTGTTCAAAAGGCAGATCATAATTTACACAGATAAAAATTATATGTATTTGTCTATTCATAACAAACATTTATTTAGCTTTAGTCGCCTGAATAACGAAGGTTTCTTCTTGGAAGGTTGAATATTCGTGATAACAGTCTCTCATTGCATTACAGAAACTGCTGCGCCTATTTTCTTCATTTTAAAGGAAATATAAAAATTCTATTCTGTATCTTATACCTGACCACCGCGGTCAGCTAAGAGTTTGATATTTATTACTTTTGCGTCTAAGCTGTTTTAAGAGAGTATATCAAAATAAATACTTCTTTGTGGTCTGGGATAATATCAAAATCGATCACATAAATTGTAAGGAACCATGAAAATTAGTCCATTCCCAACCACATTTTATAGAATGCTGGCCGCTCTTTACATCACAGAAACAGCTTCATTTGGAAGGAACTATATATGCAATTTATATTCCCTAATTTATTCTATGCCACGACGGTCATCTAGAAGTCTGAAATCTTGTACTCTGACATTGTTAGCAGTAATGAAATATAAATATAAAATACCAGACTCCTACATGGTCTAGATGTATATTAGAATTTAGATATTAATACAAACGGGTCAAGAACAATAGCCATTTCGAAACCCTCTTGTTGAAGTTTTACCTATATACATATTAAAAATAAAAAGGGCATATCCTGACTAGGAGCACATGTGCTTTTCAGAAGGCAGGGCGCCATCTGGGGGAACAGAAATCAACTAAACATTGATTTAGCCTGTTCCCTGATATTTGGCCAACCCATTTTCTTGATAAATCAAGAAAAGCCATCCACGAACGCGTTTCGCGCTGTTGGCGCTCATCAGCGTGGAGTAGGCTCTACCACTAAGACCAAAAATATTTTTGGTCCCAGAGGCTTCTTGAGAAACAAAGAAACCAGATGGCGCTCTTCCAACTGAAAAGCACATGTGCTCCTGGTCAGGATATGCCTTTTTTATTTTTAATATCCACACACCTGACCCACTTATAATTTTTTTTTTCTATTGTTTTTTTCATATATACATATATATATATATATATACGTTGTGACTCATATATATAGGTATATTAAAAATAAAGAAGGCATCTCCTGACCACGAGCACATGTGCTTTTTAGATGGCAGAGCGCCATCTAGTGGAGCAAGAATAAACTAAACGTTTATTTAGCTTTAAAACAATAATAAACAATAAGAGGAGCTTCTTGTGTAGACTTCTTTATTACCGCAAGCTTTCGAACAGAACGTTCTTCAACGGGCGTGGATAGTAAAAACGTACTAACATGCTATTAGAGGAGAAGAACTAATATATACACCAATAAATTTACATATTGAAGAGATAATAGCGTAAAAAGAGAATAAAACATAAATATTTAAAATGAAATTTACATAATACAAACGTGACGACTAAAAAATAAGCAATAAACTTGAAAGAGACTAAAAACTAAGGTAAAATTATTATTAAAAATTATTATTAAAACGGCGACATCCCTACCCAAAAGAACAAAGAATAAAACAGTATATGGAAGTTAAAATCTACCAGACCAAGGCAGGGGAAAGGGAGGGTCCCACCCAGTGCTGCCACAATCTTTGAGATATAAGAGGGGGGGGGTGAAAGACAAGCTATTTATAAAGTATCTGGTAAATGTCTGGGAGGTCTATTTTACGGTTACAACTATTGTTTTGTGTGGAAATAATAGATTCTAGGCAGAGTCGGTGATATTTGTTATGTATATGCCGGTATTTAACTTGAGGATGGTCGAGATCAAAACTATGGCCTGTTTGTGCTATATGCGTGAAAATTAAGGATTTAGGATCTTTATTGCGGATGTTACGTCTGTGCTCTGAAATACGGATGCCAGTGGTTCTTCCTGTTTCTCCAACATAAGAAGTTGGGCAATCCAGGCACTGTATGGAATAAACTGCGCCGGTAGAGTTTATGGGTAGGGTGGGTTTATCAGATTTGGTGATGTGATGTCTAAGGATGGTGGCTAAGTTGGGGGGACTATTGTAGAGAACTTTTATGCCGTATGGGCGTAGGACTCTGGAAATGGATACTGCGGCAGGGGAGAACGGGAGCCATCAAGTGGCCCTGTGAATTGTAGTGGTTCTGTGGACACGTGGATCAAAAGTATGTTTTTCTATGAAATCTATGGGATAACCAGCGGTTGTTAATAAGGAATGGATTCTAGATCTTTCTATTGTTTTAAAAATGGGTAAGGAACAATGGGTAAAAATTCTTTTAGTTAAGGTCCTGACTGTATTAATTTTAAAGGAGATGGGACTATTGGAGGAGAAATGCGTATATTGGGGAGGGATATGCTTCTTATGAAAAACAGAGGTGTGAAAAGACTGAGGGGTGCGAATAATAAGGATGTCTAGGAAAGGTAAAACAGAATCTATTTCTGTTTCGTATGTAAACTTAATGTGGGGGTTGAAATCGTGCAAGGCACTGTATGTGAGTTGAAGGCTGTCTGTTTTAATAATGCAAAAGATATCGTCTACATATCTCCTCCAATAGTAAATATCGGAAGGGAGGGCTTGATTGATCCATGTGTCCAAAGAACCCATGACTATTTCAGAGATGATTGATGATAGGGGACTACCCATTAGCTTGCTCCGAGATATTTGGCCAACCCAATTTCTTGATAAATAAAGAAAAGCCATCCACGAACGCGTTTCGCGCTGTTGGCGCTCTTCAGCGTGGAGAAGGCTCTACCACTAAGACCAAAAATATTTTTGGTCCCAGAGGCTTCTTGAGAAACAAAGAAACCAGATGGCGCTCTTCCAACTGAAAAGCACATGTGCTCTTGGTCAGGATATGCCTTTTTTATTTTTAATATCCACACACCTGACCCACTTATAATTTTTTTTCTATTGTTTTTTTCATATATACATATATATATACGTTGTGACTCATATATATATACCCATTTCTTGATTTTTCGGGAAGCCATTGGGACCAAAAAATCTTTTTGGTCGCAGTGGTTACAGCCTTCTCCACGCTGACGAGCGCCAACAGCGCGAAACGCGTTCGTGGATGGCTTTTATTGATTTATCAAGAAATTGGGTTGGCCAAATATCTCGGAGCAAGCTAAATAAACGTTTAGTTTATTCTTGCTCCACTAGATGGCGCTCTGCCATCTAAAAAGCACATGTGCTCGTGGTCAGGAGATGCCTTCTTTATTTTTAATATCAACACCTGACCCACTTATCTTTTATTTTTTCTATTGTTTTTTTCATATATAGGTATATATAATAGAAATGCGTGCATGATGATATTGAAAGCAAATTACTTAGTTATAACAGATAAATTGATATATTTTTTATTTATAACAGATATTTGATTTTTATTCCATAGAGGTTTCAGAAAGAACCTAAATATTTGGATTTCCTCCCTCTCTGAATTCTTGAATAATCACTGAAGAATTCAGGTCGCTACTTCCAACAGTTTTCCCGACCAGCAAGATGTCTGAAATTTGCACAACTACAATGGTAGTTCGACTGAGCAAGTTTTCAAAATTCAAGACTTCCATGTGGTCTGGAAAGCATATTATAATTAAAATATAAATTTGAAAGGCAATTCGGAAATTAAACCGTTCCTGACCACTCTGACCAACCATAAGTCTGAAAATTTGTCAATCTGAATTGTCATCAGGTTCCAATAAATGTAAATATTTTCAGACTTATGGGTGCTAAAGATTACAACATTTGTGAACAGACAGAAATGAAGCAAGTTGAAAAAAAAATTAAAAATCGTTTTCACTGGGGATTTGATCTTTGAGTCTGAAGTCCTTGTTAAATTCTATTTGACTTTGAGTCTGAAGTCCTTGTTAAAATTTATGTGACTTTGAGTCTGAAGTCCTTGTTAAATCCAATGTGACTTTGAGTCTGAAGTCCTTGTTGAATTCTATGTGATTTGAGTCTGAAGTCCTTGTTAAATTCTATGTGACATTAAGTCTGAAGTCCTTGTTAAATTCTATGTTACTTTGAGTCTGAAGTCCTTGTTGAATTATATGTGACTCAGTCTGAAGTCCTTGTTAAATTATATGTGACTTTAAGTCTTAAGTCCTTGTTAAATTATATGTGACTTTGAGTCTGAAGTCCTTGTTAAATTCTATGTGACTTTGAGTCTGAAGTCCTTGTTAAATTATATGTGACTTTGAGTCTGAAGTCCTTGTTAAAAGTCACGGTAACCAATTTTACACCAAAAAAGGAGAGAGCACACAAACTAACTAACAAACAACATTATTTATATTCTGAATAAAACCCCACAGAGTAGCAAGTCACTGGTAAAAAAATAATAATATATATATATATTATTGTCATTTGTAGATATGCGGTAGAATTGTCAATTCGAACATATATATTGATGAGCTACCTGTCCGGCTATACAGGATCCAATCATGTAGAAAATCCTCAGAGGTAGCTTGGCCTTGTAAGATTTGTGTGTCCATAGTCGATGGTGTCCTGCTGTTATACAGTGGCCACTGTAGAATACCAAAAGCATTACTGTACACACCATCAACATGTTAAGTTCAACTTTTGCCACGAAGGAAATAGAACAACTTTTTCCTTATATAGTTCTTGAAATTAAAGATACTTCAGCCAGTAAATCTTTTTATTACCTTGATGTTTCGACGAAAATCTTTTGTCCTCGGCAAGGCGTTAAAAATTAATTTACGCCTTGCCAAATGTTTTAAATTTTAATTACTCCTGACGAGGACAAAATATTTTTTGTCGAAACGTCGAGGTAATAAAAAGATTTATTGGCCAAAGTACATATATTAACAAAAATTCTCAAGAACGTGACTACCTCTATATAGGGGAATTGCTATATCATGTTTGATTGAAATTATGCAAAAACAAATCATCTTAAATTTTAAAAATATATATATGTATTTAAGCATTGTAAACATTTATAATACAATATAATGCGGCTTATGATTGTAGAAACGACATTGGAAAATTATACCGCGATGTTTCTTTTGAACGAAATATCGAAATTTATTTTAAGGAGATATAACGATTATTTCTCCTTAAAATAAATTTCGATTTTATAATAAGAATTAAATTCCCTGGACACTTTATTTATTCCGTTTATCATTACTCTTCACAATTCATACTTCATCCCTAAGTTTAGAAATAATCGTTATTTTTCCTCGAAATAAATTTCGATTTTTCCTTCAACATAAACATTGGCGGGATAATTTTCAAATGTCGTTTCTTTTGTAAACATTAATTTTAAAATATTTTCCAATGATATATATTTTTGATAGGTTATACTTTAATTTTATTTATTCAACAATTCTTCTAATATACGACATCATTTGTAAGGACAAGAATCTCTGGCAGCAGTTTCAGAAGTGAAGAACTTTAGACAAGAATTCAAGCCTCAAGAAAATAAATATAACAATTATTCTACAAGGTAATTGTTTATATTATTATCATATTTGTACTTGTGTGTAAAAAAAAATGAAAATATCGAACTCGCTCGGGAATCAATGAGTGATCTATTAAGCATTAACCTGCTGAAACAATTAAAATGTACATTCAATATCAATCCGAAATTTTTAAACAGATAAAAATCAATATGTGATATCAGTTTTTATATTCAAACAAGAAAGATTTATTAATTTTCATATATACAATAATATAAGAGAACTTGATATTCATCTAATCATGCTTCATCTCGGTGAAAATGTCAGTATGAAATTAATGTTTTCAATTCTAGTAATGTAGTTGCTCCACATTCTTCAACATCAAGAATTTATTCGCCTTTGTAAAAACAAGTTTCTCAGTCATTGAGAAGCATTTGCAAAGTGCAATTGCACAATAAACACCATTATTGAAACGTTCTCTGATACCTTTGCGTAAATAGGGAAAGTTTTATTGTAGAAAGAAAGGTTTGTCTCTATGGCTTGTCGTAGACCTGTGGCGTCATTAGACAGAAATCCCATTACTTTGTGTTGATCAGTTTCTGTCAAAATCCTGTATATATATATATATATATATAGGGAAAAATCACTTTTACCTAAAATTTGACTTTGCATTAATTTTACCTTGCTCTGGTAGTCATTCCACCAGTCAGACAAATCCTTTGGCAAGTTAATATCTTCTGGCTTGTTTATTGTTGGATGCTGAAGGACGAAATAGTTTATCATTACTTGTATGATTGGCCTATAAATAAGAAAACTATTTTAACCGCTCTCTTTCTTAAAATAATCTCTAAATCTATATCACCAGTATTTCTAAATAATAATTCTAGAGTACTGAGATCTTCTTTATCAATTTCATCTTCTAAAACTATAATTTACACAGGTCATTGCAGCTGTAATTAATGGTGTTTCTCCATTTTTATTTCTCAAGTTCGCATCAGCTCCAGCTTCAATAAGAGTCTGTATAATGGTTACATTCAAATGACTAGCTGCTATATGCAGGGGCGTATCTTTAACTTTAATTTTGGAATCTATTATGGCACCTGCCATAATTAATACCTTTGCAATTTTATTACTATCATTATTTAATGTATTCGCTAAAGGAGTGTTGCCATAAGGATTTTTTCAAATTTATATCTACACCTAGTTTAATCAGGAATGCCACAACCTCTTGAGCCTCTACTCTACATGCTTCTGCTAACAATGATCCCTTTAATTTAGAACAAATATTGATGGGGCTCCCGCGTCATATAATATTTTGATATTTTCAAAATTGGCCTTGAGTGTGTAGTAGATTGCAGTGCTCCCATTATAATATTTGGCCTCTACATCGACTCCCCTTTTAAGTAATTCTTTCATAAAGCTTGTATTATATTTCCCTGAAGCAAACATTAATGGAGTAACACCGTTACATATCTTTACATTTTAATCTGCCCCTGATTCAATCTGGTCATAGAATATTTCCAAATGTTTATTGATTATAGAAGCATGTAAAACCGTTTCTCCACTTGATTTTTATCTGCACAATTGTCTACTAAGAATCTGTATATGTCAATTTTTCTAATATTTGTAGCCAGATGAAGTGGGGTATCGCAATCTATAAGAATCACACCCCAATCACTTTTCATTTCTTTATCATTGTATTCAGACACCTCTTCAGAGTCAAACTCTACATTTACCTTTACACCTTCTTCTAATAACTTCTTCACTTCTTCTAACTTTCCATTCTTTATTGCTCGGAACAAATTCATTTCTGATTCCATTTTTAAAAATTCTATCTAATTTAGTGTTGAAAGGATTTTCGATGATTTCAGTGAATTCATACGAAAATTGTTTATTATTTAATTTTTTGCATATATTTTAAAAAGCATTGAACGAGACCAAGCTATAAAATATGTGATGAATATACAAATATATGTTGTTTTGATGCATTATTTTGTCATATTTTATATTGACATATTTTAAATATATTTTTCATTAATATATTTTGAAAATATATTTTTTTAAATAAATATCAAATAATTTATATTAGCGCGCGCATTTACAAGACCCTGGGATACTTAATTTATTTATAGTCACTAAATATATATAAATTTGTTTAAATATATTTCAATATTTATATATTCTTACTAGCGGATGTGTACCCACCTTCGTCCGGGTTTTATCCGAGTGAAAGTTTGCCTAATGAATATTATTGATAATTGATGAAAAATATTCCGGAACACACAGAATATTATGATAATAATGATAATATTATTCGTTACATCAATATATATAAAAATGAATGTTTGTCTGTTGGTCTGTTTGTTTGTATGTCTGGTATACAAATTCGCAGTAGTTCACTAATTCAAACCAAAATTTCCATACATAGGTAAAAAAATACGGGGAAGACGATAGGCTATTTTAAAAAATATATAAATCAATTATTAAAACTATATATCTTTAGTCAGAAAATGATGATGACGATATTGCTGTATCACGTTTGATTAACAGATACAAAATTATATCGGGAAAAATTCCAAAAAGCAGAGACCACGGGAGAAACCAGTTCATTATTTTGTACGCAGGAACAAAATTCTAACAGAAAAACATTCATTCGAGCAGAAAACAAAAGCCAGATAATATTTCTATAAAAATATCGCTTCTCAGACACAAAGTTTGGAGCGGGACGTTTCACAAGAGTGACATCCACGGCGCAAATTTATAATTGTAACGAATAGTATTTGAATGAAAACATTCAATCAGGTAAAACCCGGGCGTTGCCCGGGTCATTCGGCTAGTTATATATATTTATATAATATATAAAATAAAAGTTGATAATTATTTTTGTGTTAAAGTTAGATGAGATTAAAAAGTTGTTTATATGTATTATATTTATATCTTATTTAGGAGAGAAAAATGTAATAAAAGTAATTATATGTTAGAATAATATGTTTTTATTTTAGATAGAAAAAAAAATTGGAAAAATAAAAAGAAAATTTAACAAGAAAAGAAGATTTAACAACGTAACGTCTTTTAGCATCGGCTTTCACCCGTCATTTAGACATACTCTTAAAATAAATAGGAATAAAGAAGAGATTTATAATGATTATATATTTATTTTTTAGTAAAAGAGAGGAAAGAGATAAAGAAAGAACCATACACTTTTATTTCAAACAGGTAGAGAATTGAAAGGGTGTTAGTATTTTTTTAGTTAATTAATAGTTTTTGTAATTTTTTTATATAATTTTTTTTTTCTATATAATTTTAGATTTTTTTTTTCCTAAGAGTAAGAATAATATGATATAATGTTTTTGCCTAGTTAAGGATAGATAAACATATTTTAAATCTTTGCCTATTAGAAATTATTTTTTGGAACCCTAATGGTAGACCAGGACATTACACAAAAGGAGATTGGAAAATCTATTGGAGAGAGAAATCTGTGGTACCAGGGCTCTTCAGATGAAAATACCACATCCCATTTCACCCTTACTTCATTATGGATTGATTTCTCTTCGACCATCAAACTGTATAATTAAATTAAAATTAGATAACATAGAAGGAGGTTTTTTACTTACTTATTCAAAGTGGCGTCTGCCGCTCCCTAGAGACAGCGCACATGTGTGGATGTAACATCTGTCTGCCAGGGACCCGCCAACATTGTTCTAAAAGTAACCTTCCCTCTTCTAGGAAATCTTATTTTTAAAATTGTTTGAAGTTAGAAAAGCTGTCAGAAAAGAATCATTAGAAATTTTGAAGATTGTGAAAATATGTATTAAAATTTTGTTTCCATTGATATAAGTTACATTTTATTAAAATTATAAATTAATTGAATAATAAAACATTTATTATGCTTCAAATTCATTTATATTTGTTTTCCAGTTCCCTCCCACAGTAACTGGAGATCAAATTGAATGAATTTAATGCTTTATAATCGTTAGCATATAATTAATATATTTAAAGTCATGGGAAATATATTCAGTAATTCTATCATTTGTTTTAGTATAAGAGTAGAATATAAGTTGTTGGTTAGATTAATTGGAGAAGTTTGAAGTTTCAAATTTATAATTATATTTATTATTGCTTAGGTATTTGTGTATTGACAGCCTATTGTAAAACTTTACTGTTTTGTATTTAAAACCATTGTTTAAATACTCTTTATTAAGATTTTTAATGTCTTTAATAAAGTTTGTTTTAATGTTGTTGATTCTATAAAATCTTAAAAATTGACCAAAATATATGCCTTTGCAGCAATTTGATGATATGTTGGAATTGACATTATAGAATTTAATAATTTTAAAATTATAACAATTTCTTTTGTCATATGTTCCAATTGACTTGTTTGCAAGGTTTATATTTAAGTCTAAAAAGTTAACCTCCTTGTTATTAGTTATATTTTCATTATTTTTAAGTTTCAAATATTTAGGGTATATTTTGTAAATGACATTATTGAATTGTGGGTTATTCAAGATAATGATGTCATCTACATAGCGGAACATGTGCCAATTTACATCATTCTGTAGGAAGAACTCTCTTTCATACCAAAAAAGTAATAAGTTGGCTAGTAGAGGACTTGATGAAGTTCCCATTGGAACACCTTTAGATTGAATGTATATTTTGTTTTTAAAATTAATATAATTAAAGTTTAAGAAGGTTTCAAGTAATGTTTTTGCTGTTTTGTTATCTAATTTAAATGTTTTGTATTTGTTGTGAATAATTTGAATATGGAATGTTTTATCATTAATGAATTCATTTATTAAGCTGTGTATTTTATTATTAAGGTCTTCTAAACGTATGTTAGAGTAAAGATCTTCAAAATCAAATGTATGAACTGTATTGATCTTTTGTAGGTTATTTGTTAGGAAGTTAATGATTTTTTTATTAGAATCTATGAATTTATAATTATGTTTGTTAGTTATTTTATTTATTATGAATTGAAGTGTTGAAGCTAGTCTTAAATCTATGTTTTTTATGACTGAGTTTATTCCTGATGTGATTGTTCTAAATGAGATTGGTGTTTTATGTAATTTAGGAATAATATAAAATTTCGGTATGTGTGTTTGTGTTTTTGTTGTAATTAATGATTTTTAGTGTGTTTTCTACATTTTTAATATCTTTTTTGATTTTAGTTTCAGTTGTTTTTATGAAAGTGTATTTACTGTTGTTATTAATTTCATTTTTTAGAAGGTCATGATATAAGTTTTTACATATAATAGATAAATTATATGAACATTTATCTATTGGACATATGATAAAATCTTTTTGTAAGTTTTCAAAATTGTCTTTTAAGGAATTAATTTCCGATTCATTAGGATTTGTGTATTTTAGTGTGTTGTTATAATAGTATTTTATTTCTTTACTTAATTTATATTTCCATTCTAGGAAAGTAAATTCAGGAATTCTGTGTTTTATACTAGTTTTATTAATGAATATATCGATGTCTTTTAATATAGATTTAATTGTATTATTGAAATTGTGTTTGATCTGAGGTATATATTTATATCCTCTATTTAAAATGTTTTGGAGTTTTGGTTCCAAAAAAGAATAATCGCTAGTTAAAATATGTCCTGTGAATTTATATTTATCTAGAACATTGTGGCAATTACATTTAGATTTTTTAAAATTTGTTAGATTATTAATAAACGGGTTATAATTGCATAATATACTGCCTATATTCTTGTTATATTTCCAGGTAGTTTTAAAATTTAAACATTTTATAGGAAATAAACTGTTAATAGATTGGTCATTAAATATATCATTAAATTTGAAATGATCAAATAATTTGTTATTGAATTTAATAATAATGTTAATTTGGTTATTCTTTTGTTTAATTTTTCTGTATTTGAAGATGTCGTTTGTGATATCTGTTAATCTATTAGAAAGATTGTGAATTTTAATGTGTTCTACAAGTTTTATAAGTTTGCTATTATTTAATTTGAATAATGTTTTAATAAAATTTTCAATGAAATTTTTTGTGTACATTTTGTTTGTGTCTAATAAGTTATTAAAGTTTATGGAGCCTAATTTGTTGGTAGTTTTACCTCTGGTTTTGACTGAGTTATTATTAGAGTTATGTTTTTTGTATTTATTACTAATTTAATAGATTGATATTTCAGATGGTTGTGGTGTGTATGTGTGGTTAAGTTCGTCGTTAAGTCCATAAGGGTATAAAGTGTTGTGTTGATAAATGTAATTGTTTTCTAATAATAATCGTTGTTTTTTGTCTTGACAAATGTCAAGTATTTCTATCATGTAATTGTTAAAGGTATGTATTTTATATATTGTGTTGTTTCATGTATGTGTTACCAATTGATTTTTTGGAGTGGTTTCTATGTAAATTTATTCTTATGTTTAAAGGATTGCAAGTTTGTCCTATATATGAAAGTTGACAAGTTTGGCAAGTTAATTTATAAATAGTGTTTTCTATCTTACAACTAGGTGTTTGAAATGTGTCATGGTTCTTGAAAGTTGGGCAAGTTTGACATTTCTTATTTAGACAATTTTTAGCGAGTTTAGAGAACATAGAAGGGGTGCTAACCCAAAAATGTTTGTAGTTTTTTTTTTAAGTTTTTTAGTTTGTTATTCTTTAAAACGTTTTTTTTTAATTATTTGCTATAGATGTTAGTTGAAATAATTAATAATTTGTTTGATAATAAATATAGATTGTTGTATGTATATCTGTAGTAATTGTAAGAATAACTAATAAAAAACATCTTTAAACTGACTAAAACACTGAGAAAAAAAAATTCTGTGAGTATTATGTGATTATAATTACTTTTATATTTTAATCTTTCCTTTAAGATATAAATTATACCTTTTGGATATTTAAATAACAGAGTTTGTCTATTAAAAATTGAAATCTTAAATATAACTTAAATTAAGTTATTATCATAGAGCAAGCTCGTATGAATTTATATGAAATGTAAATAATAAAGTTTATTAAATAAAATTTTAAATCTTAAATATAATTTAAATTAAGTTGATATTATAGAGTGAGTTAAGATGGATTTATATATTGATATAACTATATTTAAAACTTTTAATAATAGTAATATTTATATATATAAAAAGGAAATTCTATTAGATTAGCAAGCTAAATCTAAATTAATTATATAAGATAAAAGTTGATAATTATTTTTGTGTTAAAGTTAGATGAGATTAAAAAGTTGTTTATATGTATTATATTTATATCTTATTTAGGAGAAAAAAATGTAATAAAAGTAATTATATGTTAGAATAATATGTTTTTATTTTAGATAGAAAAAAAAAATTGGAAAAATAAAAAGAAAATTTAACAAGAAAAGAAGATTTAACAACGTAACGTCTTTTAGCATCGGCTTTTACCCGTCATTTAGACATACTCTTAAAATAAATAGGAATAAAGAAGAGATTTATAATGATTATATATATTCATTTTTTTGTAAAAGAGAGGAAAGAGATAAAGAAAGAACCATACACTTTTATTTCAAACAGGTAGAGAATTGAAAGGGTGTTAGTATTTTTTTAGTTAATTAATAGTTTTTGTAATTTTTTTATATAATTTTTTTTTTCTATATAATTTTAGATTTTTTTTTTCCTAAGAGTAAGAATAATATGATATAATGTTTTTGCCAAGTTAAGGATAGATAAACATATTTTAAATCTTTGCCTATTAGAAATTATTTTTTGGAACCCTAATGGTAGACCAGGACATTACACAAAAGGAGATTGGAAAATCTATTGGAGAGAGAAATCTGTGGTACCAGGGCTCTTCAGATGAAAATACCACATCCCATTTCACCCTTACTTCATTATGGATTGATTTCTCTTCGACCATTAAACTGTATAATTAAATTAATATTAGATAACATAGAAGGAGGTTTTTTACTTACTTATTCAAAGTGGCGTCTGCCGCTCCCTAGAGACAGCGCACATGTGTGGATGTAGCATCTGTCTGCCAGGGACCCGCCAACATTGTTCTAAAAGTAACCTTCCCTCTTCTAGGAAATCTTATTTTTAAAATTGTTTGAAGTTAGAAAAGCTGTCAGAAAAGAATCATTAGAAATTTTAAAGATTGTGAAAATATGTATTAAAATTTTGTTTCCATTGATATAAGTTACATGGCAGACAGATGTTACATCCACACATGTGCGCTGTCTCTAGGGAGCGGCAGACGCCACTTTGAATAAGTAAGTAAAAAACCTCCTTCTATGTTATCTAATATTAATTTAATTATACAGTTTAATGGTCGAAGAGAAATCAATCCATAATGAAGTAAGGGTGAAATGGGATGTGGTATTTTCATCTGAAGAGCCCTGGTACCACAGATTTCTCTCTCCAATAGATTTTCCAATCTCCTTTTGTGTAATGTCCTGGTCTACCATTAGGGTTCAAAAAAATAATTTCTAATAGGCAAAGATTTAAAATATGTTTATCTATCCTTAACTAGGCAAAAACATTATATCATATTATTCTTACTCTTAGGAAAAAAAAAATCTAAAATTATATAGGAAAAAAAATATATAAAAAAATTACAAAAACTATAAATTAACTAAAAAAATACTAACACCCTTTCAATTCTCTACCTGTTTGAAATAAAAGTGTATGGTTCTTTCTTTATCTCTTTCCTCTCTTTTACTAAAAAATAAATATATAATCATTATAAATCTCTTCTTTATTCCTATTTATTTTAAGAGTATGTCTAAATGACGGGTAAAAGCCGATGCTAAAAGACGTTACGTTGTTAAATCTTCTTTTCTTGTTAAATTTTCTTTTTATTTTTCCAATTTTTTTTTCTATCTAAAATAAAAACATATTATTCTAACATATAATTACTTTTATTACATTTTTCTCTCCTAAATAAGATATAAATATAATACATATAAACAACTTTTTAATCTCATCTAACTTTAACACAAAAATAATTTAAAATACAATATAACGCGGCTGATGATTGTAAAACGAAAATTGAAATTATACCGCGAATGTTTCTTTTATAAAAATCGAAATTTATTTTCAAAGAGAAATAGCGACATTTCTAACTTTGAGGATGAGGTATGGAAAGGTGAAACATGAAGAGTAATGGCGAACGGAAAAATAAAAAGTGTCCAGGGGCGGGAATCGAACCCACACCCTTCTGCTTACCGGGCAGGTGCCTTGTCCACTCGGCTACCCTGGACGTATTTTTCCGTTCGTAACTAATACTTAAAGTAACATTTAAAATACAATATAACGCGGCTGATGATTGTAAAACGAAAATTGAAATTATACCGCGAATGTTTCTTTTATAAAAATCGAAATTTATTTTCAAAGAGAAATAGCGACATTTCTAACTTTGAGGATGAGGTATGGAAAGGTGAAACATGAAGAGTAATGGCGAACGGAAAAATAAAAAGTGTCCAGGGGCGGGAATCGAACCCACACCCTTCTGCTTACCGGGCAGGTGCCTTGTCCACTCGGCTACCCTGGACGTATTTTTCCGTTCGTAACTAATACTTAAAGTAACATTTGAAATACAATATAACGCGGCTGATGATTGTAAAACGAAAATTGAAATTATACCGCGAATGTTTCTTTAATAAAAATCGAAATTTATTTTCAAAGAGAAATAGCGACATTTCTAACTTTGAGGATGAGGTATGGAAAGGTGAAACATGAAGAGTAATGGCGAACGGAAAAATAAAAAGTGTCCAGGGGCGGGAATCGAACCCACACCCTTCTGCTTACCGGGCAGGTGCCTTGTCCACTCGGCTAGCCTGGACGTATTTTTCCGTTCGTAACTAATACTTAAAGTAACATTTAAAATACAATATAACGCGGCTGATGATTGTAAAACGAAAATTGAAATTATACCGCGAATGTTTCTTTTATAAAAATCGAAATTTATTTTCAAAGAGAAATAGCGACATTTCTAACTTTGATGATGAGGTATGGAAAGGTGAAACATGAAGAGTAATGGCGAACGGAAAAATAAAAAGTGTCCAGGGGCGGGAATCGAACCCACACATGTTTCACCTTTCCATACCTCATCCTCAAAGTTAGAAATGTCGCTATTTCTCTTTGAATTATATTTTTAATTATAATTTTTCTTGGTTAAAAGCCCCACAAAAAGCTTTACCAGATTTAACTCTCTGTCCTGTTCAAATTTCAGCGAGATTAGGTATATATTGAAGGGTTGCATAGCCGACAAACACCTATATATGTTCCTGGCTTCGCCCGGTTTTTACCCGAGTAAAAGTTTGCCTAACAAACATTTGTTAAAACGATTCTAGAAAACATTCAACCCACCTATATATAGATTTATAAACATAAAAAATATTGTTATATGCGTTTAATTATATATTTTTGAAACACCTAACATTTCACCAGAATCCGCGAGAGGCGCTGCTTGCGAGTGAAAGTAGAAAATTTGCAAATAAAAATGCAAAGAATATTTATTTCAAATCAAATTCAAACCAGAAACCTTCCCAGTAGTATAGTAAATAACTTCCTAATATTTCACGGAGATTGGATAATCTTACCTTTTTAAAAGCATTCATTGTGTAAACAAACTAACATTCATAGTGTAAACAAACTACGTGTAAAATTATTAAACAATCAAATTCATTTATCATCGCGACCAGTCCTGCGCCAAGCGGTAAAAGGCTGGAACTATCGCTTTTTGGTTGTACATTTAAAAAAAAAAGCACATTAACGTTTTAGTTTTTTGAATAGCCTATATGTTAAACGAAATTTTAGCTACCTACCAGCGAAATTTCATAATGATTGATTCTGAAAATTTTGCGCAACGCGATAACAAACATCGAATTTGGATTTATTTTTTATAGATATATAATAAAGGAAGGATAGAGGAAGGAAAGGAAGGAAGGATATAAAATATATTTTTCGAACAAACATAACCACTCACTTTACTGAATAGATTTTTCAAAAGATATATATAAATAAAAATATCTAGAGATGTACTACATGATCTTAGCCAATAGGCCGAGAAACAATATTTTATATATAGAGATGACCTGGCTTCGTGTGTTTTCTGCTCGAGTGAATGTTTCGCTGGTAGAATTTTGTTCCTGCCTATTAAAAATTATTATCTGGGTTCGCCCGTGGACTGCTTTAGTGAATATTCCCCTGAAGAATTTTGTTCATGTCAATCAAGCATGATACAGCAATATTGTCATTAACATTTATGACTAAAAAAATATTGTTACTCAGTACTTGGTTAATTATAATTTTTCTTGGTTGATGTGCGACAAAAAAAAAACTCTTCCCGATTTAACTATCTGTCCTGTTTAAATTTCAGCGAGATTAGTTACATATTGAGGGCGTGCATAGCCGACAAACATATATATATCGTAATTTAAACAATGTGATATGTTTTTTTTTTTGCTTATCCCTAGTACACGTGGTACAGGCCATGATAATCATGGTGGGTAGTTAGCGACTGCTTTTTACTGTAAGCGCACCACATGTCTACACATGTGAAAGCAGTTCGACTTTGTACTTACAAATGTGCCAGAGCCCCGTTTGGTTACTTGCACTCGCTGGTGGGGTTGGACTTTTGCAAGAATCGGGGGGCCATTGGAGCATTTTTTTTTTAACAGAAAAAAGTGTCCAATGCGGGGTTCGAACCCGGGTCGTAGTGGTCGTAAACCAAACGGTTTACCCAGCCTTCCACCGACCCCCCATGTGATATGTAATTAATAAAGTATGACGTCTTTTCTAGTCGTCTCAAAGTGACCCCAGCTTGCCACTGGACACTCGGGGGATCCAGAGAGGGACAAAGAAGGGGCGTTGGTCCAAATGTTGACAGTTACTTAGGTTAAAGTGGATATTTTCGGACAGGCGGCTCAGTGCGAGGTCTCACGGCGGCCCTCGTTGCTGCCGTTTTGGTTCCTCCCTGCCTCCGCGTCTTCATGCAGGACGCCTGGAATCGTGCGGACTTCCCACTCTGCACGCCTTGCCACTCAACCCCGACTGCTTCCAACTCACTTGTTGGCTTACCCGGGTTTACGACAGTAGACCCGTATAAGTCGACAGGATAATGATGGCGGACAGTTGACAAATGACTATGGACGAAGATGGGGAACACTACGTGGACGCTTCTGAGTTGCCCGCCACTTTCATCCGGCCCAGCTTGGCCAACTTGGTAAACCGACTCACCGAGGCCCTTCAAGAAGTGACGGCGCCACGTACCTATGGCCCGCCTATGGCACCATATGACGGGACTTATCCGGCGGAAAACTTCTTCCGGCAACTAGAAGCCGTGCGGAACGACATCTGGTACGGGTCTGCGAGACTACACGAGCTCCTCGCAGGTGAGCCCCTCTCGCTCTTCAATGAGCTCAACTTGGCCTCCCGATCCTATGACCAGGCCAGGCAGACTTTGGTAGACCTCTACCCTGGTACCTCCGAAGTCACTTCAGTGACTTCATGTCGTATAGATTGACTGGTCAACTCTCCATATATAGGAGAGTACTATAGGAACAAAGTGAAAATGGGCCTCAAACTAGGGCTAACTAGCCCCATCATAACCGAGGCCCTAACGGAGGGCTTATTCCACCAAGACCGACGCCTCATGAGAACAGTAGCCCCCATTTCGCTGACCGAATGGTATGCGACCATCACCAGAATCAGGGGCGTGAGTTCCATGGCCGCACAGGCGGAGCCCCCCAGGCGTACACCCTCTGACCATGACACTCCCTACGGTGCCCAAAACCCCTTTAGGGGTCGAAACTACCAGCGGTACCCCACTCAGAGTACCCCGCGATACCAAACAAGTGTCCGAAAACTACCATTCCCGTGTAGACATTGCAACGGGGATCATTGGAACAATGATTGCCCTCTACTGAGCAGACGGCCTTTTCGGCCCCAAACTTTCCCGACCAAAATCGAAGGCAGAACTTTCAGCCAGAAACTCACGGCGCGACGACGGCCGCCACCAGGTCACCGCCACCATCTAATGACAGCGGAGTGCCCCCCGCCTTAGCCCCTTGAACTGCACCATATCATCTGCATTCCCTATATCAATAACTTTGTCAAATGTTCATTCCTCTTAGACACAGGAGCTTCCATAAACATAATTAATTTAAATATCCTTAATCATCTCAATAGGATTTTGCCCAAAATTTTAAAATTATACCCATGTAAAATGCGAATATAAATTCCATAACCAATTATGTAAGTGCAATAGGATACACCTTTTTAACGATAACTTTAGGAAACATAACCAAATCGATTAAATTCTATGTAATCAATAGTTTATTACCCTTTGGCATTTTATCATTAAACTCAATCAGTAAATTTTGTTTAACATTAAATTTGCATAAGCCTTCTGTTTATCAATATGATGCTCCTTTGTTTAAGAGATGGTACTACATAACTTAGGTACACCAATTTAATGATGGAGAGGGTAAGTTGCCCTTTCAGGGGAAAAATGTCAAACCTCCACCTTGTCCCAATAACCTGACCTCTACCCAAACCTTTGTTAAAAATACACCCAGTCAAACCATATGCCATACCCATCCTTCAACTTCTTTATTACCACCCTGTCCATTAGAACACTTATGTAAAATCTTTGATCCATATTGTAATATATGCAATAGGAATGAGACCCCTTGTAAAATTTCTAAAGATCTATCTATATATATATATATATACAGTAGAACTTGGATAATTCGAACTTCTTTAATTCGAAAACCTCTTTAATTCGAATATTTATCTTGGTCCCTAGAATTTCCTATATAAATAATGATATATATAAAAAATGAATATTTTTAAATATGTATATAGTATATACATACAATTATTGCACATAATCTAAATATACGGTAAAAATGTAAATTTACAGCAACTAATGTTATTCTTAATAAAGGAATTGATCGAAATTGTGAGATTTTTATTGTTTTAAGCCTTTTTATTCAAAACATCTTTAATTCGAATTTTTAGTTAATTCGAATTTTTTTATGGTCCCTTGGGGTTCGAATTATCCAAGTTCGACTGTATTATATATATATATATAAATGAATGTATGTGTGTGTGTGTCTGTCCTTTATGCCTGACCAAACCATTCATTGGAACGCCATGAAACTTTGGTAGTTATATAGTATAGTACTGGTAAGGTTTCTGAAAAATAATTTCTCGAATATCTTGAATATCCTTAAAGTTATTTGCAGATTTGTAGATTTAACTCGCAAGCAGCGCCCCCATTGCGACGATGATGACAAGTTTTTTCTATCTCTAAGCTTTATTATCACTAAATTTATTATCTTAAAGATTATTTATCAAAAGTAAGATTTTCTACCTATTAATTGCGCACAAGTCAAAGTTAGTTATCGAGTATTTTTCGAGGGACCGGGAAAAATGTTCACTAGATAAAACGATGATTTTGTAATGTAGAAAATTAGGAAAGACAAAATTCTGGATGACACGCCGATTTATTTGAGACAAGAATAATGATACAATTCCAAGGCAAGATACTATTCCTTTAACTTCCAATTACCGAGGGAACCAATTAATATTGATTTTATTCAACTTATCGAGTATTTTTCAAGGGACCGGGAAAAAATGTTCACTTTATCGAGATATTCAAATTTACGAGTTTCAAATTATCAAATATATATATTTTTTATAAGTCTATAGAGAATTGTTTTAACAAATGTTCGTTAGACAAACCTTTACTCGGGTAAAACCCGGGCGATTTTTAAAATTATTTTTTAATTATCAATCGACCTTGTACATTCTTCCTTCCTATGTTAACTCCACACGGAGAGCTTGGGTAACCAGCGAGATTTTTTTTTCTCCCACGCTCGACCCATCGCCATCATCAGCATGATGCGCCCACTCATTTTTCTTTTACTTTTATTTTTCATCTGGTCGAGCTCAATCACCGACAGCAGCGCAGCTCTTGAGCCTCCATCTCTTTTTAACCTCTCTCAGCAAGCTTTTATTTCCCATATTCTCCCATTAACTACCTCTCCTTCGATCTTCACGCCTTTTCCCCATCTGATCTAATGCTACTTACAGGGAATCTTGAGATATCTGATCCCTGCAAACAATACTTCGCTTCTAAACTCGTATTGCGGGGCAGGACTCCTGAGATGTCCTTTGCAGAAACCAATTCAGATCCTCTTCAATTATTCTTCACTGTGTCACTGCCTATTCCAAACATTTTGCTTAAGCAAATTTTATTTTATATTATTTTATTATCTCTACTTCTCCTCGTTCCTGTATTACATCCCTGAAACTATGTTGTAAATACTCATGGCACCTTAAGTAGCAAAAAACTGTAAATAGTATACCTAACTTTCCCAAATTTTTAATATCGCTATTGTGTGTGTTTACTTTAAATTTATCCTTCCTATGTACTCCTTATTTATTTTGTAGTTTTATAATATTGTATCAGTGTGTAACCACTACTCTCCCCTTTATCTTTATTTTTATTCTAGTAACTAATTTGTGCCCCAAATTATTTCCTATTTAATAGGTGTGCTAGCTTTTCGCTCCATTTTATTTCACCCCCCTAATCAAACCTTTTTAGAAAAAAAGAATAAATTAAAGAATAATTCAATCAAAATATTCTTCTGGAAAGAAAAATAATGAAGACGTCAACAAATTTTGATGAGGTAAAGGATCTTGTTTAGAAGTTTTTCACAGATATGAAGACCCGCAACATTTATGTTTCTGGTCCAATGTTACAAGAACAAGCACTCAAAATTGCCGCTGGTTTGAAGCTTCCAAAGTTTAGTGCATCAAATGGTTAGCTGTAAAGTTTTAAAAGTAGGTATGGAATAATTTTGGTTCCTATAGTGGAGAAACTGGGGATATGAAATAGGCTACAATTGAAAATTGGAAGACAAGTTTGACAAAAAAATATGTAATCGGTATTCCCCTAAAGATATTTTTAACCTTGATGAAACTGGACTTTCTACAATGCAGTATCAAAAAGGTATTTGTAAATGAAATGTGACACGACTAAAGGGGTCAAAAATAGTAAAGAGAGAGTGAGTATAGTCCTTTAGACCAATGTGCTTGGAGAGAAAGAAAAACCCATTGTGATTGGAAAAGCTAAAATTTCCAGGTGCTTCAAAAACCTAAAGTACCACAATCTTCCAGTTACCTATGATAGTAACAATAATGCTTTATCACAAGTGATATTTTTACAAAAATAGACAAGGATTTTGATACGAAAATGGGTATCGCCAAAAGGAAAGTGCTTCTCTTTTTGGACAATGCACGCACCCATGTCAAAATGAAACATGATAATGTCAAATTGTTTTTTTCTTACTGACAATTGTACTGGACTTGTTCACCACTAGACCACGGAATCATTCAGGCATCCAAGTTGAAATTTAGGACGAGACAGAGGCATTTCATTGTTTAAACAGCCACGAGCCGTCTTGACATGACTGGCCCTGAGATTTACAAATTATTCAATCTTTTGGACACAACTTTTTGGATAAAAAGCTCTTGGGATTGAGTTTCACCTGAAACTATTCAAAAGTGCTTTTATAGAACGGGATTCAATTTTCTCCTAGATGAACCTGATGAATCTGAAAGAGATAATGAAGAAAGAGACCTTCTAGAAACTATGGCCCAAGAGAATTTTGGGTGCACTTTAAAACAGTTAATGGAATTTGAAGAAGCAGGTATTTTTGAAAATGACAACCAAATAGAGTGAGAAATGGATCCATTGGAATTGATTATGGCTTCGGATAAGAAGGAAAGTGAAGATGAAGAAAAGGAGGAATCTCAGTCTGCAAAAATAGTGTCTTTTTAAGAAGCTAGAGCATATATTGATGGACTTAAGATATTTTCAGCCCAAAAGGATTCTGCTGGAATTTTAAAATTTATCATGAACCTTGAAGAAGAATTTATGAAAATAACCTTGAGAGATGCAAGCCAAGCTGATATTAGAATTTTTCATAAGTAAATTCACTTGAAACGATACTTTTGAGGTAAATAAATGTATTATATTATTCAGTACTCGTGTAGTTACTATTATTTTGCTCTATTTGCACATTAAAATACAAATTTATTAACTTTTAGGTTTTCCACATAATTTCGAATTATAACCCCAAGATATGTTGTAGATCTTAATATGAATTGTGTTTTTTTTTTATTATCAACTTTCCTTTATTGTTTTAAAATTAATTAATGAGTATATAAACTTTATTTAAGCAATCCCAATGATATAACCTAAAACACGAATGAGATAGAGGGCAATGCAACTGATGTGATAGAGATGCATTGAGAGCTCTGAGGCACTTCGTTGGGCACGACAACAACATTGACGCCTGTAACCACTAAGGCCTCATGACTGCATAACCCGCCAATCAAAACAATCAATAGACAGGAAAGGTTTACCATGACAATCAACCGCCATGATTATAAGGAGGACAACGCAGAGGATGGAACCAGGAGAGCAGAACGACGCCGGAGATCACCATCATGCCACCCACAGCCACGGATTTTGTGGAACGACTAGTGGAAAACATCCAATACCTCACAGCTTCCACCTTTAGGTAGATTGCCTTCCATCAATTACCACAAACCTTGCATTCCATTCGCCATTACAAGTGCAACGTGCACTCCGCAAATATCCACCTGACGACAAAAACCTTTGCCCTCTGAACGACTATGCCTTTTCCAACCATCACCAAGTACGTGACCATGACTACATCAACTACTGCGATATAGCTATCCGCCATTGATCTTCCCCAACTTTACTTTGAAATATTTGCCATTTAATCCATTTTACATTATAAACAAAAAATAGCTAAAGAGGCCTATTCAGTCATAGAACCACCCATCTAGCCCTCTTATTTGGTAATCCACAGCAACCAAAGTCCAGGATTGGAAAAGAGCGGCCAAACCCGCAGCCTGGCCAGCGGCATGTGTTTTCAGCTCTTGCTCAGCAACTACTACCACTTGATTTGTTCCTTTCCTTCAGTTTTCCAGGATATTTTTATTTCACGCTAACTTGCCCCAATGTTACTGAACTCAAAACTTAAAATTCCAACTAAACTACGATAAACACTTTTGTATTGTTATTACAACTCATTTCAACCTAAATTAACAATTGAATTTCAATTATATCTTCATCACAATATTATTCCATCTCAGTGTTAGTCCTGAAATTAAAAAAAATATCCATTTATCTATTTTATTGATAACAATTTGGTTTATTTCTTATCTCACATTTTATCAAAATTTTCGTAATTTTAATTTCATCCTTCTCACTAAATTCTGAGTCTGTCTCTCAAGCACTTCTCTTTTTTCGTTATATGGAACATTTAACTTAAAATTATAAACGAACTCAATTATTTCAAATATATTGTAGCGTACAAATTAGTCTTGGAATATCTTGAGATATCAAGGTATTTAGAAAGAGGGAATCATATATCGCCGCAACTCTTTAAAAAAAAAAAAAGAGTTGCGGCGATATATGATTCCCTCTTTCTAATTTGTCGAAATCCGCAAACTTTTACCATCAAGGTATTTATTGATGACGTCAGTACGACTAGTCGACAATTATCAACCAAGCCCCAGAACAACCATATACAGCTAGAGAATATTGAACAAGCAACCTAAGAACCATGTATGATGCTTTCACAAATTCATAGTAATGATCTGTGTTAAATGTTTTCATTGAGAATATTTAAATTAAATAATAAAATATAAATTCGTCAGTCTCAAGAACTAGTAATAGGACCATGGATCTTTTCAGGTGACTGCGGTGGTTGTCTTCTTTCAGTTGAGATATCTTCGTGAGGGCTTGGCAGGTCTATATTTACGTCAATGCAGTTTTTTTTTCTTATTTCTACCGAGGTCGGCAAGGAAGGATTTTCTAAATTTGCGGCCTCACCTCCAATATGGTCTATCATCTATTTTCCAGGGCGGGGCGTCCAGCTAGATCTTCTAGCAGGTAAGAAATGTTGCCTGTTTCGACCGGGATATGGGTTAGGGCTTCCGTAGTGAATGAAAATTCCGCTCTATGATTCGTCGTTGGGCTTTGGAGATTTGGCTCGAGAGTTGTAGAATACCATTGCGTCGTGCTTTCTTTAGAAATATTCATTTCTCCTTTCCTCCTTTTCTCTGTTCCTGTCGCGGCAATAGCGGACGACGTGACCTGGGCGTCGCAGTAGAAACAGATTGGCTTTCC
Source organism: Cordylochernes scorpioides (assembly GCA_030710605.1). Classification (NCBI taxonomy): domain Eukaryota; kingdom Metazoa; phylum Arthropoda; class Arachnida; order Pseudoscorpiones; family Chernetidae; genus Cordylochernes; species Cordylochernes scorpioides. The sequence continues at coordinate 41,989,725 of CP092877.1, read as the reverse complement.
CTCAGTTGTCCGCCATTCATTGGTGTGGCGTCTTTTTCCTTGTTTTTGATACTAAGTTTTAGGATGGGGAGTTCTAGTTTGAGCCTCAAATCTAGGATTTGATACCGGCCTGTGTGCTTGAGGGGGACTTATTGTAGGTTTTGATATAGGTACCAAGCTCTTTACAATCTCTTCCCTCACTAAATCCTCAATGGCAGCGATTTCAGGCTCCTCTTGAGGAGAGTCCAATGCTTGCTGTATCTCTTCGCGGATAATTTTTCGGTTCAGCGATGACAGATATTCTCCGTCATCCTGGTCACAGAGAGAGGCTACATTTGGTAGGCGCTCATACCTGGTTGGGATAACTCGTGTACGACGAAGCGCTTCGACACGGCGATATTCTGTAATGAAATTCTCGGTGATATGTACATCCCTCGGTAGGAGTTCCAGATAAATCTCCTCCGCTATCCCCTTCATGAGGTGGGAGATTTTATCCTCCTCGCTCATTTGAGGATCAACCTCTTTGCAAAGGCGCAGGACATCCTGGATGTAAAATTCGGTACTCTCACCTTTTATTTGCGCCCGTGTTTTAAGTTTCTTCTCTTACTGCAATTTTGAACTTTCTTTTTTCTGAACACATTCTCTAATTGAGATGTGAATTCCTTCCAAGTCTGAATGCTTTCTTTGTTGTTTTCAAATCATTTGAGAGCCGATCCAGACAAATAAAAATAGACTTTAGTAAGAGAAAGGGTTTCCTCCCAATGGTTGTACCTTGCCACAAGTTCATACCCTTTTAACCATTTTTGGGGATCTTCACCACCATGCCCAGAGAAATTGGAAGGGTTCCTTGGCAGATGTTGAACAAAGTAGTTGCTTACCTGTGTACCCGCTTCCATCTTTATATTCATAGTAGTTTCTTCTCTGGTTCAACAGAATCAATCTTCCTTTTATTTCTTAATGGGATTCGGTCCAGCTTCTCCGCCAGTTGTAGCGTAGAAATCAGTCTTGGAATATCAAGATATCAATGCATTTATTGATGGCGTCAGTACCACTAGTCCTCAATTACCAATCAAGCCCCAGAACGACGATATACAGCTAGAGAGAGAACTATTTATAACCCAGGTTCCTGGAGCGCAGAGCACTAACTACCCTGGGAGTTCAGCTCAGTTGTATGGACTAGTGTTAAGCGCTTTTACTCGCCTTCTGTTTCGATTGCAGAGTTGAACCAGTTGAGCAGAAATTTCCATGCTGAGTTTGAATCTGGAAGGCTGGCCATAGATCTAGGATTGAGGTGGGTCTGTCCGATCAAGATAGCTGTTTGTATTCTATGTCTCAGGAATTCTGGACAGCTGAAGAGAAGATGATCGACAGTCTGTGTCTCTTCTGAACAGTAGATGCAGGTAGGGTCTGTTTCGGGATGTACACGTGTAATGTCTGCCAGTACATGGCTATGGCCCGTGAGAATGGTGGTGTGGGCCTCTCCATGGCGGATTTTTGGTAGAAATTTGAGGAGATCGCTTGAAGTGGCAGCAATTCTCCTGAGGTATCTGGTCGAATAGTCTTGGGAATATAATACAGTCCATGATGAACAGCTAGAGAATATTGAACAAGCAAGCTGAGGACCATGTTTGATGACTTCACAAATTCATAGTAATGATTTGTGTTAAATCTTTTCATTAAATAATTAAATTGAATAATCTATCTATATATATATATAAAAGTCAATGTCTGTCTGTTTCGCGATAAATTCAAAAACTACTGAACCAATTGGTACCAAATTTTGCATGTCGCTTTTATAAACCTGAGGAAAATTTTCGGCTACATTTTGATTAGTATTTTGGCAATTTCTTTTTTCAATTGAAAAACTTTTTTTTTTTCGCGGAGTAATCCGGAATGGAATGAATACCCAAATATGGCCATTTTTATAAGCATCGGTGGTTCAGTGGTAAAATGCTCGCCTTTGCCATCACACACACTTTTTTCCTGTAGTTTATGTGTTACTTCTGTATTGCTATTCTATGGCACTTCTAAATTTTACATTGATGTACTTTCAGTATGAAGGAAATTGCAATCGGGGGAATTCTCGGGCGAAGCCGGGTCATACGTCTAGTATATATATAAAATTGAATGTCTGTCTGTCTTTCTGTCTGTACTCTATAGATTCAAAAACAATACATCCAATCGCCGTGAAATTTTGGGATATTATTAGGTATATCCCCGGGAAGGTTTTCGAAAATTAATTTCTTGAAGATCTTGAATATCCTTAGAGTTATTTGTAGATTTGTAGATTTAACTCGCAAGCAGCGCCCCCTAGCGGGGGATAACAAGTTCTTTTAATCTATAAGTTTTATTATCACTAAGTTTATTATCTTAAATATTATTTATCAAAAGTAAGATTTTCTACCTATTAATTGCGCATAAGTCAAAGTTAGTTTTATCATTTATCTACAACATATATGTAGTAATCCCAATGTGGAATGTGCTGGGCAGTCGTGGTAGTGGGTGCGTGATGGAATTCCCGCACGGGGACAGCAAGAGACAGAGGCAGGTCTAGCTGGTAGCTCCAAGAAGTAGAGGGAGACCACGGACGAAGGCAGTCGAACCACGGGCGTCACGGATGCCCTAGCCTACGCGGATAGAAGGGGGGGGGGTGAGAGATCCGTCCGACCGTATAACGGAGTCGCTCTGAAAAACAACCCTTTTTTTTGTCCCATCTTGGGGGGCTTTTATATGGGACGCCCGCATATGGTGGCGAGTTCTGATTGGCTCCCATAATCACGCCACCTGTCCGGCCACCTGTTGACGGGGTGATTGAACTCATTATCATAAACACCTGTTCGTCTGGTCTATGGCGTCGTCTGGTCTACCTTTACATCTTTGTTTTATTTGTCACTTCCATTATTATACAAGGTCGATACATATTTTATATAGATATGGGGTTATAATAAATATTAGAAGAAGGTTGTGAACTATCTAACTCAAAATATACTACAGAATGTGTCCCCGGTGATGAAGGTTTGGTTGGGGGAATGACATGTAATGAATGATGACCTAACAAACCTATTATAAAAGAATAAAAGAAATAATTTGTATACAAATTAGTTAAAATTATTATGAAGTTACAAGTTAAAAAGAGAAAGATGTTGTAATGGTGGTGTATCAATAAAAATCAAGGTTATAAAAATAAAAGCACACAAAATGAATGATAAAAGATTAAGAGAAAGTATATAATACAAAATGGTAAATATGGTAAAATGAATCGTACAAGGAAAATAATATCTTATTGCATAAAAGATGAGAGAAAAAAAATGAAATTAGTTTATTAACTGAACGTATGATGTAACGCTAAGGTTGAAAAAGGGGAAAGGGGGTATCTGAGCATGTTTCTGCAAAGTAGTACCCCAAGCATTCTGCAATGCAATGCGAACTTGTTTAAGTGAGGCATTGTTTTCATTAACAGAAGGCCCAAGATATTCCGTCTGCATCATTTGTTCAGACAGTGAAGAGAGGTGGGAAGATTGATGGAGGTAAAAGGGAGAGGTAGAGGTAAGAGGGATCCCTGTTGTCCATAATGATTGTGCCCGGTTGAATTATGAAAAAAAAAGTGAAAAGTTGAAAAAATGGTGAATTGATATGATGAGTCGGGCGATGAGAAAAAGAAATAAAAGATCGCGCTGGATATCCTGAACTCACTATTGGGAATGGGTATAGCGAGGAAGGATTGTTCCAGTCGGATTAATCAATGAAAAAAAGCAAAAATGTTCGGCGAACTGGAATCCCTTGGAAGGTTGGAGGTTTGAAGGATGCGGAAAAGGAGAGGTGGGTGTAAGAGATTTATTGTTGTCAATTTTGATTGTGTCCGACTTGTGTGGTGAAAAGAAAAAGTTGAAAAATGAAAAAATGATGAGCCGGACGATGAGAGAAAAAAAATCTAACTGGGCCTCCTGAGCTCACTATTAGGAGTGATATAGCGAGGAAGGGTCTTCTAGTTAGTTTAATCAATAAAAAAAAAAAAAATGGCTGACGAACAATAATCTCTTGATGGATGTAAAAAGTTGGGAGGAAAGGTTCATGGGATAGATTTAGAGGTTGTAAGGAAAGCGTCAAAAATAACATTTTGAAAATCTATTAAGAAAAATAAAATGATAAATATTTTATCTGTTTAAGAAATATTATAAATATTGTTAGGTGTAGGTTTTTTAAAATGGCGCCTAAAATAGTTGAAGTTGTAAAATGCTAAGTCTAAACATGATGAGAAAAAAAAAATTAAAATAAAATAAAAATATTAAAGGTAATAATATATAAAGAGTTGATTGGTAATTGAAGGCATTAATGTTGATGATTAATACGCAAAGTGATATTATCGATTAATAGTGAAATGTTTTATCTACATCTGTAAGTTAAAAAACAAAGTCCAACACCACAAAACTAGGTAAACTGTAAGTCTATTTACAATAAATGAGAGAAAAGTTAAAAGAAAACAAAAATATTCGTTTATGAAAAAAGGGAACATATTTACACACAATGTCTAGGTGTAGGTGCAAGATTATTGATGTCTTTCTAGTTTGGCCTACGGGGAGGCAATGTGGCCCTATAATTGAATGATTGATAGGCAAGAGTGTTGAAGTAGGAAGGAATATCTCTGCTAATGATGGATACAAAGGTCATTCCACCCCTTTAGAAGTAGGGAAGGAAAGACGAATAGAAAAAAAAAACTAGGGGGGAGTTCAATGTGTCCTTGAGCTTTTGTCGTTGGGATGAAGACTGGAATTAATTGTCCTTTTAGGAGGCCAATATGGCGTCTCCTTTGGTCTCATCTATAGGATCGATAACATTATAAAAATAAGATTTGCTATTTATGTAACATGGCTTGTTTGTCAGACTTTCAGGACCTAGATTTCGTTAATTTTATGAGAATAGATGGGGGGACAAATGATTAAATGGCTCGGAAAATCGGTGAGCTATACTTTTTTCTATTGGACTAAACAAGTTGGGATCTAAATGTCGGAAAGGATCTATTATTCTATTTATTTTTAGGGGTTCTATATATATATATATATATATATATATATATATATATATAATTTGGGTGGTGAAATATAAAGGACCTCTTCATTATAATATTGTAATTTATTTACATGTACAGTATCGCTATCATTACCTGTAATCCTATTGGGTCTATTTATACGTACGACATTATCTGAGGGGATTATATTATACATTAAAAATACGGGGGAAATCCAGTTATCGTATGGGGGGTATCGTTATATTTATTAGTTACTATCTTAATTAATTTAGTCCAGGAGGTTCTGGGATTCTCTAGGTGAAATAACCTTAGTTTCCCAGTAGGGTTTGCGTTAAGATGTACAGACAATTCGTTAGATTGGAGATTATTAGCGGTGATTAGGTTTAGAAAAATTATAAAATAATGACTTTACGAAATTTTTCTAAGAGAAAAGGTTATGGCATGGGTATACAAAATTCGGTAGAGTTTCGTAATTAACAATTTAACACAGGCAGGAATGAAATGCAATGGGGTATGGAAATTTTATGGTATGATATTAGTTTTCGCATACTACATTTATAGTTGTATTTGTAATTGTGGGAAAAATGGGAGGCACATTTTGAGATGAGATAATTTAAAATTGATATTTATAAAAATACAAATCTAGGACTAGTTTTTAAAACTTTTAAATATTGAGAAATATCAATTTGAATAGTAATAGGTCAAGTAAAATAAAGAGCGTAATAAATTTAATTATTAATATTATGGCTATAAATAAGGTATTAAAAAAAACCACACAAATAAGTTTAGAAAATATGATTCGAGTAATTAAAATATAATATGATTTTTTATGTAAAATTGAAATTAATGAATTGAAATTTAAAAGTTGCTTAAAATAAAGTAAAAATTGATAAATGAGGGTGTATAAGATTTACAATTTGAATTGAAATGCTATTAAAATGGTAAAATAATGAACTTGATGGATTTATAATAATAATGTTATGTTATTGCTATTAAAATAGTATCGAATAATTAATTCAGAGCAAACGGAGATAGTGTTACATTAAATAGTTCTGTAGAGAAAATTCTCCTACCAGATGGATGTTTTGAATGGGTCTTGTGGAGTGGGCTGCGATGAGGCTTGGTGATCTTTTTTGCGGTGGTTGCCATGGGACATCGTCGATGCTGGTTGGCGGGACAATGCCAGGACTGCTCGATTAATCTTGTCTGCCTGTTCGAGCCGATGGAGTAAGATGTTCGTGGCGCAGGAGATGTCGATGGGGGCGATGATGACCTCCTCGGCACGAGACACGGCTAGTCCCCGAATGGCGTCTGTTAGGCGGCTTACTCGGTCTTCGCAGTGGGGCTGCATGTTGGTGAGGGCATCCGCGACGTATTCGTCTCTGACCTCCGTCATCCTCTGCATGCTGCTGTCCTCAGTCATCCTGTCGACTTTAACGGGTTCTGTAGTAATCCCGATGTGGAATGTGCTGGGCAGTCGTGGTAGAGGGTGCGTGATGGGATTCCCGCACGGGGACAGCAAGAGACAGAGGCAGGTCTAGATGGTAGCTCCAAGAAGTAGAGGTAGGCCACGGACGAAGGCAGTCGAACCACGGGCGAACCACCCTAGCCTACGCGGATAGAAGGGGGGGGGGGGGGTGAGAGATCCGTCCGACCGTATAACGGCGTCGCTCTGAAAACAACCCTTTTTTTTTGTCCCATCTTGGGGGGCTTTTATATGGGACGCCCGCATTTGGTGGCGAGTTCTGATTGGCTCCCATAATCACGCCACCTGTCCGGCCACCTGTTGACGGGGTGATTGAACTCATTATCTGATGTATATAGTTGTTCATTTGTTTTAAATAAATATTGAATTGATGTATATAGTTATTAACTTCAACTTCAACTTTATTAACATCATGAAACGCGATATCCCAAACTCAGGGATATTTGCGTCAATACATTTCATTTGCATTACAGCAATTCGGCTATATACAATCCTGTTCAATTCATTATTTTACATAAATCAACCAAAGAAAATTGTCCAAAGAGAAAAACAAACAACAAAGCAAAACACACAGAGCAAGCATCGCAGTTCTTTTTTTTTCTAAGATTCCTTCTCTTTTTTCCAATTCAAGCGAAAGTTGTATATGTATTTACAAAATTGATCAAAATTTTTATACTTTTCTTTTTTGTCTACAAATTCATCAAGCTGTCCAATACGACCAAATCTATTTTCCCTAAAATCCCGGAAAATTGGGCACTCCAGAAGTATATGTCTCGCGTCTTGAATTTCACCTCCGCAGAAGCATCCTGGTTCCTTCACGGCGCCGATAGTTGCCAAAAATTTCCCAAAATTGCCATGATCTGTAATGAATTGGATATTATAAAAATTTGGACGGAAAAATCTTGGAATTCCTAATACGAAAAAGCTTCTAAAAATTTCATTAGTATTATCAAAAATTTCATTAATTTTTGCGTGTAAGAAATATTTGACTATACTTGGAGCATGGGGTTCGTAAGTAATTAGATCTTCAATGGACAGTTGAGCTAGATCAAATTTGATTATTCTGGATTCTATATAGTCTGTTAGGAGTGGAATTTTTGCCAAGCTATGCACACAGTTTGATGAAGTGGTTTTGTAAGCTCTAACTGCCCATAAAATAATCTGGTACTGCATGGAGTTCAGTTTTTGTTTACAACGATTGTTTAAATATTTGAACCAAATTTCAGAACCGTATGTAAGTACAGGCCTAATGATTGTTTTGAATAAAGTTAACCTCTTTTGAGTGTCTAAACCCCACATATTGCCACTTAGTGAACATAATAAATTTTTCATACGTCCTGCCTTACACAGAATATCATTAACATGCGGTGTAAAGTTAACTTTGTTTTTCCATTTGTGATTAGAAAATTTCATTCCCAGAATTTTTACTTGCTTGACCGGCATTATTATATTGTTATTAACCTTAATAGGTATTTTTTGTCTGTTATGTAGGTATAGCATATTAGTCTTCTCTGTACTGATCGTTAATTTATTTCTATTACACCATTGGATCACATAATTTAAGGTGTATTCACTTGCGGTTTTTAGTCCTTCAATAGTCTTATTCCAGCAAATTATTGTAACGTCGTCTGCATAACATATAATTTCTGCATTCATTGAATCAAAATTTATCAACAAATCATTTAGCAAAATATTCCATAGAAGTGGAGATAAAGGTCCACCCTGTGGACATCCTTTAGTTAGTTTCTTATAAAAAGTTTCTGATTCGTATGTAAATTTCACCTCCCTTTCATTATTCAAATAAGATTTTATGATCCGTATTAAATCTGAAGGAACATCATCATTATCCATTCTTTTTATAATAGCAGGCCACCATGCATTGTCGAATGCACCCGCAATATCTATAGCTATCAAGGAAGTCAATTCTTTTTGTTTATGTTTCAATATAGTTTCTATAATTTTATCCATTCCAGTAATTGTTGATCTAGATTTCATAAAACCATGCTGCCTTGAGCTCATTAAATTATTCTCTAAATAATAGTTACTTAATTTATTTTTTATTATATTCTCAAATGTTTTAGATAGATTAGATGTCAATGATATAGGTCTATAACTTTTATTTATTTCATAATTCGTTTTGCCTGGTTTTGGAATTATTTTTAAGAATGATTTTTTCCATTCATCCGGATAATATCCCATTTCTATACATTTATTGAATAATTTATGCAGAATTGGGATTATTTTTATTTTAGCCTGTCTAATCATATTGTTTCTAATGTAATCAGGGCCCGGTGCTTTTTTAATATTTGTTTTTAAAATTGTTTCCTCTATTTCCTTAGATTCGATATAAACACTACTTTTATTTTTATATTTAGGCGTATAATTTCTAATCAAAATATGATCATCTTTATCCAAACCTCCAATATCATCCTGAAATAGATCGTTCATTAAACTTTTTATTTTGTCGGTCTTTAAATGATCTGGTAAATTATCTATTAGTGGTAATCCTAAATTTCTATTTTTCGATCTCAATGACTTGAATATCCTGTAAGCATTACCAAATGAGTTATTTGAATGACTTTCTTCTATAAAAATTCTCCTTGTTCATTTGTTTTAAATAAATATTGAATTGATGTATATAGTTGTTCATTTGTTTTGAATAAATATTAAATTGATGTATATAGTTGTTCATTTGTGTTTAAATAAATATTAAATTGATGTATATATTTGTTCAGTTGTTTTGCATATTTTTCATCTGTGAATTAATCTTATAATTTGGTCTATGAAAATAAAAATATTGGACCAGTGACCAAAACAAACTGTAAATAGATCGCTTAATGTTAGATAGTAAAGAGAATTGTTGGGCAGGATATATACAGGGTGCTTCAAAAAGATGTATACACACTTTGAACTTCCATAGAAAATTTATTTACCGTTCTACAAAGTTAAATTTCAGGAAAATAGAAAACTGAAAGTCCAATATAAATGAAACATAAATAACAAATGTTAATACTGTTCAAATTGGTGACCTGCAGCATCAATACAATTCTGAGTACGAGTCACCACAGATTCTGTACATCGTATCAAAACGTCCAATGAGATTTCTCTACACACTGCTTGAATCTCATTCCAAAGAATGTCTAGGTTACGTGGTTTACGTTTGTACACCCCATCTTTTACTGTGCCCCACAAGAAGAAATCCAGTGGTGTAAGGTCTGAAGAGCGTGCTGGAAACTCGATTGGCCCCCTGCGTCCTATCCACTGGCCCGACAAATTTTTATCCAGCACGCTCTCCAGACCTTACACCACTGGATTTCTTCTTGTGGGGCACAGTAAAAGATGGGGTGTACAAACGTAAACCACGTAACCTAGACATTCTTTGGAATGAGATTCAAGCAGTGTGAAGAGAAATCTCATTGGACGTTTTGATACGATGTACAGAATCTGTGGTGACTCGTACTCAGAATTGTATTGATGCTGCAGGTCACCAATTTGAACAGTATTAACATTTGTTATTTATGTTTCATTTATATTGGACTTTCAGTTTTCTATTTTCCTGAAATTTAACTTTGTAGAACGGTAAATAAATTTTCTATGAAAGTTCAAAGTGTGTATACATTTTTTGAAGCACCCTGTATATATTTAAATGTTATGCTTGTGTAATTTTAATCTTAATTGAATAAAAATATATAAATTATAAATGTGTTATAAATCTTAAAACCAAGCATTAAAACAACTGGCGACGAGGAAAAGCAAATTTTTGTAAAGAAAAAAGAAATTGAATTGTGAAAAGAAATTAAACTTTAAATATTTCTTCAGGTATGTTTGAAAAATTTGACGAGAATTTAGAAAATGTTGAAAATTATATATATCGATTGAAGCAATTTATGCTAATATCTAAAACAAAGGAAGATTTCAAGCATCGGACCTAAATATTTTGGTATCTTGCGAATTTTTTTTTTTCCGGAGGAAGTTGATCAAGTTCCCTTTGATAAATTATGCAAGATCTTATTGAAACATTTCAATCCAAAAACCAATATAATATATGAAAGATTCACATTTCAGAAAATGGATCAAAAATCAGGCGAAACAATTTCTAATTATATTATACGCCTAAAAGAACAGGCTCAAAGGTGTAACTATGGAGATTTTTTGCAGGAATCCCTGCGAGACAGATTTGTAGCGGGCATCATTGATACATCGACCCAAAAGAAACTACTACAGGAAGAAGGATTAACTTTCGAGGGAGCATTAGACATCGCTCTGTCTGCGGAGTCAGCAGATAATGACCTACACAACATCAAGAGATCCGAAAATGCCCATCAGTCCCCACAGCATCTTCATGCCATCAATAATGCCTGCAAACACTGTGGTAAGACCAACCATCTACACTATAATTGTTTTTTTAAATCAGCTAATTGTAGAGTTTGTGGTAGGGTAGGTCATATTTCTACTATATGTTATAAAAAAGACAGTTCTGCCCGTAAAAATTGCCCAGAAATTCTAAAAATACTTTTAATAAATTTAAAAAGCAACCTAATGATAATAATCCTTCGGGATCTCAAAATAATGTATCATTGAATAATATAAATTTACATCCTCCTTTGACTGAAACAGTATATGTAAATAATATAAAAATTTTGGCTGAAATTGATACTGGTGCAGCCATTACTACATTAACTAAATATGTGTACTTTAAATATTTCAAAAATATTAAATTAAATAAATGTAATACAGTCTTGACAGGCTATAGTGGCTCTAAAATACCTATTTTGGGCAAGGCTAAATTTAATATAAAATTAATTACTTCAATTATTACATGAGAGCCATGCAGGAACTAATAAAATGAAAATGATGGCACGTTCATCTGTTTGGTGGCCCGGCATGGACTCTTCAATAGAAATAATTACAAAAAATTGCAGAACTTGTCTTTCTAATGAAAGTTTGCCTCCTCAAAGGACTGAGAGTTGGCCTAAATATGCAGGACCATGGAGAAGGGTTCACATGGGGACTATTTCAATTTCAAAAACAAACTGTTTTTACTAGCAGTAGATTAATTTTCTTCATGGGTTGAAGTTTCTGAAGTACCATCTACCAGTGCATATTTTTGTATAAATTTTATGAGAAATTGTATTGCTCGCTACGGATTTCCACAAGTAGTGGTTTCTGATAATGGTCCTCCTTTCTTTAGTAGTGACTTTGGTGATTTTTTTGTCTAAGAATGGCATATCCCATGTGACATCTCCCCCATATCACCCAAAATCGAATGGACAGGCAGAAGTCTCTGTAAGAGAGGTAAAGAAATTGCTAAAAAAGCAATTATATGAAAATGAGCAGGTGGAACTAGATTTGGCTCTGTCCAGGGCTTTGTTCTTTATAAGGACCGATGTAAATATTAGGAAAGGGACATCACCTGCGGAACTGTTTCTTGGAAGAAAGATCAGATCAAGACTTTCTGTGTTGTCAAAAGAAGAAGTAAAAGTCTCCAAAGTCAATGGTCAATATGTTAACAGTAAATTTAAAGTGGATGAGACTGTGAAATTTAGGTGGATTACTAATGGGCATCTCTCTTGGTATACAGGAAAGATAATTAAAATACTAGGAAGGAATGTTTATTTAATAAAACAAGGTGACAGTAAAAAAAAAAGTTCATCAAAACTACATTTAAAAAATGTTGCCTGGTAAATCACATCCCACTAATATGAATGATGCTGAACGTGTGCCAACTCCAATCTCGGAGGAGAAAAGTGTTACAACCCCCAGGTATCCTCAGAGGGAGCGCAGATGTCCGCAGAGATATGGAGAGTAAATAAATAAATAAGGGGGGCCAAGCCTAAGAAGGGGGAATTGATGTATATAGTTGTTCATTTGTTTTAAATAAATATTGAATTGATGTATATAGTTGTTCATTTGTTTTAAATAAATATTGAATTGATGTATATCGTTGTTCATTTGTTTTAAATAAATATTAAATTGATGTATATAGTTGTTCATTTGTGTTTAAATAAATATTAAATTGATGTATATATTTGTTCAGTTGTTTTGCATATTTTTCATCTGTGAATTAATCTTATAATTTGGTCTATGAAAATAAAAATATTGGACCAGTGACCAAAACAAACTGTAAATAGATCGCTTAATGTTAGATAGTTAGTATAGAGAATTGTTAGGCAGGATATATATATATTTAAATGTTATGCTTGTGTAATTTTAATCTTAATTGAATAAAAATATATAAATTATAAATGTGTTATAAATCTTAAAACCAAGCATTAAAACATTATCATAAAAACCTGTTCATCTGGTCTATGGCGTCGTCTGGTCTACCTTTACCTCTTTGTTTTATTTGTCACTTCCATTGTTATACAAGGTCGATACATATTTTATATAGATATGGGGTTATAATAAATATTAGAAGGTTGTGAACTATCTAACTCAAAATATACTACATATATATATTGGGAGAATAGATAAAATGATGATTTTGTAACGTAGAAAATCAGGAAAGACAAAATTCAGTTTGACACGGCAATTTATTTGAGACAAGAATAAGGATACAATTCCAAGGCAAGATACTGTTCCTTTAACTTCCAATTACCGAGGGAACCAATTAATATGAATTTTATTCAACTTATCGAGTATTTTTCAAAGGACCGGGAAAAAATGTTCACTTTATCGAGAGATTCAAATTACGAGTTTCATATTATCAAAATATATCTTTTTTTATAAGTTTATAGATAATTGTTTTAACAAATGTTTGTTAGACAAACCTTTACTCGGGTAAAACCCGGACGAAGCCGTGTACATCCGCTAATTATCTATATATATATATATATAAATGTATGTGTGTGTGTGTCCTTTATGCCTGACCAAACCACTTATTGGAACGCCATGAAACTTTGGGAAGTTATTTAGTATAGTACTGGAAAGGTTTCTAGCGAATAAAAGTTTTGAAATAACTTTTCGCCTAAAAATAATCAAGATAAATATTCTAATTTATCTGTTATAATTCAACAATCTGCTCTAAATATTATCATGATGATGCGATGATTTTGTAAAGTAGAAAATTAGGAAAGACAAAATTCAGGATGACACGGCAATTTATTTGAGACAAGAATAATGATACAATTCCAAGGCAAGATACTATTCCTTTAACTTCCAATTACCGAAGGAACCAATTAATATTGATTTTATTCAACTTATCGAGTATTTTTCAAAAGACCGTGCAAAATTGTTCACTTTATCGAGAGATTCGTTAGACAAACCTTTACTCGGGTAAAACCCGGGCGAAGCCGGGTACATCCGCTAGTAAAATATAAATATATATATTTCTTAGCCTCAATATCCATACTGTAAAACTATAAATTTATTTTGGATGACGGAAACAAATTTCATTTTATACAATGTGCACAAGAAACTTAGCCCTGGAAGCTTTAGTTATTTTATTATATATACTAGCGAATGTACTCTGCTTCGCCCGGTTTTTACCCAAATAAAAGTTTTCCTAACGAACATTTGTTAAAATGATTCTAGCAAAATCCAAACCCTACTGAATATATACTTGTCAAGATAACTTTATGTTTGATACTCTGCTCCACCTAGCTGTACCCGTTCACACGTTGCTGTGTTTGAACAAAAAGGCATTTTTGATACCTCAAATATGTTTATTAATGATAAAATTTATACAATATATCAAAATGAAAATTAACAATAATATTATCTCTACATATATGTCATTTGAAGATAAAATGTGTGAAAAAATATATATACATAGTTGAAGGTAGAATGAACATGCTTTATTATTTCAGTATTGCAAACGAATTTCAATTGAACAATAATTTTGTAATTATCATCATAAAATGAATGATATTTGATTCTTGATGGTGAACTTTATCTTAGTAGTGCTAGAACCTCTACTCTGATTTTTAAAAATATTTTTCAAAAACCTTCCCAGGGATATACCTAATAATTTGCCTAATTTTCACAGCGAATGGATGTATGGTTTTTATTATATCGGGTACAGACAGACACACATTTATTTATATCTTTCTTCTTTATATATATATAAAAGTCAATGTCTGTTGTCTGTTTCGCGATAAACTCAAAAACTACTGAACCAATCGGTACCAAATTTTTCATGTTGCTTTTTATAAATCTGAGGAAAATATTCGGCTACATTTTGAGTAGTATTTTTGGCTATTTATATATTTCATTTGAAGAACTTTTTTACGCGGAGTAAATACGAGGCGAAGTAACAACACCAGGCCAATTAAGCGACCAATGAGTGTTCTGCTTTTTTTTTTTCAAGTTGTTTGCGTACTTTTTTTTAAATATCTTTTCATACGAGTGTTACTTTTTTACAAAAGTATTGAGTATTAAGAGAGAAATTCAAATTACTAAGCTACGGTAAGTGCACACAATGCAATTAAAAAAAAAAAAACTTTACAAAATTAGCGTTACTGTATGTAAATATGGCTTTTGTATTTTTTATTAATTTTTGTTCTGGCCTTTGTTTTTTTATCTCTTTAAAAAAATCGCTTAAAATGCAGTCTCAGTCATTAGCAAACACATATGTTTGCCTAATTTCAAAGTGCTCTTAATTTTTCAGAAAAATATTTACATGCCAGTATTTTGGATTAATTTTCTTATAAACCTATTTTTTCTTATTATTACTGATAAGATGGGCATCGTAGTCATTCACTCAACTCAGGCAATTTGAAGGGTTAATGCGCCGGGACGGGTACCTTGGGGGTTGGATGAAAAAGCAGCCATCCATTCAAACTATATTGATTTTGAAACAACTAAATGGATTGCAAAAAATAATTAAATCAAATACCTAAACACTAATATAAAACAATTTTTGCCATCACACAAACCTTTTGCCTGCGGTTTATGTGTTACTTCTCTATTGCTATTCTTTGGAACTTCTACTATTTATTATTGATGTACTTTCAGTATGAAGAAAATTGCACTCGAGGGAATTCTCGGGCGAAGCTGGGTCATTTGTGATATATATATAGAAAAATAGGGCCCCTCTCCCGTCAAAATAAACGTCAAAAACTGTGGTCATCTATTGACCTTCTACGGATCAATTTCCTCCCGGCAAATATTCCATATATATATAGAAGATATACATAATTATATCTGAAAAACAAAAGTTTACTCAATGAGAAGTTGTATTCTCCTGATAATAATATACGCACACTCCAAATTTTGTGTAAATATAATATATCACACATACAGGCAAAAATATGAAAAAAAGGCTTTCATGTGAATCTACCTTCGGACAAGTATAGGAGCTCCATTCAACTTATCAAACAAGATACTCAAGAAAGATTTAAATCAACCCGATCTAGAATAATATGTTCCAAATTTTCGTCAAGAAATAAATAATTCAACTGAATATTTCAACTAATCCAACTATACAAGATATTCTTTGGGAAATTTTGAAAGACAATCTGTAAATTTTCCGTTCTTGGCCATTTTGACAGCCTGAAGTTTGATGATTTTTCAACTTGTATTGTCATCAAGTTCTAACAAGTATACTCAATTTCAAATTTCTACCTTCTCTAGAAGTATACTAATAATCGATTACAAGATTTATTTGGACAGATAGACTTAGAAGTAAGTTGAATAAAGCTTTTAAAATGCCAAGAATACCACCTATGATAGGCGAAGATATAACAGGGCTGAAAGACTTGTGCACAGAAAAATTCTAAAGTACGATCTCTAGAAATAAGTACATTATTAATACAAAGAATATTTCAGACTTGAAAAATTAGGGAATAAGTTTTAAAAATAATGATGACTACTCTTATAGATCCAAACATAGAAGCCACTTAAAGTGATATTGGAGGATGTGACAACAGCCTACAATACTGAAGATATAGCAAAAGAACTTGCTACAATGATATTTACTGTGACCACTGTGGAGAGACTTTATAGGCAATCAACTAAAAGACAATGAATATAGTACTGGTTGAAATTCCAAAAAAATAATAACCGCACAAAATGAGAAAATATCCGTAAAAAATGAACTTCTTTATAAAAAAATATTTTAGTGGAATCTTTCAGAACAAAAAAACCGAAGAACTTAATGCTTCAACTGCCAGGGTTTCGGGCACCGTCAACTTAACTGCTTCCTGAAACAAAAGTTCGTTAAGTGTGCTGATAAGCACTGTTCGAAGAACTGTCAAAGTAGGTCAAGACAGCTTGCTTTAAATTGTGAAAATTGCGAAGAAGCTCACATTACCAATTACCCCGGATGTACAAAGTTTTCTGAGAACAACAACAGCATCTAAGATACCCTGGATAGTACAAATCTAACAATCCAACTCAGATTTCAAAGATACCTGAAACACGGCCAAATATTTTAGAAAAAAATCACAACCAAATCAATTCTCAAGTTGCAATCATAAAACTCCTAGTTCTTATATAAGAACCTGTGTGATAAAAATTAATGCAGGTAATAAAACATGCCTACAATGAATAGCAAACTACCTTTTAAATTTTATTTTTAGAAAATTGACGGATTCAGATTTAAGAAACAGGTTATGTACACTTCTATAAGATAACTCAATATACATTCCTCTGCTTAGTGTAACCTTTTTCCAATTCCATATCAATAAATTATCCAAAAATTTATATCGCCACCTTCTTCTCTAATTCCCCCAAACTAGGCACAAAACTCAGGAATACTATAATAAAAGCCATCACCAATTCAAACACCTTATCCAAAACCAACGCTGTTTACTCAATTATTGCTTTTAATGCAACGTTGTTTATGTAGCTGAGACCAGTCACACAATATGCATCCATTTAACCGAACATCAAAGATGTATCAGAAACCGCGACAATAGATCTCAAATCTTCCATAATATAAATTCCGCTTTACACGCATTTAACGTTACACAGGCCACCTCCAACTATATAAACATTGAAAACACACATTAATATTAGCAGCAATATTGTTGTTATCGTGTCCAATGAAGAGCATCAGATATTTTCATGCATCTCTATCACAGTAGTCGCAAAATCCACAATCTTGGGTGTGTAAAGCTGCTGCTCTAGGTCCATGTCAATTTTATGAAAGGTTGCGGCCATTGCTAGGCATGAGAATATGTGGGTAGGTGTTATTTCTACACCAGGACAATTTTTATTAGCAGCAATATTATCTATATATATACAAGACAAATATATTCCGTTCATAGTTTAATTAAAAGTTCATAGTTTAATACATAGTACATTGTTCAATACATATGTCCTCTTGTTTTTGGTCACAGCCTTTGTTGACTTTATTCAAATATCAAACTAGAGTCGCTCTTATATAAATTTCCTCCAAAGTTTATTTTCGATTATTTATAATTTTACATATATAGAATTACTAGACGAATGACCCGGCTTCGCCCGGGAATTCCCCCGAGTGCAATTTCCTTCATAATGAAAGAACATTACTAATAAATAGTATTAGAGCCACAGAATAGCAACACCGAAGTAATACATAGTTCAAATAGTTGGCAGAATTTCCACCCAACCTCCGAGGTACCCGCCCCAGCGTGTTAACTCTTATATATAGTGGTGCATCCTCTGTAGGTCTATTACACTCTTTGGGTAAAAAGGGATAGGGATTGAAATTGCTTGAGAAGAGAGACCGTGATTAACCAAGCCTAGCCAGCAGCCTGTAATCTAATGTTTTCAGACCCCAGTCAAACATTCGTAGATTTTTTTCTGAAAAATAATTTAAAAAAACTAATATTAATATAAATCATAATAATCTGCAACTGTCCTTGAATATTCTAATTCTAGAGATTTCACCTTTCAAATATATACAAATATATACGTATATAGAAAGAATTATGAAAATAATATACCACTCAACCAAAAAAAAAGACTAAAATAGCATTAAAAAAATTATTCATGACAACACAGAAGAATACACAAAATTTGAAGTCTTATTTTCTGGAGCCAAAACATAAAGATTTCTTCCTGAGCCAACTCTAGAGCAGGCAACATACAATTGCCCATGCGAGAAACAGGGTTGCTCCAAGTCAATGCCAGCAATTTTGAGGGACTGACCTTGAGCCTTGTTAATCGACATGGCAAAAGAAACTCGAATGGGGAACTGCAATATTTTAAAATTCAAAGGAGAATGTTTATCATCATGAATCAGAGGAATCCGGGGAATAAAAACCTCTTCATTTTGAAAACAACCAGTCAAAATGGTTGCCTCTACCACATGAGGCCACAATCTTTTAACACAGAGACGGGTACCATTGCAAAGGCGGGGTGCATCAATATTTCTCAATAAAATAATGGGAACACCAACTCTAAGTTCTAAGTGATGTGGTGGCATCCCAGAAGGTTCTAAAGAATTTAAAAACTCTGTTGTATATTCCACGCAATCCTCAGCATCAATGGTGGAATCCACAGAATTATATAAAATGCTTTACCCTGGTATTTATTTCAAAAGCTGAGCATTTATGGCATCAACTACACAATTCCTTGGAGCCAAAATTGCCCGCTCACAAAGCCAAGAATAGTAATTCGCCCTTCCCCGGTTAAACATCTCCCCAATGTTAGAGGAAAAACACTATTCTTTAGGCCAGAGAGGGAGTCACACACACACACACACAACAGTGTTAACCAATTCATTTGAAAAATTAACATTACCATCCGTATCATTAAGTTGGCCACTTCCAAGTTGAAGCAAAAATTGTGAAAATAACAGTGAGTTAGGATCTCCTGAATTGACAGCCCGCATATTTGTTGAAAGAGTAAGTCTTTCAACAAATGACCAAAGTAGGGATGCCTTTAAGCAAACATGCAACTAATCTGCTATTGTACCTCTAGAGATAATGGGCAATATCTGCCTGAAGTCACCGGCCAACAACAACACTACACCTCCCATTGGTCTCTGATCCTGCCTACAATCTTTAAGTGTTATGTCAACTGCCTCTAAAGCATGCCTGTGTGCCATAGTACATTCATCCCAGACAATAAATTTGCATTGTCTAAGAACTTCGCTCATTGCGGAATCAGCATTCAAATTACAAACTGGTACCTCATCCCTGGTCAAATCTAAGGGTAATTTGAAAGTCGAATGAGCAGTTCTGCCACCATGCAACAGAGTGGCCGCAATACCAGAAGAAGCTGTAGAAAGAGCAATGTCCCCAGTACTTTGTACCTTTGTAAGAAGAAGATTGATCAGAATTTTTTTCCTGTGCCCCTCGGAGCATCAAGAAAGTACAATCCGCCAGCATTGGAATCAATTTTAGAAAGGATCCTTTCGTAAGCCTCCTTTTGTTCAGGGACATTGGCAAATTTCGGTTCATTCGAAGCCACAAATTGTAGTAACCTTCTGAGATCATACGATGTTTCTCTTAAAAGTTCATGACTGGTTCGGTGGGTAACATTGCGCTGTGGGGACATCATGCCAAACTTTGTCAAATGGAAACCAGTCATTTGCAGAACTTTTTGTTCTAAAAGTATTAAAGCCTGATTTGACATTTCGTATGTCAGCTGTAAAAGACCGTCATTGGCTTGCTGTCTGGCAAGATTCAGAAAATCTGCAGTCATTGGTTCTTTAAATTGTGCCCAGATATCTTGAGGGTTGGTAGGGTGGCAGCAGGTAAGAATAATAGGAAAAGGTTCCCGGATTTTTAAAGGAGACTCACTTAGCACTGCTTCCTGAATACAATGATGCCATTGCTGGTTATTCTCAAGCAATCCCAATTGCAGACATGCCTCTTTATATGTTTGACAGAGCACGCCATTGATTGTTCTGAGGGCTGCAAAGGAAGTCGGACCACGAAAACTATGAAGCAGCATGCGAAGATAAAAACATTCCTCAAAATTTGGATGAACGGTGTGGACTCTGCCAATAGCATCAGAAGCAAAAGCAACTTGGTCAGCAATACGAGTGCCTTGTTTTCGAGGCTGCCATGATTTAGAAGCAGACCAAATGTAGTAAACAGGAACTTCAACATAGAGAAGTGTTTTTGCAAAGTTATCGCGCTGGCAAAGGGCAAAAAATTCTGTCAACGTGGTCTTAGGTGGACGGTGAGCCTGTAGTGCAGCATTAGCAGAAGTAAAATATACACGCTGCCCATTTTCCAAGTGTACAGAGAGATGTTGAACCATTGGATGGCGTCTGTGAATAGGGAATCCCAGAATGCGCCAAACAGCTTTATTGCTACTAATATATCGACCATGTTGGTACTCTAGCACTTCATTAGACTCTGTTTGAGCACCAGTAACTGCAAAAATTGATTGGTCTGAATCCTTGTATATGTATTTGCAGATATATTTCATAGCAGAGATTGAAGCACAGGACTCCACATTGATGTGAGCATCAAATAGTCTGCATAGAAGAGGCTAATATGGCACAACATACCTATTATCAATGGTAACATTAGTCATGCGCACAACCTGAACACCATTCTCAATGGTGAAAACTCTCACTCTTTTAACAAAAGAAGAGCCACCTTCCTCAGGCCTGCGACGTCTGTACGATGGGTAGCCATCCCTATCTGTCTGCGTTTCAGCCAAGAGTAGCCGTGGATATTTCTTTTGGCATCTACCCCGTTCCATGCAGCCAGGATTAGGATACTCATGTCTACATGGCCCATGAATCATATTTTTGGTTACAGTCCGAAACAGTGAAGCATCAACCTCCTCATTGTGGATTTCAGCACAAATGATCGAATCAATCTGGTTTGGGCGAATATTTTTTTTAAGCCACAATAAAATATGCGCATGTGGTAGCCCTCGCTTTTGCCATTCAATGGTATAACACCAACATTGGGGCTTGCCAAAAACATCACCCTTGGTGATCAAATCTATAAGCTTGGTAACTTTCAATTGAAAAATGCGAGCAACAAAGTCATTCCGAACAAATGCACCTTGGGTGGGGAATTGCATTAGTTTTATCTCAGGCCACTCAGTATTGCATGTAAATGTAATAAAAAGGTCTGGGCGGCCATATTTACGGACGTAAGCCATGCAATCCTGGGCATACTCATGCATGTGCCTTGGACTGCCCACAAAGGAAGAAGGAAGAATAACTTGTCTTCCAATAAGGGCATGACTCCTGTCAGTGCGAATAGCATCTAACAGATTGATGTATTCGGTTGCACGAAGTTGAGCTTGATGCGCTGAGATGTAATGCAGCCTTTCAGATTCCACCTTGGCATAAATGTAGACCAGAATTTGATGGGTCAAATCTCCAAAAGCCAGTAACCAATTTGTTATGCCAGGATTACGGCTACGCATCATTAGCAGTGAAGCATAAAAATCCATGCAAGAAACCGTCTTGTGCGCCGAAGGAACCCCATCAATCAGCTGAGGGATATGGAAATGATAACCATCTTGACCATTCCAAAAACCCAATGGGTATTGCAGGGCGTCATAAGACCTGTGAAACTCGTTAATCCTCTGCACACCACTGCCTCTTTTGGAAAGAACAATGTCACGTCTGTCACAGTTTTCCTGCACAATAACAATGGCAACCTCATTAATGGTTGGAGCATTGAATGTGCGAGGTTGGTGTCCAGGCGGTGCTTTGTCAGCCTTAATGACAAACTTGTAATCAGGAGAAGGCATTTTTTCAATGGAAGCTTTGAACAAATGGACATAAGGATTATGTCGATGCAACATATCTTGCAAAATGCTAACAATGTGGTGCTTAGTAATGGGAAAGTTTCTATGGCGGGTGGCAACCTCTGCACTACTATTTCCGATGAAGAAAACCTGAAGGAATGCTGGCTATAGTTGGCGGCTATCAGAGTTGAGTGGTGGCAAAACAGAGCCAATTCTATGATAGACCTGGCCTTGGACCTTAAACGTTGGCATGTAACCTGGCAACACAACACGACTACCACACCCAAAAGATGTCATTTGGAAGGCATTGTTATAGTGACGGACACGTTGCAAGAACTCAGCCGAGTGAGGAGAAGACCCATCGAGCAGAGTTCTGAGAGCTTCTGGGGGTTCAGGTAAATCAGGAATTCTGACCTTCCCTGCAGAACAGCACATTCCAGGCCGCTCATCATTGTACTTAAAGGCAGTACAATGCAGACATTGTTTATCCATATGGCCAATCTGAAGAAAAGTAAATTGTTCATAATTCAGGGCCGGATTGTAATGGAAAGCAGCATTGAGCATATCAACCCAAGTGCTAGCTCGTTGCCTGAAGTGCCGCAACCGGTCAGCCTTCTGTCGTGTTTGGGACTGCTGGGGAGTCTCTGATGCGCGTTGAACTCTGTGGCGCAGCCGGTCACTTTGGAGACGGGCTTGAGACTGTTGGGAATTCTCTGATGCGCGTTGAACTCTGTGGCGCAGCCGGTCACTTTGGAGGCGGGCTTGAGACTGTTGGGGATTCTCCAATGTGCGGCTACTTTGGCCTCTAGCAGCTCGGGCAGCCATGCGGCGAGCTGCAGGAGTTCTTACTCCAATTGCAGATCTTTTGCGAGGCATATCAAATGGAATGATTCAATTTGAAAATATGTCCTAAAAACAGAAATAGCAAAATATATTTGTATATACAAAAAAGCTTTTAAGGAAAACAGTGCAGACCCAAAACAAATCCAAAGTATCAGAATAAGTTACAGAACAAAACTGATTATCTAGTAGAAAGGTAGAAGTATGTTGGAAATATATATAGATAGGGAGATGGGGCGCACTCAACTATAGGGAAAAAAGCATACTACCCATCTTATCAATAAGGTCTGCCTTTTTAATGATAGTATTATCTAATATTCGAAAAAAAGTAACAAAACAAAGTCCATCACAACAATAACTAAACATAAGAACCCATTGTCCACACAATAGCATCATTAAGTTTGTAAATATCAAAACTACATTGTTCACTAACCATAACTTGGTAACTAAAACAAATTTCTCTCTCAACATTTCAGCAGAAAAAAATAAGGCTAAAAAACTAATGGCAAAACATGTCAAACAGGTCAATCTTTAGAATGCTCAACTATTTTTTTCCTTAGCCTAATATCTGCGTAGACAAAAAGAAAGCAGCATAATAGAACTACCACAAACAAAATATACAGAAATGGCAAGCGAATAAAATATATGACAACAACAGACTAAATTTTAAACTATCAATGAAACATATGATTTTTTAAAAAATAATAACAAAACAAAGGCCATTACAACAATGACAAAACATAAGCCCATTGTTTATATACAGTAATAAAAGTGTGTAAATATTGTCAAATCTGCATTGTTTACTAACCGTAACTTTGTAAAATGTAGGGCCCTATCAACATGTCAGAAAAAAATAATAATACTAAAAAAAAAAAACTAATGCCAAAATAGCCATGTTAATATTTTAGGCTGATAAAAACCAAAGGGTATATGGATTATAGACAAACACATGTTTCGGCTGTTAAATTAGACAGTAATTCATATTAAATTTTCACTACTGTATCTTTTGCATATTGACTATTGTTTGTTGAATTTTAAGAATTATCATATTGACTGTTAAAAAAACAAAGGCCAGAACATAAATTAATAAAAAATAAGAAGGCCATTGTTTACAGACAGTAACGCTAATTTTGTAAAGTTTTTTTTTTAATTGCATTGTGTGAACTTACCTTAACTTAGTAATTGTTCGTGTTCGTTTAAAAAAAAAAAAAAAGGGTGATCGATTGAAAGGAAAAACAATGGGGGAAATAAATGCACAGAAACACAGTATAATAAAAGGATTTATTTTAAAGATTAAAAACAAAAGGTATAAAAACTATTACACTTATATATATATAGAATTATGCTTGTATTTAAAGATTAAAACAGAGCTAAAAAAACTAGATAAAAAAGGTTAAGCAAAAAAAGTAAAGTAAAATTAAAGTAGTCTTAGGGAAGGAAGACAAAAATAAATGGCGGGGGGGTGTCGAGCGTTTGTTTACACAGTACCTCGTGGCAGCACCGTCGCAGGCTTGGCTTGGCTTGGCTTGTCTTGTGCGATGTCCAATTGTCGCGACTCGTTGGTTGTCTAAGTGTCTTTTCCGCTCTCAAGCTGCTGCTTGAGGGATACTCCAATGCGTCCTTTCCCGTCCACAAGTCTCTGCTTGTGGGATTTTTGTTCGACGTCTTCCCGTCCACAAGTCGCCGCTTGTAGGATAATTTGACGTCTTTCCGTCCACAAGACGCTGCTTGCAGGATAGCTTTTAGACGTCTTTCCGTCTGGCAAGGGAACTCAACTTTCCCCTCCGCTTCTAACAAGGGAATCCTGCCATCTGACGCCACATCCCGGGGCTCTCCGAACAACCAATCACCTCGCGGGTGTCCACGTGATTTTGCCTCCCCGCTGCTGACCTTTGCCCCCTCGTCTCAACGGGGGCTTCCCCGACCATGTCGATATCTTGCTCGTTGTCTCCCTTCACCTAAGATCTTCATTCTATGTACAAAGTAAAAGAACGGTAAAATAGTTTTAACATTCTCCCACATAATTTTGCTCCGAAAGAAGCCAAAATTAAGTATAAGACAAAAGAGCATATATATACACAATACACACAAGAGTAGATATGCCTATTACATTACATAATATACACATAAAAGAATACACATATTACACCCTTTTTTTTTTCATACAGGTACTTTCACTAGTCCTTCAAGTCATACCTTGCAGGCTTTCTGATTACCCTACCATATCTATTTCTAGAGTCCCTGGATTCAATATTGGGCCTATTTCCTAAAAATGCTTCAGATAGGGGTTCGGTATTTGAATTGTCCTTTTGAATCGTCTCAACATTCGAGGATATTTCAAGAGGGTGTAAGCGTTGTAGAGCCCTGATCAAGGTTCCTGTGGATGTTTTAACATGGGCCACTCTCACTATTCCATCTTTACCTGGTATGAGATTTACTATTCGCCCTTTAGGCCAAAACATTCTTTTAAGATTTTCTTGCCCGATCAGTACAACGTCTCCTACTTTCAACTGTCTTCTATCAATATTTTCGGATTTCTGAATCAGCGCGCCTAAATATTCCTTTAAGAATCTCTGATTCAATTCTCTCTTCAGTTGACCTAACTCTCTGTATCTAGTGTGCAACATTTCTGGCTTTAAATTTTCAAATTCAGGAAAGCTAGACTCTGGACCATTTTGTAAAAACTCATTAGGAGTTAACGGTTTTAGATCATTGTCGTCTTCAGAGACATAAGTGAGGGGTCGATTATTAATGATAGATTCGATTTCACAAAGGGCAGTCTGCAGTTGTACATATTTCAGCTTCCTGTGACCTAGCATCTTTATCAACATTTCCTTTATTGTCCTAACCATTCTTTCCCAAAATCCTCCCCACCAAGGAGCAGAAGGAGGGATAAAAATCCATTGTATCCTTTTAATTGAGGTTTCCCTTTCAATTCTAATCCAATCCAATCTCTTGAATATTCTATTAAGTTTTGCGAAATTGGTGCCATTGTCGCTATATATTTTCTCGGGGCGCCCTCTCCGACAAATAAACCTATGGAGGGCCATCATGAAGACTCCTGTCTCTAAACTCTTTACCAACTCCAGATGAATAGCGCGATAGACGGCGCAAGTAAAGGCGGCTACCCACACTTTCCCACCTTCTTTCAAATGAAGAGGGCCTAATAAATCAACTCCTGTAACTTGGAAGGGTTTGCCCAGTCCAATTCTGTTTTCTGGCAAAGCTGCCATTGGTCTTTGCAGAGACTTTTCTTTAAGTCTCTTGCAAGCAATGCACTTACTGATAATTTTCTTTATCGTTTTCCTTCCCCTGATTATCCAAAATTTCTCTCTCAGCTTTGATAAAATGAATTGCACCCCTACATGTCCATTCTTCAGGTGCACTTCCCATATAAGTTGCTCTACGAAGGGATGGTCGCCTGGTAGAATGATAGGAGTTTTAAATTCTTCTGGGACCTGTCCATGTAAAAGTTTGCTTTCTACACACCAAAGTCCGTCAGTGTTTTTTAATATTTTAAAACTCTTGGTTGCATTCGATTTCTCTATGGAGACTTTCTCCTGAATCATTCGGATAAGCTTTTTTTCTGCCAAGTCTAATTCTGAAACTTTCAAAGGTCCTGTTTCAGTTGACTGTTTTTTAAGTTTCCCTAAAAATCTTAAAACATAGGACATTACCCTGATATTGAGAGAGTAATCAGACCTCCTTGTCAGTAACCAGTCTTTATAATCGATGTTCAAATTAATGTTGGTTTTCATAATGTTTTCTTCAACCTTTATTTCTTTTGGATTTATCGAGAACTCTGAATTGGGCCAGAATTCTTTAGGTTTTTTCAACCATTCGGGGCCCTCCCACCATCTGCTTTGCACAAACTGGCTTGGAGGGCAACCTCGAGACAGAAGATCGGCCGGGTTCAACTGACTAGGAACGAACCTCCAATCGTTCAAATTGGTAGTGGCCTGAATTTCTCTGACTCGGTTCCTCACGAAAACTCTCCACTCAATTTCTCTCTTTATCCAACTTAGCGCGGTAGTAGAGTCAGACCAAAGAGTTGTTTCACATTTTCTCTTCAAGGCAGCTTGGATTGCATTGGCTAGTCTAGCTCCTAGTACAATGGCCATTAATTCCAAGCGAGGGATCGTAATACTCTTCATAGGAGCTAATCTGACTTTGCTCCAAATCAAAGTTAGAGTATTTTCTCGTCCCGTTTCGCTCCGTAAATAGGCTACAGCTCCATAGCCTCTTTGACTAGCGTCACAAAAGATATGAACTTCTGTAGGGAAAATGAGATCATTCCACATATATCTCGGTATCTTTATTAACTCTATGAATTTTATTTGATCCAACCAGGTTCGAAATTCCTGGGCCATACTTTCGGGTAGTGGTGTATCCCAACCTAGTTTCAGTCCCCATGATCGCTGCAGTAACAACTTTGGTGGCAAGAATACTGGAGCGCAAAATCCAAGTGGATCAAATATCCGCTGAACCATGGACAATACCAGCCTTTTCGTTAATTTGGGTTGAATACTCAAATTGTCAGGGAGTTCGCATTTTAATGAATCTTCCATTTTATTCCAAACAACACCCAATATTTTTGTACAAGTCCTCTTTTCAGGGTTTTCCTCCAGAGAATATTCCCACTCTTGTAAGTCCATTTTAGTCCTGTCCATAATTTCAATTGCGGCCTTTTGAAATTCCTGCACTTCCTGCTTTGTTTCCAGCGAGGTAATACAATTGTCCATGTAGAAGAATTGAGCTAAAATCTTTGCCCATTGAACAAGTGGGCCTCTTATTGATTGAAGATGGTATTCTATTACGGCGTTCAGCACAAAAGGACTGCAGTTTAAGCCAAATACAAGTCTCTTATGCCTGTAAGCTATTAGTTCTCTATCGCTCTCCTTTTCCCACCAAAGGAATCTAAGGTAGTTCCGTTCAGATTCTTCAATCGCCACCATCTGGAATGCTTTTCTTATATCTGCCGTGACTCCAAATTTATTTTCCCGAAATCTTATCATCACTTCAGGGATTCTTTCCAATAAATTCGGTCCCTTTTCTAAACATTGATTTAAAGATAGTCCATTATGACCTAGACGAGAAGCATCGAAAACCGGACGTATGGGCGTCGTTTTAGATTCCATCTTGTACACAGGGCGGTGAGGTAAATAGTAGCCTCTTCTCTCGAGAGGATTTTCCTCGACTCTTTCAATGAGTCCTTCAGTCAGCCAGTCTCTAAAGATCTGACTATATTCGGTCAACTTATTCTGTGAGGTCATTTTCTTAGTGCTTATATCTAACCTTTTTATCGCTATGTCAAGATTGCTGGGGATTGACTCCTTTTCTACCTTCCAAGGTAGACCTACAGAATATCTCTGATCAATTTGTCTTTGAATTTTTGTTATAAACTTTTCTTTTATTTCCTGATATCTGGTCTCTTTGGAGCAAGTTTCAACAGGATCCCTAATGCCTAGTACTTCTAGATCCCACAAATCCTTTAAATCGCATCGCGTTGTTAGCAGATTCAAAGTCTGCTGCACATTGTCATTGCTATCAATAATTGGCGAATTGCCCATTAGTGTCCAACCTAATTTCGTTTCCACCGCAGTTAAATCTGCTTCAACTTGAACTATTTTTCCTGTCAAAATCATACCTAGATAGTTAGAACCAATCAATATGTCAATCTCTTGTCCTTTAAAATTGTCCTGAGACAATATTATGCCCTTAATCTTCAATTTTTCTAACCAGTCTCCTTTTGGCAAAGGTGGTATGGCGTCGCAAATTTACGTTGATCCAGCGCCTCAATATGGATCACATCTTTTTTATTACCTAAATTCTCCAATTCTAACATAAATTTACCGTGCTTTTCTTCACCAATCTTATTACCTCCAAAAAGACTTTTAGCTATAGTTATTTCGCCTTTTCTTTCTATTCCTACACTCCAGACTAACGACTGTTTGATATACGAAAACTGACTTCCACTGTCGAGGAGAATTCTAACCCTTCTAGAGGCATTTGGGCCTCTTAACAGTGCTACCGTGGTCATCAGCAAGACCTGACCTGTGCAGGCTTGACTAGAAAGCGATGCAATGGGTTCAGTTGCATTTTCCTTTAGATTTTCTCTTCCTGGTTTCGTTAACCGGTTAGAAGAATTTCCTTCACATAAAACTTCCAAGTGGTTTCTCCCACAGTTTTTGCACTCCAATTGTTCTCGGCACTGACTCTGTATGTGTCCCTTTCTTAAGCATTTGAAACATAGATGGGCACTACGTATTTTATCATTTCTCTCTCCCGGAGACATTTTCATTATGGAGCGGCATTGATGACTCGCATGATTTGTTCTTTCACAAAAGAAGCATTTTATATTAGTTCGCCCTCCGAACAAACTAGACACAGTGGCGGGTCTGAAATTGCTCCTTGTTCTGGGCTCATCATTGTAAGACCTTTTATAGGGTTCCTCCTGCTTAAAGCCTTTTTCCACAAATTTCAGCCGTTGAGCACTCCTTACTTCGGCTTTTAGAAAGTCCAATAATAACCTTAGCCTTTCTTGAGCTCCTCCAACCCCTTTATCTGCTTCTTCCCGTTTTGCTAACTCCATACCATAACCCGAAGAAGGATGCCTGTGCCAAATTTTCAAAATATCCGAAGGTAATGAAGACTCGACAAGAGGGTATAAAAAAATACCCGACAACTGGGGATCAATGCCCAATGTCTCTAACGACCGGAGGTGACTGCTCAGTTCGTCGTACAGACTGCTTAAATTTCTATTTTCTTTCTTTACATTAGATATAACCGAATTCAATAGACGTCTGACATATAGTTCTGTCAGTATATTCGGGTCACCGAATCGCTCCTGTAGGGCTTGTACTGCCAAAACATAGTTGGCGCCTGTAACGGGATAGCTTGCTACAACACGATAGGCTTCTGAATTTGGTACAATTGCTTGACGCAAATATAAAAACCGATCGCTATCGGATAAATTATTATTTTCGTGAATTTTCGAAAACTGCGCCCACCAAGGCAACCAACCTTCCAGAGAGCCCTCATAGCTTTTTAGGGCTAACTCTGGTAATTTCACATTTATTACAGTGTCCTCGCTAGCAATCGGGATTGTTTCTTCTTTATCGGGATTCCGTAATACACTGACTTTCTGTTGAATATCAAACTTTTCCTCTTCATATTTATCGCATTCTTGCCATTCCCTATCAATACTTTCCTCTGTAATCCCTTCTTTCACTACCAATAAAGCCTGATATTTTTCGTTTAGATCTACAAGTTTCGTGTAATAAGACTAGTCTATTAAACTTAGAATAAATATCGTTCTTATCAATTTGAGACTTTTCAAATTCCCCATTTATTTCATTAATAATTCTAGTGAAAGTACCTCTTAAGGCTTTTCTGCGCTTTTTAATTGCATCCATTTCCTCCATATTTCCTTTAAATCGATCACGTCCGGCTCACCAAAATGTTCGTGTTCGTTTAAAAAAAAAATAAAGGGTGATCGATTGAAAGGAAAAACAATGGGGGAAATAAATGCACAGAAACACAGTATAATAAAAGGATTTATTTTAAAGATTAAAAACAAAAGGGATAAAAACTATTACACTTATATATATATATAGAATTATGGTTGTATTTAAAGATTAAAACAGAGATAAAAAAACTAGATAAAAAAGGTTAAGCAAAAAAAAAGTAAAGTAAAATTAAAGTAGTCTTAGGGAAGGAAGACAAAAATAAATGGCGGGGGGGGGGGGTGTCGAGCGTTTGTTTACACAGTACCTCGTAGCAGCACCGTCGCAGGCTTGGCTTGGCTTGTCTTGTGCGATGTCCAATTGTCGCGACTCGTTGGTTGTCTAAGTGTCTTTTCCGCTCTCAAGCTGCTGCTTGAGGGATACTCCAATGCGTCCTTTCCCGTCCACAAGTCTCTGCTTGTGGGATTTTTGTTCGACGTCTTCCCGTCCACAAGTCGCCGCTTGTAGGATAATTTGACGTCTTTCCGTCCACAAGACGCTGCTTGCAGGATAGCTTTTAGACGTCTTTCCGTCTGGCAAGGGAACTCAACTTTCCCCTCCGCTTCTAACAAGGGAATCCTGCCATCTGACGCCACATCCCGGGGCTCTCCGAACAACCAATCACCTCGCGGGTGTCCACGTGATTTTGCCTCCCCGCTGCTGACCTTTGCCCCCTCGTCTCAACGGGGGCTTCCCCGACCATGTCGATATCTTGCTCGTTGTCTCCCTTCACCTAAGATCTTCATTCTATGTACAAAGTAAAAGAACGGTAAAATAGTTTTAACAGTAATATAAATTTTAGACAAACACATGTTTTGGCTGTTAAATGAGACAGTAATTCATATTAAATTTTCACTACTGTATTTTTTGCATATAGACTATTGTTTGTTTAATTTAAAGAATTATCATATTGACTGTGAAAAACAAAACAAAGGCCAGAACAAAAATTGATAAAAAATAAGAAAGCCATTGTTTACATACAGTAACGCTAATTTTGTAAAGTTTTTTTTTTAATTGCATTGTGTGAACTTACCTTAACTTAGTAATATAAATTTCTCTCTCAATACTTTTGTAAAAAAAAGTAACACTCTTGTATAAAAAGATATTCTTAAAAAGGTACGCAAGCAACTTGAAAAGAAATGCAGAACGCTCATTGGTCGCTTAATTAGCCTCGCGTTGTTACTTTGCCTCGTATTTACTCCGCGTAAAAAAAAGTTCTTCAAATGAAAAAAAGAAATAGTCAAAAATATTAAGAAAAATGTAGCCGAAAATTTCCTCAGGTTTATAAAAAGCGACATGCAAAATTTGGTACCAATTGGTTCAGTATTTTTTGAATTTATCGCGAAACAGACAGACAGACATTGACTTTTATATATATAGAGATATATTGTAGGTTTGCGAGCGTAGGGCACTCCCTTTACTCCTCGAAAGCTAAAATTAAAAACAACCGAAGACCGTTGTTTACCGCTCGTTATTTTTTAAAAAAACGTTTTAGAACAAAAGACAGGCGAACCTTTCATAAAATTGACATGGAACCAGTGCAGCAGCTTTACACACCCAAGATTGTGGACATTGCAACTACTGTGATAGAGATGCATAAGATATCTGATGCTCTCCATTGGACACGATAACAACAACATTGCTGCTAATCTCAATGTGTTTTTCAACGTTTATATAGTTGGAGGTGGCTTGTGTAACGTTAAATGCGTGTAAAGCGCAATTTATATGTTGAAAGATTTGAGATCTATTGTCGCGGTTTCTGATACATCTTTGATGTTCGGTTAAATGGATGCCTATAGTGTGTTTGGTCTCAGCTACAAGACGCAAAGGAAGAGGCCAAGACTCCACCGTCCTTTGACACGACTCTTGAATCTTGAAGATTTCAGCTCCCTCAACCGATTAGTCTGTCGAGCCGCGGCAGTTCAAAAGGCCGCCCGATTCTGGTACAAGAAGCGGTGAGTTGAATCACCATGGGAAGCTGTCATGGAAAATAATAAAGTACGGCAGCACAGCTTCACTGTCAGCCCCGAAGAATACAGGTCAGCAGTGATGACACTTGTACAGTGGGTGCAGACTGAGTCATTTCCAAGAGAAACTGCAAAGCTTGCAAAGGGTAGAATAGTGAAGAAAGCGAAAATAGCACGACTTTCTCCATGTCTCATTAATGGGACTATTTGCCTCAAAATTCGCATTCTCCAAGACAATAAGGTTCCAGCAGAGCAGAAGACACCTGCAATTCTCCCTTCCGATCACTGGCTGGCGGCGAGAACACCAGCACGTGACTTCCCTGTGCGCGCGCATGCCTGCCAGCGAGAGCAGTTTCACGCGACCGCTCGCCAGCGAGAGAAGCTTTTTCTTAATTACAATGCAAATCCTTAACTATATTTACAGGTTTATATTTTATAATATTTCACATATTTACATATATATTCAATTATATATTTTTTTCTGTCTTTCATATTACTTTAGATTAAAAAATCGTGTAATATGTATGTATGCGGTGATTTGTTATTCAGTCGTGGTAGTTGTGTGATGAGTGGTAAGGAAACACAGGCGACAGAGGCAAAACCTCTATGAGGAGTAGATCGGGGAGAAAAGAGAGAAGGGTGGAGGACCACCCTGGGAACAACTGGTGTTGAGACCACCTCGGTGGGAACTGTCCCTTGATCCTCACATGTAGATGCTTTTAAATTACTTTGAGTAAGATAAATTATCCCCAGTGAAAAGGCTGACATCTGGTGACTAAGAGGGTTGTTTTGATCCCGTTATTTTATATTCCCTTTCCTCATATTCCCACTCAGGCCATTTTATTTCTATACAGGGTGATCCAAAAGTCCCGCACTATTTTAAAAATTAATAACTCCGCGAATATTCGCGCTAGAACAATGGGGTAAGCACCATGGTGTTCAGGATGCAATGGGAATTTTTATGGCAAATAATGAAAAATTCTAAATTGATTTGAGTACAATTTTATTTGCTAGATGGCGCTCTACCAGAATCAGAGATTAAGCGGCCAAATTGTTTGATAAATTGAAATATATAAATGGTCGACACATATTTTTCCTTTTTTAATACCAGGAAATAACCCTTATAATATCAAATGTTAAATTAATAAAACACCATTTCGCCAAAAGTATAATAAAGGATGACATTTTTTATATGCAATCCGAGATATAAAAGTCGGTGGATGAGAGGGTAACACGCTCGATTCCAGACAATAAGTCGGTGGATGAGAGGGTAACACGCTCGATTCCCGACAGTCATGAACCGGGATTAAATCCCGCGTTAAAATTTGTTTAATATGTGAATAACCTTCACATATTATTCATTGTTCAATTATCATGAACTAGGTTGCTCTTGCTGAGCGGTACCTATTTATGTGAATTTGAACCATCCGAGATATGTAAAATAGGTATATGCAAATTAAAACGTAGCAAAAATGTGAAATAGGTTTTGTGAAATAGCTTGAATGTTTGAAAAACCCTGCTGGTATCAATAAACGATTGTTTGAAATGTTAATATAGTAGCAAAAATTATGATGGCACTACTAATAGGATTTCTTGCTATAAGGAATGTGTAGTTTCCTGACTAATTGGCGACCCTTGACTATTTAACTGGATATTAGTCATGATCCAAAAATGAAATATAGAGGGGAGTGACAAAATATATTTGTCGTACATTATTCCAGATATCCTATGGGCTTGTCAAATGTTATCGTTGTTTTTATACTGTACACAATTTTAAAAATATTTCCCCTCAAATAAAAATCATTTTTAGATCGACCTTTTGCGTTGAAAAACGTGGTAGTAAAATCATTTTGTATTTTTTTTTTTTTGCACAAAATTTCTATAGTTATTGGTTTATAGAAAATATTCTTTATGCTATTTCTTCTAATGAGCGAAAAGCGAAAAACTAAACATGAGGGGCAAAATTGTGTGTACCAGTGTTATTCGAGAAGTTATAACACTTTAGTTTGCACGACATAATATGTGAGCAAATGACAAACAAAAAATTACTGTTCACAAAAAAAAGAGTCAAGATGTGAGGACAGCATTTATTATCCCCATAACCCAACACAAAGAGCTGCAAAATATTGGTAGATAATAAAATACATGGCAGCTTATATAACACTTGAGGTAACTGCCTTCTCTCTTGTATTAGGTCACAATCCTTGCTCAATGTGGCGCCCTTCATTCTCAAACACCGCCTGCAGACGATAGATGACAGAATGGACAGCATTAAATAACATATCTGTTGAAATTGATGAAACGTGCCGTCTGCTAGAAGCCTTCAACATGGCCAATGTGGTGGGCCGGAATCGATCAAAACACGATTTAATGTATCTCCATAACCAAAAATCGCAAGGCGACAAGTCTAGTGATCTTGGAGGCCACTGGTATATAAAATGGCGACTTATCACACGATTTTCACCAGACGTATCCTTCAGAAATTGGTTGCCACCTCGGGAGATATGAGGAGGTCCTCCATCTTTCATGAATGTTATTTCGCTTAGTGCTTGTCTGCCCTGCAATATGGGAATACCCTTTTCTCTCAAAAGTTGAAAATAACGTTCACCAGTTACAAAAACGGATTTAAAAGTTCTTCCATTGATTTTTCAAAGAAAATGGCCCAATAATAAAAGAAGAAGTGAACCCACACAAAACTGAAACTCTAGGCTGATACATGGCATTTCTATAAATATCCTAGGGTTTTCTGTTGCCCAAATGTGGCTGTTTTGAATGTTAAATTCTCCGTTTAGAGAAAAGTGAGCATCATCTGTCCACAGAAAATTCGACAGCCTGTTTTCACCAATATCAATTTGCCGGAAAACCCATGCAGCGAATTCTTGGCGCATCTCAAAATCGCCAACTTTCAGCTCGTGAAATCCTTGATTTTGTATAGGTACACCCAATAGAGACATTAAGTGAAGCGTCTTCGGATATCACAATCATACTCGGCCTTTTAAACGCCAAAAGTTCAACTTGGAGATCCCTGTCCAGGATAACAAAGGTCAGCAGGTTGAGGACATGCTAACCGACCTCGACCTTACACCGTTAAATAAGGGAGAGAACACCTATCTATCCAAGTCCACAGGCACAGAATCCGCAATAGACATCACAGCGATAAATTACAACATCGCACCCACAACACAATGGAAAATACTGAGAGGTGAAATCAGTATCTACAGACCAATTTTAACAACCCTAAACTTAAATTAGAACAAGGAATTTAGGAAACCCGACTTGAAAAAAATTCACAGAAAAGCTTGAAGAACTGTGCAACGAGAATTGAATTACAGAACGCTTGACAAAAACTTGGAAAAATTTCCTTCGAACATATCCAAAGCTGAAAAAGCATCGATACCTAGAAGGAGACGTAAAGACCTGTGGATACCTAACTGGAAGGAACACAACATCGAGGAAATGATTTCAGAGAGAGAGAGACAATATCAATGAACTTCTTAAAACAAATAAAAAGAAGAAAACAGAAAGGAACTCATTGAAATTAGTCACAAAATTAAACAAGAAATTTGGATATGCAAACAAGAGAAAATTTTTGAATTCTGCCTAAAATGGATCCAAGAAAGGACAGCCAACACTGGAATATGATTAGAGTGTTATAAAACAATCAAAATCAACACTAATCCTCCAATACTTTAACCGATATGAATAGAACAGCGAGAACGAGAACAAACAGATGGCTGACATAATTGCTGAATATCTTTCAAGCACTTCCATACTCAATTATACGAATGAAGATAGGACTCTAAAAAATAATATAAACAAGTTAGTTAAACAAGCAAGAAACTACCATCAACAAGATATTTTCTCGAGAGACTTCACACTGAATGAGCTAAACTCATCAATAGAAAAATTCAAGAGGTCACCAGGAGATAATCTAATCTTTGGTCAAATGATTAATCACTTTTGAGACAAAGCTAAAATTAAACTCCTACGAATACTGAACATTTCATGGCAAACTGGTAAACTACCAAAGAATTGGAATATATCAATTATAGTTCCAAAACTGAAACCAAACAAAGATGCCAAGGAATGCAAGAACTATCGGCCAATTGCTCTCACCAGCATATTTTGTAAAATAGCAGAACGAATTATCCACTCTAGGCTCATAGTCTGGCTCACTAACAATAGTAAAATAAACTTCAAATAAACTGCCTATAGATCCAGACACTGTACACCTGATTAACTGTACTACTTCTGTCAATCAATAATAGATTCTTTCAAGGAGAAACTTATTTTCTGTATCAATGGTTCTTTTGTGCCTTTTTTCGCTAGCGCATCAGCAGCTTCATTGCCTTCAATGCTAACATGTAAGGGTATCCATTGAAGGTGAATTTTTGAGATTTTTGAGAGTTTTTGGAGATAACCAATTATGTTCCTGCTTACTTTGTCTCTAAGTTCCCCTGTGTGACTCAAGTGTTGTATGGCACTTCTACTATCAGTGAGAATCCATATATCGTGATGTTTAGTGTTTCTGATGGATTTTAAGG
Organism: Cordylochernes scorpioides; assembly: GCA_030710605.1. Classification (NCBI taxonomy): domain Eukaryota; kingdom Metazoa; phylum Arthropoda; class Arachnida; order Pseudoscorpiones; family Chernetidae; genus Cordylochernes; species Cordylochernes scorpioides. The sequence goes on along the minus strand of CP092877.1, from coordinate 41,952,781 downwards.
CTTCATAGATGGCTATAAATTCTGGTCTGACGACTGAGCAAATATCTGGGTTTCTTCTGTTTATTTCTCAATGCCATTTGTGGTTTTAATGAGAGAGCCACTGCCAGTGTGTCCCAACTCGTATCTGCTACCATCGGTATAGATAGTTATTGCATTTTTAGGAATTTTATTAATTATTTCTAATGATAATTGTTTCAAGTATTCTGAATTTTGGTATTGTTTGTTAGTGGGTTCATATAAAGTGGCATTAAAAATAACATTTTGTTAGTGGTTCGCATGGAGATATTTTTCTGCTTAATAATTTTTTTTCCACTTTAAATTTCAAAAATCCATTTCTTCTGGCCAGGTAGAGAGGGCCTTCTTTTTTGAGTCTTATATTGGATTCCCAATTAAGTATGTAATTGGAAATTCTGTGTTTATTTCCATAACTCTTGATTTTGTTTATATATTTTGGCAGATTGTAGCTTCTTCTATCATTTAAGGGCATATTGTCTGCCTCGTAAAGTACAATATCATTAGGACAGGTATTTCGAAGATCTGCAATAATTCTAGCTGCAACTTAGTTGTATCCTTTTACAGTGTTTTTGGATTTGTTTCAGATGCTGCACCATAGATTTGATATCCATATTCCAAGTAGGTCTCATTAGAGATGTGTAAGTTAATTTTAGTGTTGTTGCTTCAGCTCCCCACTCTCTTCCTGAAATATATTTCAAGATTTTTAGTCGGTCTCTTCCTTTTCTAACAACTCCTTCAATATGTTAACTGGAGTTAATTTCTGGATCCAGGGTGTAGCCGAGATATTTAGGATGTTTATATTATTGAAATTGTTTTTTTTTAGAATAAATTTTGGTCTTATTTTGTATAGTTTCTTATTGGTAGTAAAAAGACAGGTTTCAGATTTTTTGAGATTAAATTCTAATTTATGTTTATTAGCAAATTTTTCTAGGTGGAGAAGAGTCTTGTTCTAATCCCTTTCAGATTTTTCCAGTTAGTGTTGCTGCTCCATAGAATGATGTCATCAGCGAAAAGTCCAATATTGGTTTTATGTGAAATTTTTCTTCTATGCCTGCAATAAATAGGGTGAAGAGATTTGGGCTAAGGACTGATCCTTGTGGTAATCCTTGGTACAATTTGAAGGTTTTAAATAGAGTGCCATTATATTTGACCCTGATATATGTATTTTTAAGGGGATCATTTATCCATGTGATAGCAGCCAGGAAGTTATCTGATTTGTTTACCTTCCTCTGATAATGCTGATTATCGCGGTTCCTAGTAGTTGTTTGCTTCATTCCTCGGCAGTTGGTGGCGATGTGGCCGATCTTCCCGCATCGGTAGCATTTTCTTCGACTGTCGGTGCTGCTGTTATTTTGATGCTTGTTCAACTGCAGCACCTCCTTGGATGAATCCTCTTTTCTGGTTGTTCTCCTCTCGTGTTCAGTTAGCAGGACCTGCCTTACCTTGGATGACGTGAACTCATCATCCGTCATGTTTCCAAAGTTCATTATAATCCCATCATAGGAGTCTGATAGTCCAGCTAGCATAGAGTATGCCAGATCTTCATCCTTTACTTCACATCCCGCTTCTCTGAGATTATCACTGCAGGTCTTTAATCTTGATAGGTAATTTATCATATTTTCTTCTTCGATGAACTTGATGTTCACGAATTGTTTCTTGAGTTGAAGAATTCGCGCCCTTGATTTCGGTTCAAATATTTGTTCCAGGGTCGTCCAGGCTTCACTTGAAGTCTTACAGTCGATAACGTGTATTTGTTGCTCTGTAGAAATTGATAGAGCAATCGTTGCCAGTGCCTTTTCTTGTTTAATTTTTGTCTTCTCATATTTTCTTTGATCCTCATCAGCGTCGATCGTTTCTCCGTTAATTAAACATTCCCATAATCCTCTTTCGATCAGAAGCATCTTCATGTTAAATTTCCATGATCGATAATTGCTGCCGGTGAGCTTCTCGACGTTCAGGGCAAGCGCTTGGGAAAACGACGCCATCTTGGTTTCACTTACTTTTCGTTCTTTTTATGCAGCTAACCACGCTCTGCTACCATGTTGTGGGTCGGTGATGCAAAAGAATAGCCAAATAAGTGATTTTATAAATATAGTATTATTATTAGATATAAGGATATATATGTTGACAAAAGAATAGAAAGACGGACGGTTGAGGGGGGCCGTTCCCATTGGTTAGTTATGTTCATGCAGCGCCTCCAAGCGGCGCCCGCGTCAACGTTTCTCTCATCAAAAACACCACTTCGCCAAAAGTAGAAGAATTGGTTGTCGATTTTTAAATACAATCAGAGATATGTAAAATAGGTAAATGCAAATTAAAACATGTAGCAAAAAATGATATTTTAGATACGGTTTGTTTTCGAAGATAATAAATTTCTAATTTTTTAATTCAACTCTCTCTCAGTATCGATTATATTTATTTTAATTCATTTGAAAAATATTTATCTATCTCTGATAATTTATTTTACTCTGGAATGCCGTTGTTGTTGTCGTCGTGTCCAATAAAGAGCCTCAGATGTCTTCATGCATTTCCATCACAGCAGCAACAATGTCCACTATCTTGGATGTGTAAAGCAGCTGCTGTGGTTCTATGTTAAATTTCTGCAAGGCTGCGGCCATTTCTGGGTATGAGAATATGTGTGTAGGTGTTAGTTCCACACCAGGACAGTTGTTGCATGCCCTATAGGTTCTTGTGCCATATGAATGTATTGTCATTCCTTTATAGTGTTTTGTTCTAAGTCTTGTTATAGTTTTTGTCATTTTTCTCTCAGTGTTTATTTCGCATTTTGATCTTTTCTCATTTTTGTTCAATTATCTTGTATTTTGACAAAGCATCAGCGTCAAATAATGACTTTTTTTTTTTTTTGGCTCAACCTTCTGGCTTCCTTTGCCAATTCAAATGCCATTTCATTACCCCCGATCCAAACATGGGCAGGAATCAATTGTATAAAGCAGTTCCTTTCCAATGGTTCCAGTTGGGTAAGTAACAAATGTATTTTCAGTGTGATTTTAGTATTGCCCTTCTGAATTGCTTCTAGAGCGGATATGGAGTCGCTGTATATTAAAATTCCTTCTGCTTGATGCAGGGATGGTTGGTTAAGGCATACATCAAGGGCTTTCCAGATAGCTGTCAGTTCACAAGTTAAGTTTGACGAAATCTGTCCTGCTCCTTCTTTGATATTGATGTGTGTTCCATCTTGCAGTAGTATGATAATGCCGGCCTCTCCATTACTCAGGGTAAGGTATGAAGATCCATCTGTATATGCTGTTAAAGGGGGTGGGCTAGCATTTTTAATCAAGAATTTGTACTATGAGGACATAGCCGTTAATATTCCAAACACATCAGACCTCGAAGCCCAAGGTATCAAAGTCTACCTCAATCAAAACAAAGCCATCAACATATACAATATGTATCACCCTCCAAACAATAAACTTATTGACGATGACATAATGGCTCAATTTCTTACAGACAACACTATTATTGTAGGTGACCTTAATGCCAAACATCAACTATGGGGATGTTCTACGCCAAAAACCCAAGAGGCAAAATACTATCAAACATATTTAACGACAATGCCTTCATGTGCTTAAATGATGGGAATCCTACCCATCATTCCTACAGCTATAATATTACACAAGCACTTGATATAAGTTTCTACTATCCGGCCCTTTCTACAAATGCAAATGGCAAATATTTAAAAGTATTGGAAGTAATCATTCGCCAAATTGATAGAAATTAGCACCAAGACCAAAACCAGCTGAATTAAGAGAAATTATGGAACTTCAAAAAGGCTAATTGGATATCTTTCAAAAACACCATTATTAAAGCAGCCAAAGTTTCAATTCCAAGAGGAAATATTTCACACCAGGCAAAAAATATGCAAACACTTATAACTAAAAGAAATGAACTAAAAAAGGTGCACCCAAAACCAAACAAATTGTAGAACTAAACTGAACATCGTGAATGCAAAAATAAAAAGATTATATGTAAATGTGAAAAGGGAAAAATAGAAACAAACTTGTAAAAACCTGAACCCAAGAAACCCAAATACAAAACTTTGGTATTTGGCAAAGCAAATTGACAGATTCCAGTCAAAAACTGAAAAGACAAATATGATTAAGAATACAGATGGTACCCCAGCAACTAATGACGAAATTGCGGCCAATCTTTTAGGTAATTCATATCATATAAGTGGTAAAATCAAATTTGAAATGAAAGATGAGAAAGTTGACAAAAAGGTCCGATAGATTATTCATGACTGTAAAATTGTCACCAGCACTCATAATTTTTCCATGAAAAAAAATCAATATGAAAGAGCTAGCTTATGCATTAGAAAACACTGACCTAAACAAGACTCCCGAGCCAGATGTAATTCATGGCTGAATGATATCAAAGTTGGGCAAAAATGGCAAAGAAAGACTTCTTGATATTTTCAATAACTCCTGGAAAACTGGAAAATTGGCTCAAGACTGGAAAACTGCAACAATAATTCATATTTAAAAACTTGACAAATCTTCTGATGATCCAAAAAACTACCGACATATCTCCCTCACGAGTATTTGCTGCAAATTATTGGAAAATATTATACACAGACGACTCACCTACCACCTCGACACAAGAAATCTCTTACCAGAAGAACAATATGGATTTAGGAAAGGACATGGGACAATAGACCAACTCTTATTTTTCACACAAAAGGTAAAAGATGCACAAACAGAAAACCAACTAACCACACCATAGCTGCTTTTTTAGACCTTACACAAGCTTTTGATAAGGTATGGAAAAACAAGTTAATTACCAAAGAATACAAACATTTAAAATTAACGAGCGACGAGGATTCTTGGCTACTGGACAGCGGAGCAACCAACCATGTATGCAGAAACAAAGACTGGTTCGTTGACCTTCGGGAGGTGTCATCTGATCCTATCATGACTGCGAGTGGGACAACTGAGGCCAAAGGATATGGACATATTTTTCTCCAGACGTCTATCCATAATGAAAGCATCGAAATCAAGCTAAAACAATGTGTTATACGTCCCACATGTGCGAAGGAAACTGCTGTCAGTCACCTAGATAGAAAAAAACGGCAACCGTGTGACCTTTCGTAATATGGTAGCTCGCGTTTTCAACCCAGAAAACAGGATTATAGCGGAAGCGACAAATGTAAATGGCCTCTACATTGTGAAAGGTAAGACCTTAAACTCCAGTAAAACAGCCTTTAATAGTGAAAGGGACCATTTTCAGAACAATTCCTTGAGAACGTGGCATCAAAGGTTATGCCATATTGACAGTAACGCCATTGAAAAGATGGCGCGGGAGGAGCTGGTAATAGGCTTAGAAATTTCCTCTAGAGACGAAGGCCTATGCAACGATTGTTGTATCGCTAAATCCACTAAAGCGTCACGTAAAAACCTAGGCAATATTAGATCAAAACAGACCTTGGAGCTTATCCACACAGATATTTGCGGTTCAATGCCGGTAAAATCAACCGGAGGCAATAGATACTTTCTATCTTTTGTTGATGATTTCTCAAGAAGGATTACTGTGTATTTTCTGAAAAACAAAGATTAAGTATTAAAACATTTCGATATCTATAGAGCCACTGTAGAGAGACAAGCTGGTAATAAAATTAAAGTGTTACGATCGGATAATGGACTTGAGTTTTGCAATAGAGATTTTCAAGACAAATTACAAAAACTAGGGATAAAGCATGAACGCACAAACGTGTATTCTCCGCAAATGAACGGTGTGGCAGAATGTGTAAATCGAACACTTTTAGATATGGCCCGCGTTCCTTTACATAGCGCTAATCTCCCCCAAAGATTTTGGGCAGAGGCGGTAAACACAGCTGCTTACATTAAAAACAAATGTTATAATACTGCTCTAAAAGACAAAGTACCTGATGGACTTTGGTTAGAAAGAAATCCTAGTGTAAGACACCTAAAAGCATTTGGATGTTTGGCATATAGCCATATACCAAGAGAAAGAGGGCGAAAATTAGACCATCGGGCAGGTAGATGTATTCTGGTAGGATACTCCACTCAAACACGTGGATATCGTCTCTGGTGCCCAGAATCACAAAAGGTGATTGAAACTAAACATGTTAGTTTCGATGAGTCTAAAATTGGACTAGAGTGGACCAAAATAGTCAAAGAGACAGAACCGGAAAGGTACAACCACGTTTGGCTAGAACCTGAGACTAATTATGATAACGACCTAGAGAATGAATTACCGAGTAATTTGGATTCAGTGGGGGTAGAGGACGCTCTACCACAACCCTCCACCTCCAAAAACATTGTTCGAAATCCACTTGGGAGTTATCAACATTACCGCCGGGAAAGAAACCGATTAGCAGCAGATGGGTGTATAAGGTGAAGAAAAATGAGAGCGGAAATGAAGAGCGTTTCAAAGCACGTTTAGTAGCTAGAGGTTTCTCACAGAAGCAAGGAATCGATAGTTTGAACACGAAATGGTACAATAGACATCTCGACGTAGATAACGCTTATCTATATAGCGACTTAGAAGAAGAAATATATGTGGGATCGGTGCGAATTACCTTTTGAAGTTGGCTGAGTTGATTGTTTGTGGTGGGCGCAGTCGTTTGAAGTGTTAAGGTGTTCTCACAGGGGAAAATAACGAGAAAACACAGGATTTTGGATTGGAAAAAGGCTAGCAATCTAGGGAGAAAAGGAGTTGAAGCTATTGGTTTGAGTTGGCTATTGACAATCTATTCACATGATTGAGGATTGACTTATCTGATGGTGGAGAAGATGGGGTTGGCTCCAAACTGGTCTCAACGGCGGCGATCTCCTGACTGACTATACTTCGTTCCCGATTTAGACGAAAACTATTCCGGGCTCTCATTGGATGGATTTCCAGGGGTGCTCGATTCCCATTGGTTCCTAACTAATGTTCCTATGCTCTGATTGGGCCTTTGCTGTCCTTTTGTTCTGGACTTGTCCTGACCTGACCCTGGAAATACTAGGTTCTTGAACCCAGTTTTATGAGTTCCTGGATAATAAAACCTGCTAATGATTGCTTCCTCTCTTGGCCTTTCTCTCCCAGATTTCTTAAGCCTTGTCTTTATTAAAATCTTTTAAAACATACATTGCATACATATTGGGGCGGGTTTGCATCCAGTTATGTACAAATTATGACATATACATGCTTTTGCCAGAAGGGGTCGAGAGGAAAGATAACGAGGTTTACAAACTGCTTCGACCTATTTACGGCTTACGACAATCAGGGCGGAATTGGAATTTAACACTCGATCATGCTTTACAAGAAATGGGATTTACACGACTAGAATCCTGTAATTGTATTTATACTTATCTGGATAAGGCGATTATTGCCATTTATGTAGATGACTTGGCTTTATTTGGTGAGAGTGAAGAGATTTTGCGGAATATAGAACAGAAAATTAATGAAAGGTTCTGAGTTAAAAATTTGGGAGCCATCAGGAATTTCTTGGGAGTTCAGATTGACTATCCAGATGAGGAGACTGTAGTACTATCTCAAAGTACGTATGTTAAATCAATTTTACAAAAATTCAACATGATTGAATGTCGACCGGTATCCACACCGTTAGACATTAGTTTTCCAACCTCAAAAGGAGATTGCCCCACAGATGAAGAAGAGAAAGAGAGGATGAAAGCTATTCCATATAGGGAACTAATCGGGTCGCTCCTTTATCTTGGGAATTGTCCTAGGCCAGACTTAATGTTTTCTGTTACGAGATTAGCTCAATTCGCCAGCAACCCTGGACGTCGACATTGGTAAGCTGCCAAACGCGTCTTAAGATATTTACACGGCAGCATAAATCTATCTCTCGTTTATCGCCGGACTGATTCCAATGATGTTTGTGCATACAGTGATGTAGATTGGGATAGCGACATCGATGACAGACGGTCCAATAGTGGGACCGCTATCACTATAGGACATTCCTTAATCATATGGAAGACTAGCAAACAGAAGTGTGTCTCACTTTCCACAATGGAGGCAGAATATTTAGCGCTATCCCAGACCACTAAGGAAGCAGTTTGGATCGCTACCATCTTGAAAGAATTAAAGTTCTTATCGAATTTTGCCTTTCCCTTGATAATTTATTGCGAAAATAGATCCGCTATAGACTTTTCCAAAAATAATGTGGAGAACAACAGATCCAAACACATTGACATAAGATACCATCACGTCAGAGAAAGAATAATTAGCGGAGAGATCAAGATTGTCTACATCCCTACAAAGGAGAACCTGGCCGACGTCTTCACCAAGACCCTGAGCAAAGTGGCTCACAAGAACGCCTGTGACTTCATGAACTGTTCTCCAGTTCAGCGCTTCAGTGGGGGAATGATGAGAGAAGCGTGGACGCCGCTTGGAGGCGCTGCATGAAGATAACTAACCAATGGGAACCTCCCCCCCCCCCCAAACGTCCGTCTTCATCTTGTATATACTTTTAGCCTGTTTTTGTTCTACTGCTGTGTGCGGTTGCTATTCTTTTGTCAACATATATATCCTTATATCTAATAATAATACTATATTCATAAAATCACTTATTTGGCTATTCTTTTGCATCACCGACCCACAACAGTTTTATTAATTTGTTATTTGATATTATCAGGGTTCTTTCCTGGTATTCAAAAAATAAAAAATACGTGTCGATCAGTTATATTTTTCAATTTATCAAACAATTTGGCCGCTGAATCTTTGATTCTGGTAGAGCGCCATCTGGTGAATAAAATCGTAACTAAAATCAATTTCGAAATTTTCATTATTTGCCATAAAATATCCCATTGCATCCTGAACACAATGGTGTTTACCGCATTGCTCTAGCGCAAATATTCGCGGTGTTATTAATTTTTAAAATAGTGCGGGACTTTTGGATTACCCTGTATTTATAAATATGATTACATGTGTGTACCTATATGTATATAAAAAGTTTTACTCTATTACGTTCTTATTTGTATTCCTGTTGAAGGGCAGAAATACTCGAAAGCTCGTATAAATAAAAAAAAGACCTACAAGAAACTATTCGCCTCACGATTTATCTATTTTTAATAATGTATAGAATTATACTGGAAACCTTAATTAAGCAAAAGTTAGGTTTGTTAAAAAATAAGGTTTCCCAAAAGTTTTTAAACATATCAATTTTCATATTTTGCGAGTGTTTACGAACTTTAGAGACAACCTTGTAATTCTGAAACTTGGCCCACCTACTAATTGGCCACCCTTGATATAGAACATCAGAGATTAAATCATTCTTCTATAAGATTTTTTTTCCAAGTCTGGTGATCTTAGAGGCCACTGATGTATAAAGTGGCTACTTATCACACGATCTTCACCGTATGTATCCTTCAGCAATTGATTGGCACCGTGGGATATATGAGGAGGGCTTCCATCTTGCATGAATGTTATTTCGCTTAGTGCTTGTCTGTCCTACAATATGGAAATAACCTTTTCTCTCAAAAGTTGAACATAACGTTCACCCATTACAGAAACGGTTTTAAAAGTTCTTCCATTGATTTCTTCAAAGAAAAATGGCCAAATAATAATGGAGAAGTGAACCCACACCAATCTGTAAAACCAAACTGTGTGTTAACTTCTCCGTTTAGAGAAAAGGGAGCTTCATCTGTCCACAGAACATTCGACAGCCAGTTTTTATCAATATCAATTTGTCAGAAAACCCATGCAGCGAATTCTTGACGCTTCTCAAAATCGCCGAATTTAACTCGTGAAATCTTTGAATTTTGTACTAGTATTTTTAAAGAAAAATTCTTAGTGTGCTCTCCAAACTGTTCCATACGAAATCCCTGTAGTTCGAGAAACTTGTCGAGCACTTACTTCTCCATACGTGGATAACGTTTCAATAGCTTCAAAATACTGCGAAACCGTAACAGCCACTGACTTGCATGTCGATGGTCTTTCACTCCGAGGTTTTGCTTCCAGATATCTAGTTTTCTCAAAATATTTTATCATTTGCCTTAGAGAGTAGCAACTCATGGGTCCTTTACCGCTCCGAATACCTTTAAAGGTACGAAACGCTCGAAAAGATTCAGTGGCAGATTCTGAATTGCAATAAAAAATTCACCAAGAGTGCTTTATCCTGTAGTGACGGCATTCCAGAGTAAAATAAATTATCAGAGATAGATAAATATTTTTCAAATTATTTAAAATAAATATATTCGATACTGAGAGAGAGTTGAATTTAAAAATTACAAATTTATTATCTTCAAATTTAAATCGCTGAGAGGATTCTAGAAACAGAATCTAAAATATCATTTTTTTTCGCTCCATGTTTTGATTTGCATTTACCTATTTTATATATATCGGATTGCATTTAAAAATAGTCATCCAATTCTTCTACTTTTGGCGAAATGGTGTTTTATTAATTTATCATTTGATATTTATTTATTTATTTATTTCAACACACAAACGCGATATCCCGGCTAGGGATAATTGCGTCGATTTACATTTTTTAAACGGAAACAATTATAAAATTTTTACAAAAAAAAAGTGATCGAAATAAAAAGAGAAAAAAATATATATATACGAGGGCCTTCCAAAAAATAAGGTTCCCTATTTTTTTAACAAATAAACCACATTATTTACAATTATGCAGTTATTTTATTTTCATTATACAACTCATAGACTACTTCTCTACAAAATCACCATTTCTGTCCAAACATTTTTGGTACCGTTGTAGAAATTTTTTGATACCACTGTTGTGCCAAGCCGTGTCCTGTCTTCGTAGCCAGTGGTTCGCCTCCGCCTGAACTTCGTTATCATTTGCAAAGTGCTTGCCTCCAAGGTGCAACTTGAGTGCTGGAAAAAGATAGAAGTCGCTTGGGGCAAGTTCCGGAGAATAAGGTGGATGTGTGAAAATTTCCCATTTGAAGTTTTCCAGCAACGTTTGGGTCGTTCAAGCTGCGTGAGGGCGAGCATTGTCATGGACGAGTAACACTTTCCGAGACAAAAGTCCAGGACGTTTCCGTTTTATTGCAGCCCTGAGTTTATTAAGAACTTCGCAGTACCTCGCAGCGTTAACCGTAGAGTTTGGGGGCAGGTAGTCAACCAATAAAACACCCTTACAGTCCCAAAAGACGATAGCCATAACTTTGCCTGCAGAGATTGTGACCTTCGCCTTTTTTGGTGACTTTCCTCAGGCTTCTACCACACCATGCTTTGTCGTTTTGTTTCTGGAGTTGAATGATGCACCCAGCTTTCATCTCTAGTGACAATACGGGAAAACAGTTGATCTCCATCTCTTCGATACATTTCCAGGAAAGCTCGGGCTGCCTCCATCCGTTGTTGCTTGTGATTTTCCGAGAGCAAACGCGGTAACCATCTTGCGCAGACTTTGAAAAAATTCAAAACATCTGACATGATTGTTCCAATCGAAGAGCGTCCAATTTCGATTCCAAGAGGCAGTCGAATCATTATTTCGTAAATAGTGACGCGGCGATCTGCTTCCACCGCATTCCGAACAGAAGCAACGGCTGCATTGTCCGTAGCAGTAACGGGCCTGCCGCTTCGCTCGTCATCATGCACGTTTTGCATTCCTTCCAAGAACCATGAACGCCATCGGCGAACCATTTGGATGTTCATACATCCTTCACCATACACTGACACTAAATCGCGATGAATATTGACCGCAGTTTCATTTTTCACCGTGAAAAAACGAATTACAGAACGGAGTTCGAAAGTGGACACGTTCACCAGTGGTAGCTCCATGGAAACTGAAGCGCTACGGACTTGCGCGTACGAGTAGCGTGATTTTGAAGGTCACGGGCTTCCAACGCATCCTAGTGACCATTTCTTACACTACTAACAAATTTTTGCAACGTTTCGTTCGCAGAAAAAAAATAGGGAAACTTATTTATTGGATGGCCCTCGTATATCATTTGATATTGTTAGGGTTCTTTCTTGGTATTCAAAAAGGAAAAATAGGTGTAGATCAGTTATATTTTTCAATTTTTCAAACAATTTGGCCGCTAAATCTCTGATTCTGGTAGAGCGCCATCTAGCGAATAAAATAGTAACTAAAATCAATTTCGAATTTTACATTTTTTGCCCTAAAACCCCCCATTTCATCCTGAACACAATGGTGTTTACCGCATTGCTCTAGCGTAAATATTCGCGGAGTTATTAATTTTTAAAATTGTGCTAGACTTTTAGATCACCCTGTATCTTTATTTTCAAGAACTATGAATGCCGGGGAGGCAGCCTCTATCTTTACGATTTTCCCTTAAAAGTAAAATTTATTTTTCAAAATGTTTTAAATGGTTAAAATTTATACATATTATCAATAACTGAGTTTATATAAGATTATAGTTCAAAAATAAGAGTTCGTGTCAAAAATAGTTCGAATTTCTTATAACAGATGGCGCGCTAATGTCATGGAAGAGACTCTCTCAAGAGCTTTTCTGAAATTGAGTTCAAAATTTTCAAATATATTTGCTATATAGAAAATATAATGATTTAAGCACGAATGTTTCTTTTATACCCGAAACAAACTTATACTGTCTTTACTGATTATTTATCTGAAATTGGGTTGTTCAAATATCAGGGAACAGACTAAATCAATGTTTAGTTGAGTTTTGTTCCACTAGATGGCGCTCTGCCATTTTAAAAGCACATGTACTCCTGGTCAGGATATGCTTTCTTTATTTTTAATATCAACACCTGGCCCTTTAATTTTTTCTATTATTTTTTTCACAGTTATGTATGTTGAAAGTTATACCATATAAACCATTGAAACCATTGTAAACCAGCTTTTTTTATTCAAATATTTATATACTATGGTCCGTACAAAAAGTAAAAAAAAAATTAAAATTACATATGAAGATCTTAGCAACCATTTTACATGTACTAAGCATTTACCCGTTGAAGAGCAGAAAATTTACTCGAAAACTTGCAAAAAAACAAAATTAAAAGAAACTCATTACCTGAATTTAATTGTTTCTTTTTCAAATGAATTATAGGTAACTATTGTTCAATATAATATAATGCGGCTTGTGATTGTAAAATGACATTTGAAAATTATCCCGCATGTGTTTTTTTGAACGAAAAATCAAAATTTATTCCAAGGAGAAATAATGACTATTTCCAACCTTAGGGAAGAGGTATGAAAGGATGAATTGAGAAGAGTAATGATAAACGGATCCCTGGACACTTTTATTTTTACATTTATTATTACCCTTCACAATTCATCCTTTCACACCTCATTCCTAAGGTTGGAAATAGTCGTTATTTCTCCTTGGAATAAAGTTTGATTTTTCGTTCAAAAGAAACACATGCGGGATAATTTTTAAATGTCGTTTTACAACTATTGTTCATATTATCTAAATTGTATCAATTCTTTGATTGTACAAATATTCAAATATTGCTTGAGTTTCACTATATACTCCATATCAATTATTGTGCACTTGTCTTATTTCAACGAACTCTATCTAATTTTATAGAACGACGTTTGACAATTTTACCGCAAATGTTTCTTTTGAACGAAAAATCGCTTTTTATTTTAAGGATAAATAACGACTATTTCTATCTAATTTTAAGCATAAATTGTCATCTCTTTCGTAGATACAAATAATATGTTGAAATTGGTAAACAAATCAATTTAAAATAATCTGTGATGTCAAATATGTTCCTTTTTGACTATGTTTGTTTTGTTTATGTTGTAGTAATAGCTTAGAATATTGAAGCTCATTTTTTCTTCATTTGTTAAGTTAATTAGTTTGTTTAACCTCTCCTTGTATTTGAATAATAAATTTGTTTAAATTAATAAGCTGTAGTTATGCTAAATTAAAATTCAAAATACAACAACTGGTAGCAGAAGCCTGGTTAATTGTTATTGCGTCAGAAGAAAACAGCCAATTTTTTGAAAGAAAGGTTGAGTACGATTATATATTTTTTAAAATGGCAGAATATTTTTCGATGAATAGAATAGAGCCACTGACATCTTCAAATTACCACATATGGGCGCTTAAAATATCTGCAATTTTGAGAAGCAAAAAATTGTTCAAAAAAGTGATCGAATCGCCTAAGCCTAACCGTGAAATGGCAGATTCAAAGGAAGAAGAATTTTTCAAAGAATGGGAGGATAAAAATGATGAGGCCTTTGGAATAATAATAGTAAATTTGTCACCTGAGCAGGCTGGCATATTTATAGGAGAGACAAATGCTAAAACTGTGTGGGATGAACTGAAGCGTATCCATACTGTAAATATCGAAGATAAAATAATCGACATTGGACTTGAATTGAAAAATATTCAAATGAGAAATAATGAAGGCGTTGAAGCCTACATAACAAGGGCCAGAAATATTGCATCCAGAAGTGCTAACTTGGGACAGCCTATTTCACCAAGGGAAATGGTGTATCATGTAGTGAGAGGTTTGTTGCCAAAGTTTGAAAATATAGCAGCGGTTTTACGACCACAACGATCTGCGAGTCTCGAGGAAGTTTTCCAGGCACTTCATGAGGAAGAAATGAGGCTAAACTCAATGGGATTTCCTAAAGAAGGTCAATATGAAAAAGCTTTTAAAGCTCGAAATGACCGAGGGATACAAAGAACATGCAAATTTGAAGGAAAATGTCATACATGCGGAAAATTTGGGCACATTTCAAGAAAATGTTGGCATCGTCAAGATAAAGCGAACTTCAATAAACCAAAATGCAAATATCCACAAAATAATATGCAAACTAAGTCTTCATCATCTTGAAAAAATAACTCAAGGGAACATGCTAATGTAGCAAATGGTTCTGCTAACACTGAACATGCGTTTACTTCAGCGGAAAAATAATCTACTCTTCTTCACATCTACCTGAGGAAGATGCGCACATTTGGAACCTTGATTCAGGATGCACTTCACACATGTCTCCTAGAGAAGATTAGCTTATCAACAAGATTCCTATTGACAGTGAAATTAACCTTGCAGAAGAAGAAAGGTTCATAAAAGCTAAAGCACAAGGTGATGTGAAATTGTCTACATACACAAGTGAAGGTAAGCAAGATATTTGTATTAAAGATGTACTCTATGTGCCTATACTTAAATCTAATCTTCTTTCTGTCAGGTGTCTGGTTAATAATGGAAATAAAGAATATTTTGAGAAAGGAATAGCTAAAATTTATAACTGCAAAGGAGATTTGATAGCTGAGGCTAATGAAGAAGATAGAATGTTTATAATTAAAACTTTACCTAGAAATTTGTTAAGCACTAAAGATAATTGTTTAAAAGCAGAAGATAAATGTTCAGCCAAGACAATGTGGCATAGAAGACTAGGGCACTTGAACGAAGAATATTTGGATAAAATGATGAAGAATAATATGGTAAAAGAACTTAATTTTGATTGCCAACATATCGAAAAATGTGAACCATGTTTACTTGGTAAACTAACCCAAAACCCCTTCAAAGCTATAGAGAATAATCATTCTGAAAGGCCATTAGAACTTATACACATGGATCTATGTGGTCCTATGCCAACCAAATCACTGGGTGGTGCAAACTATCTGTACGTTATTGTGGATTCGTATAGTAGACGTATCTTTGTATACTTTTTGAAATCAAAGGAAGATGCATTTGATTTTTTTGTAGAATTTAAAAATCATCGAGAAAATTAAACTAATGTTAAAATCAAAAATGTTAGATCGGACAACGGAACTGAATTTGGAAATAAAAAATTTCATGAGTTTTTCAGAAATGAAGGAATACACCATCAAAGAACAGTTCCATATTCACCACAAAACAACGGAATTGCAGAACGAACCAATCGCACCCTTCTAGATTGGGCTAGAACTATGTTATTTGATGCTAAGTTACTAACTGAGTTTTGGGCGGAAGCCATTGCAACAGCCGCTTATTTGAAGAATTGCACACCGGCCAAGAATGATAGCATGAAAACTCCCATAGAGAAATGGACTGGACACAAACCATCAGTAGCACATTTAAAAATCTTTGGAAGTCTTGCCTACTATTACATTCCTAAAAATCAAAGAAATAAATTTGACTCTAGAGCAAGAAAATGAATATTCACCAGTTACTCCAGACAAAGAAATGCTTATAGAATATATGATCCACAAGATGGAAAAATACACGAAGTTCAAACTGTCAAATTTGGTGAAAATTCAAAAGGCTCTGATCTCTTGACTTCTAATGTTTTTGACCAACATGTCCAAGATCATATTATCTATAGAAATGAACAACATTAATCAGATTTCTTTCAAATTACACATACCATGGGCTCTACTCCAGAAGAACTAAATACTGCAGACAACCCTGAACCAATACCTGAATCATCAGGATTACCCCGAAAACCCGGACGTATTGCAGGAAGAACTAATGAAGATATTCAGGCAAAGCATCTCATCAATCTACAAGAGCAGGAATAGAGGCTGAGAGCAAGTGGTGTAAGACGATCTGAAAGAATAAAAGAAAGAAACACAGCCAATGTAACCGAACTATCTTCAACTTCCATGAACATACCTAAAATATATCGAGAAGCCATGAACACCCCATTTTCAGACCAATGGAAAGAGGCAATGGAAGAGGAATTCCATTCCCTAACTTCACATAATGTTTGAACCCTTGTACCCAAACCAGAAAATGAAAACCTGATAAAAAGGAAAATGGATTTTTAATATAAAAATGAATCCAGATGGAAGCATTGACAAAATAAAGGCTAGATTTGTTGCAATGGGGCATAATCAAAAACCTGGAGTTGACTATGAAGAATCTTTTGCTCCTGTGATGAAGCTGGACTCTTTAAAAACATTGATTGCCATTGCATCACAGCAAAACATGAAAATTGAACAATATGATGTTAAAACTGCCTATCTCAATGCGGAACTAAAAGACGATGTGTAACTGGAACAACCTGAAGGATTTGTTCAAGCAGGACAGGAGAATAAAGTGTGTAAACTAAACAGAAGTTTATATGGTTTACCACAATCCGGAAGATGCTGGAATGAAAAAATTAACCAAATTTTTAATGATATTGGACTCAGACGTTTAGAAAGTGAACCATGTGCGTACATCCTTCAAGAGAGAAGAGGCGAAAACTCTAATAATTGGGATTTATGTAGATGAATTTCTAATTATTGGATCGGATAGTACCATAATTAACAGAATAGTTAAGCAATTGGATAAGCAAATTGTCATTGTTCGAAAAGAAAAGCCTATATTTTTTCTTGGAATCAAAATTGAGGAAAAAGAAAATTGTTTCGAACTTTCACAAGAAGCCTATGTAGAAAAGATTTTGAAGAAATTTAACCTTGAAGAATGTAATCCAGTAAAAACCCCTGGTGATCTTAATCAAGATCTGGATAATCACCCAGATTCTTCTCCTGTGGACCCTAAACTTTACCAAGAAATGATAGGTTCCTTGATGTATTTATCAGTGGGAACAAGGCCCGATATAACATTTTATGTTAGTCAACTCTCCCAATACAACAAGGATCCCAAAGTCATTCATCTTACTGCACTTAAAAGAATATATAGATACTTGAAGGGAACAAAAAGCTACAAGTTATGCTTTGATAGAATAAGAGGGAAAATTGAAGTCTTTACAGATGCTAGTTGGTCCTCAACTAAAGACTCAAATTCTTTTTCAGGATATTTAACTAAATTAGGATCTTCACTACTTAGTTGGAAATCTCAAAAACAACCACTGGTAGCCCTGTCAACATGCGAAGCGGAATTAATGGCTATCTGTGAGGGCACTAAAGAGTTAAAATGGTTTATGAACTTTCTTTCTGAAATAGGTCATCAATCATGTGTTGAAATACCACTTGTTCTGAAGACAGACAGTAAATCAGCAATAGATTGGATTAAAGGAACATCTCATCATTGTAGAACCAAGCACATTAACAGAAAATATTTCTTCGTGAAAGATGAAGTCCCAAAGGGAAATTTGAGAATCTCCTTCGTGAACTCAGAAGCTCAAGAAGCGGATCTTCTCACCAAGAGGCTGCCGGGAGACAGAATTCAGAGACTGCTTGTAAATATGGGACTTCTTTTTGGACCTAATTTTGATTTGCTCACCAAAGGGAGGAGTTGTTGAAATTGGTAAACAAATCAATTAAAAATAATCTGTGATGTCAAATATGTTCCTTTTTGACTAAGTTTGTTTTGTTTATGTTGTAGTAATAGCTTAAAATATTGAAGCTCAATTTTTTTCTTCATTTGTTAAGTTAATTAGTTTGTTTAACCTCTCCTTGTATTTGAATAATAAATTTGTTTGAATTAATAAGCTGCAGTTATGCTAAATTAACATTCAAAATACAACATAATAACTTTTTAAACCTTGAGAAGTTATACTATAACATATTACTAACTAAACGGAACTCGGAACTATAAATAATTTATAATATCCATTCCAAGAAAACCCAAAGGTTCACACTAGAATCACTACTGAAACGCATATCTAAATCTTGAATTTAAGTCTTGAACCTTATACCACGCTACGCGCGTATGATTTTTTTAAATATCTCTTGTAAAATATAATTGATATTTATTATTAAGCCCGTTGAAGAGTGATTATTGCTTGAAAGATAGCGTTTTGAATTAAAAAGAAACTCATCGTAAGAAATTATTTTGTAATTTTAAAACGTTTTTCGTAATTTTATCATGAAAAGAGAGAGACGTTGAGCCTTTTTCAAAAGAACGTTTATTTTCTAAATGATGTTTTCAATTAAATACTAAATCCGCCTCGTTATTGTTCATATTTTTATCTATTGGTTGCGTTATACTCCCTTATATATAATTGTCTTCACCAAGTCCAATATTTTGATGATGATCTTGATTTTTCTTCTAAGTCACAGATCATATCGAAGTTCAGAATTCGCAGCAGATGAAGTCAAGAATCTATCCAACTAAATCTAAGTCAAAAGCCTTTTATGTCAGCTAATTTCTTCTTATTCTATTGAGATCTATTTCTCTACTCATTTTTTATCTTAATAGTATGGTGATTGGTTGCCTCATACTAGAGACAAACTTTACCGTTTCACCAAAATATTTCCATGAACAACTAGGTTAAGAGCTATCCGCGATATCCACATTCTCAACATAAGATCATATGCAAAAAGGAATATTCTCCTTTTTATTGTATACATCAGTACGATGCTTAACAAATTAAACATTTATAATAGGAAAAGATATACGAAATTCAATAAGTTCTTCAGACTTTTTATTATAAATAGACAGCTTCATGCAGCTTGAGGAACTACATTAATATGCGACTTGATTTACATCAATGTAAATAATTAATAGGTTACTTTAGAATATAACTCATTGTAAATATCTCTACTTGATCAACTTTCTCTCTCCACGATACTAATTATTACAGATAATTTCTTTAGATCAACTTCCATCATTGCTTAACATATTGTAAATAACTACCTTGCGATTTCGTCTATCTGCTTATGTTGTTGCTTATTTGTTTAATGTATATGTTTATTCAATGCTCTTTTTTCTAGTTATTTTTTTTTTATTTTGACAATTATTTTACCTACTCTACTACAATATGAATTATTGTAAATAGTTTCACGCGCAATTATCCAGATCAGATATAGTGCGTCTTATTTGAAACTGGTAATAAATAAATAAAAACTAAACATCTTTTTGGATATCTATTTAACTATATAGATTTATCTATAGGATATTAACAAAACGACGCCCCCTATGTAAAATTGAGGGCCATAGTCTAAAAACATGGTATACAGGTTCGTTTGTCTTGATTTGTCAAAGTTATAGAATTGTGACGAAATTCCTTTAATCTTAATCTGTGCGTTCTGCGCTTGTCTTCTTCTTTCTTTTCTCCACTCAATCATACTCAATCACTAAAAAATATATTGGGGTATCAAGCTTGTAGATGCTTTTCCCATGTGTAGACATGTGGTGCACTTACAGTAAAAGCAGTCGCCTACTTCTATCCACCATGCTTATCATGACCTGTACCGCGTGTACTAGGGATAAGCAATAAAAAAAAACTTGTGGAGCTTGATGATGGTGTCTGCTTGGGATGAGTAGAGTTCATCAATGGATGAATCATAAGTCGATAATGTTTTCTGGGGTTGCAGGTTGAAAATTTTACTTAGTAAATAATGGGAAAACCTTGCAATCATTCTGGAAAGTCATTGTCCGTAGATGACCAGCCTTAAGTCTGGAAATCACAGTCATGATGGTTCTGCGCTTGTTATGGTCAAAAATGTATTTTACTGATGTATACACATACACAAAGATTTAATAAATGCATATAGCAAAATAAAGGAGGGCCATTTCTACACTTGATACTCATTTTACCGAACCTTTATGATATATTATGCGTGAGTGCTAAAAGATATCTATCCTTATAAAATTTATTAAATAAATTTTGATATTAAATTTAGAAATAACCTACCTTTTCCATATATGTACTCACCCGAAAAGAAGGTGGATAACTTTACCACGAAAAAGAGATAAAATCCATAGAGGCCAAAAAAATGAAGAATCAAAAATAAGGTAACATTTGTCCAAACAATTTCTAACTTGTATTCTTTCTTGGTCGTTCCTTCAGAAACTTGGTCCAAGGAAGTTTCTTTGTTCTCAATGTTGGGAGTCATTTTCTATTTCTGAAACAATATCACTGTAATTAAACATTATATTCTTAGCATATTTAACATTCTGATAATCACATTATACAAACATACACTGGTGGTGTACATCACAGAGGGTGACCAGTCAAAGATTTATTATTATATATATATTTTTCGGTTATAATATTTTGGTTACCCTGGGAGAACACAGTCAGTTACAGTTAGTCTTAGAGCAGTCGAAGAGAGGACAACTGGGGGCCTTTGGCCAAAGCCCCCCCCCCCCCCCCCCCCACAATGGGAGCAGCTGCAAATGTAAGTTTTTTTTTTTTTTAAGTCATCAATAGGAAGTTAAGAATTATACATTTCTCTTTTTTTTTTTTTTTTGGTTAATTCAGTTTTTTTTTTATTAGACAATTTACTTAGGCCAACATCATATTTTATGTATGTGAATATTATAATTGTGTGCAAAAATATATCATTGGATTCAAATGAAACATCTATAGTTTACATATTATCAATTGTCTTTCTTCCTTCCTTTTTTATTTTTGATTTGAGGCCCTTTTGGTTTATTTATATATATGTAAACAAACATCAAGGTATATTTATATATATGTATGTGATATCTTGGGACCTCTGGGACCAGTGTTACCTGATGCTAGACGAACCTCGATGTCAACTCTACCGTGCAGTCGTGGTGGAAGGCGACACAGCTGGGCCAAAGGTGAAATAAACAAACAGAGATTCCACTAAGAAGCGTCTGACGTCAAGAAGGAATGGGATGAGCGGAGAGAGAGATCTTTAGAGCAAGTGTTACCTTGGTGAGATCCAAGCGCATACTGCCTAACCTAGGTTCTCGATTTAACACCAAGACCTTTCTTCTTTCTAATTGGTAGGAAGATGTCACGTGGCCGTTTTCTATTGGCTGACCTACTTAGGTATTGTTTCCTAATTGGTAGGAATATGTCACGTGGCCGTTGGCTATTGGTTGACCTACTTAGGTGTTACCTTCTAATTGGTCTTTGCTGATGTCTTTGTCGGAAGATATAACCGGCCTTGCCCAGGAAATACTGGTCGTTAAACTCGACTTTTATGATTTCCGCGATCATAAAATTGGCTGTAAATTTATTAATAGTGGTGCTGACTTTAAGCCTCTTTGCTAGGCCTTACTTCTACTCTCACCTAAGCCTGATTAGTTTTAACCTTAATTTTCTCCTGTTAGTCTCCATTCCTTCTATCTGTACAGTTGCTATACTTTATTAGATTCTTACGCGGTACAGATTGATGTTAGTTGAGGCTTTCTATTTGCAGTACATAAGAAGTTATATACAGTCATGGGGTGGAACATGTGGTAGTAGATATCTAGACTATTTACAACAATTCCATGGTCTTAAATCATCACAGATGGCCCCGGATGTGAGAGGGTTCATATGGAGGGATTTAAGAGAGCGGAATAGGAAGACTGTTATTAAGGAAGTAATTTTTAAAAATTAATTGAAATGAGTTGGTATATAACATGGGGTTGATTTCTGTATAACCATAAGAAATAATAAAGCATAAACAACTAATACTAAACATACAAGTAAAAATAAAAATATGAATAAAATATTTAATAGAGAACATATAATGATTATAGGTGAAAATAAAAACGATTGGAT
The DNA here is from genome assembly GCA_030710605.1 of Cordylochernes scorpioides. NCBI lineage: Eukaryota > Metazoa > Arthropoda > Arachnida > Pseudoscorpiones > Chernetidae > Cordylochernes > Cordylochernes scorpioides. Next base: position 41,930,544 of record CP092877.1, on the reverse strand, counting down.
GGGAAAATCATGATCTCTTCGTGATGGGCGTTAGAAAGGGTTGAGGGGTTAGTTATTACTTGGTTGAGGCAATGTCACTTTGACTCAAGTCCCAAACCATTTAATGTGCTCGGCGCGGAGAACCTAGGCCATGTTTCACATGTAAATTTAAGGACCTAATAAAGTTACAGTACCACAATCGAATAGTAAGATAAGGGTGATTGTTATGGGTTTTAATAATTAGTCGTTAAGACGTACGCATGCAGGATAAAGGAGGGCGAAGATCAGTGACCAGAAATCAAAGTTTTAATTGGAGTCGTCAGGGGCTTAGCGAGAAAAAGAGTAAAATAAAAAAAAAAGATGTGCCAGCGTGTGGCATGAGAGTGCCCTAGAATATATAAAAAAAATACAATTTGCACGTATCCAAGCCAGAAGTTGGGATAGGTAAATCTGGGGGACGGTGTGTCAATATTGTTAATTACGAAATCAAAGTAGGTCAAGTCTAGCCTGCGAAGGAGTTAAAAGTTCCTGCGGAAAAGGGTTAGTATTTATTAAGAAGTAACCTTTAAAGTGGTTGTTTAAGAGGTTATTGGAGATTGCCCTGTTTTTAGATCATGATTTTTAGTTTGATTATAAAAGAATATATCATTGAGATATGAAATTGCGAAATTAAGGCTTTGCATATAGCGTTAAAGGATTTGAAAAATCGAAAATAGAATTGCGAAGTTAAATGCAAAGTAATCTTTAAAAAAAGTAAAAATAGTGATGACATAATACAAAGATTAACACACTACATCAGTATATGAGGGGTAATAGAAAGTGAAAATATTAAATGAAAATTAAAAATGAGCAGTAATATACTCGATAGCATTGACATGGTAGCGGAAGATGAAACAATGTAAATAACATCTAATTTATAAAGTGAGAGAAAATATAAAATGACAAAATGCAAATTAGTGATATATAAACATGAAATATAAACTTGAGATTATTAGATATGAAAGATAAAATATAAAGTTGATTATAGAATAGTCATAAAGCAAAAGTAAATAAGTTTTGGTAAAGAAAAATAAAATAAAATGACACTCATCTAAACTGATTGGTGAGTTAAATAAAATATAAGAGCTATATAATGATTATATACAAGATATTAAAATGAAAATTTAAAAAAAAATGTTCATCGAGAAAGAAGAGCAAGTAAGATTATACATAGAAATTATATTGTGAAAGAATGGAAAGTTGTAGGCCAAATGTATGTTCCTGTTTTTTTTTTTTTTTTTTTAGGATGGGTGGAGAGAGCTTTAAATTGTCCTCGATCGCGATATCTTTGGTCTTGTTGGCATGAGTTGATCTAACTTATCGACTTTGTTTTATGTTTGACGCGACTCGTGGATCACATTGTTTCCAACTGTGAAACTTACTGAGTCCTAATGTTGTCGATTTTTTGTTCCCTGCGCCACGTTTAGGTGAAAACGTGATTCTTCCTAAAGCGGCATTTATTCTGTGTGTGCAGGAGAAACACGGCGATCTATTCTAACCGATAAAGGGTTGTTGTTGTTTTTTTTTTTTTTTAAATGTGTGGGTGTGTGTGATTTTTAGGTAAAATGTTGTCCTTGGTTCTAAGTGTCGATGTTAAGTGGACAAGTTAATCGAGGGCGAGAGAATCTAGACCTGGGGTTTAGAACGGTATATAGTAAAAGGCATGCACTAATGTTTGATTTCATAGCTGGTGAAAGTTCATTAGAGAACACGGGGTGGCGACGGGCCGTAACAAGATGTCGGCTGTTTGTTTGTCCATCTCCAGCGGAAGAGGGGGGAGCGAAGCTATTTTTAATGTGATTCCGGATTTAGGTCAGGGGCCCTTTGCGAGGTTGCTTGCTTTCTTTCAATTTATTGGAAGATCTCTGCATTAAGGTGCAGAAAAGGCGCTGAGCAAGTCGGGGGTATAAGACGGGATTTCTGCGCGTCAAATATTGTGGGACATAAATGGCCAAATTCTATCAAGTGTACATCAGGTGTTACGCGAGGTGTTGGAATTAGAGGCTGGGGCGCGAGGAATAAGATATCTTCTGTATAGTATTTAAGTTTGTTCACATGAACTGTATCATCTTCTTTATTTAGGGGTCGATTGGGTCTGTTAATTCGGACTACGTTCGGGATATTATTTCTATAATTGTAAACGGACCTGTGAAGTATGGTGCCAGTTTTCCCGTATCGGGATGTTTATAATTTTTTACGAGGACTAGGTCACCAATCTCGAAATGCGGGGCTTGATGACCTTTATCATATCTTTGTTTGTCCCTTTCATGCTTAAGCTGTGTTCTGCTGGAGGCGAGTTGCCTAGCCTTCTGTACGTCGGGGAACGGGTTGTAATGATTTTTTAGTTCTGGTGGGATGCTATTAAACATCAAGAAGATCGGTGGGAAACCTGTGACGGTGTGCGGAGATTGGTTATAGATTTGGACAACTTGTTCAATTAGTTTGGTCCAAGATGTCTTCGGGTTTTCGAGATAAAGTAACCTTAGTTTTCCAGTGATGGTGGCGTTCAATCGTTCTATCAATCCGTTAGCTTGCGGATTGTTACTGGTGGTAAGTAGTGGTTGTATACCGCGAGATAGCAGAAATTTGCGGAATTTTTCGGAGGTGAATGCGGGCGCTCTATCCGAAAGTAGACGTTTTGGAGACCCTTGTTGTAGGACCTTTTTTAGGGTTTGGATGTACGTTAAGGTACTTGTAGATTTCGATGGGAATGCCCAAGCGTATCTGGTCAAGTGATCCACTATAACATGGAGATACTTCTTGGAGTGTCCGTTTTTCGAAAATCCGGCTATTGTATCTATTGATATTAAATCGAATGGCTGTTGTGGTGGGGGAATTTGTCCTAAGGTGCCATAAGGCTTACCTTTGGGTCTTTTGATGATTTGGCAGGTATGACAGAAATTTACAAATTTTTGTATGGATTTGGCCATACCTTTCCAGTAATACTGAGTAGAGATTAGGCGAGCCATTTGGGAGATACCGGGATGGTTGTATTCGCTGTGAACCTGGTTCATAAGCGAGTGTTGAAGAGCTTCGGGTATTATTATTCGATTTACACCTTTACGTCGTATGGTGTGTAGACCGTTGACGTCTACAGCGACACTGGTATCTATGATATTCGGTTGGTGTTTCTTAATAGTACGAGCACTGATAAATCCACAAAATGGATTGCGAGAAAGCAAATCGGCCTCGTGTTTCTGGGTTCCCTTGAGGTACTGTATTTCATAGTCGTAAGTGGATAGTCTTAAACTCCACCTAAAAAGTCGTCCTGACGGGTTTTTAATAGTTTTAAGCCATTGTAGGGCTTGGTGGTCTGAGTAGACAGTGAATTTGGTACCGGATAGATAGATGCGGAATTTTTCGATGCTTTCTACGATCGCTAAGCATTCTAACTCTGAAATGGTATAGTTGCGTTCGTGAGGGCGTAGTGCTCTACTGTAATACTGTGTGGGATGAATTTTTCCATCCGGATGTACTTGTTTGAGAATTCCTGCGATTCCCTGGGTGGAGGCGTCACAGTACAAGCGGCAGGGTAAGCCATCCTGATACAGATGTAATACGGGCTTACGTGTTAAGCTCTCCTTGAGAGCCGTGAATGCCTGTTGACATTTTTCGTCCCATTGCCATTTAGTGTCTTTTTTAAGTAAATGGTTGAGTGGGGTTCTGAGACGGGCATAATCTGGTATAAACTTGTTATACACGTTGACGGCTCCTAAAAAGGACTGTAGCGTTTTTTGGTTGAAGGGAGGTTTGATAGCGTTAATAATATCGAGGTTACGGGTCTGCGGTGTGTAAGTTCCGTTCTTAATAGTGTATCCTAGAAATTCTATTGATGTCTTCAAAAATTCACATTTTTTATAGTTTAGTTTAATATTTTCCTGTTGGCAGATCTCCAGGAATTTTTCTAAGTGTTGAATATGCTCTTCTAAGGTATCCGAAAAGATAATAAAATCATCGAAATAGTGGGCTATGAAGTTTAACTTATATTTTTGGAATATTTGGTTTATTGCACGTTCAAAAATCTGTGGTGAGTTGCGCATCCCAAAAGGAAGCCTACAAAATTCGTATTGCCCGTCTAATGTCACGAAAGCTAAAAGGTGACGGGAACTGGGATCTATTTCGACCTGCCAGTAGGCAGAATATATGTGGGCTGAGGAGAAATATTTGGCGCGTGAGAGTTTGTCGAGTATATTCTCTATCAAGGGGAGAGGATGGACGTCTGGTGCAATGATTTCATTAATCCTACGATAGTCAACACAAAAGCGTTTTGATTTGTCACGTTTGGTGACAAGCGTAATAGGACTGGCATAGGGAGATACAGAGGTTGTAATTATACCGTGTTCAAGCATGTGTTCGATTTGTGTTTGTATTTCAAGTTGGTCATTTAGGGGTACGCGATAAGGACGTAAGGCAATTACCTTGTCCGAAGTAGTATTGCCTTTTACGGGAGGTATTTTAAGCCTAGGGACGTCGTATTTATTGGCTGCGAAAACGGGTGCAAATTGATGCAGTACCTTGTGTAAATTATAGGGACAGTGACCTAGGTTACTTGTGTCCAAAGATATGCAAGAGGAGGACATAGAGGCGTTGAAAATAGGATCAGGAACATTACATTAAGGCGAAATAAGAGTGTTGGAGTTCACCACGTGTGAGCAACCCGTTCCAGGAGGGGAAGATTTAGTAAATGGGACAGTTGTATTAACCTGTCCATGGGACACGTGTTGCTTGCACGAGGTGAATTTGTATAAGGTAGTTGGTAGAGGTACATTATCTTGATACAGGAGTAGCTGAGGACAGTTTATAATCAGTAGAAATCTTCTTATGGAGTTAAGGGATAATATGCCAAAAGGCAAGGGGGTATCTATAATATGGAATTTTAGGTTCTGCGTTATGTTACCTATTTTTACGTTTAAAAAGATATAACCTATGGTGAAAATATTGTTAGCTATGGCATTAATAGTTAAGTTAAATGGGTGAACAGGTATTTTCTTTTGCAAATTGGTTTCTATTATTTTAAAAGTATTCCGAATAATTATATCGATAGATGCTCCTGTATCAAGTAGTAGAGGTAGGTTTACATTATTGGGCAGTTCAGCTCGAACGAGCAATTGTTCAACGAAAGTTATGTGAGGAGGAACCTACTGTTGTGCTGTCTTGGGCGTCGGAACAGGCCTGTTTTGGTGCCGTGGTCGAGGTACCCGTGGGACAGCTAGGGTTCACTGCTTGCGCTGGGCTCGTGGTGTAGAGAGGATCAGGGGAGCGGGTAACATGCGCTCGCGTGTTGTTAACTCGGAAGGGTGCGGGAGAGGACAACACAGTTCTGTTGTGCTGCGGATAAGTTGTGGCTCGGTACACAGGTCTTGGACGGCTCTGTGCAGGCCGTTTGGGGCACTGGGCGTGCCAGTGCATGGCGCCACAATACCTGCAGGATGAAGGGGGTGGATTGGCAGAGTAGTTGGATCGCGCTGACCATGGTCGCGGAGCACTGTACCTCGGTGACGGTGCGAAGGAAGGGTTGGGCGTTGTTCTGGTCGTCTGTTGGCACACTTGCGACGCACTGTGGGTTCCTCTTACGCGCGATACTACACTATACCACGCTTGGAGGGTGTTCGGTTGCACGGCAGCGACAATGCGCTGATCAGCGACGGGTAACCCATCAGTCAGGGATTCTAAAAGGATTTTGTGGGGAAGGTTCAGCTGTAGGCCACACACCGTCTTTTTTTGATAATATTCCTCTAACGAGGAGCGATCTATCAACTTAATGGCCAAGAATCGGGCAAATGACGCGTTTGTGGTTTCAGGAAAGAGGTCTATCAGGGCCTGCCTTGCGTCAACGTAATATAATTTGTCTAATTTTAGGCTGCGGAAGTAGTGCAGGGCCTTACCTTGTAGGAGGTTGGGAAGCCTTCTCAGTCTTTCGGTGTAGTGTAGTTGGGCCAGATCAGCTTGGGCGTCGTAGTTGTCGAAGAAGCTCTGCGCCTCGTACGAACCATCGTAGCGCGGTAGTTCCACATCTCGCGATAATCCTGTCGCCGAGGAGAGCTGATATAGCGTCCTGGCTAAACTCTCCAGGACATCTGACACCGGCGGCGGGGGCGTGACGTCCTCGTGGTTGGGGGGAACTTCCTGCGTCCTACCGAGGGTGGTTTCTTTCTTTGGAAAAGTGGTGTTTTCGCCACTTTCGGAGTCGGGATCGGACTCCTTTGGTTCCTTTGGATCCTCCTCTCTTCCCTGTTCCATCTTTCTGTACAGACAGTGGTCTATTTGCTTACTTGTACCTTGGCGTCCACTATCCTGTCGACTCTTCGGACGGGGGGGGGCCTTTGCGATATCTTGGGACCTCTGGGACCAGTGTTACCTGATGCTAGACGAACCTCGATGTCAACTCTACCGTGCAGTCGTGGTGGAAGGCGACACAGCTGGGCCAAAGGTGAAATAAACAAACAGAGATTCCACTAAGAAGCGTCTGACGTCAAGAAGGAATGGGATGAGCGGAGAGAGAGATCTTTAGAGCAAGTGTTACCTTGGTGAGATCCAAGCGCATACTGCCTAACCTAGGTTCTCGATTTAACACCAAGACCTTTCTTCTTTCTAATTGGTAGGAAGATGTCACGTGGCCGTTTTCTATTGGCTGACCTACTTAGGTATTGTTTCCTAATTGGTAGGAATATGTCACGTGGCCGTTGGCTATTGGTTGACCTACTTAGGTGTTACCTTCTAATTGGTCTTTGCTGATGTCTTTGTCGGAAGATATAACCGGCCTTGCCCAGGAAATACTGGTCGTTAAACTCGACTTTTATGATTTCCGCGATCATAAAATTGGCTGTAAATTTATTAATAGTGGTGCTGACTTTAAGCCTCTTTGCTAGGCCTTACTTCTACTCTCACCTAAGCCTGATTAGTTTTAACCTTAATTTTCTCCTGTTAGTCTCCATTCCTTCTATCTGTACAGTTGCTATACTTTATTAGATTCTTACGCGGTACAGATTGATGTTAGTTGAGGCTTTCTATTTGCAGTACATAAGAAGTTATATACAGTCATGGGGTGGAACATGTGGTAGTAGATATCTAGACTATTTACAACAATTCCATGGTCTTAAATCATCACATGTATTTAGAAATTTTATATACAAGATTAATAAATTGAGTAGCTCATTTCTTTATTCCAGGATGTTTTTTTAAATAAATAAGTATAAATATATATAAATGCATATCTTGATGTTTCTTTGTGCTTGTAAGTGGTAACCTCACAACAGGAATTCAAAGTTGTAAAGGTGTCGAGTCAGTCACAATACCCTTTACTCAAATGTTAGATTCTCATATGTTGAGTTTATAAAGAAACCTTGGATTAAAGATCAAATGTCATATTATTACTTCAATTTTTTTAATTTTTCTTGAGCCACTTTAGGGTTTATCCTCAATACTCTGTTGTGATATGGAAGGTTATAGACCTCACATAAAATGGAACTTTGGTTCATTATCTGAATTTCTAAATATGAGTATATTTACATATGATTTGAACGAAGTTCCTTCTTTCTTTTAAGCGTTTATAAATCTATTAATCATATATTGGTTTTGTGTTTTGTGTGTTTGCCATAGTGTGTTTTTGTCAGTTTACCGATATTTCAATATAATTATAAATTCTCTTGGAATGTATTGAAATGGGGCGTATATCGTTCGAAACTATAGCACAGTGGATTATTTCGTCACTATAATAACTGAGCTAACATTGGCGCTTTCTAACGTGGAGCCGAAACTACCGAAAATTTCAAATTTGTAAAAGATTTATAAGAAGTAGGCCTACAACCTCTGAGTCAACTCATGTCTCTACCTGAAAATTTAACAATTATCTGACTTTGAAATATATATAATGCATTTGTGTGTGTTATTTGAAATTTTTAAATCAATAATAATTGTGCAATATTAATAAAACTATAATGATCCTAAAATTTCCAAATTTTCCAAACATTAAATTTCAAGTGTTAATAGACCTTTTTTTTCTTTTTAATATAGAATCTTGAAATTTTAGGATATATGTACAACTGAACAAAAAAACGAAGTTAGGCTTAAAACAGTGTTTTCCCACACTTCAGAGCTTCCCACAAAACCCAAATTTAGAGCCCCTAGGGACATCTTTGATTGACACGCTGGGGCGAAGGCCACAACTTTAGAGGGGTGGAAATAGATGGACGTGAAAAACAACAGATTTGCGTGCAAGATGTCTATTTTAGATTAATAATTATATTCATTTAACGTCTACCTATCCACAGGGTTTTATTTATTTCATTTTTTTTGTAACCCACTTATTATTTCATTTTTTTATTTTTTAGTTAACGCGAAAGTGTGTACCTTCCCAGAACGAGTGTTTAATTTCGTTGCCTCTCTTTTCGCTTTCTTTTAAAATATTTAGGTTGTAAAATAGGACAACTGAATTTATATTTATTTACTGGGCTTTTATTTTCTTAACATTTGTGTGTAAAACCCGCATAATATTTAATTATATATTTTAGATTATTGCAACATTTTATTACAAACATTTTGCATATCATGTATCACGATATCCCGAATTTTGTTTTCTTAAATATAATCCTTCGAGTGTTGATTTTACCGCCTTTTCATTTCTTTTTCTGATACAATATTCAATATAAATAGTCGCGCGACAATCCAATCGCGACAAGTTTCCAAGATGGCAGCTGGTAGGACGCGTCTGTCGATACCGATTTTCGATTCATATTACTCCCAGTTATGTCTAAGATTAAAAATTTTCTAGAATTCCTTTTCCTCTCTTGAATTCTAAATAACCTATAGACATTGGCATGAGGTCACCTTGATGTGTTTTAAATGTGAAAGAATTAGTTTTTTTTTTCCACAAAAATTTTCTAGGTGAAATTTCAAACGATTCTATTTTTCTGAAACATTTTATTTCCTTGGGTGAGGACAAATAAAAACATCTCGATAGCATTTGATTACAGTAAATAATTGCCAGTAGAAGGCATGATGAGATTCCATAGAAATTTAAGCCAGTCATATGTTCAGCTTTTTTTTCTTTCATAATTTTGAACCGTTATAAAGTAAAGAAAGGTGGACAGCAAGATATATCCTGATAGCTGGATGTGTATCTGTATCGAAAAGTGTAGTTATTCCGTTTAATGAGAATTCCAATAATCATCGAATATTAGCAAATTATCTTTGGGAATTTGGACAACTGTTTTGAAAGATTTGAACAGCTTGAGTAGATAGAAATCCTGGAGTTAGAGTGGAGGATTAGATGCAAAGACTAACCACTCGACGCAGAATAACTCTAGTGAACAATTGTAGTGTTAATTCACTGTAGGAAGGAAGAACTTTGATTCTCAGGATATTCGAGAGGCAGAATTTTCAATAATTGATAAGACCAAGGATAATATTTACACAGGTATATGGGGGTAAAGCAGCTATTTAAACAAGATAAGAGGCAATTTTATGTTTTAGGTACTTTCAGTGGAAGCAGATGCCACTGCAAATATTCAGTCCAATAACTTTTCAAATTTAAAGTCATGCATGATGAGTCTATCACGGGATTGACGCCTGAAGTGGCTTTCATTGGGATTAACCGAGCTTGCAAAGAACTAGGAGAAGAGAAGCATGTCACGCCAGTGTACTAAGATATAATGGAGAAAACTTATGTTGAGCCAATTGAAATCAATAGAGATTTAAGAAATAAAAGATCTTATTCTTTGAATTTTATATTATTTTCAATTACGCGACATGGACGGCGTTATAAGTTGGGTGAAAGTGATTCAGCCACGCAAGGGATGGTCTCCTGGAAGTGGTACGATCACATATTACTTATAGATTGCCGGGCGGGATCGCGCGTGAAATATTCAATGTCGTCAAGAAATGATAAATAACTAAAGAAACACCCTAGAAGTTTGGGGTTCGGCAAGAAGACGACATAAAAAGGGCACAACAAAGTGCATTGGCAGCAAAATGAGATCTTGCTATTGTGTGGGCAGCCACTTCTTCCTGAAATGTGCAACGGATGTTAGTCCCAGAGTTAAGTCCTTTGAGGCAGCATTTCCCTTACAGATGACGTAAAGACGCATGGCAAAACGGCACATAAGTTTGCTTTTTTTACCTCAATTCCTGTCATAAATTTAGTGGACCAATAACAGTAAAACATTTTTAAAAACCTCCATACCCTGTGTGAATATTTAATGAGAAATGAGCGATCCAATTCTATAAGCCGCTATCCTAGAAAATCAGAGTTGTACCCCATCCAATTTTTTTTAATGATAGCTGGTGTAAGACGTTTCCAGACCTTTTTTATTGCTGTCATATAATTCGAAAAACGAGGAAACTACACTATTTGATATAGTTTATATCTAGCATCTCTATGAACTCAATAAGACTATTGAACGAAAACCGAAGACTAATGAGCGAGCCAACCCAAGGGGAACTAGTTTAATAGGCCTACAAGTAGTAGTTGAAGCAAACTATTTATCCAATTTTATTGTGTTTTAACTGATCTATAATGTTATGGATTTTTTTTTGTTAACAAGGTGACTACCTCGCCGAGTGTGTATAAAGATTTAAAGATCATAGGCTGTCAGAATAATATTATACTAGTAATAATTAATATTTCAATTTTGATATGCAGTAAAGGTAGTGAGAACAGCGCCTTTATCTGTAGGCTACTCTAGCTAGCTAGTTTCAATACATCCAGGAAGAGCTTATCTCCTCGAAAGGGAGATTAGGGAGGGGAAACAGGTCCTGAGGAATTACCTCGATATTTTGCGGTAGCTTTCGCCCTGAACGAATGTCAGACTTTAGCATAAAGCTGGCAGGGGAGGGAAGAGTGTACCAGAATAGCTTCAAAATGAAGAATGATAATAGATCGGGATCCAACTCCCGATGACGGGTTTCGAGGAGACTCCAGAGGGATGAAAAGGAATGAAAAGGTGGAAGAATGATAGATAAATGATAAAAGGATAATTGAGAGATGATAATGGTAGGATGATGAAAAATGATATAAATATATAGAAAGATTATATAAAATTTTGTTAAAGCGATAAGTTATGAAAGGATAAAATAAAGATATTGATAAATGATAATGAGACTATAGAAGTTTGATAGAAAGACAATAGAAAAATGATAGAAGAAGGTGTAATTAATGTTTAAAGAGAGGTAGTTATTGACTCTACTATTGCCTTGATAAAGCAGGTTTGGCTCTTCATCATGTAGTGTTCATAGATAACTTGTTTTGGCGTTGGCCTAGAGGCCAATATTTGTAAATTGTACGAAATATGCACTGAGAGTTTGTATAGGATGATTTGCCTGAAGGGCAGTAACTGTATGCACTAATTTATATGTATGAGTCCATACTAATTATTATGTCAT
>CP092877.1:41797898-41919047 GCA_030710605.1 Cordylochernes scorpioides | reverse complement strand
ATCGTTTAAAAAAAAAAAAAGGGTGATCGATTGAAAGGAAAAACAATGGGGGAAATAAATGCACAGAAACACAGTATAATAAAAGGATTTATTTTAAAGATTAAAAACAAAAGGTATAAAAACTATTACACTTATATATATATAGAATTATGCTTGTATTTAAAGATTAAAACAGAGCTAAAAAAACTAGATAAAAAAGGTTAAGCAAAAAAAGTAAAGTAAAATTAAAGTAGTCTTAGGGAAGGAAGACAAAAATAAATGGCGGGGGGGTGTCGAGCGTTTGTTTACACAGTACCTCGTGGCAGCACCGTCGCAGGCTTGGCTTGGCTTGGCTTGTCTTGTGCGATGTCCAATTGTCGCGACTCGTTGGTTGTCTAAGTGTCTTTTCCGCTCTCAAGCTGCTGCTTGAGGGATACTCCAATGCGTCCTTTCCCGTCCACAAGTCTCTGCTTGTGGGATTTTTGTTCGACGTCTTCCCGTCCACAAGTCGCCGCTTGTAGGATAATTTGACGTCTTTCCGTCCACAAGACGCTGCTTGCAGGATAGCTTTTAGACGTCTTTCCGTCTGGCAAGGGAACTCAACTTTCCCCTCCGCTTCTAACAAGGGAATCCTGCCATCTGACGCCACATCCCGGGGCTCTCCGAACAACCAATCACCTCGCGGGTGTCCACGTGATTTTGCCTCCCCTGCTGACCTTTGCCCCCTCGTCTCAACGGGGGCTTCCCCGACCATGTCGATATCTTGCTCGTTGTCTCCCTTCACCTAAGATCTTCATTCTATGTACAAAGTAAAAGAACGGTAAAATAGTTTTAACATTCTCCCACATAATTTTGCTCCGAAGAAGCCAAAATTAAGTATAAGACAAAAGAGCATATATATACACAATACACACAAGAGTAGATATGCCTATTACATTACATAATATACACATAAAAAGAATACACATATTACACCCTTTTTTTTTCATACAGGTACTTTCACTAGTCCTTCAAGTCATACCTTGCAGGCTTTCTGATTACCCTACCATATCTATTTCTAGAGTCCCTGGATTCAATATTGGGCCTATTTCCTAAAAATGCTTCAGATAGGGGTTCGGTATTTGAATTGTCCTTTTGAATCGTCTCAACATTCGAGGATATTTCAAGAGGGTGTAAGCGTTGTAGAGCCCTGATCAAGGTTCCTGTGGATGTTTTAACATGGGCCACTCTCACTATTCCATCTTTACCTGGTATGAGATTTACTATTCGCCCTTTAGGCCAAAACATTCTTTTAAGATTTTCTTGCCCGATCAGTACAACGTCTCCTACTTTCAACTGTCTTCTATCAATATTTTCGGATTTCTGAATCAGCGCGCCTAAATATTCCTTTAAGAATCTCTGATTCAATTCTCTCTTCAGTTGACCTAACTCTCTGTATCTAGTGTGCAACATTTCTGGCTTTAAATTTTCAAATTCAGGAAAGCTAGACTCTGGACCATTTTGTAAAAACTCATTAGGAGTTAACGGTTTTAGATCATTGTCGTCTTCAGAGACATAAGTGAGGGGTCGATTATTAATGATAGATTCGATTTCACAAAGGCAGTCTGCAGTTGTACATATTTCAGCTTCCTGTGACCTAGCATCTTTATCAACATTTCCTTTATTGTCCTAACCATTCTTTCCCAAAATCCTCCCCACCAAGGAGCAGAAGGAGGGATAAAAATCCATTGTATCCTTTTAATTGAGGTTTCCCTTTCAATTCTGATCCAATCCAATCTCTTGAATATTCTATTAAGTTTTGCGAAATTGGTGCCATTGTCGCTATATATTTTCTCGGGGCGCCCTCTCCGACAAATAAACCTATGGAGGGCCATCATGAAGACTCCTGTCTCTAAACTCTTCACCAACTCCAGATGAATAGCGCGATAGACGGCGCAAGTAAAGGCGGCTACCCACACTTTCCCACCTTCTTTCAAATGAAGAGGGCCTAATAAATCAACTCCTGTAACTTGGAAGGGTTTGCCCAGTCCAATTCTGTTTTCTGGCAAAGCTGCCATTGGTCTTTGCAGAGACTTTTCTTTAAGTCTCTTGCAAGCAATGCACTTACTGATAATTTTCTTTATCGTTTTCCTTCCCTGATTATCCAAAATTTCTCTCTCAGCTTTGATAAAATGAATTGCACCCCTACATGTCCATTCTTCAGGTGCACTTCCCATATAAGTTGCTCTACGAAGGGATGGTCGCCTGGTAGAATGATAGGAGTTTTAAATTCTTCTGGGACCTGTCCATGTAAAAGTTTGCTTTCTACACACCAAAGTCCGTCAGTGTTTTTTAATATTTTAAAACTCTTGGTTGCATTCGATTTCTCTATGGAGACTTTCTCCTGAATCATTCGGATAAGCTTTTTTTCTGCCAAGTCTAATTCTGAAACTTTCAAAGGTCCTGTTTCAGTTGACTGTTTTTTAAGTTTCCCTAAAAATCTTAAAACATAGGACATTACCCTGATATTGAGAGAGTAATCAGACCTCCTTGTCAGTAACCAGTCTTTATAATCGATGTTCAAATTAATGTTGGTTTTCATAATGTTTTCTTCAACCTTTATTTCTTTTGGATTTATCGAGAACTCTGAATTGGGCCAGAATTCTTTAGGTTTTTTCAACCATTCGGGGCCCTCCCACCATCTGCTTTGCACAAACTGGCTTGGAGGGCAACCTCGAGACAGAAGATCGGCCGGGTTCAACTGACTAGGAACGAACCTCCAATCGTTCAAATTGGTAGTGGCCTGAATTTCTCTGACTCGGTTCCTCACGAAAACTCTCCACTCAATTTCTCTCTTTATCCAACTTAGCGCGGTAGTAGAGTCAGACCAAAGAGTTGTTTCACATTTTCTCTTCAAGGCAGCTTGGATTGCATTGGCTAGTCTAGCTCCTAGTACCATGGCCATTAATTCCAAGCGAGGGATCGTAATACTCTTCATAGGAGCTAATCTGACTTTGCTCCAAATCAAAGTTAGAGTATTTTCTCGTCCCGTTTCGCTCCGTAAATAGGCTACAGCTCCATAGCCTCTTTGACTAGCGTCACAAAAGATATGAACTTCTGTAGGGAAAATGAGATCATTCCACATATATCTCGGTATCTTTATTAACTCTATGAATTTTATTTGATCCAACCAGGTTCGAAATTCCTGGGCCATACTTTCGGGTAGTGGTGTATCCCAACCTAGTTTCAGTCCCCATGATCGCTGCAGTAACAACTTTGGTGGCAAGAATACTGGAGCGCAAAATCCAAGTGGATCAAATATCCGCTGAACCATGGACAGTACCAGCCTTTTCGTTAATTTGGGTTGAATACTCAAATTGTCAGGGAGTTCGCATTTTAATGAATCTTCCATTTTATTCCAAACAACACCCAATATTTTTGTACAAGTCCTCTTTTCAGGGTTTTCCTCCAGAGAATATTCCCACTCTCGTAAGTCCATTTTAGCCCTGTCCATAATTTCAATTGCGGCCTTTTGAAATTCCTGCACTTCCTGCTTTGTTTCCAGCGAGGTAATACAATTGTCCATGTAGAAGAATTGAGCTAAAATCTTTGCCCATTGAACAAGTGGGCCTCTTATTGATTGAAGATGGTATTCTATTACGGCGTTCAGCACAAAAGGACTGCAGTTTAAGCCAAATACAAGTCTCTTATGCCTGTAAGCTATTAGTTCTCTATCGCTCTCCTTTTCCCACCAAAGGAATCTAAGGTAGTTCCGTTCAGATTCTTCAATCGCCACCATCTGGAATGCTTTTCTTATATCTGCCGTGACTCCAAATTTATTTTCCCGAAATCTTATCATCACTTCAGGGATTCTTTCCAATAAATTCGGTCCCTTTTCTAAACATTGATTTAAAGATAGTCCATTATGACCTAGACAAGAAGCATCGAAAACCGGACGTATGGGCGTCGTTTTAGATTCCATCTTGTACACAGGGCGGTGAGGTAAATAGTAGCCTCTTCTCTCGAGAGGATTTTCCTCGACTCTTTCAATGAGTCCTTCAGTCAGCCAGTCTCTAAAGATCTGACTATATTCGGTCAACTTATTCTGTGAGGTCATTTTCTTAGTGCTTATATCTAACCTTTTTATCGCTATGTCAAGATTGCTGGGGATTGACTCCTTTTCTACCTTCCAAGGTAGACCTACAGAATATCTCTGATCACTTTGTCTTTGAATTTTTGTTATAAACTTTTCTTTTATTTCCTGATATCTGGTCTCTTTGGAGCAAGTTTCAACAGGATCCCTAATGCCTAGTACTTCTAGATCCCACAAATCCTTTAAATCGCATCGCGTTGTTAGCAGATTCAAAGTCTGCTGCACATTGTCATTGCTATCAATAATTGGCGAATTGCCCATTAGTGTCCAACCTAATTTCGTTTCCACCGCAGTTAAATCTGCTTCAACTTGAACAATTTTTCCTGGCAAAATCATACCTAGATAGTTAGAACCAATCAATATGTCAATCTCTTGTCCTTTAAAATTGTCCTGAGACAATATTATGCCCTTAATCTTCAATTTTTCTAACCAGTCTCCTTTTGGCAAAGGTGGTATGGCGTCGCAAATTTTACGTTGATCCAGCGCCTCAATATGGATCACATCTTTTTTATTACCTAAATTCTCCAATTCTAACATAAATTTACCGTGCTTTTCTTCACCAATCTTATTACCTCCAAAAAGACTTTTAGCTATAGTTATTTCGCCTTTTCTTTCTATTCCTACACTCCAGACTAACGACTGTTTGATATACGAAAACTGACTTCCACTGTCGAGGAGAATTCTAACCCTTCTAGAGGCATTTGGGCCTCTTAACAGTGCTACCGTGGTCATCAGCAAGACCTGACCTGTGCAGGCTTGACTAGAAAGCGATGCAATGGGTTCAGTTGCATTTTCCTTTAGATTTTCTCTTCCTGGTTTCGTTAACCGGTTAGAAGAATTTCCTTCACATAAAACTTCCAAGTGGTTTCTCCCACAGTTTTTGCACTCCAATTGTTCTCGGCACTGACTCTGTATGTGTCCCTTTCTTAAGCATTTGAAACATAGATGGGCACTACGTATTTTATCATTTCTCTCTCCCGGAGACATTTTCATTATGGAGCGGCATTGATGACTCGCATGATTTGTTCTTTCACAAAAGAAGCATTTTATATTAGTTCGCCCTCCGAACAAACTAGACACAGTGGCGGGTCTGAAATTGCTCCTTGTTCTGGTCCCATCATTGTAAGACCTTTTATAGGGTTCCTCCTGCTTAAAGCCTTTTTCCACAAATTTCAGCCGTTGAGCACTCCTTACTTCGGCTTTTAGAAAGTCCAATAATAACCTTAGCCTTTCTTGAGCTCCTCCAACCCCTTTATCTGCTTCTTCCCGTTTTGCTAACTCCATACCATAACCCGAAGAAGGATGCCTGTGCCAAATTTTCAAAATATCCGAAGGTAATGAAGACTCGACAAGAGGGTATAAAAAAATACCCGACAACTGGGATCAATGCCCAATGTCTCTAACGACCGGAGGTGACTGCTCAGTTCGTCGTACAGACTGCTTAAATTTCTATTTTCTTTCTTTACATTAGATATAACCGAATTCAATAGACGTCTGACATATAGTTCTGTCAGTATATTCGGGTCACCGAATCGCTCCTGTAGGGCTTGTACTGCCAAAACATAATTGGCGCCTGTAACGGGATAGCTTGCTACAACACGATAGGCTTCTGAATTTGGTACAATTGCTTGACGCAAATATAAAAACCGATCGCTATCGGATAAATTCTTATTTTCGTGAATTTTCGAAAACTGCGCCCACCAAGGCAACCAACCTTCCAGAGAGCCATCATAGCTTTTTAGGGCTAACTCTGGTAATTTCACATTTATTACAGTGTCCTCGCTAGCAATCGGGATTGTTTCTTCTTTATCGGGATTCCGTAATACACTGACTTTCTGTTGAATATCAAACTTTTCCTCTTCATATTTATCGCATTCTTGCCATTCCCTATCAATACTTTCCTCTGTAATCCCTTCTTTCACTACCAATAAAGCCTGATATTTTTCGTTTAGATCTACAAGTTTCGTGTAATAAGACTAGTCTATTAAACTTAGAATAAATATCGTTCTTATCAATTTGAGACTTTTCAAATTCCCCATTTATTTCATTAATAATTCTAGTGAAAGTACCTCTTAAGGCTTTTCTGCGCTTTTTAATTGCATCCATTTCCTCCATATTTCCTTTAAATCGATCACGTCCGGCTCACCAAAATGTTCGTGTTCGTTTAAAAAAAAAAATAAAGGGTGATCGATTGAAAGGAAAAACAATGGGGGAAATAAATGCACAGAAACACAGTATAATAAAAGGATTTATTTTAAAGATTAAAAACAAAAGGGATAAAAACTATTACACTTATATATATATATAGAATTATGGTTGTATTTAAAGATTAAAACAGAGCTAAAAAAACTAGATAAAAAAGGTTAAGCAAAAAAAAAGTAAAGTAAAATTAAAGTAGTCTTAGGGAAGGAAGACAAAAATAAATGGCGGGGGGGTGTCGAGCGTTTGTTTACACAGTACCTCGTGGCAGCACCGTCGCAGGCTTGGCTTGGCTTGTCTTGTGCGATGTCCAATTGTCGCGACTCGTTGGTTGTCTAAGTGTCTTTTCCGCTCTCAAGCTGCTGCTTGAGGGATACTCCAATGCGTCCTTTCCCGTCCACAAGTCTCTGCTTGTGGGATTTTTGTTCGACGTCTTCCCGTCCACAAGTCGCCGCTTGTAGGATAATTTGACGTCTTTCCGTCCACAAGACGCTGCTTGCAGGATAGCTTTTAGACGTCTTTCCGTCTGGCAAGGGAACTCAACTTTCCCCTCCGCTTCTAACAAGGGAATCCTGCCATCTGACGCCACATCCCGGGGCTCTCCGAACAACCAATCACTTCGCGGGTGTCCACGTGATTTTGCCTCCCCGCTGCTGACCTTTGCCCCCTCGTCTCAACGGGGGCTTCCCCGACCATGTCGATATCTTGCTCGTTGTCTCCCTTCACCTAAGATCTTCATTCTATGTACAAAGTAAAAGAACGGTAAAATAGTTTTAACAGTAATATAAATTTTAGACAAACATGTTTTGGCTGTTAAATGAGACAGTAATTCATATTAAATTTTCACTACTGTATTTTTTGCATATAGACTATTGTTTGTTTAATTTAAAGAATTATCATATTGACTGTGAAAAACAAAACAAAGGCCAGAACAAAAATTGATAAAAAATAAGAAAGCCATTGTTTACATACAGTAACGCTAATTTTGTAAAGTTTTTTTTTAATTGCATTGTGTGAACTTACCTTAACTTAGTAATATAAATTTCTCTCTCAATACTTTTGTAAAAAAAAGTAACACTCTTGTATAAAAATATATTCTTAAAAAGGTACGCAAGCAACTTGAAAAGAAATGCAGAACGCTCATTGGTCGCTTAATTAGCCTCGCGTTGTTACTTTGCCTCGTATTTACTCCGCGTAAAAAAAAGTTCTTCAAATGAAAAAAAGAAATAGCCAAAAATATTAAGAAAAATGTAGCCGAAAATTTCCTCAGGTTTATAAAAAGCGACATGCAAAATTTGGTACCAATTGTTCAGTATTTTTGAATTTATCGCGAAACAGACAGACAGACATTGACTTTTATATATAGAGAGATATATTGTAGGTTTGCGAGCGTAGGGCACTCCCTTTACTCCTCGAAAGCTAAAATTAAAAACAACCGAAGACCGTTGTTTACCGCTCGTTATTTTTTAAAAAAAACGTTTTAGAACAAAAGACAGGCGAACCTTTCATAAAATTGACATGGAACCAGTGCAGCAGCTTTACACACCCAAGATTGTGGACATTGCAACTACTGTGATAGAGATGCATAAGATATCTGATGCTCTCCATTGGACACGATAACAACAACATTGCTGCTAATCTCAATGTGTTTTTCAATGTTTATATAGTTGGAGG
This sequence comes from Cordylochernes scorpioides, assembly GCA_030710605.1. NCBI lineage: Eukaryota > Metazoa > Arthropoda > Arachnida > Pseudoscorpiones > Chernetidae > Cordylochernes > Cordylochernes scorpioides. Next base: position 41,911,063 of record CP092877.1, on the reverse strand, counting down.
TGGCTTGTGTAACGTTAAATGCGTGTAAAGCGCAATTTACATGTTGAAAGATTTGAGATCTATTGTCGCGGTTTCTGATACATCTTTGATGTTCGGTTAAATGGATGCCTATAGTGTGACTGGTCTCAGCTACAAGACGCAAAGGAAGAGGCCAAGACTCCACCGTCCTTTGACACGACTCTTGAATCTTGAAGATTTCAGCTCCCTCAACCGATTAGTCTGTCGAGCCGCGGCAGTTCAAAAGGCCGCCCGATTCTGGTACAAGAAGCGGTGAGTTGAATCACCATGGAAGCTGTCATGGAAAATAATAAAGTACGGCAGCACAGCTTCACTGTCAGCCCCGAAGAATACAGGTCAGCAGTGATGACACTTGTACAGTGGGTGCAGACTGAGTCATTTCCCAAGAGAAACTGCAAAGCTTGCAAAGGGTAGAATAGTGAAGAAAGCGAAAATAGCACGACTTTCTCCATGTCTCATTAATGGGACTATTTGCCTCAAAATTCGCATTCTCCAAGACAATAAGGTTCCAGCAGAGCAGAAGACACCTGCAATTCTCCCTTCCGATCACTGGCTGGCGGCGAGAACACCAGCACGTGACTTCCCTGTGCGCGCGCATGCCTGCCAGCGAGAGCAGTTTCACGCGACCGCTCGCCAGCGAGAGAAGCTTTTTCTTAATTACAATGCAAATCCTTAACTATATTTACAGGTTTATATTTTATAATATTTCACATATTTACATATATATTCAATTATATATTTTTTTCTGTCTTTCATATTACTTTAGATTAAAAAATCGTGTAATATGTATGTATGCGGTGATTTGTGAATCAGTCGTGGTAGTTGTGTGATGAGTGGTAAGGAAACACAGGCGACAGAGGCAAAACCTCTATGAGGAGTAGATCGGGGAGAAAAGAGAGAAGGGTGGAGGACCACCCTGGGAACAACTGGTGTTGAGACCACCTCGGTGGGAACTGTCCCTTGATCCTCACATGTAGATGCTTTTAAATTGCTTTGAGTAAGATAAATTATCCCAGTTAAAGGCTGACATCTGGTGACTAAGAGGGTTGTTTTGATCCCGTTATTTTATATTCCCTTTCCTCATATTCCCACTCAGGCCATTTTATTTCTATACAGGGTGATCCAAAAGTCCCGCACTATTTTAAAAATTAATAACTCCGCGAATATTCGCGCTAGAACAATGGGGTAAGCACCATGGTGTTCAGGATGCAATGGGAATTTTATGGCAAATAATGAAAATTCTAAATTGATTTGAGTACAATTTTATTTGCTAGATGGCGCTCTACCAGAATCAGAGATTAAGCGGCCAAATTGTTTGATAAATTGAAATATATAAATGGTCGACACATATTTTTCCTTTTTTAATACCAGGAAATAACCCTTATAATATCAAATGTTAAATTAATAAAACACCATTTCGCCAAAAGTATAATAAAGGATGACATTTTTTATATGCAATCCGAGATATAAAAGTCGGTGGATGAGAGGGTAACACGCTCGATTCCAGACAATAAGTCGGTGGATGAGAGGGTAACACGCTCGATTCCCGACAGTCATGAACCGGGATTAAATCCCGCGTTAAAATTTGTTTAATATGTGAATAACCTTCACATATTATTCATTGTTCAATTATCATGAACTAGGTTGCTCTTGCTGAGCGGTACCTATTTATGTGAATTTGAACCATCCGAGATATGTAAAATAGGTATATGCAAATTAAAACGTAGCAAAAATGTGAAATAGGTTTTGTGAAATAGCTTGAATGTTTGAAAAACCCTGCTGGTATCATAAACGATTGTTTGAAATGTTAATATAGTAGCAAAAATTATGATGGCACTACTAATAGGATTTCTTGCTATAAGGAATGTGTAGTTTCCTGACTAATTGGCGACCCTTGACTATTTAACTGGATATTAGTCATGATCCAAAAATGAAATATAGAGGGGAGTGACAAAATATATTTGTCGTACATTATTCCAGATATCCTATGGGCTTGTCAAATGTTATCGTTGTTTTTATACTGTACACAATTTTAAAAATATTTCCCCTCAAATAAAAATCATTTTTAGATCGACCTTTTGCGTTGAAAAACGTGGTAGTAAAATCATTTTGTATTTTTTTTTTTTGCACAAAATTTCTATAGTTATTGGTTTATAGAAAATATTCTTTATGCTATTTCTTCTGATGAGCGAAAAGCGAAAAACTAAACATGAGGGGCAAAATTGTGTGTACCAGTGTTATTCGAGAAGTTATAACACTTTAGTTTGCACGACATAATATGTGAGCAAATGACAAACAAAAAATTACTGTTCACAAAAAAAGAGTCAAGATGTGAGGACAGCATTTATTATCCCCATAACCCAACACAAAGAGCTGCAAAATATTGGTAGATAATAAAATACATGGCAGCTTATATAACACTTGAGGTAACTGCCTTCTCTCTTGTATTAGGTCACAATCCTTGCTCAATGTGGCGCCCTTCATTCTCAAACACCGCCTGCAGACGATAGATGACAGAATGGACAGCATTAAATAACATATCTGTTGAAATTGATGAAACGTGCCGTCTGATAGAAGCCTTCAACATGGCCAATGTGGTGGGCCGGAATCGATCAAAACACGATTTAATATATCTCCATAACCAAAAATCGCAAGGCGACAAGTCTAGTGATCTTGGAGGCCACTGGTATATAAAATGGCGACTTATCACACGATTTTCACCAGACGTATCCTTCAGCAATTGGTTGCCACCTCGGGAGATATGAGGAGGTCCTCCATCTTTCATGAATGTTATTTCGCTTAGTGCTTGTCTGCCCTGCAATATGGGAATACCCTTTTCTCTCAAAAGTTGAAAATAACGTTCACCAGTTACAAAAACGGATTTAAAAGTTCTTCCATTGATTTTTCAAAGAAAATGGCCCAATAATAAAAGAAGAAGTGAACCCACACAAAACTGAAACTCTAGGCTGATACATGGCATTTCTATAAATATCCTAGGGTTTTCTGTTGCCCAAATGTGGCTGTTTTGAATGTTAAATTCTCCGTTTAGAGAAAAGTGAGCATCATCTGTCCACAGAAAATTCGACAGCCCGTTTTCACCAATATCAATTTGCCGGAAAACCCATGCAGCGAATTCTTGGCGCATCTCAAAATCGCCAACTTTCAGCTCGTGAAATCTTTGATTTTGTATGGGTACACCCAATAGAGACATTAAGTGAAGCGTCTTCGGATATCACAATCATACTCGGCCTTTTAAACGCCAAAAGTTCAACTTGGAGATCCCTGTCCAGGATAACAAAGGTCAGCAGGTTGAGGACATGCTAACCGACCTCGACCTTACACCGTTAAATAAGGGAGAGAACACCTATCTATCCAAGTCCACAGGCACAGAATCCGCAATAGACATCACAGCAATAAATTACAACATCGCACCCACAACACAATGGAAAATACTGAGAGGTGAAATCAGTGTCTACAGACCAATTTTAACAACCCTAAACTTAAATTAGAACAAGGAATTTAGGAAACCCGACTTGAAAAAAATTCACAGAAAAGCTTGAAGAACTGTGCAACGAGAATTGAATTACAGAACGCTTGACAAAAACTTGGAAAAATTTCCTTCGAACATATCCAAAGCTGAAAAAGCATCGATACCTAGAAGGAGACGTAAAGACCTGTGGATACCTAACTGGAAGGAACACAACATCGAGGAATGATTTCAGAGAGAGAGAGACAATATCAATGAACTTCTTAAAACAAATAAAAAGAAGAAAACAGAAAGGAACTCATTGAAATTAGTCACAAAATTAAACAAGAAATTTGGATATGCAAACAAGAGAAAATTTTTGAATTCTGCCTAAAATGGATCCAAGAAAGGACAGCCAACACTGGAATATGATTAGAGTGTTATAAAACAATCAAAATCAACACTAATCCTCCAATACTTTAACCGATATGAATAGAACAGCGAGAACGAGAACAAACAGATGGCTGACATAATTGCTGAATATCTTTCGAGCACTTCCATACTCAATTATACGAATGAAGATAGGACTCTAAAAAATAATATAAACAAGTTAGTTAAACAAGCAAGAAACTTCCATCAACAAGATATTTTCTCGAAGACTTCACACTGAATGAGCTAAACTCATCAATAGAAAAATTCAAGAGGTCACCAGGAGATAATCTAATCTTTGGTCAAATGATTAATCACTTTTGAGACAAAGCTAAAATTAAACTCCTACGAATACTGAACATTTCATGGCAAACTGGTAAACTACCAAAGAATTGGAATATATCAATTATAGTTCCAAAACTGAAACCAAACAAAGATGCCAAGGAATGCAAGAACTATCGGCCAATTGCTCTCACCAGCATATTTTGTAAAATAGCAGAACGAATTATCCACTCTAGGCTCATAGTCTGGCTCACTAACAATAGTAAAATAAACTTCAAATAAACTGCCTATAGATCCAGACACTGTACACCTGATTAACTGTACTACTTCTGTCAATCAATAATAGATTCTTTCAAGGAGAAACCTATTTTCTGTATCAATGGTTCTTTTGTGCCTTTTTTCGCTAGCGCATCAGCAGCTTCATTGCCTTCAATGCTAACATGTAAGGGTATCCATTGAAGGTGAATTTTTGAGATTTTTGAGAGTTTTTGGAGATAACCAATTATGTTCCTGCTTACTTTGTCTCTAAGTTCCCCTGTGTGACTCAAGTGTTGTATGGCACTTCTACTATCAGTGAGAATCCATATATCGTGATGTTTAGTGTTTCTGATGGATTTTAAGGCTTCATAGATGGCTATAAATTCTGGTCTGACGACTGAGCAAATATCTGGGTTTCTTCTGTTTATTTCTCAATGCCATTTGTGGTTTTAATGAGAGAGCCACTGCCAGTGTGTCCCAACTCGTATCTGCTACCATCGGTATAGATAGTTATTGCATTTTTAGGAATTTTATTAATTATTTCTAATGATAATTGATTCAAGTATTCTGAATTTTGGTATTGTTTGTTAGTGGGTTCATATAAAGTGGCATTAAAAATAACATTTTGTTAGTGGTTCGCATGGAGATATTTTTCTGCTTAATAAATTTTTTTCCACTTTAAATTTCAAAAATCCATTTCTTCTGGCCAGGTAGAGAGGGCCTTCTTTTTTGAGTCTTATATTGGATTCCCAATTAAGTATGTAATTGGAAATTCTGTGTTTGTTTCCATAACTCTTGATTTTGTTTATATATTTTGGCAGATTGTAGCTTCTTCTATCCTTTAAGGGCATATTGTCTGCCTCGTAAAGTACAATATCATTAGGACAGGTATTTCGAAGATCTGCAATAATTCTAGCTGCAACTTAGTTGTATCCTTTTACAGTGTTTTTGGATTTGTTTCAGATGCTGTACCATAGATTTGATATCCATATTCCAAGTAGGTCTCATTATAGATGTGTAAGTTAATTTTAGTGTTGTTGCTTCAGCTCCCCACTCTCTTCCTGAAATATATTTCAAGATTTTTAGTCGGTCTCTTCCTTTTCTAACAACTCCTTCAATATGTTAACTGGAGTTAATTTCTGGATCCAGGGTGTAGCCGAGATATTTAGGATGTTTATATTATTGAAATTGTTTTTTTTTTAAATAAATTTTGGTCTTATTTTGTATAGTTTCTTATTGGTAGTAAAAAGACAGGTTTCAGATTTTTTTAGATTAAATTCTAATTTATGTTTATTAGCAAATTTTTCTAGGTGGAGAAGAGTCTTGTTCTAATCCCTTTCAGATTTTTCCAGTTAGTGTTGCTGCTCCATAGAATGATGTCATCAGCGAAAAGTCCAATATTGGTTTTATGTGAAATTTTTCTTCTATGCCTGCAATAAATAGGGTGAAGAGATTTGGGCTAAGGACTGATCCTTGTGGTAATCCTTGGTACAATTTGAAGGTTTTAAATAGAGTGCCATTATATTTGACCCTGATATATGTATTTTTAAGGGGATCATTTATCCATGTGATAGCAGCCAGGAAGTTATCTGATTTGTTTACCTTCCTCTGATAATGCTGATTATCGCGGTTCCTAGTAGTTGTTTGCTTCATTCCTCGGCAGTTGGTGGCCATGTGGCCGATCTTCCCGCATCGGTAGCATTTTCTTCGACTGTCGGTGCTGCTGTTATTTTGATGCTTGTTCAACTGTAGCACCTCCTTGGATGAATCCTCTTTTCTGGTTGTTCTCCTCTCGTGTTCAGTTAGCAGGACCTGCCTTACCTTGGATGACGTGAACTCATCATCCGTCATGTTTCCAAAGTTCATTATAATCCCATCATAGGAGTCTGATAGTCCAGCTAGCATAGAGTATGCCAGATCTTCATCCTTTACTTCACATCCCGCTTCTCTGAGATTATCACTGCAGGTCTTTAATCTTGATAGGTAATTTATCATATTTTCTTCTTCGATGAACTTGATGTTCACGAATTGTTTCTTGAGTTGAAGAATTCGCGCCCTTGATTTCGGTTCAAATATTTGTTCCAGGGTCGTCCAGGCTTCACTTGAAGTCTTACAGTCGATAACGTGTATTTGTTGCTCTGTAGAAATTGATAGAGCAATCGTTGCCAGTGCCTTTTCTTGTTTAATTTTTGTCTTCTCATATTTTCTTTGATCCTCATCAGCGTCGATCGTTTTCTCCGTTAATTAAACATTCCCATAATCCTCTTTCGATCAGAAGCATCTTCATGTTAAATTTCCATGATCGATAATTGCTGCCGGTGAGCTTCTCGACGTTCAGGGCAAGCGCTTGGGAAAACGACGCCATCTTGGTTTCACTTACTTTTCGTTCTTTTTATGCAGCTAACCACGCTCTGCTACCATGTTGTGGGTCGGTGATGCAAAAGAATAGCCAAATAAGTGATTTTATAAATATAGTATTATTATTAGATATAAGGATATATATGTTGACAAAAGAATAGAAAGACGGACGGTTGAGGGGGGCCGTTCCCATTGGTTAGTTATGTTCATGCAGCGCCTCCAAGCGGCGCCCGCGTCCACGTTTCTCTCATCAAAAACACCACTTCGCCAAAAGTAGAAGAATTGGTTGTCGATTTTTAAATACAATCAGAGATATGTAAAATAGGTAAATGCAAATTAAAACATGTAGCAAAAAATGATATTTTAGATACGGTTTGTTTTCGAAGATAATAAATTTCTAATTTTTTAATTCAACTCTCTCTCAGTATCGATTATATTTATTTTAATTCATTTGAAAAATATTTATCTATCTCTGATAATTTATTTTACTCTGGAATGCCGTTGTTGTTGTCGTCGTGTCCAATAAAGAGTCTCAGATGTCTTCATGCATTTCCATCACAGCAGCAACAATGTCCACTATCTTGGATGTGTAAAGCAGCTGCTGTGGTTCTATGTTAAATTTCTGCAAGGCTGCGGCCATTTCTGGGTATGAGAATATGTGTGTAGGTGTTAGTTCCACACCAGGACAGTTGTTGCATGCCCTATAGGTTCTTGTGCCATATGAATGTATTGTCATTCCTTTATAGTGTTTTGTTCTAAGTCTTGTTATAGTTTTTGTCATTTTTCTCTCAGTGTTTATTTCGCATTTTGATCTTTTCTCATTTTTGTTCAATTATCTTGTATTTTGGCTCAACCTTCTGGCTTCCTTTGCCAATTCAAATGCCATTTCATTACCCCCGATCCAAACATGGGCAGGAATCAATTGTATAAAGCAGTTCCTTTCCAATGGTTCCAGTTGGGTAAGTAACAAATGTATTTTCAGTGTGATTTTAGTATTGCCCTTCTGAATTGCTTCTAGAGCGGATATGGAGTCGCTGTATATTAAAATTCCTTCTGCTTGATGCAGGGATGGTTGGTTAAGGCATACATCAAGGGCTTTCCAGATAGCTGTCAGTTCACAAGTTAAGTTTGACGAAATCTGTCCTGCTCCTTCTTTGATATTGATGTGTGTTCCATCTTGCAGTAGTATGATAATGCCGGCCTCTCCATTACTCAGGGTAAGGTATGAAGATCCATCTGTATATGCTGTTAAAGGGGGGTGGGCTAGCATTTTTAATCAAGAATTTGTACTATGAGGACATAGCCGTTAATATTCCAAACACATCAGACCTCGAAGCCCAAGGTATCAAAGTCTACCTCAATCAAAACAAACCCATCAACATATACAATATGTATCACCCTCCAAACAATAAACTTATTGACGATGACATAATGGCTCAATTTCTTACAGACAACACTATTATTGTAGGTGACCTTAATGCCAAACATCAACTATGGGGATGTTCTACGCCAAAAACCCAAGAGGCAAAATACTATCAAACATATTTAACGACAATGCCTTCATGTGCTTAAATGATGGGAATCCTACCCATCATTCCTACAGCTATAATATTACACAAGCACTTGATATAAGTTTCTACTATCCGGCCCTTTCTACAAATGCAAATGGCAAATATTTAAAAGTATTGGAAGTAATCATTCGCCAAATTGATAGAAATTAGCACCAAGACCAAAACCAGCTGAATTAAGAGAAATTATGGAACTTCAAAAAGGCTAATTGGATATCTTTCAAAAACACCATTATTAAAGCAGCCAAAGTTTCAATTCCAAGAGGAAATATTTCACACCAGGCAAAAAATATGCAAACACTTATAACTAAAAGAAATGAACTAAAAAAGGTGCACCCAAAACCAAACAAATTGTAGAACTAAACTGAACATCGTGAATGCAAAAATAAAAAGATTATATGTAAATGTGAAAAGGGAAAAATGGAAACAAACTTGTAAAAACCTGAACCCAAGAAACCCAAATACAAAACTTTGGTATTTGGCAAAGCAAATTGACAGATTCCAGTCAAAAACTGAAAATACAAATATGATTAAGAATACAGATGGTACCCCAGCAACTAATGACGAAATTGCGGCCAATCTTTTAGGTAATTCATATCATATAAGTGGTAAAATCAAATTTGAAATGAAAGATGAGAAAGTTGACAAAAAGGTCCGAAAGATTATTCATGACTGTAAAATTGTCACCAGCACTCATAATATTTTCCATGAAAAAAAATCAATATGAAAGAGCTAGCTTATGCATTAGAAAACACTGACCTAAACAAGACTCCCGAGCCAGATGTAATTCATGGCTAAATGATATCAAAGTTGGGCAAAAATGGCAAAGAAAGACTTCTTGATATTTTCAATAACTCCTGGAAAACTGGAAAATTGGCTCAAGACTGGAAAACTGCAACAATAATTCATATTTAAAAACTTGACAAATCTTCTGATAATCCAAAAAACTACCGACATATCTCCCTCACGAGTATTTGCTGCAAATTATTGGAAAATATTATACACAGACGACTCACCTACCACCTCGACACAAGAAACTCTTACCAGAAGAACAATATGGATTTAGGAAAGGACATGGGACAATAGACCAACTCTTATTTTTCACACAAAAGGTAAAAGATGCACAAACAGAAAACCAACTAACCACACCATAGCAGCTTTTTTAGACCTTACACAAGCTTTTGATAAGGTATGGAAAAACAAGTTAATTACCAAAGAATACAAACATTTAAAATTAACGAGCGACGAGGATTCGTGGCTACTGGACAGCGGAGCAACCAACCATGTATGCAGAAACAAAGACTGGTTCGTTGACCTTCGGGAGGTGTCATCTGATCCTATCATGACTGGGAGTGGGACAACTGAGGCCAAAGGATATGGACCTATTTTTCTCCAGACGTCTATCCATAATGAAAGCATCGAAATCAAGCTAAAACAATGTGTTATACGTCCCACATGTGCGAAGGAAACTGCTGTCAGTCACCTAGATAGAAAAAAAACGGCAACCGTGTGACCTTTCGTAATATGGTAGCTCGCGTTTTCAACCCAGAAAACAGGATTATAGCGGAAGCGACAAATGTAAATGGCCTCTACATTGTGAAAGGTAAGACCTTAAACTCCAGTAAAACAGCCTTTAATAGTGAAAGGGACCATTTTCAGAACAATTCCTTGAGAACGTGGCATCAAAGGTTATGCCATATTGACAGTAACGCCATTGAAAAGATGGCGCGGGAGGAGCTGGTAATAGGCTTAGAAATTTCCTCTAGAGACGAAGGCCTATGCAACGATTGTTGTATCGCTAAATCCACTAAAGCGTCACGTAAAAACCTAGGCAATATTAGATCAAGACAGACCTTGGAGCTTATCCACACAGATATTTGCGGTCCAATGCCGGTAAAATCAACCGGAGGCAATAGATACTTTCTATCTTTTGTTGATGATTTCTCAAGAAGGATTACTGTGTATTTTCTGAAAAACAAAGATTAAGTATTAAAACATTTCGATATCTATAGAGCCACTGTAGAGAGACAAGCTGGTAATAAAATTAAAGTGTTACGATCGGATAATGGACTTGAGTTTTGCAATAGAGATTTTCAAGACAAATTACAAAAACTAGGGATAAAGCATGAACGCACAAACGTGTATTCTCCTCAAATGAACGGTGTGGCAGAATGTGTAAATCGAACACTTTTAGATATGGCCCGCGTTCCTTTACATAGCGCTAATCTCCCCCAAAGATTTTGGGCAGAGGCGGTAAACACAGCTGCTTACATTAAAAACAAATGTTATAATACTGCTCTAAAAGACAAAGTACCTGATGGACTTTGGTTAGAAAGAAATCCTAGTGTAAGACACCTAAAAGCATTTGGATGTTTGGCATATAGCCATATACCAAGAGAAAGAGGGCGAAAATTAGACCATCGGGCAGGTAGATGTATTCTGGTAGGATACTCCACTCAAACACGTGGATATCGTCTCTGGTGCCCAGAATCACAAAAGGTGATTGAAACTAAACATGTTAGTTTCGATGAGTCTAAAATTGGACTAGAGTGGACCAAAATAGTCAAAGAGACAGAACCGGAAAGGTACAACCACGTTTGGCTAGAACCTGAGACTAATTATGATAACGACCTAGAGAATGAATTACCGAGTAATTTGGATTCAGTGGGGGTAGAGGACGCTCTACCACAACCCTCCACCTCCAAAAACATTGTTCGAAATCCATATGGGAGAAAAGGTAAACCAAGGGTAGAGTTAAATTTTTTAGATGTTACCGAGCCGCAAAGTTTTGAAGAGGCAGTCCAATCTCCCGAAGCCGTGTATTGGAGAAAGGCAATGGAAGATGAGCTTAGAGTGCTCCAGGAACGAGGCACTTGGGAGTTATCAACATTACCGCCGGGAAAGAAACCGATTAGCAGCAGATGGGTGTATAAGGTGAAGAAAAATGAGAGCGGAAATGAAGAGCGTTTCAAAGCACGTTTAGTAGCTAGAGGTTTCTCACAGAAGCAAGGAATCGATTTTCAGGAAACTTATGCACCTGTTATTAACTTATCTGTAATCAGAGTTTTGATAACGTTAAGTTTGAACACGAAATGGTACAATAGACATCTCGACGTAGATAACGCTTATCTATATAACGACTTAGAAGAAGAAATATATGTGGGATCGGTGCGAATTACCTTTTGAAGTTGGCTGAGTTGATTGTTTGTGGTGGGCGCAGTCGTTTGAAGTGTTAAGGTGTTCTCACAGGGGAAAATAACGAGAAAACACAGGATTTTGGATTGGAAAAAGGCTAGCAATCTAGGGAGAAAAGGAGTTGAAGCTATTGGTTTGAGTTGGCTATTGACAATCTATTCACATGATTGAGGATTGACTTATCTGATGGTGGAGAAGATGGGGTTGGCTCCAAACTGGTCTCAACGGCGGCGATCTCCTGACTGACTATACTTCGTTCCCGATTTAAGACGAAAACTATTCCGGGCTCTCATTGGATGGATTTCCAGGGGTGCTCGATTCCCATTGGTTCCTAACTAATGTTCCTATGCTCTGATTGGGCCTTTGCTGTCCTTTTGTTCTGGACTTGTCCTGACCTGACCCTGGAAATACTAGGTTCTTGAACCCAGTTTTATGAGTTCCTGGATAATAAAACCTGCTAATGATTGCTTCCTCTCTTGGCCTTTCTCTCCCAGATTTCTTAAGCCTTGTCTTTATTAAAATATTTTAAAACATACATTGCATACATATTGGGGCGGGTTTGCATCCAGTTTTGTACAAATTATGACATATACATGCTTTTGCCAGAAGGGGTCGAGAGGAAAGATAACGAGGTTTACAAACTGCTTCAACCTATTTACGGCTTGCGACAATCAGGGCGGAATTGGAATTTAACACTCGATCATGCTTTACAAGAAATGGGATTTACACGACTAGAATCCTGTAATTGTATTTATACTTATCTGGATAAGGCGATTATTGCCATTTATGTAGATGACTTGGCTTTATTTGGTGAGAGTGAAGAGATTTTGCGGAATATAGAACAGAAAATTAATGAAAGGTTCTGAGTTAAAAATTTGGGAGCCATCAGGAATTTCTTGGGAGTTCAGATTGACTATCCAGATGAGGAGACTGTAGTACTATCTCAAAGTACGTATGTTAAATCAATTTTACAAAAATTCAACATGATTGAATGTCGACCGGTATCCACACCGTTAGACATTAGTTTTCCAACCTCAAAAGGAGATTGCCCCACAGATGAAGAAGAGAAAGAGAGGATGAAAGCTATTCCATATAGGGAACTAATCGGGTCGCTCCTTTATCTTGCGAATTGTCCTAGGCCAGACTTAATGTTTTCTGTTACGAGATTAGCTCAATTCGCCAGCAACCCTGGACGTCGACATTGGTAAGCTGCCAAACGCGTCTTAAGATATTTACACGGCAGCATAAATCTATCTCTCGTTTATCGCCGGACTGATTCCAATGATGTTTGTGCATACAGTGATGTAGATTGGGATAGCGACATCGATGACAGACGGTCCAATAGTGGGACCGCTATCACTATAGGACATTCCTTAATCATATGGAAGACTAGCAAACAGAAGTGTGTCTCACTTTCCACAATGGAGGCAGAATATTTAGCGCTATCCCAGACCACTAAGGAAGCAGTTTGGATCGCTACCATCTTGAAAGAATTAAAGTTCTTATCGAATTTTGCCTTTCCCTTGATAATTCATTGCGATAATAGATCCGCTATAGACTTTTCCAAAAATAATGTGGAGAACAACAGATCCAAACACATTGACATAAGATACCATCACGTCAGAGAAAGAATAATTAGAGGAGAGATCAAGATTGTCTACATCCCTACAAAGGAGAACCTGGCCGACGTCTTCACCAAGACCCTGAGCAAAGTGGCTCACAAGAACGCCTGTGACTTCATGAACTGTTCTCCAGTTCAGCGCTTCAGTGGGGGAATGATGAGAGAAGCGTGGACGCCGCTTGGAGGCGCTGCATGAAGATAACTAACCAATGGGAACCCCCCCCCCCCCAAACGTCCGTCTTCATCTTGTATATACTTTTAGCCTGTTTTTGTTCTACTGCTGTGTGCGGTTGCTATTCTTTTGTCAACATATATATCCTTATATCTAATAATAATACTATATTCATAAAATCACTTATTTGGCTATTCTTTTGCATCACCGACCCACAACAGTTTTATTAATTTGTTATTTGATATTATCAGGGTTCTTTCCTGGTATTCAAAAAATAAAAAATACGTGTCGATCAGTTATATTTTTCAATTTATCAAACAATTTGGCCGCTGAATCTTTGATTCTGGTAGAGCGCCATCTGGTGAATAAAATCGTAACTAAAATCAATTTCGAAATTTTCATTATTTGCCATAAAATATCCCATTGCATCCTGAACACAATGGTGTTTACCGCATTGCTCTAGCGCAAATATTCGCGGTGTTATTAATTTTTAAAATAGTGCGGGACTTTTGGATTACCCTGTATTTATAAATATGATTACATGTGTGTACCTATATGTATATAAAAAGTTTTACTCTATTACGTTCTTATTTGTATTCCTGTTGAAGGGCAGAAATACTCGAAAGCTCGTATAAATAAAAAAAAGACCTACAAGAAACTATTCGCCTCACGATTTATCTATTTTTAATAATGTATAGAATTATACTGGAAACCTTAATTAAGCAAAAGTTAGGTTTGTTAAAAAATAAGGTTTCCCAAAAGTTTTTAAACATATCAATTTTCATATTTTGCGAGTGTTTACGAACTTTAGAGACAACCTTGTAATTCTGAAACTTGGCCCACCTACTAATTGGCCACCCTTGATATAGAACATCAGAGATTAAATCATTCTTCTATAAGATTTTTTTTCCAAGTCTGGTGATCTTAGAGGCCACTGATGTATAAAGTGGCTACTTATCACACGATCTTCACCGTATGTATCCTTCAGCAATTGATTGGCACCGTGGGATATATGAGGAGGGCTTCCATCTTGCATGAATGTTATTTCGCTTAGTGCTTGTCTGTCCTACAATATGGAAATAACCTTTTCTCTCAAAAGTTGAACATAACGTTCACCCATTACAGAAACGGTTTTAAAAGTTCTTCCATTGATTTCTTCAAAGAAAAATGGCCAAATAATAAAGGAGAAGTGAACCCACACCAATCTGTAAAACCAAACTGTGTGTTAACTTATCCGTTTAGAGAAAAGGGAGCTTCATCTGTCCACAGAACATTCGACAGCCAGTTTTTATCAATATCAATTTGTCAGAAAACCCATGCAGCGAATTCTTGACGCTTCTCAAAATCGCCGAATTTAACTCGTGAAATCTTTGAATTTTGTACTAGTATTTTTAAAGAAAAATTCTTAGTGTGCTCTCCAAACTGTTCCATACGAAATCCCTGTAGTTCGAGAAACTTGTCGAGCACTTACTTCTCCATACGTGGATAACGTTTCAATAGCTTCAAAATACTGCGAAACCGTAACAGCCACTGACTTGCATGTCGATGGTCTTCCACTCCGAGGTTTTGCTTCCAGATATCTAGTTTTCTCAAAATATTTTATCATTTGCCTTAGAGAGTAGCAACTCATGGGTCCTTTACCGCTCCGAATACCTTTAAAGGTACGAAACGCTCGAAAAGATTCAGTGGCAGATTCTGAATTGCAATAAAAAATTCACCAAGAGTGCTTTATCCTGTAGTGACGGCATTCCAGAGTAAAATAAATTATCAGAGATAGATAAATATTTTTCAAATTATTTAAAATAAATATATTCGATACTGAGAGAGAGTTGAATTTAAAAATTACAAATTTATTATCTTCAAATTTAAATCGCTGAGAGGATTCTAGAAACAGAATCTAAAATATCATTTTTTTCGCTCCATGTTTTGATTTGCATTTACCTATTTTATATATATCGGATTGCATTTAAAAATAGTCATCCAATTCTTCTACTTTTGGCGAAATGGTGTTTTATTAATTTATCATTTGATATTTATTTATTTATTTATTTCAACACACAAACGCGATATCCCGGCTAGGGATAATTGCGTCGATTTACATTTTTTAAACGGAAACAATTATAAAATTTTTACAAAAAAAAAAGTGATCGAAATAAAAAGAAAAAAAAAAAATATACGAGGGCCTTCCAAAAAATAAGGTTCCCTATTTTTTTAACAAATAAACCACATTATTTACAATTATGCAGTTATTTTATTTTCATTATACAACTCATAGACTACTTCTCTACAAAATCACCATTTCTGTCCAAACATTTTTGGTACCGTTGTAGAAATTTTTTGATACCACTGTTGTGCCAAGCCGTGTCCTGTCTTCGTAGCCAGTGGTTCGCCTCCGCCTGCACTTCGTTATCATTTGCAAAGTGCTTGCCTCCAAGGTGCAACTTGAGTGCTGGAAAAAGATAGAAGTCGCTTGGGGCAAGTTCCGGAGAATAAGGTGGATGTGTGAAAATTTCCCATTTGAAGTTTTCCAGCAACGTTTGGGTCGTTCAAGCTGCGTGAGTGCGAGCATTGTCATGGACGAGTAACACTTTCCGAGACAAAAGTCCAGGACGTTTCCGTTTTATTGCAGCCCTGAGTTTATTAAGAACTTCGCAGTACCTCGCAGCGTTAACCGTAGAGTTTGGGGGCAGGTAGTCAACCAATAAAACACCCTTACAGTCCCAAAAGACGATAGCCATAACTTTGCCTGCAGAGATTGTGACCTTCGCCTTTTTTGGTGACTTTCCTCAGGCTTCTACCACACCATGCTTTGTCGTTTTGTTTCTGGAGTTGAATGATGCACCCAGCTTTCATCTCTAGTGACAATACGGGAAAACAGTTGATCTCCATCTCTTCGATACATTTCCAGGAAAGCTCGGGCTGCCTCCATCCGTTGTTGCTTGTGATTTTCCGAGAGCAAACGCGGTAACCATCTTGCGCAGACTTTGAAAAAATTCAAAACATCTGACATGATTGTTCCAATCGAAGAGCGTCCAATTTCGATTCCAAGAGGCAGTCGAATCATTATTTCGTAAATAGTGACGCGGCGATCTGCTTCCACCGCATTCCGAACAGAAGCAACGGCTGCATTGTCTGTAGCAGTAACGGGCCTGCCGCTTCGCTCGTCATCATGCACGTTTTGCCGTCCTTCCAAGAACCATGAACGCCATCGGCGAACCATTTGGATGTTCATACATCCTTCACCATACACTGACACTAAATCACGATGAATATTGACCGCAGTTTCATTTTCCACCGTGAAAAAACGAATTACAGAACGGAGTTCGAAAGTGGACACGTTCACCAGTGGTAGCTCCATGGAAACTGAAGCGCTACGGACTTGCGCGTACGAGTAGCGTGATTTTGAAGGTCACGGGCTTCCAACGCATCCTAGTGACCATTTCTTACACTACTAACAAATTTTTGCAACGTTTCGTTCGCAGAAAAAAAATAGGGAAACTTATTTATTGGATGGCCCTCGTATATCATTTGATATTGTTAGGGTTCTTTCTTGGTATTCAAAAAGGAAAAATAGGTGTAGATCAGTTATATTTTTCAATTTTTCAAACAATTTGGCCGCTAAATCTCTGATTCTGGTAGAGCGCCATCTAGCGAATAAAATAGTAACTAAAATCAATTTCGAATTTTACATTTTTTGCCCTAAAACCCCCCATTTCATCCTGAACACAATGGTGTTTACCGCATTGCTCTAGCGTAAATATTCGCGGAGTTATTAATTTTTAAAATTGTGCTAGACTTTTAGATCACCCTGTATCTTTATTTTCAAGAACTATGAATGCCGGGGAGGCAGCCTCTATCTTTACGATTTTCCCTTAAAAGTAAAATTTATTTTTCAAAATGTTTTAAATGGTTAAAATTTATACATATTATCAATAACTGAGTTTATATAAGATTTTAGTTCAAAAATAAGAGTTCGTGTCAAAAATAGTTCGAATTTCTTATAACAGATGGCGCGCTAATGTCATGGAAGAGACTCTCTCAAGAGCTTTTCTGAAATTGAGTTCAAAATTTTCAAATATATTTGCTATATAGAAAATAGAATGATTTAAGCACGAATGTTTCTTTTATACCCGAAACAAACTTATACTGTCTTTACTGATTATTTATCTGAAATTGGGTTGTTCAAATATCAGGGAACAGACTAAATCAATGTTTAGTTGAGTTTTGTTCCACTAGATGGCGCTCTGCCATTTTAAAAGCACATGTACTCCTGGTCAGGATATGCTTTCTTTATTTTTAATATCAACACCTGGCCCTTTAATTTTTTCTATTATTTTTTTCACAGTTATGTATGTTGAAAGTTATACCATATAAACCATTGAAACCATTGTAAACCAGCTTTTTTTATTCAAATATTTATATACTATGGTCCGTACAAAAAGTAAAAAAAAAATTAAAATTACATATGAAGATCTTAGCAACCATTTTACATGTACTAAGCATTTACCCGTTGAAGAGCAGAAAATTTACTCGAAAACTTGCAAAAAAACAAAATTAAAAGAAACTCATTACCTGAATTTAATTGTTTCTTTTTCAAATGAATTATAGGTAACTATTGTTCAATATAATATAATGCGGCTTGTGATTGTAAAATGACATTTGAAAATTATCCCGCATGTGTTTTTTTGAACGAAAAATCAAAATTTATTCCAAGGAGAAATAATGACTATTTCCAACCTTAGGGAAGAGGTATGAAAGGATGAATTGAGAAGAGTAATGATAAACGGATCCCTGGACACTTTTATTTTTACATTTATTATTACCCTTCACAATTCATCCTTTCACACCTCATTCCTAAGGTTGGAAATAGTCGTTATTTCTCCTTGGAATAAAGTTTGATTTTTCGTTCAAAAGAAACACATGCGGGATAATTTTTAAATGTCGTTTTACAACTATTGTTCATATTATCTAAATTGTATCAATTCTTTGATTGTACAAATATTCAAATATTGCTTGAGTTTCACTATATACTCCATATCAATTATTGTGCACTTGTCTTATTTCAACGAACTCTATCTAATTTTATAGAACGACGTTTGACAATTTTACCGCAAATGTTTCTTTTGAACGAAAAATCGCTTTTTATTTTAAGGATAAATAACGACTATTTCTATCTAATTTTAAGCATAAATTGTCATCTCTTTCGTAGATACAAATAATATGTTGAAATTGGTAAACAAATCAATTTAAAATAATCTGTGATGTCAAATATGTTCCTTTTTGACTATGTTTGTTTTGTTTATGTTGTAGTAATAGCTTAGAATATTGAAGCTCATTTTTTCTTCATTTGTTAAGTTAATTAGTTTGTTTAACCTCTCCTTGTATTTGAATAATAAATTTGTTTAAATTAATAAGCTGTAGTTATGCTAAATTAAAATTCAAAATACAACAACTGGTAGCAGAAGCCTGGTTAATTGTTATTGCGTCAGAAGAAAACAGCCAATTTTTGAAAGAAAGGTTGAGTACGATTATATATTTTTTAAAATGGCAGAATATTTTTCGATGAATAGAATAGAGCCACTGACATCTTCAAATTACCACATATGGGCGCTTAAAATATCTGCAATTTTGAGAAGCAAAAAATTGTTCAAAAAAGTGATCGAATCGCCTAAGCCTAACCGTGAAATGGCAGATTCAAAGGAAGAAGAATTTTTCAAAGAATGGGAGGATAAAAATGATGAGGCCTTTGGAATAATAATAGTAAATTTGTCACCTGAGCAGGCTGGCATATTTATAGGAGAGACAAATGCTAAAACTGTGTGGGATGAACTGAAGCGTATCCATACTGTAAATATCGAAGATAAAATAATCGACATTGGACTTGAATTGAAAAATATTCAAATGAGAAATAATGAAGGCATTGAAGCCTACATAACAAGGGCCAGAAATATTGCATCCAGAAGTGCTAACTTGGGACAACCTATTTCACCAAGGGAAATGGTGTATCATGTAGTGAGAGGTTTGTTGCCAAAGTTTGAAAATATAGCAGCGGTTTTACGACCACAACGATCTGCGAGTCTCGAGGAAGTTTTCCAGGCACTTCATGAGGAAGAAATGAGGCTAAACTCAATGGGATTTCCTAAAGAAGGTCAATATGAAAAAGCTTTTAAAGCTCGAAATGACCGAGGGATACAAAGAACATGCAAATTTGAAGGAAAATGTCATACATGCGGAAAATTTGGGCACATTTCAAGAAAATGTTGGCATCGTCAAGATAAAGCGAACTTCAATAAACCAAAATGCAAATATCCACAAAATAATATGCAAACTAAGTCTTCATCATCTTGAAAAAATAACTCAAGGGAACATGCTAATGTAGCAAATGGTTCTGCTAACACTGAACATGCGTTTACTTCAGCGGAAAAATAATCTACTCTTCTTCACATCTACCTGAGGAGGATGCGCACATTTGGAACCTTGATTCAGGATGCACTTCACACATGTCTCCTAGAGAAGATTAGCTTATCAACAAGATTCCTATTGACAGTGAAATTAACCTTGCAGAAGAAGAAAGGTTCATAAAAGCTGAAGCACAAGGTGATGTGAAATTGTCTACATACACAAGTGAAGGTAAGCAAGATATTTGTATTAAAGATGTACTCTATGTGCCTATACTTAAATCTAATCTTCTTTCTGTCAGGTGTCTGGTTAATAATGGAAATAAAGAATATTTTGAGAAAGGAATAGCTAAAATTCATAACTGCAAAGGAGATTTGATAGCTGAGGCTAATGAAGAAGATAGAATGTTTATAATTAAAACTTTACCTAGAAATTTGTTAAGCACTAAAGATAATTGTTTAAAAGCAGAAGATAAATGTTCAGCCAAGACAATGTGGCATAGAAGACTAGGGCACTTGAACGAAGAATATTTGGATAAAATGATGAAGAATAATATGGTAAAAGAACTTAATTTTGATTGCCAACATATCGAAAAATGTGAACCATGTTTACTTGGTAAACTAACCCAAAACCCCTTCAAAGCTATAGAGAATAATCATTCTGAAAGGCCATTAGAACTTATACACATGGATCTATGTGGTCCTATGCCAACCAAATCACTGGGTGGTGCAAACTATCTGTACGTTATTGTGGATTCGTATAGTAGACGTATCTTTGTATACTTCTTGAAATCAAAGGAAGATGCATTTGATTTTTTTTGTAGAATTTAAAAATCATCGAGAAAATTAAACTAATGTTAAAATCAAAAATGTTAGATCGGACAACGGAACTGAATTTGGAAATAAAAAATTTCATGAGTTTTTCAGAAATGAAGGAATACACCATCAAAGAACAGTTCCATATTCACCACAAAGCAACGGAATTGCAGAACGAACCAATCGCACCCTTCTAGATTGGGCTAGAACTATGTTATTTGATGCTAAGTTACTAACTGAGTTTTGGGCGGAAGCCATTGCAACAGCCGCTTATTTGAAGAATTGCACACCGGCCAAGAATGATAGCATGAAAACTCCCATAGAGAAATGGACTGGACACAAACCATCAGTAGCACATTTAAAAATCTTTGGAAGTCTTGCCTACTATTACATTCCTAAAAATCAAAGAAATAAATTTGACTCTAGAGCAAGAAAATGAATATTCACCAGTTACTCCAGACAAAGAAATGCTTATAGAATATATGATCCACAAGATGGAAAAATACACGAAGTTCAAACTGTCAAATTTGGTGAAAATTCAAAAGGCTCTGATCTCTTGACTTCTAATGTTTTTGACCAACATGTCCAAGATCATATTATCTATAGAAATGAACAACATTAATCAGATTTCTTTCAAATTACACATACCATGGGCTCTACTCCAGAAGAACTAAATACTGCAGACAACCCTGAACCAATACCTGAATCATCAGGATTACCCCGAAAACCCGGACGTATTGCAGGAAGAACTAATGAAGATATTCAGGCAAAGCATCTCATCAATCTACAAGAGCAGGAATAGAGGCTGAGAGCAAGTGGTGTAAGACGATCTGAAAGAATAAAAGAAAGAAACGCAGCCAATGTAACCGAACTATCTTCAACTTCCATGAACATACCTAAAATATATCGAGAAGCCATGAACACCCCATTTTCAGACCAATGGAGAGAGGCAATGGAAGAGGAATTCCATTCCCTAACTTCACATAATGTTTGAACCCTTGTACCCAAACCAGAAAATGAAAACCTGATAAAAAGGAAAATGGATTTTTAATATAAAAATGAATCCAGATGGAAGCATTGACAAAATAAAGGCTAGATTTGTTGCAATGGGGCATAATCAAAAACCTGGAGTTGACTATGAAGAATCTTTTGCTCCTGTGATGAAGCTGGACTCTTTAAAAACATTGATTGCCATTGCATCACAGCAAAACATGAAAATTGAACAATATGATGTTAAAACTGCCTATCTCAATGCGGAACTAAAAGACGATGTGTAACTGGAACAACCTGAAGGATTTGTTCAAGCAGGACAGGAGAATAAAGTGTGTAAACTAAACAGAAGTTTATATGGTTTACCACAATCCGGAAGATGCTGGAATGAAAAAATTAACCAAATTTTTAATGATATTGGACTCAGACGTTTAGAAAGTGAACCATGTGCGTACATCCTTCAAGAGAGAAGAGGCGAAAACTCTAATAATTGGGATTTATGTAGATGAATTTCTCATTATTGGATCGGATAGTACCATAATTAACAGAATAGTTAAGCAATTGGATAAGCAAATTGTCATTGTTCGAAAAGAAAAGCCTATATTTTTTCTTGGAATCAAAATTGAGGAAAAAGAAAATTGTTTCGAACTTCCACAAGAAGCCTATGTAGAAAAGATTTTGAAGAAATTTAACCTTGAAGAATGTAATCCAGTAAAAACCCCTGGTGATCTTAATCAAGATCTGGATAATCACCCAGATTCTTCTCCTGTGGACCCTAAACTTTACCAAGAAATGATAGGTTCCTTGATGTATTTATCAGTGGGAACAAGGCCCGATATAACATTTTATGTTAGTCAACTCTCCCAATACAACAAGGATCCCAAAGTCATTCATCTTACTGCACTTAAAAGAATATATAGATACTTGAAGGGAACAAAAAGCTACAAGTTATGCTTTGATAGAATAAGAGGGAAAATTGAAGTCTTTACAGATGCTAGTTGGTCCTCAACTAAAGACTCAAATTCTTTTTCAGGATATTTAACTAAATTAGGATCTTCACTACTTAGTTGGAAATCTCAAAAACAACCACTGGTAGCCCTGTCAACATGCGAAGCGGAATTAATGGCTATCTGTGAGGGCACTAAAGAGTTAAAATGGTTTATGAACTTTCTTTCTGAAATAGGTCATCAATCATGTGTTGAAATACCACTTGTTCTGAAGACAGACAGTAAATCAGCAATAGATTGGATTAAAGGAACATCTCATCATTGTAGAACCAAGCACATTAACAGAAAATATTTCTTCGTGAAAGATGAAGTCCCAAAGGGAAATTTGAGAATCTCCTTCGTGAACTCAGAAGCTCAAGAAGCGGATCTTCTCACCAAGAGGCTGCCGGGAGACAGAATTCAGAGACTGCTTGTAAATATGGGACTTCTTTTTGGACCTAATTTTGATTTGCTCACCAAAGGGAGGAGTTGTTGAAATTGGTAAACAAATCAATTAAAAATAATCTGTGATGTCAAATATGTTCCTTTTTGACTAAGTTTGTTTTGTTTATGTTGTAGTAATAGCTTAAAATATTGAAGCTCAATTTTTTTCTTCATTTGTTAAGTTAATTAGTTTGTTTAACCTCTCCTTGTATTTGAATAATAAATTTGTTTGAATTAATAAGCT
The DNA here is from genome assembly GCA_030710605.1 of Cordylochernes scorpioides. NCBI lineage: Eukaryota > Metazoa > Arthropoda > Arachnida > Pseudoscorpiones > Chernetidae > Cordylochernes > Cordylochernes scorpioides. The sequence continues at coordinate 41,887,818 of CP092877.1, read as the reverse complement.
GCAGTTATGCTAAATTAACATTCAAAATACAACATAATAACTTTTTAAACCTTGAGAAGTTATACTATAACATATTACTAACTAAACGGAACTCGGAACTATAAATAATTTATAATATCCATTCCAAGAAAACCCAAAGGTTCACACTAGAATCACTACTGAAACGCATATCTAAGTCTTGAATTTAAGTCTTGAACCTTATACCACGCTACGCGCGTAAGAATTTTTTAAATATCTCTTGTAAAATATAATTGATATTTATTATTAAGCCCGTTGAAGAGTGATTATTGCTTGAAAGATAGCGTTTTGAATTAAAAAGAAACTCATCGTAAGAAATTATTTTGTAATTTTAAAACGTTTTTCGTAATTTTATCATGAAAAGAGAGAGACGTTGAGCCTTTTTCAAAAGAACGTTTATTTTCTAAATGATGTTTTCAATTAAATACTAAATCCGCCTCGTTATTGTTCATATTTTTATCTATTGGTTGCGTTATACTCCCTTATATATAATTGTCTTCACCAAGTCCAATATTTTGATGATGATCTTGATTTTTCTTCTAAGTCACAGATCATATCGAAGTTCAGAATTCGCAGCAGATGAAGTCAAGAATCTATCCAACTAAATCTAAGTCAAAAGCCTTTTATGTCAGCTAATTTCTTCTTATTCTATTGAGATCTATTTCTCTACTCATTTTTTATCTTAATAGTATGGTGATTGGTTGCCTCATACTAGAGACAAACTTTACCGTTTCACCAAAATATTTCCATGAACAACTAGGTTAAGAGCTATCCGCGATATCCACATTCTCAACATAAGATCATATGCAAAAAGGAATATTCTCCTTTTTATTGTATACATCAGTACGATGCTTAACAAATTAAACATTTATAATAGGAAAAGATATACGAAATTCAATAAGTTCTTCAGACTTTTTATTATAAATAGACAGCTTCATGCAGCTTGAGGAACTACATTAATATGCGACTTGATTTACATCAATGTAAATAATTAATAGGTTACTTTAGAATATAACTCATTGTAAATATCTCTACTTGATCAACTTTCTCTCTCCACGATACTAATTATTACAGATAATTTCTTTAGATCAACTTCCATCATTGCTTAACATATTGTAAATAACTACCTTGCGATTTCGTCTATCTGCTTATGTTGTTGCTTATTTGTTTAATGTATATGTTTATTCAATGCTCTTTTTTCTAGTTATTTTTTTTATTTTGACAATTATTTTACCTACTCTACTACAATATGAATTATTGTAAATAGTTTCACGCGCAATTATCCAGATCAGATATAGTGCGTCTTATTTGAAACTGGTAATAAATAAATAAAAACTAAACATCTTTTTGGATATCTATTTATCTATAGGATATTAACAAAACGACGCCCCCTATGTAAAATTGAGGGCCATAGTCTAAAAACATGGTATACAGGTTCATTTGTCTTGATTTGTCAAAGTTATAGAATTGTGACGAAATTCCTTTAATCTTAATCTGTGCGTTCTGCGCTTGTCTTCTTCTTTCTTTTCTCCACTCAATCATACTCAATCACTAAAAAATATATTGGGGTATCAAGCTTGTAGATGCTTTTCCCATGTGTAGACATGTGGTGCACTTACAGTAAAAGCAGTCGCCTACTTCTATCCACCATGCTTATCATGACCTGTACCGCGTGTACTAGGGATAAGCAATAAAAAAAAAACTTGTGGAGCTTGATGATGGTGTCTGCTTGGGATGAGTAGAGTTCATCAATGGATGAATCATAAGTCGATAATGTTTTCTGGGGTTGCAGGTTGAAAATTTTACTTAGTAAATAATGGGAAAACCTTGCAATCATTCTGGAAAGTCATTGTCCGTAGATGACCAGCCTTAAGTCTGGAAATCACAGTCATGATGGTTCTGCGCTTGTTATGGTCAAAAATGTATTTTACTGATGTATACACATACACAAAGATTTAATAAATGCATATAGCAAAACAAAGGAGGGCCATTTCTACACTTGATACTCATTTTACCGAACCTTTATGATATATTATGCGTGAGTGCTAAAAGATATCTATCCTTATAAAATTTATTAAATAAATTTTGATATTAAATTTAGAAATAACCTACCTTTTCCATATATGTACTCACCCGAAAAGAAGGTGGATAACTTTACCACGAAAAAGAGATAAAATCCATAGAGGCCAAAAAAATGAAGAATCAAAAATAAGGTAACATTTGTCCAAACAATTTCTAACTTGTATTCTTTCTTGGTCGTTCCTTCAGAAACTTGGTCCAAGGAAGTTTCTTTGTTCTCAATGTTGGGAGTCATTTTCTATTTCTGAAACAATATCACTGTAATTAAACATTATATTCTTAGCATATTTAACATTCTGATAATCACATTATACAAACATACACTGGTGGTGTACATCACAGAGGGTGACCAGTCAAAGATTTATTATTATATATATATTTTTCGGTTATAATATTTTGGTTACCCTGGGAGAACACAGTCAGTTACAGTTAGTCTTAGAGCAGTCGAAGAGAGGACAACTGGGGGCCTTTGGCCAAAGCCCCCCCCCACAATGGGAGCAGCTGCAAATGTAAGTTTTTTTTTTTTTTTTAAGTCATCAATAGGAAGTTAAGAATTATACATTTCTCTTCTTTTTTTTTTTTTTTGGTTAGTTCAGTTTTTTTTTTATTAGACAATTTACTTAGGCCAACATCATATTTTATGTATGTGAATATTATAATTGTGTGCAAAAATATATCATTGGATTCAAATGAAACATCTATAGTTTACATATTATCAATTGTCTTTCTTCCTTCCTTTTTTATTTTTGATTTGAGGCCCTTTTGGTTTATTTATATATATGTAAACAAACATCAAGGTATATTTATATATATGTATGTGATATCTTGGGACCTCTGGGACCAGTGTTACCTGATGCTAGACGAACCTCGATGTCAACTCTACCGTGCAGTCGTGGTGGAAGGCGACACAGCTGGGCCAAAGGTGAAATAAACAAACAGAGATTCCACTAAGAAGCGTCTGACGTCAAGAAGGAATGGGATGAGCGGAGAGAGAGATCTTTAGAGCAAGTGTTACCTTGGTGAGATCCAAGCGCATACTGCCTAACCTAGGTTCTCGATTTAACACCAAGACCTTTCTTCTTTCTAATTGGTAGGAAGATGTCACGTGGCCGTTTTCTATTGGCTGACCTACTTAGGTATTGTTTCCTAATTGGTAGGAATATGTCACGTGGCCGTTGGCTATTGGTTGACCTACTTAGGTGTTACCTTCTAATTGGTCTTTGCTGATGTCTTTGTCGGAAGATATAACCGGCCTTGCCCAGGAAATACTGGTCGTTAAACTCGACTTTTTTGATTTCCGCGATCATAAAATTGGCTGTAAATTTATTAATAGTGGTGCTGACTTTAAGCCTCTTTGCTAGGCCTTACTTCTACTCTCACCTAAGCCTGATTAGTTTTAACCTTAATTTTCTCCTGTTAGTCTCCATTCCTTCTATCTGTACAGTTGCTATACTTTATTAGATTCTTACGCGGTACAGATTGATGTTAGTTGAGGCTTTCTATTTGCAGTACATAAGAAGTTATATACAGTCATGGGGTGGAACATGTGGTAGTAGATATCTAGACTATTTACAACAATTCCATGGTCTTAAATCATCACATGTATTTAGAAATTTTATATACAAGATTAATAAATTGAGTAGCTCATTTCTTTATTCCAGGATGTTTTTTTAAATAAATAAGTATAAATATATATAAATGCATATCTTGATGTTTATTTGTGCTTGTAAGTGGTAACCTCACAACAGGAATTCAAAGTTGTAAAGGTGTCGAGTCAGTCACAATACCCTTTACTCAAATGTTAGATTCTCATATGTTGAGTTTATAAAGAAACCTTGGATTAAAGATCAAATGTCATATTATTACTTCAATTTTTTTAATTTTTTCTTGAGCCACTTTAGGGTTTATCCTCAATACTCTGTTGTGATATGGAAGGTTATAGACCTCACATAAAATGGAACTTTGGTTCATTATCTGAATTTCTAAATATGAGTATATTTACATATGATTTGAACGAAGTTCCTTCTTTCTTTTAAGCGTTTATAAATCTATTAATCATATATTGGTTTTGTGTTTTGTGTGTTTGCCATAGTGTGTTTTTGTCAGTTTACCGATATTTCAATATAATTATAAATTCTCTTGGAATGTATTGAAATGGGGCGTATATCGTTCGAAACTATAGCACAGTGGATTATTTCGTCACTATAATAACTGAGCTAACATTGGCGCTTTCTAACGTGGAGCCGAAACTACCGAAAATTTCAAATTTGTAAAAGATTTATAAGAAGTAGGCCTACAACCTCTGAGTCAACTCATGTCTCTACCTGAAAAATTAACAATTATCTGACTTTGAAATATATATAATGCATTTGTGTGTGTTATTTGAAATTTTTAAATCAATAATAATTGTGCAATATTAATAAAACTATAATGATCCTAAAATTTCCAAATTTTCCAAACATTAAATTTCACGTGTTAATAGACCTTTTTTTTCTTTTTAATATAGAATCTTGAAATTTTAGGATATATGTACAACTGAACAAAAAAACGAAGTTAGGCTTAAAACAGTGTTTTCCCACACTTCAGAGCTTCCCACAAAACCCAAATTTAGAGCCCCTAGGGACATCTTTGATTGACACGCTGGGGCGAAGGCCACAACTTTAGAGGGGTGGAAATAGATGGACGTGAAAAAACAACAGATTTGCGTGCAAGATGTCTATTTTAGATTAATAATTATATTCATTTAACGTCTACCTATCCACAGGGTTTTATTTATTTCATTTTTTTTGTAACCCACTTATTATTTCATTTTTTTATTTTTTTGTTAACGCGAAAGTGTGTACCTTCCCAGAACGAGTGTTTAATTTCGTTGCCTCTCTTTTCGCTTTCTTTTAAAATATTTAGGTTGTAAAATAGGACAACTGAATTTATATTTATTTACTGGGCTTTTATTTTCTTAACATTTGTGTGTAAAACCCGCATAATATTTAATTATATATTTTAGATTATTGCAACATTTTATTACAAACATTTTGCATATCATGTATCACGATATCCCGAATTTTGTTTTCTTAAATATAATCCTTCGAGTGTTGATTTTACCGCCTTTTCATTTCTTTTTCTGATACAATATTTAATATAAATAGTCGCGCGACAATCCAATCGCGACAAGTTTCCAAGATGGCAGCTGGTAGGACGCGTCTGTCGATACCGATTTTCGATTCATATTACTTCCAGTTATGTCTAAGATTAAAAATTTTCTAGAATTCCTTTTCCTCTCTTGAATTCTAAATAACCTATAGACATTGGCATGAGGTCACCTTGATGTTTTTAAATGTGAAAGAATTAGTTTTTTTTTTCCACAAAAATTTTCTAGGTGAAATTTCAAACGATTCTATTTTTCTGAAACATTTTATTTCCTTGGGTGAGGACAAATAAAAACATCTCGATAGCATTTGATTACAGTAAATAATTGCCAGTAGAAGGCATGATGAGATTCCATAGAAATTTAAGCCAGTCATATGTTCAGCTTTTTTTTCTTTCATAATTTTGAAACCGTTATAAAGTAAAGAAAGGTGGACAGCAAGATATATCCTGATAGCTGGATGTGTATCTGTATCGAAAAGTGTAGTTATTCCGTTTAATGAGAATTCCAATAATCATCGAATATTAGCAAATTATCTTTGGGAATTTGGACAACTGTTTTGAAAGATTTGAACAGCTTGAGTAGATAGAAATCTGGAGTTAGAGTGGAGGATTAGATGCAAAGACTAACCACTCGACGCAGAATAACTCTAGTGAACAATTGTAGTGTTAGTTCACTGTAGGAAGGAAGAACTTTGATTCTCAGGATATTCGAGAGGCAGAATTTTCAATAATTGATAAGACCAAGGATAATATTTACACAGGTATATAGGGGTAAAGCAGCTATTTAAACAAGATAAGAGGCAATTTTATGTTTTAGGTACTTTCAGTGGAAGCAGATGCCACTGCAAATATTCAGTCCAATAACTTTTCAAATAGGAAGTCATGCATGATGATTCTATCACGGGATTGACGCCTGATGTGGCTTTCATTGGGATTAACCGAGCTTGCAAAGAACTAGGAGAAGAGAAGCATGTCACGCCAGTGTACTAAGATATAATGGAGAAAACTTATGTTGAGCCAATTGAAATCAATAGAGATTTAAGAAATAAAAGATCTTATTCTTTGAATTTTATATTATTTTCAATTACGCGACATGGACGGCGTTATAAGTTGGGTGAAAGTGATTCAACCACGCAAGGGATGGTCTCCTGGAAGTGGTACGATCACATATTACTTATAGATTGCCGGGCGGGATCGCGCGTGAAATATTCAATGTCGTCAAGAAATGATAAATAACTAAAGAAACATCCTAGAAGTTTGGGGTTCTGCAAGAAGACGACATAAAAGGGCACAACAAAGTGCATTGGCAGCAAAATGAGATCTTGCTATTGTGTGGGCAGCCACTTCTTCCTGAAATGTGCAACGGATGTTAGTCCCAGAGTTAAGTCCTTTGAGGCAGCATTTCCCTTACAGATGACGTAAAGACGCATGGCAAAACGGCACATAAGTTTGTTTTTTTTTTTACCTCAATTCCTGTCATAAATTTAGTGGACCAATAACAGTAAAACATTTTTAAAAACCTCCATACCCTGTGTGAATATTTAATGAGAAATGAGCGATCAATTCTATAAGCCGCTATCCTAGAAAATCAGAGTTGTACCCCATCCAATTTTTTTTAATGATAGCTGGTGTAAGACGTTTCCAGACCTTTTTTATTGCTGTCATATAATTCGAAAAACGAGGAAACTACACTATTTGATATAGTTTATATCTAGCATCTCTATGAACTCAATAAGACTATTGAACGAAAACCGAAGACTAATGAGCGAGCCAACCCAAGGGGAACTAGTTTAATAGGCCTACAAGTAGTAGTTGAAGCAAACTATTTATCCAATTTTATTGTGTTTTAACTGGTCTATAATGTTATGGATTTTTTTTTTTTTGTTAACAAGGTGACTACCTCGCCGAGTGTGTATAAAGATTTAAAGATCATAGGCTGTCAGAATAATATTATACTAGTAATAATTAATATTTCAATTTTGATATGCAGTAAAGGTAGTGAGAACAGCGCCTTTATCTGTAGGCTACTCTAGCTAGCTAGTTTCAATACATCCAGGAAGAGCTTATCTCCTCGAAAGGGAGATTAGGGAGGGGAAACAGGTCCTGAGGAATTACCTCGATATTTTGCGGTAGCTTTCGCCCTGAACGAATGTCAGACTTTAGCATAAAGCTGGCAGGGGAGGGAAGAGTGTACCAGAATAGCTTCAAAATGAAGAATGATAATAGATCGGGATCCAACTCCCGATGACGGGTTTCGAGGAGACTCCAGAGGGATGAAAAGGAATGAAAAGGTGGAAGAATGATAGATAAATGATAAAAGGATAATTGAGAGATGATAATGGTAGGATGATGAAAAATGATATAAATATATAGAAAGATGATATAAAATTTTGTTAAAGCGATAAGTTATGAAAGGATAAAATAAAGATATTGATAAATGATAATGAGACTATAGAAGTTTGATAGAAAGACAATAGAAAAATGATAGAAGAAGGTGTAATTAATGTTTAAAGAGAGGTAGTTATTGACTCTACTATTGCCTTGATAAAGCAGGTTTGGCTCTTCATCATGTAGTGTTCATAGATAACTTGTTTTGGCTTTGGCCTAGAGGCCAATATTTGTAAATTGTACGAAATATGCACTGAGAGTTTGTATAGGATGATTTGCCTGAAGGGCAGTAACTGTATGCACTAATTTATATGTATGAGTCCATACTAATTATTATGTCATGTTATATTAAATAACGAATATATAATCTCCTTTTTGAGAATCCAGAACTTTTTTTTCAGAGTTTTCAGTTTTTTTAAAGTTACATTTTTGTTTTAGTGTCAAGATGTGATTTAAGATTGAAGTGAGTTCAACAGTTTTTTTTGTTTGGTATGAATTGTATCTGAAAAAGGGAATATACTGACAAAATTCAAGTTATCCTCAGTAATGTAAAAGATCCTTCCCAATTTTAGAAGACTATTAATTCACTTAAATATAGGAATAACCTACCAGGAGAAATTTATATTGCAGACTGGCAGGTCTTCTATCGGGAGTTACTTGGTTCAAATTTAACAAAAGTTGCACAGTTACCACTTGAGATATTGGGACATTGACCCCGAATTTGATTGTGAAATATCTCTAACTGAGGTCACCACGGAAATTTCCAAATTGGGTAAAAATAAGGCTACAGGACTTGATGAAATTCCTAACGAAGCGATTAAATATTTATTAGAAGAACATACAATTTATCTCAGGAACTTATTTAATAAAATCTTAGGGACATCCCAAGTTCCACAACAATGGACAAAAACGATAATCAACCCAATATTTAAAAATGGAAATCCGGACCAACCGTCAAATTACATAGGAATATCCCTGATTTCTAACCTATCGAAATTATTTACATCTATCTTGAAGACAAGATTGAATGATTGGATGGAGAGAAAGTCAATTTTGGCAGAAATTCAGGCTGGTTTTAGAAAAGGCTACTCTTGTCAGGACCACATTTTCACGCTCGTATCATTAATTCAAATGACCCTTAGCCGTAGAAGGGGAAAGTTATATGCCTTCTTCATTGACCTAAGGAAGGCCTTTGATACTGTGCCGCACCATCTACTTTGGAAAAAATAGCATTAAATGGTTTGAGCTGTCGATTTATTAAACTAATTAAGAACTATTATACCCAAATGACGGCAACAGTCAGATGGCGGGGTTCCTTCACGGAGGCTATAAAATACAAGCGGGAGTATTGCAGGGGGAGCCGTTGTCACCTTATTTATTCATTCTCTTCCTAAACGATCTGGTACCCCTGTTCGATGAATCAGAATTGCCAGGTATAAATCTTGAGAATTATGGAACTATACACCTTTTACTGTATGCAGACGACATAGTGATCTTAGGAGAATCGAAAATAAATTTGCAATTGAAGATTAACTTACTTAAAAAGTACTTAGAAGAGAACTGCCAAACGTTAAACCAAAATAAATCTAAAATAATGGTGTTTAGAAACGGTGGAAGAACAGCTCGTTCCGAGACATGGTTTTGGGGCCAGCAACCCGTGACAATAGTAGCTAAGTATACATATCTGGGTTACCCTCTGACTACAAAAATCTCGACCCAATATGCTTCCCAATACTTTAGAAACAAAGCACTGAATGCAATTAATGCACTTTGGAGAATCCTTACAAAGGCGCGAATAAAGTCCTTTACCTCAGTGATGAAACTTCTTGACACTATTGTTCTTCCTACGTTACTATATGCGGCACCAATGTGGGCAATTAACCAGCTGAAGACAGTCAATACAGTAATCCCTCATTATCATGAACTCGGATTATACGAACTCTCGGTTTGCGGCGAACCGTTTTTTTCCCCCGTTAAATTTCAATGCTTTCCAAAGAGATTTTGCCGGTTAAGACGAAATATTCGGTTATGACGAAATACGAATTAAATTTAGCCCCCAGCAGAACTAATCAATCGGTTAAAACGAATTCTAATATGTTTTTAAAGGCGAGTTATAAGTAAAACAATAAACTATTAAAACAACAAAAACGCCGTTGATATCAAGTATTGGCTCTCTTTGTCTTTTGTGTAAACATTCGTCCTTTGTTTGTTATGATGACTCATTTTCTATGAAACCATCCCCTTGGGGTCGTTCCATGTACTCAATCAGTGGAAAATTTCGACTCTATTGTGCCAGTATTGCTGTTTTTCTCGACTGATAAATGTAGGGGCCATGGTGACCCCTGCCAACCAGCAGCCAAGGAGCGCACGCTTTCATGAATTTCACAGAATATTATATTTTTCTTATTTTTATACAAAACATATATTTAAAAATATTGAATATAATATAAATAATAAAAAATATATTCTGTGAATAATAATCTGTGTAAATCGAGCTCTCAGAAGAAAAAGGACTTATTTCTATTTGTTATATATTTTTTATAACCGACTAATTGATTGTATTATAAAATAATGCGCTTGAAATAAAAATTATTAAATTCTAAATAATCGAAGTGTGAATTGTTTGAGCTTCCATAAAAAAAACTACATAAACATGTCATCTAAACCACGAAAAAAAAGCGCCATTGATCTTGCCTTAAAAAGGAAAATTTTGGACGAAGTTGCACGTGGAGTGTTATCTAAGTCGCAAATTGCCGAAAATTTTTCAAATTGCGAAATCCACATTATCAACCATTCTAAAAAACAAAGAAATAATAGATGCGGCTGTTGCCTCAGGGTCTTCGAGCTCTTCAAAATGACTTCGAAAAGCATCCCATCAAGACGTGGAAGATGAGCTTTTAAAATGGTTTAAAAAAAGTAGACTAAATAATATTCCTGTATCCTGCGCACTTGTCAAAGAAAAGGCTAAAGAAATAAGTGCCTCATTGGGTGTGGAAAATTTTAAGTGTAGTGACGGATGGCTCTGGAGGTTTCAAAGAAGAAACACAATTGCGTCTCTTGTTATGAGTGGTGAGATCAACAAAGTAAGCGAAGAAACGGTTACCGACTGGCTGACTAAGTTGAAGAAATTAAAAATTATTACAAAGATGAGGACATTTTTAATATCGACGAGACAGGTGTTTTTTATAACTTACTTCCTGATCGCTCGTTGGACTTTAAAGGTACCAAGTGTCACGGAACTACGAAAAATAAAGAAAGTTTAACGGTAGTTCTATGCTGTAATGCTACGGGTTCAGAGATATCAAAACTTTGGATTATCGGAAAGTACAAAAACCCGAGATGTTTGAATAAAATTAATCGACTAATTTTACCTACCGATTACACGCATCAAAAAAGTGCTTGGGTGGATGCATATTCATTCAGATTGTGGCTCATCAAGTTTCAACGTAAAATGACAGCTGAAAATAGACATGTGCTTCTAACAATGGACAATTGCAGCGCACATGATACAAAAGACTTGGATCTGCCAAATGTCCGGATTGTATATTTCCCAGCAAACTGTACAAGCCGAATCCAACCACTTGACCAAGGGATAATAGCTGCGTTCAAGTGCCATTTTAAGTCAAGGCTCGTTAAAAATGCCTTACTTGGGATAGAATCCGAGCAAACAACAGTAAAATGGAATATTTTGCAGGCAATGCGTGCAATGGCTGCTTCATGGGATTCTGTATCTTGTCAAACAATCAAAAATTGCTTTAAAAAGCTTGGCCAACTGTTGAAGGCAAAACAGCAGATTCGTTTTCACTTCCAGAAACAATGCTTGATGAGCCTGAAGAATGGACCAAACTCCTTTCAGCTACAAACCCAGCTGAGACTTTGACTTTCCTGGAGTTTGTTGCCCTGGATGAACGGGTTGGAAATTTGCGGTTCACCCGAATTAGAAGAAAAGAAGAAAGAAAAAGAAGAAACAGAAGACGATGAGGTGAAAGAACAGATAATGATGCCTACTAGAGGGGAAGTAATCGCGGCCCTCGAAACCCTCCAGAAGCTGTCCAAAACCTCTGCGGATATTGATGTTCATTTTGAAGATGACCTGGATAAAATAAGAAGGGAGTGTCTGAAACAGTGCCCAATCAAATACCACCAAAAAGCTATAACAGACTTTCTGAAGCCTGCAGAGAAAACCCAGATATAGGATACTCTATGCCTACTCCATATGCTGCATTAATATTGTTTTCAAATAAATTTATTCGTTATTCCTCAGAAATGTAGTTTTTCTTACTCATCAGTAGTACATAAGTACAACCCCCGGATACCACGAATTCAATTCGTCTAATACGAATTCGTTTATACGAATTCTTTTAAGACGAAAAGGGTATTTCGTTCTCCCGTTGATTTCGTCTTAACGAGGGATTACTGTAATACCCAAGATGCATTTCTTCGTCGTCTCTTAGACTTACCAAACTTCACACCAGGATATATCCTCAGAAGAGAATGTGGAAGAATATCAACTGAACTTAATGCTGTAAAACTCACATTAAAGTTTTGGGTCAGGATTTTAAAAATGGAGACGAGCAGATTACCACATGCTTGCTTAAACTATCTCTGGAAAGTCACCGCCAAAAAGGAAATAGAAAACAGTTTTACTCAAAATTTAATAAAAATTATAGACTCTAAGGATATTCCTTTCTTAAGGGCTGCGAAGACTACTTAGCCATACAGAAAGAATTGCCAGGCATAATTAGAACCACCACAGACCAACTAATTCAAAACGATCAGATGAAAATCACTGATTCAACCCACTTTGCTCACTACAAATTTTTGAGTGAATCATTCATGACAGAGGAGTACCTACGATTAAATATCTCGCTTCCCAACAAAAGACTAGTTGCACAACATAGAGTTTTATGGCAATTTTTCAGGGAAGAAAGAAAAGACTTCTGGAAAGAAAATGGCCGGAACTGTTTACTTTGTAAGGATCTCATGGATGATAATTTGGTTCACTATTTCTTCCAATGCCCTCTCTTAACAGAAAAACGTCCTGAAATTTTCCAAAGCCCTAACTCTGGTCAATTTAGATACCATCGCATATGTCAACTTCTCTCTTCAGCTCTGTATGATGAATTACTGATTGTTAGATACTTTAAGTTCTGCACAGAAGCTGGGCGCATGAGAAAGAATGCAGGGCAAAGGATACTGGAGGATGAACTATCTGTAAATAGGTAACTGAATGTGAGACAAACCTTATTTTGTTGTAAATGTTTCCTCTTCCCTCTCCTCTTGTTGACGTGTAAATACGGCGAATCCTGTATGGGGCGGAATGCCCTAAATAAAGGCTTTTGTTGTTGTTGTTGATTTGTATCTCTCTCTCTCTCTCTGAACTCTGGTTCAACTCTAAATATAGGTAAAAACTTAGATGCACTAGATAACTGCTGTGCTTGTAACCAGTCCCCTATGGACAGGTTTGAAACAGAGTGCAGTCCAAGGAGAATTTCTAATGAAAGTGTGAAGGGCAGTTGTGATCTAAGCAATGATGAGTAGGGTACCAACTTATCTCTGTTGTTAAATCCAAGACATAAGGTCAGGTATTAAAAGCCCTATAATTTTTTTCCGGTATCGGGGGTTTAACTGAAGAGCAGAGAGAGGAAGACGCCAATAATCTTGGACAGGAAGTAAGGTCGGCGAGCACTTGGGAATAACTCCATATGGCAATGAGGTAAAATGCTTGCAGTTCAGTTCGCTCCAATTTTAAGTGCTAGTTTAGATAATCCATTTTTTTTGTTTAGCCACCTAGCGTCAAGACAAGAAGGAGAATATCAAACTGTTAGATGCACAATTACAATGATAGGTTGGATTTCAGTATTTGATTGTTGACAATCAATTTTATTAATTAATTTAAGTATAGATAACATATATAGAGTTTGTATGAGGCATTTTCTTTTGAGTAAACTAAGGCTTTAGCCCCTAATTTTTTTTTATTTGTTAATATTATTTGATTTCACATTTTTTGTCCTGAAGATTTTATTATTATTAGGGTCTATTGATAATGATAATTATAGTACTTTGGCATTTATAGCAATTTTTAACTTAGTATGTATGCAGTCCGTGAATGTGATATGTATGAATGAAATGACTAATGATTGTTGTCAAAGTTAAAACCTTTTATACTGTTAGACCAAAGGTACATTAGAATAGTGTTAGGGAATCTAATAGGATATTTTGTTCAATTTTGATTTCTTTATTTGTTAGGACCGAGAAGCCTCAAACACGACAGCTACAACTCATTCTAAATAGGAATATATATTCGCTCCTTTTGTTAGATCTCTCTTTCAGAGAGTATAAATTTTTAATTTTAACTTTTAAGTAAATACTTAATTTTTTTATTTTAGTCAACTTGAATTCTAAGGGTCATAGGTAGATGACCATATCTCAACCCTCAGACTAGAAGATTGTGGGAGGTCACGGTCAGACCAGAAAGCCCACAAATCTTCTCCTCGCAAGAGGGAACGAAGAGGTACCAGGTGAACTTTGTGCTAGATTGGGGATTTAGTTGCCAATGTCGTAAAGCCAGGGGCATAACGACAAACCTCGGATAACCGCTCTGACATCGTAGTTTTAGACGCTTTAAGCGTGACTGGGATGAGGATGATTCAGACGGGAGGTTGGGAGAAATTGGCACGTTTAGATGCTCTTCTATATTTCGCTGCTTGGTACCAATCCTCTATGGACAAACTTGGAACATGCGTTAGGTAAATTGGACGCCCTATAATTCCTTGTGTCCAATGTTGTGGCTCAAAGAGGGTTTCTAATGAGAGTTAACAATTGAGATCTAACCAAGATAAGTTACGATTAGACGAGGCGGATTCCGTCTACTGATTTTAGGTACCAAATAGCAAAGTGACAGATGGACTATCCAGATTTTTTTTATCGCCCCAGGCTAGCAAAAGTAAACACCTATTAAAGACTATTGTTTGCCGTATGTTTTAGTTAGAATGAGTTCTAGTCTAAATATCAATTAGTAAGTAGGATCGATTAGTTTTTTTTTATGAGCGTAACTCATTCCACGATAAGATAGGAATTAAACTATTAGGACACCTAAATGAACTTTAAAGCAGATTGCCAGAACAAGCCAATGGGTCAGATTCGAAATTAGGAAGAATAGCGAATATAACATGTTTGATAACAATATTTTTTTTCAGTTAAGTTACTTCTAAGAGTAGAAGAAATTATTTAAAGAGAGAGTGTGGAACCAGATGTCAGATACGAAAGGGATCATAGGTACAAAGTGTTTAGAATGAATTAGAGATATTTTAGGGGTTGTGTGTCTCTAATCTCACCCTGGTTCAACCCCATGGCCTGAAATCCAGTGGCTTATGCATCCTACAGCCTGAGGAGAACCTTTTAAAGACCTGAGGAACGTCAAATTACAACATACAAATTTCTAACGCATGCCTTATTTGTTCTTTTATGTATATATATTTTTTTCATGTTGGCCTAGGCTATATTTTCTGGTTTAATAGTAGGGGTAGATTCTAAATAATTCATCTGAATTATTTATTAAATAATTTAAAGATTATTTTGCATGGGTTTTATGATTCATGGGAATTAATGAATCAATTATTCTTTTCTAAATTGGAATATATTAATTTAGATAATTCTCATGAATTATCTAATTATTTGTAATGGAGATATAATTTCAGATTTTATATCAGTATATATATATCTATATTAATAAAATGCAAATTTCATAAGTGTTGTTCACTAAAATCTTTCGTTACAATGCATCAATTTCAACCATATTTTCAACATTTATGTAAAACGGGATGGAGCAGGTTTTGCTTAACATCAAAATATATTTCCTAACATTAACATGCCTAACTTCGGCGTTATCGATTAAATACAAAAAAAATCAACAGAGTTAATTTTATTTATATGTAAATACAAAAAAATATTCAACAGAGTTATTTTTTTACATACTAGCTAATAATCTCAATCTAAAAAAATATTCAAAACAAGCAATTTTAAGATAACACCATATGTAAAACAGTCGGCCAAGAAAACAACAACGATATTACATCTTTCTCACATATTCACACACAATCTTGATTAATAATTAAAACTAATCTTTAACATTATTGCGATTTCACCGCCACTCTGTGTTGTGACGACGATCTAAGTTCTATAGAGGTAGTCACTCACCTCTATTCTTGGTCGGCGGGGTTGAAGGTTCAAAGTTAAGGCGTCGCTGTTTATAACACTTTTAAAATATACGACGAAAACAGGAGGGAAAATTATATTTATTACAATTTAAGAAAATAAGTAAAGTATTATTTAATTAATTATATATTTAAATGTTTAGACTAAAAGAATCGGAGATCAGGGCAAATTCTAGTGTTCGAAAGTTGTTTACAAGTTCTTCTGTTATTGTTTTCTCATTTTGCCGCTGCATCCCCGTAGCCGCTTCCGCCGGCCTCCCATTGGCTGCTTCGGACGGCTTCTTTTCCAACATTTCTCCCACCTTTGAGTTGGAGTCTCGACGACTCAAACATGGAAAGGAAAAGTTCAGTAGATCCAATCGGTTGGGTCTCTTGATGGGCCGTCCGTAACTTGACACAACATTCGGGGTTTCAATGTGATGTTGCTCTTGTTGGGAAGTCAAAGGGTCCTCTTCAGTTGTCAATCGAACTTCTTGTGTGGGAGATCGCTCCGTTAGAGGGTCTCGACATCTTATCTCGGGCGTTATCTCTAAATTGTAGAGTTTTTGAATAGGTCGTATTTTATCACCTGATGAAGTTTTCACTTTCGCAACCCTCACAAGTCCATCTTTTCCTGGATATAGTTGGATTATTCTGGCTAACGGCCAGTGTAGTCTCTTTAAAATCTCTTGTCCAATGAGTACCATGTCTCCCACCTTGAATGGTATGGTAGTCTTCAGGCGTCTCGTTTCTTGTCTCAGGAATCCAAAATATTCGATACGAAATCGTTCTCTAAGATCTTCTCGTACACGTTTGATATATTGATATTTGCGGGAGGGGTCTGGTTATCAATCAAGTCCAGGTCTGGAACGCCAACCTCTCTGACCTCATGTAAGAACAACGAAGGTGTCAATGGAGCGAGATCCTCACTCTCTTCAGTTAGGTAGGTCAGTGGGCGTGTGTTCATCAAGCTTTCGACGTCACACATTACTGTGGAAAGTTCTTCATATCCCAAGGAGGTTTGACCGAGAATCCTAAAGAGCAATTGTTTCATCATTCCAATCAAACGCTCCCACCATCCACCCCAGCAAGGAGCACCAGGCGGTATGAATTTCCAGGTGAAGTTTTTCAATGTGGGATCACATTTTAATCTCGAAAAATCAATCTTCTTTAAAGTATTAGCCATGCCTCTGAAATTAGTCCCATTATCCGAACAGTCATTCAGGGAAAGTTTACCTCTCTTCCGGGCCGACGCATTGAATACTGGCCGTATTCTAGAAGTTTGACTGTTCCTTTTATACACTGGTCGATGTGGCAGGCAGTGTACACCATCTAGTTTATCCTCTCTGGCATACTCGATTATCCCCTGATTCATCCAGTCTTCAAAGATCTGTCCATACTCATTCATGTCTTCAACTTCTTCAAGTTATCTTCTTACAGAACTTAGTTGGCTTTCGGCTAGGTCTCTATTCGAAGGAATCCTTTCCTTGTCTTGCACCCAGGGTAGAGCTACCTCATAGCGCCCCTCGATATCTCGCGTCGTGGTGTGGGCGAAATGTTCCTCCATTTCAGCTTGTAATGATTGAGTCTTCTTCTCAACCTCCGCGTCAGAGACTCCAATTGCATCTAATTTCCACAAATTTTCTAGATCCAAAGATAGAAGTGTAGTCACGCAAAGGGAGCTGGTGTCATCTCTCACCTCCGTTGGAGGAATCTTTCCCATCACAGTCCATCCTAGTTTGGTACGGATTGCCACCAGTCCAGATGAGATTCTTCTCTGAGCATCGGTTAGCAATCTCCCGGCGATGTCCGCCCCTATAAGGACTTCTATACGGTCTCTCATCAAATCAGACACGTCGAGTTCTTCACTCCCTTCTAAAAATGATCTTGGACACACCGGAGGTATGCTTCCACAGATAAGGGGTTGACCTAGTGCTTCAAACTCACAGCGATAGGAATTATTGATGTCAGATAAATGAAGGGTATAGACCTCATGTTCAACTACGTCGGTACTCGATCCTCCAAACAAGGAATGCCGGAAGAACTCTCTCCTTGATTGTTCGTATTCCATTTCCATTGCTGTGCTATGTAAAATATATGATCTTTGGGATCCGGTGTCTATTATAGCCCGTGCCGTCTTCTCCGTTCTGTTCCCTTTGAGGGTCACTCTCAAAGTAGGCAACAAAACGTCTGGGGAGGTTGATAAGTTGGCGAGAGTTTCATCTTGCACCGTTGGAGACTTAGAAGATCCACCTCGATCTAAAATCCGTTTTGTGCACATGACATCCAGGTGGGAAGACATGTTGCAGATCGAACACCGGACTGCATTTCTGCAAAATTTACTTAAATGAGAAGGCCGAAGACATTTATAACAAACGCCTTTTTTCTTCATGAGTGATCTCTTTTCGTTTAAACTCATATTAGCTGCAAAGTCACACTTAGGGCTTCCATGGTTGTCTTTACCACAAAATACACATTCATTCGATTTGTGAACTGAAATCAAAAGTTCTGAAGCTGTCGCAATTGGTTTTTCATTGTAGAATCTTGTCTTTGGATGTTTGTTTACTAAATTAGGTTTAGAAGTTGATTCATTCCCGGTACCAATTTCGTTTATAAAACTCCTCTCCCGTGCAGTTAATTGTCTTTCTAGAAAGGTAATCAAGTCATTAATTACGTAACCTGTCGGGAGTTCTTTGTTCAATTCCAAATTAAGGTCTGCAGATAGAAGCTTTATTATTATCGGGCACAACAGTTGTCCGTAAACATCAATGGACAAGTTTAGTGACTCGAGACTTCTTATTTGAACAGAAAGGTTGTCAAAAAGTTCGCGGAAGGTTCTTACATCGCTTGACGTTTTGAGTGGTCTCATTGACAACAAATTGTTCATATGTCGGCTAATCAAAATGTCTTCTCGCCCAAATCTGTCTTTAAGCATTTTTATAGCTTTCTCATAATTGTCCGCAGATAAAGCGAAACCTTCGACTGTGTTTAGTGCAGTTCCGCCGAGATGTGACTTCAGATAGTTAAATTTATCGATCGGGTTCAGTGAGTTGTTCTGGTGTATAGCTGCATCAAAAGAATTCCAGAACGTCAGCCATTCACTAAAGTTTCCATAAAATTTCGATATCATCAATTTCGGAAGTTTCACAGTCGTGCAGGAAGGTACATAATGTCTCATTTCATTTTCATCTATTCGTGAGTTCGAATTCGGTATATTTTCGCCATGAAAATCTGATTGGCGAATCTTTTTATTTGCCCTAAATCTCCAAGTAATATATTTCTCTCGATATTCCTCTACGCCTGTTGGGGCACGTTTTTGTAACCATACCCCAACAGAAGGCGTATGTATAATCAACATAAAAAAATGGATACATGGCTTCCCTCCCACATAGACTTATAGACCATTTTTTTTTGCCCAGAAACTTAGACACTTGGTGACACCAGACTTCCATGCCGAAAGCTGATGCCTGGTGGGAGAAGAAGACATCCAGAGACATCCGAGCTGGAAACTGTTGTTTCATATGTACATATATTCCCCTCACCAAAAATTTAGGTAAAGGTGACAAGAAGAAATGGAGAGAAGGAAGATTCCTAAAAGACTAAGCCTTATAAATATCCTTCCCGAAAAAAGGAAGCATCACATTACAGTCCAGGTAAAAGGGGCCTGGGTCGATTTTTAGCCAAGACGGGGGGCGATATATATACCGTCCCGAGAAAAGGGAGGATAGTATTTCAATCCATGTGGAGGGGGGGCCTGGGGTCTGAAATTTTACACTAGTGCCGTAGCTGTTTCTCTCTTTAGATTTTTTCTGTTTTGGTAATACTATATGTTCTATTTTGATGGGAGAGGCCTGGGGCGTCTATGAAATTGTATACTGGAGCCGTTGGCCATTTTGATTGGTGCTTCTTTTGGCGAATGAAAATGCCAGCAAATAGAAACTTTGGGCGCGGCCAGCGAATGAAAACGGAGAGAGACAAGAATAAAAGAGGGTTTCTTTGCCAAAAGGCAGATTCAATCTGAGTCGCTCAATGAGAGGACAGCCTTCAGACGGGAGACCAGACCTTTGCCGGCACTTTCGAGAAAAGGTAAGCCATTTGTCATTATGACTTAGCGCCCCCCCCTTTTTTGTGTAGTAACCAACCTAGATTTCGCATGGGCCCTAAAGGGTTATAAAGTAACTTCAGGTCACCTCTATCTAAATTTTACTATGTAAATAGCATATCTCGTCAGTATAGACATGTTCCCAAATTTTAATTTATTTAAATAAATATCTAGAGAAATTTTCTTGTTTCCTCTCATACATATTTCATTCCTTTTGCTTTATGGTACTACCCCCCACACCTTAATTTCACAAATTGTAATAAATATAGAACTACCGACTCTGTTGGAATAGAGTTGTGTACTATATCTTTGCTGTGATATATTGACACAGCGACAGTTGCAAATTACGACTTTATTAGGGCTACTTTGAGGGTATCTATCTGTCAGGTTTTAGTAATGTTTGTACTTTTATGTGTTTCAGTGCGTTATTCCATCATATTTACCATTATACCATATTTTCTTATTCCTCGGGCTATTGTTACGCTGTTAGGAGGGTACGGCATGATGCAAACAGATTTGTATGTTTGACTATTGTTTGTGTTATTTGGGCTATAAAAATGCCTTAATATGAATCTATTTACAGTTGATCTGTAGAAATTATAGAGATCTGTTGCTATAATTTTCCTCTATGAAATAGCTCCCAGCGTCTTCAGTGGGTTGCTAAACCTCCAGAAGGAGTCTTTTATAGATTGCCCAATTTAATAACGATTTCATGGGTTGTCTGATGAAATTGTATACTAGTGTCGTGGTTGTTTCCATCTTTAGACCTTTGTTCTGACAATATTATATGCTCGATCCCTGCTTTAACTCAAACTCTTAATCAATTACAGAGTTTTCCCCCCTTTTTTTTTCTTTATTTATCCTGTTTGCACAAATTGCATTACATGTGATGATGTAAAGACATATGTCGATAGTGCATCATTGACAGCTGTGCTTCTATTATACAACATTAAGGTCTTGTTGCGGGTTATATACATGGGGTTGTTGGCCTAAATTGATATATATATATATTTAAGTAAGGAAACTTTAATAAGTCACATCGTGTATCCTCCCTTTTCATCTATCCAAACCGGGAACGCAACAATGTCGCCCGCCGCGGGGCTCGAATTTAGTATATGTTTCATCCCCTATACTTTAGAAATATATACCTAATGAAAAGCCATACTATTTTTAAGTATTGGTGAAGTAGTCCACGCATCCTGAGATTAACAGTCTATTATAAATCGTGAATTTTAATTTATGCTTTCCGTTTCACTGGCATTTTATCAGGCAATGAAAGTTATGTTGAGGCGGTGTATACCGCATCTCTCGCCGCTGTCTTTTACGATTCACATTGTTTGTGGCAAAACCTTAATATTATCATTGATTTCTGAAATCAAAGTAAAACGTTTATGGGGATGAGTATCTTTTATTCTGGTCTTCTCAAGCTTTCGAGCTTGTCCGCCCTTCTACAGGAGAAACATATACAATATATCAAGAAAATATAACGTCGCCTGATGCTAAAACTTTTATGATTCTATGTACATATATATATATATATATCTATATATATATACATTAGGAAGTTTTGCATATTATTTGTTTTCTTAAGACACTTTTTTTTTTTTGGTTAAGGTATTTATACATATTCTACTATTGTTTGCTATATTCTATGAATTATCTTATAGGTTAGAAATACTATTATTTAAGTAGTTTTATAATAGTTATTGGCTATTACATATAAGTTACTTATATTATTGTTGATATTATTAGCTGGTACTAGGATATATTGTGTTATATGTTTCGGGCAAAATATATTTTCTATTAATGCTATTGTGTTTTCTGAATAATAGAGAATCAATTATAAGCCTTTGATATTTGCTGTTTATGTTATTGTAATGTATTCTAGGTTCTCCTAATGCGAAAGTGTGACCTGTTCCTTTGCAGTATTGGAAAATTAGAGACCTATTGTCTTGATTAATAACGTTGCGTCTATGTTCATATATTCTATTGCTGACTCTCCTTCCTGTCTCCCCTGCGTATTTGGCTTGGCAGCTGTTACACTCTACGGAATATATATTGCCTTTTATTCTCTGTTTTGGTTAGTGGGTTTTATGATAGTAGGATTATTTTTAGATAGTGGACTTTTATGGTGGAGCCTATGTTAGGGAATTACAGTAATATGTTTGGATGCCGAAGTTTCTTAAGTAGTTGGCAATGGTTATAGATGTTTGTGAGTATGGAATGTAACAAATCGCCCTATAGATATTTGTGGTTTTTGTTTATTGGGGTATTGATTACTATACTTTTGTGGAGATGTTTTAATATAAAGGTGGTTGGGTATCCTGCTTGCTGGACATTATTTATAATGTTCTGTGTCTCAATCATTTTGTATTCTATTGCGAGCACCATTGATTACAATTTTTATCCTATTTTATTTTATTTTCTTAAATTATTTCATACAGTATGAGAAATGGGGTTGGATTGCCATGGTTCAAATTTAGAACGGTAATCAGTGCGTTACAATAGTCTACTGAAATGACTTAGAATTTTTTTTTCCATCATAGCCCTGATATAATCTCCTTCACAACAGAAGTGAGTTCTGATAATTATTGCTGGCTACAATTTCTTAACTATATTTTAACAGCGCTCTCTGTCAAATCATACTAGCCTGTGCATCCAGATTAGGGCTAACATGCTGAATGATAGTTAATCGATTTTATTTTTTTTAACGCATAGTGGATTGGGAGAGTGGCAAATATATGAGCCTTAAGGTGAAAATAGAATTGAAGATCCAGTTAGCGTACCCGTGAAGAGAGAAGTTTGATCACCATAGAAAGACGCACCTTTTCTTTTTTTTTCTCTTCGTAAAACCTTTTTCATTTGAAATCAATATAATGGATAGAAATCTGGTTTTAACATTCCAATGGCAGAATCTCAAGGAGTGGATCTGGTGACCAATTTGCGCGAGTACCTTTTAATCACTGTGGAACTATTTATTAACTTATGACAACTACCTGGGATAATCTTTTAAAATATTCAAAGGAAAGGAGATGACTGGAGCTTTTGTCTACAAGACAGCTGAGATATCCCGAGGTGTGCTTGGACAGCTTTAAGCTAATGACAAGGCAGCAAAAGCCACCTGTGTTAGAGACAGGATCTATCTAATAATGGGGGTATAGGAGACAGGAGAGTTTATCGAGGCTCGATTTAACACTTGTATATAATGAGGAAGTTAGCGGAATGCGAGCCTCCAGTGCGGAGTAAAATCACCTAAAGGCTGTGAATAAAGATTGATAAAGTCGGGACACCCGAGCAAAGATATTACATTGAATATAATTCGGAACCTATAGGCGTGAGGCGGTATCGTGATTGGATTAGATGGCTAGACACGCAAGGAGGGAGGCCCCCTTTGACGACGTTTTCTGCCAAGTATGATCACTGGATACCGATAGACCGCCAAAAGGGTGTGCCCCCCGCATTGGAAATGTCATTGAAGATGTGCCAGCATGCAGAGAAGAAAGGTCTAGGACGAGATGACGTTTCCTAAAATTGACATTTAAGGTGATACGCCTGGACTATAGATGAGGCAGTGAAGTCCATCTAGAATATGGCGCTAATTCCAGAACAAAATGTGGATGGATCGAGCTGAGGTGACGACTCCATATTAAATATACCTCTATAAATTCTTAAATGTCCACATATATTACCACAGTGAATTATACAAGTAGCACACCTATCTCATGAGCCAGGAATGTAATTATCAGACTGACAGTAAGGAATAATATAAAATTTCTAACCCAGGAACAAACAAGACCCCTGATATGCAACAAAGTCTACAAAATAATTTCCCTACCAAATTCTCAGTATATCATCATAACTCAACAGAAAACCCAGTTACAATTGGTATCATAAAGGGCGAAATAACTTTGTCTTTTCCCAATCCAATGTGCACCTGTTACCACATAGACAGTGATCTTATAACCACATTTGATTTCGTTTCAGCATGTTGTGAGAGAATTTAACTCATGGAAATGCAGCCTTTTAACTACTATGCCTCATACTGTATAAATACGAGAAGGAAACTTCTAATAACAGCCGCTAAGTGACAACCAGAGCGAACTCAGAAGTAATGAGACGAGGGGAAGTTGACAGAGTTAGTGTGAACAGTTTAACTTTACGCAGGTCTACAAGGGTGAAAAGGCCCACACAGTGTAAATTCTGCTTAGACTGTCGCCACTAACTAGGATTTTGGAGTGTGTACGGAGAATCAGCTAGATAGAATGAGAAGTTTGGAGATTTCAACCTTTTTTTTTTTCTTTTAAAACCTTTTTTTTTTAAGTAGAACTTCATTAGGATTCTTTTTTTTTCTATACAAACTATTTCTTGTTAAAACACGAGTTTCAAAGACCAATGAGAATAATGTATACCATGTGAATTAACTATTTAGTGTAAATCTGAAATTTTAGTTATTATCAGGAGTAATAGGTGAAGGAAGGTGTAGGAAATCACAACTTAGAGGGGGGCTATGTCTAAAACAACAAGCCTAATAGGCATCCTATGGCTTGTGTTGGGTAATTCAGAAACCCTATAATCCCTGGCCTTCAGGTAGTAGCTTTGAAATAGGTTTCTAATGAGGACATGAAAGGTCAATCTCTCAGAGTGAAGTTGTGAAGTATAGGGACCCTAAGCCAGGGGTAGAAGTTAAGTAGGCCCAGACCGTAGTCGATCCTCGGAAAGCACTTGAGAATGTTAGTGTTGGGTAGTGAATCGTAAACCCTATAAATCCATCTTTCAATAGAGTGCTGAGGTCGGACTACTGCAAAGGGGGCAGACGCACGAGGAAGTAAGAAGAAAGTGACTTCACCCACGGTGGCTAGGGAATGACTCAATCCGCTTTTATGAGGTGTCACGTTTAATGGTCCTTTATCCGCCATTATAATTTGTGTATGTCTTTATAGAATTGCTGTGAAAAGTCGCTTAGTGTCAAGGCAAGGGCAGTTTTTGAAGTTACACTGATTCTTTTTTTTTTCTTGGTAGGTTAGCTTCCAGGTTATTTAGACTTGTCAACAATTATTGTTAACAATCATTTAGTGAGTATAATGAATTAATATATATATAGAGCTTGTACAGAGGCATTTTCTTTTGAGTAATATAGGGCTTTAGTTCCCAATTTGTTTTAAGTTTATTATTTTATTTGATTTCACATTGTGTCCTGAAAGATGTTATTATTTGTTAGGATCTATTGATATTGATAAATGAGTATTTTGGCCTTTGTAGCAGCTTTTAACTTTAGTTTGTATGCACACCGTGAATGATAGGGGGGAGGGTGTATGAATGAATTGGTGTAATGAATGTGTAAGAAGGTTAAAAACTATTATATTGTGAGCCCAAAATACATTAGAATAGGGTTAAAGGACTTTAATAGGATCGATTTTTTTTTTATTTCGAATTTTGTTAGGACCGAGAAGCCTCAAACAGGACAACTACAACTCTATCTAGTTAGAAAATATTCGCTCCCTTTTTGTTAGGTCCCTCGTTAGGGGGTATAATTTTCCTTTGATTTTCTTTTATCTTAGTTTAGCTTGAATTCTAAGGATTGTGGATAAATGATCCCTATCCCGACCCTCAGACTTGGAGATAGTGGAAGGCAAGGATCAAGCCGAATTTCCCACTCAACTCCTCCTCGCAAGAGGAAACGAAGAGGTATAGATTGAATTTTATGCAGGATGGGGGATTTGTTTTAGCCATGCCGTATAGCCTGGGGTATAACGGCGCGACCTTGGGTAACCGATCTGACACCGTAGTTTTCGACGCTTTTAGCGTGGCTGGAGCGAGGGTGTTCCAGACGGGAGGTCCTGTAAGATTGGCAAGTAGGCAGAGATTGCCCAGTTATTCTAGACGAAGTGTTTCCGTCTATTGAATTTTTTTTTGGTACCAGTTTGATCCCCCATAGCTAGCGGAAGTTTCTTCTAATAAAGATTCGCCCTGCCATACGTTTTGTTGGAATGAATTCGAGCATAAGACCGATTCGAGAGGCAGAATAAGTAATTATTAGGACCTTCAACGAGTTTAGACTCGTTCCATGTTAGGATAAGATTTTAAAGTATTAGTTAACTATAATGACCGCGAACGAGACGCCAGAACAAGCCAGTGAGTCAAAGTTTTAGAAGTGTTGTATTGAGGACAGTAGAATTAAGAGCAGTTATACAGGGAGTAGAATTCTGAAGGAATTTGTAAAAGGAACCAAAATTTCAGATTGATAAAATTAAAACTTATAAGATGTAGATTTATAGGATTCAGGTCAATGAATAGAGGGTATATTAGTAGATGAAAGTAATGTGAATTTCTTGGAAGGGGAGGTAGCTGAACTGTACACACCCCAGAGGCAAGGTAAACAGAGCCACAGACAAATTAGTAGAAATTGATTAGTCGCTCTGCCAAAACAAAAAAAAAAAAAAATTCTCTTCATACGATTGTCACCCTAGATTTTAATGGACTGTGTAGTTTAATAGAGGTCTGGGCTATGTTCCATTTGACC
Source organism: Cordylochernes scorpioides (assembly GCA_030710605.1). Lineage (NCBI taxonomy): Eukaryota > Metazoa > Arthropoda > Arachnida > Pseudoscorpiones > Chernetidae > Cordylochernes > Cordylochernes scorpioides. Next base: position 41,861,369 of record CP092877.1, on the reverse strand, counting down.
AAGATTCTAAATGACGTACCCACCTGGGTTGAGAGAGTATTGTAACAGAGGAATCTAACACATAAGAGAAAACACACCCTCCAGTAGGATCGGGATAGACGAATATTACCCAGTGACCAACTCGTGATTCCAGACTGAATAAGATTGAAAACTTAACTGAGATACTAAACCTTGATCCTTCAGCGCACAAATATATATAATGTGTTTTCATTTTCTTATTGAATAGGTTATTATTTTATATCATTTATATTATAATCATATACTATTCATTTCAACAAATTTATTTCCTTTGATATTCATGATATTAGTAATATTTACCTGCCATGTTGCATTTTTTTTTTAACATGTTGTCGTGGCTTATTCTTCCCTCAAGGCATGATCTATTTTATCCTTATTGTCTTTTATCCGCCTTACTTGTATATGTATATATATTTTGTCATCATATATAATTTTGTAGTGGTTTTCTTTATCATCTATCATGGGATGATTTTTATCATATTTAATCACTATCTGCATGATACGTGTTTTCTTCAATATATATATTATACCCATCATATAACATGGAAGGATTCATTTTATCATTACATATTTCGTGCCTTATTTAATAATTACTTTCACAATTTGTTTCTGTATTTTTTTTAATTTAGCAAAAGTCATCATGTCATAGGCTAATTATTATATACCAAGATATTTCTTTCAGCTAACTATAATTATCCTTTCCTTTGATTGTATATGTATAACTATACCACACGAATGTCTTGATTGGTACTTAAATAAAGATGCTGGCATGTTTTAGGAGTTGGACTAGTCAGTTATTTCTAAACGACTTCTTGGAGCCCAATTTTTATATATAATATGTAATAGGGAAATGTTCTAACTGTATTGTTAACAGAAAGAAGGTAGCAATGAAACCAGCACACCAAGAGGCAAGGATGAGGTGAGAGGACTTACCACAAGGATGGCCTACTCCTCAAGGCCAAAGAAGAAAGTGGAAGGGTGGTATATATACCCATGAATGGTGAGACAGATGACCTTGCTTACTTCCATACATATGATATGACTGTCCCCCATAACCTATGTTGATAACAGTGTGCTGATAGAATAATAACACATAAAAACCCCATTGCCAGGATGCACAATGCCCACTAATGTTCCGAATAATAAACATCTAGAATAGCATACCATCATTTTGATTAGCCTTATCTTCCCTATAGGTTTCGGTACATCTGGCTTCACCTAGTAATGGAAAATGCATTTTGCTAGACATGGGCCTGCTTTCATAGTAACCGATGAAAGGCAGATGAATAATGAGTAGCACAAACGCATTTGTCCATTACCTGGCAGGGGGAGGATTGTTGGGGCACGTTTTTGTAACCATACCCCAACAGAAGGCGTATGTATAATCAACATAAAAAAAATGGATACATGGCTTCCCTCCCACATAGACTTATAGACCATTTTTTTTTGCCCAGAAACTTAGACACTTGGTGACACCAGACTTCCATGCCGAAAGCTGATGCCTGGTGGAGAAGAAGACATCCAGAGACATCCGAGCGGGAAACTGTTGTTTCATATGTACATATATTCCCCTCACCAAAAATTTAGGTAAAGGTGACAAGAAGAAATGGAGAAGGAAGATTTCTAAAAGACTAAGCCTTATAAATATCCTTCCCGAAAAAAGGAAGCATCACATTACAGTCCAGGTAAAAGGGGCCTGGGTCGATTTTTAGCCAAGACGGGGGGCGATATATATACCGTCCCGAGAAAAGGGAGGATAGTATTTCAATCCATGTGGAGGGGGGGCCTGGGGTCTGAAATTTTACACTAGTGCCGTAGCTGTTTCTCTCTTTAGATTTTTTCTGTTTTGGTAATACTATATGTTCTATTTTGATGGGAGAGGCCTGGGGCGTCTATGAAATTGTATACTGGAGCCGTTGGCCATTTTGATTGGTGCTTCTTTCGGCGAATGAAAATGCCAGCAAATAGAAACTTTGGGCGCGGCCAGCGAATGAAAACGGAGAGAGACAAGAATAAAAGAGGGTTTCTTTGCCAAAAGGCAGATTCAATCTGAGTCGCTCAGTGAGAGGACAGCCTTCAGACGGGAGACCAGACCTTTGCCGGCACTTTCGAGAAAAGGTAAGCCATTTGTCATTATGACTTAGCGCCCCCCCCTTTTTTTGTGTAGTAACCAACCTAGATTTCGCATGGGCCCTAAAGGGCTATAAAGTAACTTCAGGTCACCTCTATCTAAATTTTACTATGTAAATAGCATATCTCGTCAGTATAGACATGTTCCCAAATTTTAATTTATTTAAATAAATATCTAGAGAAATTTTCTTGTTTCCTCTCATACATATTTCATTCCTTTTGCTTTATGGTACTACCCCCCACACCTTAATTTCACAAATTGTAATAAATATAGAACTACCGACTCTGTTGGAATAGAGTTGTGTACTATATCTTTGCTGTGATATATTGACACAGCGACAGTTGCAAATTACGACTTTATTAGGGCTACTTTGAGGGTATCTATCTGTCAGGTTTTAGTAATGTTTGTACTTTTATGTGTTTCAGTGCGTTATTCCATCATATTTACCATTATACCATATTTTCTGATTCCTCGGGCTATTGTTACGCTGTTAGGAGGGTACGGCATGATGCAAACAGATTTGTATGTTTGACTATTGTTTGTGTTATTTGGGCTATAAAAATGCCTTAATATGAATCTATTTACAGTTGATCTGTAGAAATTATAGAGATCTGTTGCTATAATTTTCCTCTATGAAATAGCTCCCAGCGTCTTCAGTGGGTTGCTAAACCTCCAGAAGGAGTATTTTATAGATTGCCCAATTTAATAACGATTTCATGGGTTGTCTGATGAAATTGTATACTAGTGTCGTGGTTGTTTCCATCTTTAAACCTTTGTTCTGACAATATTATATGCTCGATCCCTGCTTTAACTCAAACTCTTAATCAATTACAGAGTTTTCCCCCTTTTTTTTTTTCTTTATTTATCCTGTTTGCACAAATTGCATTACATGTGATGATGTAAAGACATATGTCGATAGTGCATCATTGACAGCTGTGCTTCTATTATACAACATTAAGGTCTTGTTGCGGGTTATATACATGGGGTTGTTGGCCTAAATTGCTATATATATATATATATTTAAGTAAGGAAACTTTAATAAGTCACATTGTGTATCCTCCCTTTTCATCTATCCAAACCGGGAACGCAACACGCCCTGTAATTCCTTCTCTAAATCGTCAGTTTCAAGAAGCGTTTCTATTTCGTGATCCACTAATTTAAGTTCGTTAAATGATTCTCATTCAATTGTTCTAATAATTCTTCAAGTTCAATTCTCATTAGCGTGTCAAGTCCACTTTCAATCTTATTGCATGTTCTCGTTAAATATGATCTTTTAACAGCACGCTTCTTTTTAAACGTAGAATTAATTCTTCCGCCATCATGTAAACAAAGCGGCAAGTAGGGTTAGCTAGCGAGTTATAAAATGGTCAGCTCAAAATGCTTCTTTTTTTTTTCTAGAATTTACCTTCAACAGTCCCGGCTGGGATGCCAGAAATATTGCGATTTCACCGCCACTCTGTGTTGTGACGACGATCTAAGTTCTATAGAGGTAGTCACTCACCTCTATTCTTGGTCGGCGGGGTTGAAGGTTCAAAGTTAAGGCGTCGCTGTTTATAACACTTTTAAAATATATATTTTATTATAAAATATATAATATATAATATATATATATAATAAAATATATAATATAAAATATATAATATATAAATTATATTTATTAGAATTTAAGAAAATAAGTAAAGTATTATTTAATTAATTATATATTTAAATGTTTAGACTAAAAGAATCGGAGATCAGGGCAAATTCTAGTGTTCGAAAGTTGTTTACAAGTTCTTCTGTTATTGTTTTCTCATTTTGCCGCTGCATCCCCGTAGCCGCTTCAGCCGGCCTCCCATTGGCTGCTTCGGACGGCTTCTTTTCCAACAAACATTGTTTATTATACTTCATAATATATAATATTCGTTAGGCAAACTTTCACTAGGATAAAACCCGGGCGAAGCCGGGTACACATCCGCTAGTATATATATAAATTATATATATATATATTTCACCTAGGTATATTATTATTATCATCATCATCATTATTATTGACCTATCACAGAGGGTGACCAGTCAAAGATTTTTTTTTTCGGTTATAATTTTTTGGTCACCCTGGAAGAACACAGTTTAGTTTATTAAAAAAAACACGATAATTATTATAGTTGCCGAGCTAAATTAAAGCGCCTATCAAAGGTAATCATATGGAGATGAGAACAGAGGAACTAACCAGATCTCAGGCTCCGAGCTATATCTCGAGATTAACTCTAAATTAAAGGAAATATATACGAAATTTAATAAGTTCTGCAGACTTTTTATTATAAATAGACAGCTTCATGCAGCTTGAAGAATTACACTACTATGCGACTTGATTTACATCAATGTAAATAATTAATAAGTTACTTTAGAATATAACTCATTGTAAATAGCTCAACTTGATCAACTTTCTCTCTCCACGATACCAATTATTACAGATAACTTCATCAAATCAACTTCCATCATTGCTCAACATATTGTAAATAGCTACCTTGTGGTTTCGTCTATCTGTTTATGTTGTTGCTCATTTATTTAATGTATATTTTTATTTAATGCTCTTTTTATTAATTGTGTATTTCATTTTTGATAATTCTGTTACCTACTCTACTACAATATGAACTATTGGAAATAGTTTCACGCGCAATTATCCAGATCGGATATAGCGTGTCTTGTTTGCGCAACTGGTAATAAATAAATTTCCCTCATAATGCATTAGCTATCAATATTATTGTATATATCCTTTTATATATATATAACTTTTATTAAATAATAAAAGGCATATATTGGATTTAATAAAATATGTATTTTGCCAATATTTCGGCTGGCTGAACGCCAACCTTTATCGAGGCATTACATTTTAAGGCATATAACTTTAATATTTTCTACAATTTCCTTAAATTTTGAACTCTTCAGTGTTGTAATACCTCTTGTAAATATTATTTACTTATGTACTCTACCATATTTCATTTCCATAAAACTGTGTCCGTCATAAACTTGATTAATTTCAATTATAAAATTATTTTCTCTATTCCTAGCTACTCCAGCTTTAAGTATACTCAAACCATGTTCAGCCTTCTTCAACGGGGGCTCTATATCATAACATCATCTTCCTTTCCACTCAATCATATATGGGTATCAAGCTTGTCGAGCTTGAGACTTGACAACCATCATGACTGGGTGAAGTAGAATGCGTCTGCCTTTGTCATTAAGACTGGGAGCACTACTCAGTGGCAGGCCGACTTAGCTCCAAAAGAAATGGCCGCCTCTGACAAGAGTAACAGACGCCATGTGCAGCCGCTCCTTACGTGGAGTACAAACTCTGCTCATCCTGTATCCCTAGATTAGGAGCACTTACAGCCGGGCCAGCTGAGATCAATTTTTTTAGTGAGCTTGTTACTGCTCCTCCCTTTTCATCCGGGCTTGGGACCGGCAACTGGACTCGATGTCTACTCGCGGTATGCTGTGGGCTTGTCTTTCTAAAGATACTTTTTACCGGGCTTGAGCCATTTTATTTTCACATAATTCGGTCCATTATATATATTTTTAATTAATTGTGTCGTTTCTTCATTTACTTTCCACTCTGCGCGTATAATCACACACTCACACATATATATATGATACATTTTTTATGATAGGATAACTTTGTAATAAATAATTTTGTAGTATTAAATCCAATATATAACTCTATTTTTATTAATTTCTTGGGTCGATCCCAAATGTAAACTGTTTATTTTAAAATTATGAACATATTCTCTTAAATATAATATGTTAATCATATATTATGTATCTTTTATATTTATTCTGGGCCTCTCTGGAGGTTCCTAGACTCACCAGGTGGCAGTGTAATGAGTGTTACGCCACGCGGGAAAGAACCTTCTAGCGCGCGCATGGAATGTTCCATGTCTCAATATAAGCTTTGTTTCTCTGACAGACTGTATCATTAATAGATCATTCTTAGATTAGAGAGAGAATTAAATTGTAAAGAATTATTAATTTTTTTATTTAAATAAAAGAGATATTTGTTGAGGTTTAAACGGACAAAACGATTGCTTATTGGTCGTTTTAACGCATATATTGTAGAATATATCATATATGTTATATTAAAATATTATTTTATTTAAAATTATATTTCATAGATTCAAATACAGGGTGATCCAAAAGTCCCGGACTGTTTTAAAAATTAATAACTCCGCGAATATTTGCGCTAGAGGAATGCGGTAAATACCATTATGTTCAGGATGCAATGGGATTTTTTATGGCAAATAATGAAAAATTCGAAATTGATTTTAGTTACAATTTAATTCGCCAGATGGCGCTCTACCAAAATTAGAGATTCAGAGGCCAAATTGTTTGATAAATTGAAAAATATAACTGATCAACACGTATTTTTCCTTTTTGAATACCAGGAAAGAACCCTAATAATATCGAATAACAAATTTAAAAAACACCACTTCGCCAAAATTAGAAGAATTGGTTGACGATTTTTAAATACAATCAGAGATATGTAAAATAGGTAAATGCAAATTACAACATGTAGCAAAAAAAAATTGATATTTTAGATACGGTTTGTTTTGGAAGATAATAAATTTCTAAGTATCGATTATATTTATTTTAACTCATTTAAAAATATTCATCTATCTCTGATAATTTATTTTACTCTGGAATGCCGTTGTTGTTGTCGTCGTGTCCAAAAAAGATCATCAGATGTCTCCATGCATCTCCATCACAGCAGCAGCAATGTCCACTATCTTGGGTTTGTAAAGCTGCTGCTCTGGGTCTATGTCAAATTTCTGCAAGGCTGCGGCCATTGCTGGGTATGAGAATATGTGGGTAGGTGTTAGTTCCACACCAGGACAGTTGTTGCATGTCCTATAGGTTCTTGTGCCATCTGCATCTATTGTCATTCCTTTATAGTGTTTTGTTCTAAATATTGTTATAATTTTTATCATTTTTCTCTCAGTATATTTCGCATTTTTATCTTTTCTTATTTTTTGTTTAAATATCTTGTATTTTGAAAAAGCATCAGCGTCAAATAATGACATTTGTTCTTTCCTTTGGCTCAACTTTCAGGCTTCCTTTTCCAATTCAAATGCCATTTCATTACCTCCGATCCCAACATGGGCAGGAATCCATTGTAGAATGCAATTCTTCTCCAATGGTTCCAGTTGGGTAAGTAACGAGTATATTTTCTGTGTGATTTTAGTATTGCCCTTCTGAATTGCTTCTAGAGCGGATATGGAGTCGCTGTATATTAAAATTCCTTCTGCTTGATGCAGGGATGGTTGGTTAAGGCAATAGGTAGGCATAAGGTAAGGTCTGAAGATCCATCTGTATATGCTGTTAAAGGGGATGGCTCAGCTTTTTAATCAAGAATTTATACTATGAGGACATAGCCGTTAATATTCCAAATACATCATACCTCAAAGCCCAAGGTATCAAAGTCTACCTCAATCGAAGCAAAGCCATCAACATATACAATATGTATCACCCTCCAAACAATAAACTTATTGACGATGACAAAATGGCTCAATTTCTTATAGACAAACACTATTATTGTAGTTAACCTTAATGCTAAACATCAACTATGGGGATGTTCTACGCCAAAAAACCCAAGAGGCAAAATACTATCAAACATATTTAACGACAATGCCTACATGTGCTTAAATGATGGGAATCCTACCCATCATTCCTACAGCTATAATACTGCACAAGCACTTGAGATATGTTTTTACTATCCTGACATTTTCCATAAATGCAAATGGCAAATATTAAAAAGTATTGGAAGTGATCATTTGCCTAATTTGATAGATATTAGCACCAAAACCAAAACCAGCTTAATTAAGAAGAAATCTGGAACTTCAAAAAGGCTAATTGGATATCTTTCAAAAATATCATTATTAAAGCAGCCAAAGTTTCAATACCAAGAGGTAATATTAAGAAATGGATTCCAATTTATACACACCAGGTAAAAATTATTCAAACACTTATAACTAAAAGAAATGAACTACAAAAAAGTGCAACCAAAACCAAACAAATTGTAGAACTGAACTGAACATTGTGAAAGCAAAAATAAAAAGATTATACGTGAATGTGAGAAGGGAAAATGAAAACAAACTTGTGAAAACCTGAACCCAAGAAACCCAAATACACAACTTTGGCATTTGGCAAAACAAATTGACAGATCCCAGTCACAAACTGAAAAAAAAAAAACAAATATGATTAAGAATAAAGATGGTACCTCAGCAACTAATGATAAAAATGCTGCCCATCTTTTAGGTAATTCATATCAAATAAGTAGTAAAATCAAATTTGAAATTAAAGATAATAAAGTTGAAAAAAGGTCCGAAAGATTATTAATGACTGTAAAAATGTTACTAGCACTCATAATATTTTCCATGAAAAAAATCAATATGAAAGAGCTAGCTCATGCATTAGTAAACACTGACCTAATTAGACTCCTAGACCAGATGAAATCCATGGCCAAATGATATCAAACTTGGGCAAAATTGGCAAAGAAAGACTTCTTCATATTTTCAATAACTCCTGGAGAACTGCAACAATAATTCCCATTTAAAAACTTGACAAATCTGCTGATGACCCAAAAAACTACCGACCTATCTCCCTCACAAGTATTTGCTGCGAATTAATGGAAAAAAAAGTATACTTAGACGATTCACCTACCACCCCGACACAAGAAATCTCTTACCAGAAAAACAATATGGATTTAGGAAATTCATGGAACAATAGACCAACTCTTATTTTTCACACAAAAGGTAAAAGATGCACAAAACAGAAAACCAACTAACCACAACATAGCTGCTTTTTTAGACCTTACACAAGCTTTTGATAAGGTACGGAAAAACAAGTTAATTACAAAATTATACAAACATTTCAAAATTGATGGAAAATCTATCACTTGGATAAATGATTTCCTTAAAAAATAGATACATCAGGGTCAAATATAATGGCACTCTATCTAAAACCTTCAAATTGTATAAAGGATTACCACAAGGAACAGTCCTTAGCCCAAATCTCTTCACCCTATTTATTGCAGGCATAGAAGAAACAATTTCACATAAAACCAATATTGGACTTTTCGCTGATGGCATCATTCTATGACACTTTAAATGAACCCACCAACAAACAATACTAAAATCCAGAATACTTAAAACAATTATCATTAGAAATAATTAATATAACATTTCTAAAAAAAATGCAATCTATACCGATAACTATCTATACCGATGGTAGCAGAGACGAGTTAGGAAAAACTGGCTGTGGCCCTCTCATTAAACCACAAATGGCATTGAGAAAATGAACAGAAGTAACCCATATTTTGCTCAGTCTTCAGATCCAGAACTTATAGCCATCTATGAAGCCTTAAAATCATCAGAAACACTAAACATCACGATATATGGATTCTTACTGTTAGTAGAAGTGCCATACAACACTTGAGTCACACTGGAAACTTAGAGACAAAGTAAGCAAGAACATAATTGCTATCTCCAAAAACTCTCAAATCTCTCAAATATCACCTTCAATGGGTACCCTCCACATGTTGGCATTGGAGGCAATGAAATTGCTGATGCGCTAGTGAAATAAGGCACAAAAGAACCCTTCCTACAGAAAAATAAACTTACTTTTAAAGAAATAGAAACAGTAGCCAAAACAAAAATAAACAAGAACTGGAAGATCCTACCTAACCACAGTTGGTACACCCTAGAAGCAGATGGCCCACCCAGACCTTTCGGTCTACAAGCCGGCATGCCCTTCGCTGCTATCCTGTTCAACTCATAAGCCAAGTAACGGTATCCAAGCTAGTGCTTGGACATTGTACCTGGAAAAACCACCTCCCATACAACGTGTCTGGAAGGATTTCTATACCGGTGGCCTTTAGTCACAGCAAAATAGGAAACTATTTACTGTGTCCTGCGAGGACCGCGGGGAGGCAGCCACCGGTCGACTCTGTTCACTCACAGCTGAGGAAAAGCTCAGCTGCCACGTCGTGGGATTTCTCAAGAAGCTTGCTGTGATTTCTCAGCAGCTCACTCTCGATCGCGCCCCTCGCCCTTTTTCTCTCTTCCTATACACCAGTGTTGGGCATTAAAAAAATATTTTTCAATTAAATTGAAGTGCAATTAACAATGAATTAATTGTTAATTATATGAATACAATTAACAATTGATTAATTGTTAATTGTGAAAATTACAATTAACAATTAATCAATTGTTAATCTTTAATAAATCATTTTAATTAATATTTGCCCAACATAATTGGCTATCTCCAAAAACTCTCAAATCTCTCAAAAAATCACCTTCAATGGGTTACCCTCACATGTTGGCATTGGAGGCAATGAAGCTGCTGATGCGCTAGTGAAATAAGGCACAAAAGAACCCTTCCTACAGAAAAATAAACTTACTTTTAAAGAAATAGAAACAGTAGCCAAAACAAAAAATAAACAATAACTGGAATATCCTACCTAACCACAGTTGGTTACACCCTAGAAGCAGATGGCCACCCAAGACCTTTTCGGTCTACAAGCCGGCATGCCCTTCGCTGCTATCCTGTTCAACTCATAAGCCAAGTAACGGTATCCAAGCTAGTGCTTGGACATTGTACCTGGAAAAACCACCTCCCATACAACGTGTCTGGAAGGATTTCTATAACCGGTGGCCTTTAGTCACAGCAAAATAGGAAACTATTTACTGTGTCCTGCGAGGACCGCGGGGAGGCAGCCACCGGTCGACTCTGTTCACTCACAGCTGAGAAAAGCTCAGCTGCCACGTCGTGGGATTTCTCAAGAAGCTTGCTGTGATTTCTCAGCAGCTCACTCTCGATCGCGCCCCTCGCCCTTTTTCTCTCTTCCAATACACCATTGTTGGGCATTAAAAAAATATTTTTCATTAAATTGAAGTGCAATTAACAATTAATTAATTGTTAATTGTAAAAATACAATTAACAATTGATTAATTGTTAATTGTGAAAATTACAATTAACAATTAATCAATTGTTAATCTTTAATAAATCATTTAATTAATATTTGCCCAACACTGCTATACAACCCACTACCCTTGGACAATTCTAGACGTAGTGGCGTGCATCCACATCCCCTTCTCCACAGACGCAATCAGGATTGCTCTTAATTTCAAATCTGTGGAGACTCCTGGGGAAGGGCCCAATGTCCCGAACTAACCCTAATGAGTTTGTGGACATTACCTTACAGAGGTAATTGGGTGTCGTTTACCCAATTGAATATACCTCTCTCCCCTTCACACTGTTCCTCCATCTGTCCAACCATAAGTCCTGGACGTGCCCCCTGATTCTCCTACAAACTTCTTTCTTGGTCACTGGGGTCCTCACTAATCTACCTCTAAAGCATCCTGCCTTAGCGAGCCTGTCTGCGAACTCATTACCTTCGATGAGGCTGTGTCCTCTAAACCAATGGACCTCCGGAGCCCGCGTCATCATCTCCAGCTCCTGGATTATTTGATGCACGAGTTGCCTTTCTCCAGATTGATGGCGACGAGGGCCGAAATACAATCTGAATAGACGCGTTCCGGCTGAAGTTCCTTCTCGGCACACACTCTGAGGGCTTCCCTGATCGCAACCAGCTCGGCTGAAAAGACCAGTTCGTCCACTCTGAGTGTTAAGCTTTCTTGGAAGATCAGCTCTCCATTAGTGAAAAATCACTACCCCAGCTCCAGTATTGGTTCCAGACTTACTCTCATCAGTGAAAACCTCCGTGCAAATCCTGTTGGCCCTCCAGGGCTCCAATTCCACTTTGGCAACCACTGCGGAGGCTTCCTTGGGTCCCTCTTCCATTCCAGGGCACCCGCTTCAAGTTACAGGGCATCTTCCATGTTCTCCCAGATCTTCTGTCTGATGGTCTCCTCCTCTAGTTTCAATCCCAGGGGAATAAGCCCAGCGAGGACCAATAAGACCTCACTGCTGGTAGTGCGATATCCCCCTGTGATACTGAGTGCCGCTGTCCTCTGCACTCTCTCTAGAGTTGTTGCCACCTTCTGGTTCCTGTTTCGGCGCCCACCAAGCCCTGGAAGCATATAGCTGGGTTGGCTCGACACAGGAAAGGTAGAGGTTTCCTGAAAATAGTACCCTCCTACCCCCTTGTTGAGAGCCAACCGCGACAGCCTGCACAATGCCTCTCTGCCTCTCGCCACCATCTCCTCCGCGTGGTATTGCCAACCCATCTTGTCATCAATGACCACCCCCAGGATGGTCACCCTATTGACCAACGCTACCCTCCGTCCTTCCATCCGGATAGCCGGCTTGTTCCCATTCGATCCCTTCCCTTTTAGTTCTTATGTCTCTAATCTTAAAGCTGAGGGCTTTAGTTTTGGAGACATTGAACTTAAGGTCAGAGTCATGGGCCCAGTTCGAGAGGATTTGGAGAGAAGTTTCAACACACTTCTCAGCCCTTGCTCTCGAAGCAGCCTCAATGATGAGGAACTGGTCGTCGGCATAGAGAACCAGCCTGGCTCCCTCAGGCAGCTCCTCCTGGAAAAGGATGTTTACCAGGATATTCCACAGAATAGGTCCGCAGCAGGAGCCCTGGGGGCAACCCCTAGCACAGTTTTTTTTCCAACTTCAGCCCACCAAAGCTGAGGCTAATCCGTCTATCTCTCAGGAAGTCACGAACCAAGCTGCACAAATTATCTGGACGACCCATGTCCATAAATTGCTTATCAGCTTTTCCCAGTTCATGGAGTTGAACGCGCCATCGATGTACAGGGCCACGAGAAGAACCCAAGCACCCTTGTTTAAGCCCATCTCAACTCCCTCTAACACCTCGTTTAGAGCTGTGGTTGTGAATTTTGCTTTCCAAAAACCATGTTGGGAAGAGGAAAGGAGCTCATTACTCTCTAGCCAGTGCTTCAGTCGCTGAGCTAGTAGGCTATCCAGGACCTTACCTAGACACGCTAGTAAAGAAAGCGGACGATAATCATTAGGAGAATTACCCTTTCTACCAGACTTTTCGAGAAGCACTACTCGGGCAACCTTCCATGCCTCAGGAAAAGTACCAGTGTCCAGGCACCTATTTAATAACCTGCATCCTTACCAGGGCATTCACGACCGTGTTATCGATTCCGTCGGGACCAGGAGATTTCCTGTTCCCCATCGTGAAGCCGTCCGTTTCACCTCATTCTCAGAAAAGGGGCGGATCCATCAAACCACAAGTGGTCGGAGAGATCTCGTCCTCTGGTTCCCTCGTTTCCGAAGTGCCGATCCAAGATGAGGTCCAGGGTCTCCTTCAAGTCCTGGGTCTTAAACCCATCTTCCCCCTTCAAGTAGCCTCAAGTTAGCGTAGCACCTTATCTTTCCAGAGGCAACCCATGTAAGGGAGACCATATGATTAATCTCCAGTACGGTTTTGAACTGCTCCCTCCAGTGTTTCCTCTTCGCCCTTTTGGTGTGTCTCTTGTACCCTGCTAAGACCTTCTGGAAAGCTATTCTTCTCCTAACTCTTTCTTGCCCGTACTATTCTGGAATAGCTTCCTCATGGCTCTGACTCTCTTCTTCTCGATCTCCAGGTCCTCGGTCCACCAAGGATAAGGATGTTTAAGCCTTTTAAATGCGGTAACCTTTCCAGATCCAGGGGCCTCCGATTTTTGCCCGTGTTGGTTATATCCTGGTGGAGCTCAATGACCATGCTATTAATAGAAATTCTGTCAACTGCTCCAGCCTGTCTATCCCCAAGTGTGCAAGCAAACCGGCGTCTGAATCTTTCAAGGTTAGGCCGCCTGATGCTGTACCGGAGGAACTCACTCCACTGATGGCGGTTCCACTTCACAACTGGCCTCAAACCTAATGAGTTTGTAGTCGCTTACGTCCGTGGGATCCGTTTCCCCACCTCAAACGCCGCATCCTGCTCGTTCTTGCCAGGGAGAAGTCTATGATGCTTTCACCGTTTGCCGTGGCAAACGTCGATTCACTATAGACGTTCCAAATCTCCAGACTCTGACCAATAACAAGATCGACCAGCGCCTTTCCTTCAGAATTTTCCTCCCTGCCTCCAAACAGCTGTGTACGCGCGTTAAAATCCCCGCCAATCACGACCTCGTGCCTTTCCTTCCCAGCCAAAAATCATTTAGGAATTCCAGCTTACCAAGGTCGTTATTCTGAGGTGGTATGTGGGTAGAGAGTCAGACCAGTTTTAGATACGCCGCCCTCGATCTGTACAGGCACCGCCCCCTCCCAGGACCCACAACCCAAACAAGGAAGATCTCCCCGGACCAGTAAGGCGGCCATGTTGCACTCGCTAGAGAAAAAGCTGTAACGAGTATCTAGACTCATCTTCCCATCATCCTACAGGTACATCTTCTGCACCAGGATAACATGAGGGCGATCACTTTTAATGATCCGGTCTAGCTCCTCAGAGCTCCTCCTCGAACGAGCGCAATTTAGCTGCACGAACCTCCACACCTCCTTCTTTGGCTCGTCTACCATCGCCTCCCGTTCACGTACCAGGCCTTTACCGAGCACTGCGTACTCCGGGGCGATGATTGGAGTCATATTTCCTGCCGTACCTCTTGTTGGCCTCTAAACAGAGCCAACAGCCCGGCTTCATATCGCATCCCTGTTCTTGGGAGTGCACGACCTCGCACCTCCCACACCTCTTAGGATGTTCGCAAGTCCTTGCGATATGACCGGGCCTTAGGTACCTGAAGCAAGTTGACACTGCTTCATTCACCCTTATAGGTACCATCCTGGCACCGTCTTCAACCTCTTCTTGCCAAGGAGGGATTTCATGGTGGCCTCCTTTAGGCCCGAAATGACCCAATTCGTTGCGTTGGCCTCCTTGTACTCTTTGGATAGAATCTCATTTATCCTTCCAAGAAGTCTCCACACCCCAAATTTTGGAGCACCACCATTTCTCTTAGCGTCTCCTCTTTCATGTCAGAGTTGACACCCAGGAGAATCAGCTCCCTTCTGGCCCTCTTGAGGCCTCCTAGCCTCAGTGCAGGCTCCCTCTCTATAGCCTCCACGGCTAGTTTCTTGTCCTCGGGGTTATTCAATATGAGAGCCACAGTTCTCCCACTCCGAATCATTTTGAGGTCATAGCGGTGCCCAGGAATGCTACCAGCAATGCCTTTCAGCACCGCGAGCATTAACTCGGACCATGCATTCTCACTCCACTCAACTACCAGGGTCAAGTCCTCCTTTCATCTAGGGGGGCGCTTGACCTTTGGGGGTTTGGCTCGGTAGTCTTGGCCGTCTTTGGGGGATCCTTAACCACTTTAGCCCTGTTCTTCTTCGGGGGAGGAGGTTCTTTCACCTCCTCTGTAGGCGTCCCCCTCGGTGGGTCCCTTTTGATCCGGTTGTCACCTCAGTCCTACTCTCTTCCTCTTTTACTGAAGGCTTCTTAACCCTTTTCTTCTTCTTCTCCCGCTGTTCCTAGTGTGAACAGGTTGTTTTGGGGGAGATGGCGGAACAGCTTTCTCGTCTCTAGTTGGTATTCGGACCGGGTCTCCCTCTACCTCTAGGCAGTAACTCCCGGCCCTTTCCCTTGTGGGCTCCTCCGTCTTTTCGTTTCTAGGCGTCTCTCGTCTAGGGAGGACTGGGGAAGCGTCATTGGGAGAACATACCTCGACCTCAGCTAGTTTCAGCGACTCTAAATGAGCCGTTGCCACTTCCCTCTCTATGCCATACTGCAGGGTGGTCGGACTGAGGATCCGTTCCTCCAGGTTCCACTTCTTCACCCGCAGGAGCTCGAGCTCTTCAAGAGCCGACCTATGTTTCTTGTGGAGCTTATCGAAGCATTGCTCGAGAATGTTCGGATGAACATTTCCAATCTTCCTCCCTCGACGTATGTTGTCTAGGGAGTCCTGGAACGCCTCGGCAAGCTCCTTAAGCTTCGTGCACTTCTTCTGGGTGTCAATGACTGATTTAGAAATTAATTCATTTCATTCAGGTCATTGAGGTACCCTGCCTTGGTGGCCTCTATCTCAGCCCCCGACTCCTCGACTATTGAGCCGATTCTCGCCTCAGACGAAGGGTCAATCAACAGGAAAGGATCCACAGGGATCTCCATGTTGATGATCCTGTTGAGGCGGAAATCAGGGTGGGATGGACGATCCTTCCTATCCTCTCGCTCTGGGTATCCAGAGAAAGCTGTGCGGAAGGCACCTGAGCTCAAATCCTCAGGCGCCGCGTCCCTTTTCGCGGACTCAAGTGAACACCCTGCCTATCCTCTCGAGTCGTGTCGACTCTCGCTGTGCGGAAGGTGTCTGCTTCCATAGGGGACTTCCCTGGGCCATTAGTGGGCGCGGCGGAGAATTATTAGAAATATCCAACGAGGTATTATTGGGCATACGCTCGGAGCTCGAGGGAATTTGAGCGTCCTCGGCTTATCCTTGTCTTCGGGTTTTTTCAAGAGGGATGCATGAGAAGTTACTAGACCCAATATGTCGAGCTGGCCCATCAGCTCTGACTAGGTCGTTCACTCCACGGCAAAAGGATCTGCCTCCCATCCGTTCTCAGGCGCTACCTGAGCCTCATTGGTAATGTCAATCTTTATATTTTGTATTGAATATTCCCTTAACCTCAAAGAGAATCATTGCACAAGTAAGAAGCCTTTTTGTAGTACAGAGAATTAATCATGTTTCACTATTGAAAACTAGGACCATAAAATGCACCTTATGCAACGGGGAATTTAATCTCGATTTTCCACACTACATGTTCTACTGCACGGCAATGGAAGAAGAAAGAGAAATTCTACGTCAAGAGACCGGCTATAATATAATTCGCCTTATGCTTTAATGCCAAAATCCGTAAAATCTAGACCTTTGCATATTCGCTTTTATAAATACTGGAAATCAGCTTAATCAAAATGTTTAGCACAGAAACCCGATCCAACTCGATAATTGTTCGAGGTCAATACCCAAATTTGTATTAATGTCAATCTTTATATTTTGTATTGGCATTATTGGGGGGGGGGGTTTGACCTGTATTATAATAGACACCAGAACGCCACCATGTCACGCAAGGCTGAACTGGGCATATCCGTCTTTCCAGACTTGGGAGAGGAGCTGTCAGCGTTGGCCACGTTCTTGTTAGAAACGTGCTCAGGACGCAACACGGGAAGGTGCTGATTAGCATATGTAGGTAGCCGTCAAGCCTCCCTACTTTGCGTAATCTGCAACTGGACGTCACTCCTGTCACAGACGCCTATTAGCATCGCCAACTCTTCCACTGAGTTCCATAATGGTCTGTCGTGATCAGTTTAGCCCCTAACACACCCTCTTTCAGGCAGCCATACAGACCGCTACTACCAACTGAACTCATCTTTACCCGCGGGCTGCAGATGCCAGGCACATAGTCCTACCCACTCTCCATGCGGTCAGAACTAGGGCCCCGGGCCCAGCACAGTTGGTACATCCCTGGAGCAGTAATGGCTACCCAGACCTCGAAGGTGCACAAGCCGGCAGCACAGTTGGTACAGACTTGGAGCAATAATGGTTTCCCAGACCTCAAAGGTCCATAAACCGCCACGCGAATGCACACCCATTGCTGCCATCCAGGTCACCTAGCCAAAAGGGAATGATGCATTCTCCATGCACCGAGCGGCCATTGTTTGGCCCTCGCGCCCGCCATTATGGTCTGGTTCCACGGGTCGACCAATCAAACCCACAGGCTTCTTCGAGAATTCATTGCAAGGTTGCTGACAGAGCCCTCCCGTTCGGACTTAGTTAAACCCGTCCTACGCTCCAATAGGACCCCCCCCCTTTGGCCCTCGAACCCTTTGTTCACAGTACTCCCTGAATCTGCCGACGAATCAAGGACCTCTGAGGTTCTGAGTTTACACAGGGAACCAACGCGAAGGCGGGAGGGTGGTACTACTGTGTGCACCCCTTGGTTTTTCATGGCGCGCACGGCAAGAACGCTCCCAATGGCGCACACACAGAGCGAAGACCCAAGAGTTTCAAGACTCGTGCGCCTCGCGCCAGCTAACCAAGGGCTGTTGGCCAGCTTAAAGCTTCACTGGCGATCAGCCAGTGGCACTCCGACGCAAGGACAAACACGCAGAGTCGCCTCTACACTCCCCTATCCTCAAGGGTGAAAGGGGGTGGCGTCCCTGCCCTTTTCCCAGACCTAAGGCTGGTGCCAAGACAGGGCTTATTTCCCCGTGCACAGTTGGTACTGTGGAGTGGACCCAGGAGGAGCTCTGAACATCAGAAATAGACAGCATCAAACGACACTTACAAGATTTAGAATAGGTCATCAAGCCATTGAAGATAGAAAATAATAACAAAATCTACCCCACTTGCCCAAAATGTAGCTTGGCACCTGCAGCTCCAGAAGACATTGTGGCTTGCATTAGATGCACTAAACAGGACCTTTGGAAGAGGCCACTGCTTATCATAAAACAGCTCGAGGAGCATGAACTCATGGAATTCGTGTAAACTTTACACAAGGGATAAGAAACAACAACAAATAATAATTTCTCTGATCGTTAAAACTAATTGTGTCAAGTCCTTTCTTTTTTAGTATGTTTTTGATCTCTTTTTTTTTTGTGCAGGGTCCATTCAGGTTAAGATTGATGATTATACATTTGATGGCAATGGGGTAGGAAATATTGGTTCTTCTTGAATTTGAAAGTCCTTGTGTTTCACATTTATGCCCTTTCTAATATTGTTGTCGTACTGAAGGGTTGAAGATCTTTTGAGTCTTTCTTTTTGTGTCCAGTTTAAATAGGTCCTTTGGGATATGTGTTAGGTTTCTTTACTTTTTAAGCTATTGGTGAATTTTATTGTTTTTATATTGTCTTCTGCTTTTGAGTAGGTCTAGACCACATTCTCTCTGAATTTTCTCATTGTTGGTGGATGAAACAGCACCAGTGATTATTTTGGCCGCCTTTGCTTGAAAACTGTCTAGTCTTCCTTTTAGTGATGAACTAGAGGGAGCCCAGACGAGTGTTGCATATTCCATTATCGGCCTTATTGAGGAGATATATGTTGTTCTGAGAATTATTGGTTTTGCTCCCCAATTTGTTCCACATAGCCTTCTCAGAATGTTTAGATTTCTGGTAGCTCTATTTGAGGTGCTAATTATGTGGTCTGCAAATGGCAATTCCACATCAATAACACAATTAAAATAATTTTATTGACATCTTGTCAATACATGCAAAGTGCACAGTCTGCAGTAATTGTTCGAGGTCAATACCCAAATTTGTATAATGTCAATCTTTATATTTTGTATTGGCATTATTGGGGGGGGGGGGTTTGACCTGTATTATAATGACACCAGAACGCCACCATGTCACGCAAGGCTGAACTGGGCATATCCGTCTTTCCAGACTTGTCAGAAGAGCTGTCAGCGTTGGCCACGTTCTTGTTAGAAACGTGAATATAGCGCCTCTGCCAGCGCTTCAGAGTTTGGTGGAGAATCGCCAGTGGGTCTCAAGCGACACCACGCATTTTGCGATCTACGAAGAATACGTATATCGCGTACTTCGCGCTGAGGAGTGGTGATGGCCTGGTCCTCGAGACCAACTAGGAAGATCCAGGACTGCAATATCACACCTAGTTATTTTGGATTTCTAATTTTATCAATTATTTGGTTGTTTATGCTTATTTTAGGGTTATATTTATGCCTTTTTCCCTGTCAGTGGAGAAGACGCATAGGTTTGTTTTTATTGGGTTTATGGTCATTTGGAGTTCCATTGCCCACTTCCCCAGTCCTCTCATTGATGTGTTTAGTATTTTTTCTGATTTTTCTCTACTGCTACTTGTGTTTCATATGGCTATATCATCGGCATAACAGGCAACTTTTGTGTCTTCAGTGAGGTAAGGATGGATGTCGTTAATATATAGCAGATAGAGTAGAGGACTGAGTACAGATCCCTGAGGTACACCAGTCCATGTTCTTCGGTCCTTGGAAAATTCTCCATTGACCCGAACCTTTATCCTTCTTCCCCTTAAGAAGTCCAGCAATCCAGATTAAGGTTTTTCCTCTTACTCCGATGTTGTGCAGCCTTTCAAGTAATTTCTCCCTCCACACTCGATTAAAAGCTGAGTTCATATCCTGGAATACGGCCGTTGTCTTCTTTGGCGGTTTTTCCTGGAAAGAATCTGTTGGACACCACACCAGCGCCGCCACTCAAGTATAACACGTGACCGGAAGGATGACGTCGCCCCCCCCCCCCCGCTCTTACTGACTGTAAAGTTTAGCCTAACGACGCTGTTGTTTGTTTACCTTCTACGGAGGATGTAACCTCTTTGTTTTCTCTCTTTCCCTTTTTAATCTTTATATAACCTATGCTTTAATAAATTTGTTAGTGCAAGGCTCTTGTCCTAAGTGTAACCAAGTACCTTGTCTACACCCCTACAAGAAAAGATTATGAGACTGATTGGAGCTGCCTGAAGCATTGAACGGTAAGCCTTTCTTTTGTTCTCTCTCCCCCCTTCAGTGGACGCCATCTTATAATGGAAGCTAACGAAAGTTTAACGAAAATTACCAAGCTAAATGGATTAAACTATTCCTCATGGAGCTTCCAAATTATGCTCATTCTGATGGACAATGACTTATGGTGAATTGTTGACCCAGGCGAAGTCAAACCCGAGGGAGGGATGTTGGTCTAATCAACAAATTTAATACGAGGCAGAATAAGGCTTTAGCAAAGATATGTCTCTCTATTGGTGAGGAGCAGCAGAACCATTTCAGACATCTAAATTCCCCAAAGAAGTTTGGGATGAATTACAAAGACTTTATGCACCCAGGATAGCAAACACAGAATTCTCCAACTGCGTCGAAAGTTGTACTCCCAGAAATTCTGTCAACATGCGAACATGAATGCCTATTTGGGAAGCATAAATCTAATAGTGAGTGAACTCACAGGTGTAGGGGATAAAATTGAAGACGGTGATCTAAGCATGCTAATTCTTTGTGGAATGCCCGAGGACTGGGATAATGTTATATCAACAATGTGTAACTTACCAGAGTCAGAGTTCACCAGTGCCAACATCAGACGTAAATTGTTAGCTGAGGCAGAGCGCCGGTATGCTACAACAAATGAAGGGATGGGTGCACTGTCAGTCAGGAACTCCAACAAGAAACAATTCCCTCATGAACATCAAGGTTCTAAAACTGTTAGAATATGTTTCGGATGTGGGAAAACAGGGCATATTGCACGGGACTGTTTCAAACTGAAAAAGAATAACGGTAAACAACAGAAAAGGGAGCGATACATCAACATCACGAAGCAAAGAACTTGAATGTGATGTATAATGCAGCAGTTGTATCAGAAGAGGATACGTGGGTAATTGACTCAGGTGCCACGCATCATATGACTCAGAACAGAAGGTATTTTTCCACGTTGAATGACGAGAATGTAGGACAAGTGACCACCATTGATGGTACATCACATTCAAACATAGGAAGAGGTAATGCTCAAGTAGATCTGATCAACAATTCTGGACAACTTAGAAGCATAGTTGCTCAGAATGCAATGTTCGTACCTGGGATCAGGCATGGTGTACTCTCTGTTCTACAAATTGTGGAAAATGGTCATGAGGTTATCTTCGACAAGAAGGGATATCATATCTACGACAATGATCATAACTTGATGATCAGAGCAGAGAAGAAGGAAAGCTCTATCTCGTCAGGACTGCTCCGTCCAGATTTCCAGAATCAGGAGAATGTTCAAATTCCATTGCTCAAACCAACAATTTTCGTAAATTCCCACTAAATTTATGGCATCAGAGACTCATGCATATCAACTATGACACTATAGTAGACATGATGAAAAAGAGAAGTTGTCATTGGTTTGAACTGTCAGGCTGGAAAACCTGATAAGTGCTCTGATTGTATGATTGGAAAATCGACAAAAAACCTTTCCTGAATTTGAGATCTACCAGGGAAACTCAGACACTAGCTCTTGTTCACTGTGATCTTATGGGACCGTTCAACATTGAGAGCTGGGGTGGATCAAGATTTGTCTTGACCATCATTGATGACGCATCAAGATATACAAGGGTATATTTCCTCAAAAGGAAGGCGTACTCTAGAAAAATTCAAGGAATGGATGAAAGAAGCTGAAAATCAGACGGGATTTTCTCTCAAGAGGATCCGTACAGATAACGGACTAGAGTTCTGTTCATCTCCTTGGGATATTTTCACGATGGCCCATGGTATAGTACATGAACGCACCATGGTCTACACACCTGAACAGAATGGTGTCGCCGAACGCATGAATAGGACTTTGCTGAACTTAGTGAGGAGTACTGTGAACAGTTGCAATCTGCCAACCGCCTCTTGGGCAGAGCTCACCAACACAGCAGCATACTTGAGAAATCGTGTTACAAACAGACACAATGAAGAGAAAACGCCTTTTGAATTGTGGTTTGGAAAAAGACCTGCTCTGCAACATCTGAGAGCAATCGGCTGCGAAACCTTTGTTCATGTTCCAAAACAAAGAAGGAATTCGAAGCTTCAGCCAAGAGCCACTAAAGGAATTCTCGTGGGTTATTCTCTACAGGACGAGGTTGGAGAATCTGGATTCCTGAAAAACGCCAAGTGGTGGAATCTAGAAATTGTGTATTCAAAGAAGAAATCCTCTATAAACAGCCCAAAAGAGAAAGGGATTCTCTACCATCTGTCCATTTCTCCTCGAAAGAGGCCTCCTTTCAAGAAGAAAGTAATGCAGATCAACCAGTAGACCGAGAAACTGAAGAACTGATTGGAACTACAGGTGGAATAGATCAGCTATCTGAGACTCTCCCAGAAACCTGAGAAGCCATCCAATGAACACCCGAAGTCATGGAAAGACGGCAGAATCTCCGGAAGAGGATAATAGTGGTGGACAGATAAATGCCACAAGTGCAGAGGACAATAACCCCACTTATGAAGAAGCCATGAACAGCCCTGAGGTAGTTAATTGGATAGAAGCCATTGAAGAAGAAAGGGAATCGCTCGAAAGACATGATGCATGGCAACTGCAGGAATTGCCGAAAGGTATCAAACCTTTAAAATGTAGAGGGGTACTAAATAAGAAAATCAATGCAGTGGATGGTACCACTAGATACAAAGCACGTCTAGTCGCCAAAGGCTTCACTCAACGTAGAGGAATTGACTACAACGAAGTCTATACTCCTGTTTCCAGTTTTGAAACTATAAGGCTATTAACGGCGATAGCAACAGAAAAGAACTGGTTCATTGACCAATTCGACGTGAAGAGTGCTTATCTTCATGGGACACTCAATGAGACTATTTACATGGAACAACCTGAATGCTTCAAGAAACCAGGAGAAGAAAACTTGTTCTGCAAGCTTAAGAAATCAATATATGGATTAAAACAGAGCGGAAGATGCTGGAATAAATTCTTAAACAAACAACTTCACGAAATAGGATTCCAACGTAACCCTATTGATCCGAGCATCTACGAAGTTGAACTTGAAGAAGGAAGGATCATTCTCTCAATCTATGTGGATGACATCTTTGCCATTTCAGAGAATCAAGCAGCGAGAAACAAATGCAGAGAACTCTTAAATTCCAGTTTTGAAGTGAAGTATCTAGGACCAATTTCTCATATGCTTGGAGTATCCTTCAAGAAGTCAGAAGATGGAAGTATGACTCTTTCTCAAAGTAACTACATAGAAGAACTGCTTCAACGTTTCAGACTACAGGATGCAAAAGGTATCTCGACTCCAATGGAAACCAATCTTGACCTGAGTGTAAGGAAAAATGGAAATTCCAATGAGCGGTTTCCATACCGTGAACTGATCGGAGGACTGTCATACCTTTCTCAGAGAACCAGGCCCGACATCGCCTACGCAGTCGGGATCCTATCCAGATACTGTGATAAATACACAAGAAAACACTGGGAAGCTGGGAAACGCGTGCTGCGTTATCTGAAGAGCACCAAGGACTTTGGCATAACTTACAGATCCACTGGCAAACCTTTGATTGCCTTTTCGGATGCAAGTTGGGCCTCAGACATTGTAGACCGAAAAGGAGTATCTGGAAATCTCATCATTTCAGCTGGAGCACCAATAATTTGGAGAAGCACCAAACAAACAGTTACCGCTTTGAGTACTATGGAATCGGAATACATTGCACTGTCATAAGCTGTGAAGGACATCACATGGGTACGGAATCTGATGGAACAGCTGAAAATGTAAAATTTGATTTGTGGAGAAACAAAAGTATTCTGCGACAACCAAGCTGCAATTTCAATGCGGAAAATTACATCGACAAATCGAAAACTAGACATTTCGCCGTAAAGTACCATTTTGTTCGAGAAAAGATCTCAGAAGAAGCAATCGAACTTTTTACACTCCGAGTGCTGAGAACCCTGCTGACTTCCTTACCAAGCCTCTTGCTAGAAGCCAGCATGAAAAGTACTGTAGAGCGCTGATGGACTATCGGAATAAACGTCCAGCTGAAGTTTTTCCGGGAGGGGATATGTTGGACACCACACCAGCGCCGCCACTCAAGTATAACACGTGACCGGAAGGATGACGTCGGCCCCCCCCGCTCCTACTGACTGTAAAGGTTAGCCTAACGACGTTTGTTTGTTTACCTTCTACGGAGGATGTAACCTCTTTGTTTCCTCTCTTTCCCTTTTTAATCTTTATATAACCTATGCTTTAATAAATTTGTTAGTGCAAGGCTCTTGTCCTAAGTGTAACCAAGTACCTTGTCTACACCCCTACAAGAGAATCTATTATTTATTGGCAGAAGTAGAACAGTTGATCAGGTGTACAGTGTCTGGATCTATAGGCAGTTTGGTAGTAGTTAATTTATTATTGTTAGTGAGCCAGACTATGAGCCTAGAGTGGATAATTCGTTCTGTTATTCTACAAAGTATGCTGGTGATAGCAATTGGCCGATAGTTCTGGTATTCCTTGGCATCTTTGTTTGGTTTTACTATTGGCACTATAATTAATATATTCCAATTCTTTGGTAGTTTACAGTTTGCCATTATATGTTCGGTAAGTAGGAGTTGATTTTTAGCTTCGTCTCCAAAGTGTTTAATCATTTGACCAAAGATTATGTCATCTCCTGGTGACCTCCTGTCTCTCGAGAAAATATCTTGTTGATGGTAGTTTCTTGCTTATTTACCTAACTTGTTTATATATATTTTAGAGTCCTGTCTTCATTCGTGTAGTTAAGTCTAGAAGTGCTTGTAGATATTCAGCAATTATATCAGCCATCTGTTTGTTCTCGTTCTCGTTGTTCTATTCATATCGGTTAGAGTATTGGAGGATTGGTGTTGGTTTTGATTGTTTTCTAACACTCTAATTTTATTCCAGTGTTGGCTGTCCTTTCTTGGATCCATTTTTTCGCAGAATTCTGCCATTTTTCTTGTTTGCATATCCAAATTTCTTGTTATATTTTGTGAATAATTTCAATGAGTTCCTTTCTGTTTTCATCTGTTTTATTTGTTTTATGAAGTTCATTGATATTGTCTCTCTCTCTGAAATCATTGCCTCGATGTTGTGGTCCTCCCCCCTACCCAGTAAGGTATCCACAGGCCTTTACGTCTCCCTCTAGGTATCGATGCTTTTGCAGCTTTGGATATGTTCGAAGAGAATTATTCCAAGTTTTTGTCCAGCGTTCTTCAAGCTTTTCTGTGAATTTTTTCAAGTCGGCTTTCCTAAAGTTCCATGTTCTTTCATTCTGTTGGACATTCTCAACTTTGAAGTTTAGGGTTGTTAAAATTGGTCGGTGATCACTGATTGCAACTCTCAGGATTTTCCGTTGTGCTGTGGGTGCGATGTTGTAATTTATCGCTGTGATGTCTTTTGCGGATTCTGTGCCTGTGGACTTGGATAGATAGGTGTTATCTCTCTTTATTTAACGGTGTACGGTCGAGGTCTGTTAGCATGTCCTCAACCTGCTGACCTTTGTTATCCTGGACATGGATCTCCAAGTTGAACTTTTGGCGTTTAAATCGCCGAGTATGATGATGTGTGATATCCGAAGACGCTTCACTTAATGTCTCTATTGTGTGTACCATACAAAATCGAAGATTTCACGAGCTGAAAGTTGGCGAATTTGAGATGCGTCAAGAATTCGCTTCATGGTTTTTCCAGCAAATTGATATTGATGAAAATAGGCTGTCGAATTTTCTGTGGACAGATGATGATCACTTTTCTCTAAACGGAGAATTTAACATTCAAAACAGCCGCATTTGGCAACAGAAAACCCTAGGATTTTTACAGAAATGCCACTTCATCAGCCCAGAGTTACAGTTTTGTGTGGGTTCACTTCTTCCTTTATTATAGGGCCATTTTTCATTGATTGAAACAATCAATGGAAGAACATTTTAAAACCGTTTATGTAACTGGTGAACGTTAAATTCAACCTTCGAGAGAAAAGGTTTTGCATATTGCAGGGCAGACAATTATTAAGCGAAATAACATTCATGAAAGATGGAGGACCTCCTCATATCTCCCGAGGTGACAAACAATTTCTGAGGGATACGTTCGGTGAAAATCGTGTGATAGATCGCCACTTTATATACCAGTGGCCTCAAAGATCACCAGACTTGACGCCTTGCGATTTTTGGTTATGGGGGTACATTAAATCGTATGTTTATTGATGGTGGCCTACCTCTGCAGGCGGTGTTTGAGAATGAAGGGCGCCACATTGAGCAAGGATTGTGGTCTAATACAAGAGAGAAGGCAGTTATCTCATGTGTTATATAAGCTGCCATGTATTATATTATTTACCAATATTTTGCAGCTCTTTGTGTTGGGTTATGGGGATAATAAATGCTGTCCTCACATCTTGACTCTTTTTTTTTTTGTTAACAGTATATTTTTGTTTGTCATTTGCTCACATCGTATATTATGTCGTGCAGACCAAAGTGTTATAACTTCTCGAATAATACTGGTACACACAATATCACCCCTTATGTTTAGTTTTTCGCTTCTCGCTCATTAGAAAAATAGCATAAGGAATATTTTCTGTACACCAATAACTTTAGAAATTTTGTGCAAAAAAATAATACAAAATTATTTTGCTACCACGTTTTTCAACGCAAAAGGTCGACCTAAAAATGATTTTTATTTGAGGGGACACATTTTTAAAATTGTGTACAGTATAATAAGCAATGATAACATTTGACGAGCCCATAGGTTATTTTGAATAAAGTACGACAAATATATTTTGTCTACCTCTATATTTCATTTTTGGATCATGACAAATATCCAGTTAAATAGTCAAGTGTCGCCAATCAGTCAAGAAACTACACATTCCTTATAGCAAGAAATTCTATTAGTAGTGGCATCATAATTTTTTGTACTATATTAAAATTTCAAAAAATCGTGTATTGATATCAGCAGTGTTTTCAAACATTAAATCTATTTCACAAAACCCCATCTGAAATATAAATATTTTTGCTATATGTTTTAATTTGCATTTACCTATTTTACATATCTCGGATTGCATTTAAAAATTGTCATCCAATTATTCTACTTTTGGCGAAATGATGTCTTATTAATTTATCATTTGATATTATTAGGGTTCTTTTCAGGTATTAAAAAAGGAAAAATACGTGTCGACCATTTATATTTTTCAATTTATCAAACAATTTGGCCGCTTAATCTTTGATTATAGTAGAGCGCCATCTAGCGAATAAAATTGTAACTAAAATCAGTTTCGATTTTTTCATTATTTGCCATAAACAACCATTGCATCCTGAACACGATGGTGTTTACCGCATTGCTCTAGCGCAAATATTCGCGGAGTTATTAATTTTTAAATAGTGCGGGACTTTTGGATCACCCTGTATATTGTGAGTCAGAGATTTTAAATATGGAATATAAAACATAGGTTATATATAAATAAAATATTTAATTAAAATGGCATATATTGTGCCAAAAATAATTTATTTACCAATATTTCAGTTGGCTAAAAATCATATATATATTATTATTTATATATATAATTATATATTAAAAATAAAAAAGGCATATCCTGACCAGAAGACAGAACTCCATCTGGTGTAACAGAAATCAACTAAACATTGATTTAGTCAGTTCCCTGATATTTGGTCGACCCAATTTCTTGATAAATCAAGAAAAGCCCTCCACGAACGCGTTTCGCGCAGTTATATATGTGAAAAAAATAAAAAATAAAATATTAAAAAATATTATATTAGCTTGGTCAGGTTATACCATTTTTATTTTAATAATTATATAAATAATAATTTGAAAAAAATTGGTAAATAAAATTTTTTGACCCATATATGCCTTTCTAATTAAAGATATATTCATGGATTGCTATATTTTCAAAGAATATTAAAAACCGTAAAGTCAGAATAATAGGCTAATTCTACAGGGTGATCCAAAAGTCCCGCACAACTTTAAAAATTAATAACTCCGCGAATATTTTCGTTAGAGCAATGCGATAAACACCATTATGTTCAGGATGCAATGGGAGTTTTTATGGTAAATAATGAAAAATTCGAAATTGATTTTAGTTACAATTTTATTCGCTAGATGGCGCTCTACCAGAATCAGAGATTCAGCGGCCAAATTGTTTGATAAATTGAAAATATAACTGAACGACACGTATTTTTCCTTTTTGAATACCAGGAAAGAACCTAATAATATCAAATGATAAATTAATAAAACACCATTTCGCCAAAAGTTAGAACAATTGGTTGACGATTTTTAAATACAATCTGAGATATGTAAAATAGGTATATGCAAATTAAAACATGTAGCAAAATATATTTATATTTTAGATTGTGTTTTGTGAAATATATTGAATGTTTGAAAATAACTACTGATATCAATACACGATTTTTGAAATTTTAATATAGTACCAAAATTATGATGACACTACTAATAGGATTTCGTGCTATAAGGAATGTATAGTTTCTTGACTAATTGGCGACACTTGACTATTTAACTGGATATTTGTCATGATCCAAAAATGAAATATAGAGGGGAGTGACAAATATATTTGTCGTATTTTATTCCAAATATCCTATGGGTTTGTCAAATGTTATCATTGTTTATTATACTGTACATAATTTTGAAAATGTATGCCCTCAAAAAGATTTTTTTTTTAAATCGACCTTTTGCGTTGAAAAACGTGGTAGTAAAATCATTTTGTATTTTTTTATGCGCAAAATTTCTAAAGTTGGGGGGGGATACAAAGAATATTCCTTATGCTATTTCTTCTAATGATCGAAAAGCGATAAACTAAACATAAGGGGTAAAATTGTGTATACCTGTGTTATTCGAGAAGTTATAACACTTTGGCCTGCACGATTAATATAAGATGTGGGCAAATGACAAACAAAAAAATTACTGTTCACAGAAAAAAAAAAGAGTCAAGATGTGAGGACAGCATTTATTATTCCTATAACCCAAAACAAAGAGCTGCAAAATATAACACATGAGGTAACTGCCTTCTCTCTTGTATTAGGTCACAATCCTTGCTCAATGTGGCGCCCTTCATTCTCAAACACCGCCTGCAGACGATAGATGACAGAATGGTCACAATTTAATAGTTGAAATTTATAAAACGTGCCATCTGATAGAAGCCTTCAACATGGCCAATGTGGTAGGCCGGCATCGATAAAATGCGACTTAATGTACCCCCATAACCGAAATTGTAAGGCGTCAAGTCTGGTGATATTGGAGGCCACTGGTATATAAAGTGGCCTTATCAACGAATTTCACCAAATGTATCCTTCAGCAATTGTTTGGCACCGCGGAGATAGGAGGACGTCCTCCATCTTGCATGAATGTTATTTCGCTTAGTGCTTGTCTGTCCTGCAATATGGGAATAACCTTTTTCTCTCAAAAGTTGAACATAACGTTCACCAGTTACGAAAACGGTTTTAAAAGTTTTCCATTGATTTTTTCAAAGAAAAATGGCCCAATAATAAAAGAAGAAGTGAACCCACACAAAACTGTAACTTTGGCTGATGAAGTGGTATTTCTAACAATTAATAGGTAATCCCATAATATTATGTTCGAAAAAATAAGCTTGAGGGATGAGTCTCTTTTAATTACATTTATTATATAAGCCCGAAAGCTTGAAATAAATGTAATTAAAAGAGACTCATCCCTCAAGCTCATTTATTCGAACAAAACAAGTGGTATTTCTGTGAAAATCCTAGGGTTTTCTGTTGCCAAAATGAAGCAGTTTTGAATGTTAAATTCTCCCTTTAGATAAAGGTGAGCATCATCTGTTCTTAGAACATTTGACAGCCAGTTTTCATCAATATCAATTTGCCGGAAAACTCATGCAGCGATTTCTTGACGCTTCTCAAAATCGCTGACTTTCAACTCGTGAAAACTTTGAATTTTGTTAGGGTATTTTTATAAAAAAATTCTAAATGTGTGTTCTCTCCAAACTGTTCCATACGAAATCCCGTTTGTCGAGAAACTTGTCTAGCACTTACTTCTCCATTCTCGTACATGGATAATGTTTCAATAGCTTCAGCATTCTGCAAAACCGTAACAGCCACTGACTTGCATGTCGATGGTCTTCTACTCCTAGGTTTTGCTTCCAGAGATCCAGTTTCCTCAAAAATTTTAATCAATCGCTTCAGAGAGTAGCAACTCATTGGTCCTTTACCGCTTCGAATATCTTTAAAGGAACGAAACGCTCGTTATGCTTCAGTGGCAGATTCTGAATCACAATTTAAAAAATTACCAAGAGTGCTTTATCCTGTAGTGACGGCATTCCAGGGGGAAGGGGAGAAGTCCGACCACACCTCCTTGCGGTCTCCCTGGACCTTTGGAATATTTGACCAAATTCTGGTTCGTTTCCAAGATGACTAACGTTGCAACGGCACCCATTTTCAAATGAAGAGCAAAACTGATATCTCCAGTAATGCTCCCGCGTCCGGGGTAACTGCCGCGTAAAGAGCTGCAGCTCGAGCTCATGATGAGAGATCTACTACGAGGACACAATTCAATCTACTACAACTCAATATAAATGGTACCCAGAGGAAAATAAAGAGCTGACTTGTCTTCTCTGTGACAACAATGTACATATTACTTGTCCTCAGGAAACAAAATTGAATCAGAATCTGAGATTCAATATCAAAGATTATACAACACTACGAAAGGACAGACCGGGAAAATTCGGAGGAGGACTTGCCGTTTTGATTAAAACTCTAGAAATCAAATTTAAGGAAATCGCCTATAATCAGAGTAAGCCTAGAGAAAGCACGACAGGAGCTCAGGCAATAGAAATCTATCTTGCAGATGAAACAATTCCAATCATAAATGTTTATCACCACGATAATACTAGCATCAATACAGGCCTGATAGAGACATTAAGTGAAGCGTCTTCGGATATCGCAATCATACTTGGTGATTTTAACGCCGAAAGACCAACTTGGGGATCACCTGTCCAGGATAACAAAGGTAACAGGTTGAGGACATGCTAACCGACCTCGACCTTACACCGTTAAATAACGAAAATAACACCTATCTATCCAAGTCCACAGGCACAGAATCCGCAAAAGACATCACAGCGATAAATTGCAACATCGCACCCACAACACAATGGAAAATTCTGAAAAGTGCAATCAGTACCACAGACCAATTTTAACAACCCTAAAATTCAAATTGAGATTTTCCAAAAGAATAAAAGAACACTGGAAAAAATTCACAGAAAAGCTTGAAGAACTTTGCAACGAAGAATTAAATCACAGAACGATTGACAAAAAATTGGAAAAATTCTCTTCAAACATATCCAAAGCTGCAAATGTATCGATACCTAGAGGTAGACGTAAAGACCTGTGAATACCTTACTGGACGGACCACAATATCGAGGCAATGATTGCAGAGAGAGACAATATCAATGAACTTCTTAAAACAAATAAAACAGAAGAAATCATAAAGGAACTCATTGAAATTAGTCACAAAATAGAACAAGAAATTTGGATATTCAAACAAGAGAAAATGGGCAGAATTCTGCGAAAAAATGGATCCAAAAAAGGAAAGCCATCACTGGAATATAATTAGTGTTATAAAACAATCAAAACCAACACTAATCCTCCAATACTCTAACCGATATGATATAGCGAGAACGAACAAACAGATGGCTGAAATAATTGCTTAATATCTTTCAAGCACTTCCAGACTCAGCTATACGAATGAAGGCAGGACTCTAAAAAATAATGTAAACAGGTTAGTTAAACAAGCAAGAAATTACCATCAACAAGATATTTACTCGAGAGACTTCACACTGAATGAGCTAAACTCGTCGATAGGAAAGTTAAATCCAAGATGTCACCTGGAGATGCTCTAATCTTTGTCAAATGATCAAACACTTTGGAGACGAAGCTGAAAATCAACCCCTACGAATACTCAACATTTCATGGTGAACTGGTAAACTACCAAAGAATTGAAAGATATCAATTATTGTGTCAATACTGAAACCAAACAAAGATGCCAAGGAATGCAAGAACTATCGGCCAATTGCTCTCACCAGCATACTTTGTAAAATAACAGAACAAATTATCCACTAAACTCATAGTCTGGCTCACTAACAATAATGAAATAAACCTCTACCAAACTGCCTATAGATCCAGACATTGTACAACTGATCAACTGTTCTACTTGTGTCAATCAATAATACAACAACAACAACAACAAAAGCCTTTATTGGGGACCTCTCGTCCTATATAGGATTCGCCAGTTTACAGAGTAAGAGAAGAGAACTAAGAATGCAGACAGAAACCTATATGTAGTAGATATAGTATAGTATTTTCTACACTGTGACTATATACAACAGCAGCAACAGGCCTTTTACTGGAATCACAGTCCCATACAGGATTCTTCATTCTAATCCTGACATAGATTATTTGCATATAATTTTTACATCAATTAGATTATGTATATAGCCTCCTCTTCTCTTCAGCCGTCTTCCAAAATTTGTACAACGCAAAAGCTCCAGCTCTGTTTCTCACCACCTCATTCAACAAAGAGAGTCCCCCAAGGCTATTTCACTGAGGAGCACTTCTCGTTCGTCTTTCAGCCCCATACATGAGAGTAAATGGTGATGTAGCCCCGGCTCCATTCTTGTCCCGCAAATCTCGCATGTCCATCCGTCTGTTTTAAATATTCTGGGGCTATCATCAGCAAAGAGCACCGAGAGGATTCTCAGTCCGGCAATACACCGTTTGACTCGGAGCGGGAAATTGCTGGACAGATAGTGTTCCGGTAACGGAGTTGAGCAGATTTTTTTAGTGAGGGTATAGTCTTGAATTTATTATTCTTGTGTGATCCTTTTGCAGAGATTGGTCTATTGCAGTCCTGATTATGTAGGGAATTTCTCTTTGGTATGTTCTATAGTCTGTGTAGCAATTCAGCCATTGAAATCCGGTGGTGTTTAAAATATTAACTATACTTCCCGTGAAACCTATATATTTTTTTGTTGCGTTTGAGATTTCCCACAGCTGGGACAAGCAGAGCAGCGGCAGTCTAGTTTCACCATTCCCAGCATTCTCAACCAAAACTTTAAGGTAAGTTTCAAGACTGTAACGCTGAGTGACACTCTTCCCAATTCTATCCTGAGCATGTATTCGGGGGTGTATCTTGGTAGATTTAGATATCTTCGCATAAATGAATCCTGAATTTGATCAGCAATTAATGTATGCTCATTTGCCCAAACAGGTGCCGCGTATAGCAGGGTTGATAAAACTATCGCGTCAAGAAGTTTCATAGAGGATTTAAGAGAGTTCATTTTCGACCTGGTCAGACTAGGTCATACCGCACCACTGGCAGCGAGAGCTTTACCCTTATAGTAGAATGCGGCTTGCTTAAAAGAGTTTGTTGAGGTGAGTGGATATCCTAGATACATGTTTATTTCCGTGACATTCAGTGCTTGTTGTCCCCAATACCAATTATCGGATTTTGAGCGCTTCCCACCATTGCGAAATACTATGATTTTTTATTTGTTTTCGTTCAGCGTTAGCATATTCTTCTCAAAATATTTTCGTATCATATTAATTTTTAACTGCAAATTGTTCTTAGATTCGCCTATCAGTACAATATCATCTGCATATAGTAACAAATGGATATTTCCATGCTTTGGCAGATAAATACCAGGTATATCAGAGCAGTCAAAAGTACTAATCAGGTCGTTAATAAAAGGTATGAATAAGTAAGAAGATAGTGGTTCACCCTGTAACACTCCGGATTTTATTTTAATAAATTCAGTGAATGAATTGTTCCATCTCACCGCAGCTGTCATATTTTCGTAATAATTCTTAATTAGATTTATAAATCGGAAATTCAATCCGATGTCTAACAGTTTTTTCCATAGGAGAGCTTGAGGCACCGTATCAAAAGCCTTTTTAAGATCGATAAAGAAAGCGTAGAACTTTCGTCTTTTACGTCTAAGTGTTAATTGGATTAGTGAGACTAAAGTAAAAATATGATCCTGGCATGAATATTCTTTTCTGAAACCCGCTTGATTTTCCGGTATAATTGCTCTATTTTCGGTCCAGTTGCTTAGCCGTATTTTCAGTATTGATGAGAAAAGCTTAGCGAGGTTGCTTAGAAGTGCTAATACCCGATAATTGTGAGGATTGTCGGCATCACCATTTTTAAAGATGGGATGTTAATTGTTTTGCACCAAGTTGTTGGGAATTGACCAGTTTTTAGAACTCTATTGTAAATATCTTTTAAGGCTGTCAAATAAGCTGGGGGTAAAGCTTTATAGCTTCATTAGGAATATTATCAAGTCCACAAGCCTTATTGCGCTTCAAGTGAGCGATTTCTCCAGTTATCTCCGACAGGGATATTTCGGCCATTAACTCGTCGTCTGGCATCAGTATAACTCTTATGGACAAATCGTACTTGACTGGTGGCGAAGTCGCGAGAAGTTCAGTATAAACTGTTGCCATTTTTTAATAGAAATGTTTCCGAGAGTTTTTTGTTCTTCTATTTTTAAACAGTGATATTGTTTTCCAAAAACCCGCCGAGTCCCTCACCTCCTTCAGCCTCTCTTGTATTTTAATATAGTAGGTTTTATTTTTGCCGGTCAGAAGTGATGAGTATTTATTTTTCAATAAAGCGTATGCCTTGCGGTCACCTTCACTGTTTAATCTTATGTAGATTTTAAGCTGATATTTTAGAGCTTGTTTTGTTAAGTAGCACTCACGGTCGAACCAAGGTTTGGATTTAGGACCATCGGGTGTTATTACTACTTGCATACCAGCAGTATGCATTGCACTCCGGATTTGATTAGTGAAATTATTAGTTAGCATTTCAATCGGTGAATTCCAAGATCCTTGTATTGCGATTAGATTCTGTATGAAGGTAGTCTCTTTTTCGGATGCCCATTTGTACTTTTTAAAGGTACGAGTGTGTAGAGCTTTCAAGTTTCATTCCATCTAAATTGGAGTCCATTTTAATAACCATTGGCATATGATCCGAATATGGAAGTGGATTAATCAACAAATCAATTCTATGTTCTAGGAGCGAATGAGAAACTATACAGTAATCTACCACAGAGGAACCCCGTTCTGATATGTAGGTATATTCCCCATTTTCATCACTCTTCGTTCTTCCATTAATAATTATCAGGAGGTTATATATATATCTTCAAGAAAATTTATAAATTGCACTTAATTAGGGGAAATTACCTCGTCTTTGGAGTTACGACTGGCATTTAAAGAGGTGGGCAGCATTAGTGGGTTGTGTAGGTAGCCTTGTGTTCCTGTGCGCGTGTTCAAATCACCAGCTAGTAAAACTTCGTATCCCTCTGAAATTTTAACTTCTATACATTCCTGTAAAATATTTCTGTTAGTCATATAATTTTCATTAGGTGGTAGGTATACGAAGAAAATACATGTTAATATTCTGGTGTTCAATTTTATAGTAATAATTATCCAGTGTTTTTCTATTTCATAATTTACCAATAAATCTTTAATAGTATTTCCAATTCCGACGATAATACCGCCCGAAGATCTACCCAGTTTGTGATTTCTGGAGGCCTTAGATTCTATCAATTGAAATCCGTTCAGTTTGTATCCTAATTAGTGATCAGTCCATGTTTCAGTTAGAGCGAATATGTTAAATTTTTTCAGGTAATCAACCAAAGGGAAAGTGGATGAAATCCTGACTAAACCGTTAATATTCCAGCACAACAGTGAAAGCTGTTTCTTTCCGCCATAGTTAATTCTTCCATTTACAATCTCAAGACTAATATTCGCTTCCCTAGCATGATCTTGCTTTGAAATATTTTAGGAGCGAATTTGCATATTTCATTATTTAAAGTATTTACATATGGTACAACGCCAGCACTTGAATCTTTATTTTTACATATTTTTTTCAATCTTAATAAAATGTGGCTTAACATTAGAATGTTTAATAACTGTATGTTGCTATAAATGTTTACCTCCCTGGTCCATAACTTGGTCATTTGAAACATAGTATCTTGTGTTTCCCACTAATAAAGTGTTGTCTCTCAATTTAGCTCTTATTCCTCTATCCAGGAGTTATTTTATTTTTCTAATTAGTAGTTTTCTCTGATTTACAATATTTGGAGGGTAATCTTTATTTAGAAAAATTCTGTTATCTCTTAGCTTGAATGAGTTCTTCAAAAGTACAATTCTTTCTTTATATTCGGGTACCTCGATGAGAAGTGGTTAATTGACTTTCCCGGACAATCTTCTGCATTTTTGTATTTCAATTTCCTCTGATATTTGCATCTTATCTGTAATAAGTTTTTGTATCAGCGAGTGAGATTCGTCGGGGCTTTCATTTTCTTTTCCTTCTATTCCAAAAAAAAAACAAGTTTCTTTCCCTCTGTTTCATCTCGTAGAGATCCATCCCCTTTTCTCGATTTCACAGATCTTTCCCGAGTTAGCCGATACAGACTTCGCCATAGTTCCTAGGGAAGTCTCCAGTTGTAGTAGGCGCTGGTTAATTTTTTCCAAACCTGATTCTAACCCCGAAAACCTTGATTCCAGCCTTGCTCCCCAATCGTCAATTTTATTTGACATGGCCCCCATTAACTCATGTAAATCTCTCTCTTTACCCACATCCAACGTTGTCTGCCTTGTAGATTTAGGCCCTGGATTTTGCTCTATTCCGGATAGCAGTAATAGCATTAGCACTATACATCTCAGAATAGCTTTCCTAGTATAGGAGGGTGCTTTCATTTCAGGCTTATTTACATAACATAAAACAATTTCATTGTTGAAATCTGCATACGTTGATCTATAGTGAGTTTCTTCTTTAATTAAAATCCAATTAAGCAAAAGCAGGATTATTATCAACTTCATTTTTCCCTCAATAAAATAAGGAATTAAGTTTACTTATCAAATAATCAAGGTACAGCAATGAAAACCAAATATGATATTATAATAAAATAAAAAGTAATATTTACCGGATTTCAAGAGCGATGCGACGCACGTCTAGTCAATTCGGCCACCTAGCGGCGAATCGTCTCAATCAATAATATATTCTTTCCAGGAAAAACCGCCAAAGAAGACAACGGCCGTATTTCTGGATAGGATCTCAGCTTTTGATCGAATGTAGAGGGAGAAATTATTTGAAAGGGGGGGGGGGGGGCTGCACAACATTGGAGTTAAAGGAAAAACCTTAATCTGGATTGCAGACTTCTTAAGGGGAAGAAGGATAAAGGTTCGGGTCAATGGAACATTTTCCAAGGACCGAAGAACATGGGCTGGTGTACCTCAGGGATCTGTGCTCAGTCCTCTACTCTTCTCGCTATATATTAACTGTTGTTTTATGTAAATAGATGAATATTATTGGTATTATCTAAAGCCTCATTATGTAAAAATATATGTATATATGAATTGGACATTTGTTGTTGGCCATGATCAAGTTTGAGCTCTTGTACGTCTAATTACGACACAACAAAAGTGGCGACGAGGATGCGCGATCTACAGAGCCAGTAAAAAGCTGAGGAAAGCGGCGTCTATGCAAGTATAAAAACTACATATTTTAAACTATCTGGATCAAGAAAACAAAGGAGTAGAATAGATCAGCATGACAAGTTCAAAGTTAATTGTACCTTTTAGATGCTATAGCCCAGTGGAGGACACTTCGATCTTTTTGTACAAAAATTTGAGGCTTTCTTTTTGGCATCTGAAGGAGGAGATTAAAGTGCTGATTTTTACCTCACTACCAGATTCTGAAAC
This sequence comes from Cordylochernes scorpioides, assembly GCA_030710605.1. Lineage (NCBI taxonomy): Eukaryota > Metazoa > Arthropoda > Arachnida > Pseudoscorpiones > Chernetidae > Cordylochernes > Cordylochernes scorpioides. The sequence continues at coordinate 41,823,090 of CP092877.1, read as the reverse complement.
TTTGAAGCAGGGAAACGGCATTTTCTTTCTGGTAATGAAAGATCAACCCTATGATACTATCATTCAAAGAAATAAGCTGCATTTGGATCCGAAGAAGAAAGTGATACCACAGCGATGCAGATTTTTAAAGAGAATTCAACAGGAAGGAGAATCAATTTCGGAATATCTTAGAGAATTGAAACATTAAGCAATAAATTGTAATTTCGGCGATATGCTGGGAACCATGATGCGAGACCGTTTTGTGGCTGGAATCAAGTTGGAAAGCCTGCAAAAGAAGCTACTACAAAAAAAAGACTATGTCACCCTGAATAAAGTTTTGCAGTGGCGATCTCGTTCGAACTTGCGGAGATAAATACAAGAGAATTACAAGATAAATTAGTGGCCAAGATATCCCCTGTGAATGGAAAATATAAAAAGGGTGAGTACAATAATAGTATGGTGCAGCATAGGCCTTTCAGGCAAAGGGAGAAATAATGTGTTATAGATGTGGTGAAAGACATTCACACGTGGCCTCTGTTTGCCCTCATAGAACAAAGACTTGTTTTAAAATGTAAAAAACTAGGTTATTTAAGTAGGGTCTGCAAAGCAAGTAAAAAATGTGGGGAGGTAAATTTGTACAAGATGACTCTATATATTCTGCACAGGGCAAAACTGATGCCACAATAAATTTAACAGTAGATGATTATTATTTGTGCTTTACAATTGATACAGGAAGTCCAGTTACATTAATACCTAAAGATATTTATAAAATTTATTGGCAAGGTAAAAAATTATTTCCAAACAAATTTAAGATTAAAATCCTTTTATGGCAAATCAATAGAGATTATAGGGCAAAGAAATGTTTTTGTAAAAGAAGCCAAACAATATTTACAATTAATAGTTGTAAATGAAAAATCCAGGTGATTTTGTTAGAAAGAGAATGGCTTAAACAGTTAAAACTTGATTATTCTAGATTGTTTAGCATTAAAAATTTAAATAATGAATCTAATAGAAATAGTTTGATTGATAGATATGCAGATTTGTTTAACAAAGATTTGGGCTGTCTAAAGGATGTTAAAATAAATTTTAATTTGAAAAAGGATATGACTCCTGTGTTTTGTAAAGCCAGAAGTTTACCTTTCTCTCTAAAAAACAAAGTAGAGAATGATAATGATCGTTTATTGAATTCTGGCATTTTAGAACCTATAGTTCATGCATATTGGACCGCTCCAATAGTACCAGTATTAAAAAAGGATGGTAGTGTAAGGATATGTGGTGATTTTAGACGTACAGCTAATAAAGCAATAGAATTAGATAGGTGTCCCATTCCATCGATCGATGAGATCTTTTCAAAATTATCTACAAGCACCGTACTTTCGACTCTAGACCTATCACAGGCTTACTTACAAGTAAGGTTAGCGGAAGAAGCCAAAGCTGTTGTTGATATAAACACAACAAAGAAGTTGTTTTCTTATAAAAGACTACGATATGACGTAGCGGTAGCACCAAATAAATTTCAGAGGATTATGGAAGGTCAATTTGCTGATTTGCCAGGTGTGGCCTGCTACATAGATGATATTTGGGTTGCAGGAAAAGACTTTGAAGATCATGAACAAAAGTTGGATCTAGTGTTTGGATGATTGCTAAAAAAAGGTTTAAAGTTAAACAGATATGAATGTAAATTTAAAAAAAAAATCGGTGGAATATTTACGGTTTAAAATGGATAAATATGGACTGCATCCCTTATAAAATAAATTAAAGCAGTGATAGAGGCGCCTGAACCTAAAGAATGTTTCGCAATTAAGATCTTTCATAGGACTCTTATAATTTATTATTATAGATACATAAAGAATATAGCAAACCTTTTAGCGCTATTCAATCAACTCTTGAATAAAAATTGTAGATGGAATTGAACGAAAGAATATCGAATGTTATTTTTAAAATGTAAATCAATTTCAATGGACTATAGACTAGGCGTAATTCTGAGTCATAGAAATGATAGAAAGGAAGAATGCCCTATAGCTTTTGCTTCTAGAACATTAACTGAAGCGGAAAAACGTTTCTCTCAACTAGAAAAGAAAGCGTTGAACATAACTTTTGGCGTTGAGAAATTCAGACAATACTTACTGGGACGCAAATTTGTATTGGTCACAGACAACTGACCCTTAATTCATATATTTTCACCTCATAAACCAATTCCCATATGTGTATCATCCAGAATTAAAAAGGGTCCTTAAAATTAGCTGCATTTAATTATACTGTGGAATTTCGAAAAACTAATGTTAATTCCAATGTTGACGCATTGTCACGTCTTTCTTTAGAATCGAGTGTCAGGGAGTCTCTTGATGAAGACCAGGTACTTTTTCTCAGGAAGTTGAATGAGGTACCATTCTCTTTTATGGAGGTGGCATATGAGACACCCCAAGATAAAATACTGTCTATAGTATTAAGGAATGTTAGAGAAGGCAACTGTGTGTGGGGAAATTCACAAGGGTACCGAGGGAAAACCCACTAGCTCCTCATTATAAGATCAATGAGGAATTACTCGTAAGTTTGGAGTTTGGTTGTCTTCAATGGCGTGAAAGAGAGGTAATTCCTTAAAATTTAATATCTTTAATTTTAAATGACTTGCATGAAATACACATGAGGATTGCTAAAATGAAGATGATTGCCAGACGGTATTTTCTGGTCGCCAGGCATGGACAGTAACATCGAGGAGTTAACTAGAGAATGTAGAGTATGCCAAGAATCGGCTAGCATGCCCCCGGCTACCATTCGGAATGGACTTGGCCCGAAAAAACGTGGCATCGACTTCATCTTGATCTAGCGGGTCCGTTCATGGGAAGAATATTTTTGGTTCTCGTGGACGCATACTCAAAGTGGATAGAAATTTTTATCATCAAAGATATTACCAGCAAAACGATTATAAATCATCTTTGAGAAATTTTTGTCAGATTTGGATTGCCCGGATTTTGGTTACAGATAACGAAGACAGTTTGCCTCCGGTGAATTCGAGCAATTTACCAAAATGAGTAGTATACGGCACACTGAGACCAGTCCGTATAATCCTAGTACAAATGTTTTAGCTGAAAGATATGTAAGAGAGTTTAAAAACCTTTTGAGAAAGAATAATGGGAAGGATGATTTAGAAACGAATCTACAAAGATTCCTATTTGCTCATAGAGCATTCCCCCAAACTGTAATAAAGGAATTCCCCCGCGGAACTGCTAATGAAGAGAAGTTCAAGATCAAGATTCTCGAATATAATACCAAAATGGGAAATCCGTGAGAGGTATTTCATGAGGCCATAAGAAGGCAGGAGCAGTTTACTACAGGTTGCGAGGTTTATTTCCGCAACTATGCAACTGGACCTAAATGGTAAAAAGGTACCATTTTGAAATTATTGAGCTACCGTCACTACCTTATAAGTTGCGAGGGCGTCGTGTATAAGAGGCATATCAATCAATTGCGACCTGTGAGAAAGAAACAAGTGGAGACATGAAATTTGATACTTCCTCGAACATCAGGAGAGAAGCCTGTAGGTGGAAGTCAGAAATAAAGTGAAGAGGAGGTTCAAGAGGTTACATCAGGAAACAAGGAGGAGACTGCTTCTGTGCACGTACCCTCTTGCACTCCTAGACCAGGGCCTGTTGCTGTGCACGTGCCCTCTTGCACTCCTAGACCAGGGCCTGCTGCTGTGCACGTGCCCTCTAGCACCCTTAAACCGGAGCCTGCCGCTGTACAAGTGTCCGTCCGCAGTCCTAGACCTCAGAGAGCCAGGAAACCCCCAGACCGACTAGAGTATTATTAAGGGGGGAATGTGTGGGGTGTGTAAATAGATGAAGATTATTTGCATTCTTTAAAGTCTCATTATGTAAGAATATATGTGTATATAAATTGGGCATTTTTTGTTGGCCAAACGAAAAGAAAAAGAGCTAAAAAAGAGTCATGGTCAAGTGTGAGTTGTTGTACATCTAATTACGACACAACATTAACAACATCCATCCTCACTGAAGACACAAGGGTTGCCTGTTATGCAGATTATATAGACATATGGCACACAAATAGCAGTATAGAAATATCAGAGAAATACTGAACACATCAATGAGAGGAGTGGAGAAGTGGGCAATGAAACTCAAAATGACCATAAACCCAATAGACACAAACCTATAGGTCTCCCTTACTGACAGGAAAAAAGGCATGAAATTAACTCCAAAATAAGCATGAACAACCATATAATTGATAAATTTAGATCTTCAAATTACCTAGGTGTGATACTTGATGAGGAATTGCGATTTACAGAACACATAATTAGCACCTCAAATAGAGCTACGAGAAACCTAAACATTCTGAGAAGGCTATGTGGAACAAATTGGGGAGCAAAACCCAAAATTCTCAGAACAACATATATCACCTTAATAAGGCCAATAATGGAATATGCAACACCTGTTTGGGCTCCTTCAAGTTCATCACTAAAAAGAAGACTAGACAGTGTTCAAGCAAAAGCGGCCAAATTAATCACTGGTTCTGTTTCAAATACCAACAATTAGAAAATTCAGAGAGAATGTGGTCTAGACCTACTCGAAAGAAGACTACAATTAAAAACAATAAAATTTACCAATAGCTTAAAAGTAAAGAAACCGAACACATATCCAATAGAACCTATTTAAACTGGACAAAAAGAAAAAATTCAAAAGATCTTCAACACTTCAGTACGACAACAATAAAAGAAAGGGCATAAATATGAAACATAACGAATTTCAAATTCAAGAAGAACCAATATTTCCTACCCCATTGCCATCAGAAGTAATAATCAATCTTAACCTGAAAAAACCCTGCAATAAAAAATAGAAAAAAAACATACTTAAAAGAAAGGACTTGACACAATTGGTTTATGCGATCAGATAGATTATTTAACAGGATATACAGATGGATCATCAGACCTTACCATAAGTAATGGAGAGGCTGGAATTAACATAATACTGCAAGATGGAACATACATCAAAATCAAAGAAGGAGCAAGAAAGATTTTGTCAAACTTCACTTGTGAACTGACAGCTATCTGGAAAGCTCTTGATGTATGCCTTAATCAACCATCCCTGCATCAAGCAGAAGGAATTATAATATACCGTACAACGACTTCGTATCCGATCTAGAAGCGATTCAGAAGGGCAATACTATAATCACACAGAAAATACATTTGTTACTTACTCAACTGATATCATTGGAGAATAACTGCATTCTACAATGGATTCCTGCCAGTGTTTGGATCGGGGGTGATGAAATGGCAGTTGAATTTGCAAAGAAGCCAGAAATTTGAGCCAAATGAAAGAACAAATGTCATCATTTGACGCTAATGCTTTTGCAAAATGCAAGATAATTAAACAAAAAATAAGAAAAGATCAAAATGTGAAATAAACTCAGAGAGAAAAATGACAAAACTATAACAAGATTTGGAACAAAACATTATAAAGGATGACAATACATCCAGATGGCACAAGAACCTATTGAACATGCAACAACTGTCCTGGTGTGGAACTAACACCTACCCACATATTCTCATGCCCGCAGCCTTGCAGAAAATTGACATAGAACCAGAGCAGTTTCTTTACACACCCAAGATAGTGGACAATGCTGCTGTGATAGAGATGCATGGAGATATCTGAGGCTCTTTGTTGGACACGACAAAAACAACAACGGCATTCCAGAGTAAAATAAATCATCAGAGATAGAAAAATATTTTTCAAATGAATTAAAATAAATATAATCGATACTGAGAGAGAGTTGTATTAAAAAAATTAGAAAAATTTCATTTTCGAAATTTAAATAGCTGAGAGGATTCCAGAAAACCGCATCTAAAATATCAGGTTTTTTTTTTTGCTTCATGCTTTAATTTGCATATACCTATTTTACATATCTCAGATTGTATTTAAAAATCGTCAACCATTCTTTCTAACCTTTGGCGAAATGGTGTTTTATTAATTTATCATTTGATATTATTAGGGTTCTTTCCTGGTATTCAAAAAGGAAAAATACGTGTCGTTCAGTTATATTTTTCAATTTATCAAACAAAAGGACCGCTGAATCGCTGATTCTGATAGAGCGCCATCTAGCGAATAAAGTTGTAACTAAATTCAATTTCGAATTTTTCATTATTTGCCATAAAAATACCCATTGCATCCTGAACACAATGGTGTTTACCGCATTGTTCTAGCGCAAATATTCGCGGAGTTATTAATTTTTAAAATTGTGCGGGACTATTAGATCACCCTGTACAATCTGAGATATGTAAAATAGGAATATGCAAATAAAAACATGCGGTGAAAAATTGATATTTCAGATGCGGTTTGCTGGAATCTTCTCAGCTATTTGAATTTCGAAGATAATAAATTTCAATTTTTTTAATTCAACTCTCTCTTAGTATCGATTATATTTATTTTAATTCATTTGAAAAATATCTATCTTTGATGATTCACTTTACTCTGGAATGCCGTTGTTGTTTTTGTCGTGTCTAATAAAGAACTTCAGATGTCTCCATGCATCTCTATCACAGCAGCAGCAATGTCCACTATCTTGGGTGTGTAAAGCTGCTGCTCTGGGTCTATGTCAATTTTCTGCAAGGCTGCGGGCATGAGAATATGTGGGTAGGTGTTAGTTCCACACCAGGACAGTTGTTGCATGTTCTATAAGTTCTTGTGCCATCTGGATGTATTGTCATTCCTTTATAGTGTTTTGTTTTAAGTCTTGTTATAGTTTTGTCATTTTTCTCTCAGAGTTTATTTCACATTTTGATATTTTATTATTTTTTTGTTTAATTATCTTGCATTTTGCAAAAGTATTAGCGTCAAATAATGACATTTGTTCTTTCCTTTGGCTCAACTTTCTGGCTTCCTTTGCCAATTCAACTCCCATTTCATTACCCCCGATCCCAGCATGGGCAGGAATCCATTGTAGAATGCAGTTATTCTCCAATGGTTCCAGTTGGGTAAGTAAAGAGTGTATTTTCTGTGTGATTTTAGTATTGCCCTTCTGAATTGCTTCTAGATCAGATATGAAGTCGCTGTATATTAAAATTACTTCTGCTTCATGCAGGGTTGGTTGGTTAAGGCATACATCAAGAGCTTTCCAGATAGCTGTCAGTTCACAAGTGAAGTTTGACAATATCTTTCCTTCTCCTTCTTTGATTACTCTTCTTTGATCCATTACTCAGGGTAAGGTCTGATGATTCATCTGTATATGCTCTTAAATAATTTACCTGATCACATAAACCAATTGTGTCAAGTCTTTTCTTTTTAAGTATGTTTTTTTTTCTATTTTTTATTGCAGGGTTTTTTCAGGTTAAGATTGATTAATACTTTTGATGGCAATGGGGTAGGAAATATTGGTTCTTCTTGAATTTGAAATTCGTTAGGTTTCATATTTATGCCTTTCTTATATTGTTGTCGTACTGAAGTGTTGAAGATCTTTTGAGTTTTTTCTTTTGTGTCCAGTTTAAATAGGTTCTATGGGATATGTGTTCGGTTTCTTTACTTTTTAAGCTATTGGTGAATTTTATTGTTTTTAATTGTAGTCTGCTTTCGAGTAGGTCTAGACCACATTCTCTCTGAATTTTCTCATTGTTGGTGGAAGAAACAGCACCAGTGATAATTTTGGCCGCTTTTGCTTGAACACTATCTAGTCTCCATTTTAGTTATGAACTTAAGGGAGCCCAGACGGGTGTTGCATATTCCATTATTAGCCTTATTAAGGTGATATATGTTGTTCTGAGAAATTTGGGTTTGGCTCCCCAATTTGTTCCACATAGCCTTCTCAGAATGTTTAGGTTTCTGGTAGCTCTATTTGAGGTGTTAATTATGTGTTCTGTGAATCGCAATTCCTCATCAGGTATCACACCTAGGTATTTTGAAGATATAATTTTATCAATTATTTGGTTGTTTATGCTTATTTTGGGGTAATATTTATGCCTTTTTCCTGTCAGTGGAGAAGACGCATAGGTTTGTTTTTATTGGGTTTATGGTCATTTTGAGTTTCATTGCCCACTTCTCCAGTCCTCTCATTGATGTGTTCAGTATTTTTCTGATTTTTCTATACTGGTACTTGTGTGCCATATGGCTATATCATCTGCATAACAGGCAACTATTGTGTCTTCAGTGAGGTAAGGATGGATGTCGTTAATGTTGTGTCGTAATTAGGCGTACAACAACTCAAACTTGACCATGACTGTTTATTTAGCTCTTATTCTTTTCGTTTGGCCAACAACAAAAGTCCAATTTATATACACATATATTCTTACAAAATGAGGCTTTAGAGAATGCAAATAATCTTCATCTATTTACATACACAACACATCTCCCCCCTTAATAATACTCCAGTCGGTATGGGGGTTTCCCGGCCTTCTGAGGTCTAGGACTGCGGACGGGCACTTGCACAGCAGCAGTTCCCGGTCTAGGAGTGCAAAAGGGCACTTGCACAGCAGCAGGCCCCTCCTTGTTTCCTGATGTAATCTATAAACCTCGCAACCTGTAGTAAACTGCTACTCCTTCTAACGGCCTCATGAAATACCTCTCGTGGATTTCCCATCTTTGGTATTAAATTCGAGAATCTTGATCTTAAACTTCTCTTCATTAGAGGTTCCGCGGGGGATTCCTTTATTACAGTTTGGGTCAATGCTCTATGAGCAAATAAGAATATTTATAGATTCGTCGCTAAATCATCCTTCCCATTATTCTTCCTCAAATAGTTTTCAAACTCTCTTACATATCTCTCAGCTGAACCATTTGTACTAGGATTATACGGACTGGTCTTAGTGTGCCGTATACCATTCATTTAAGTAAATTTCTCGAATTCACCAGAGACAAACTGTCTTCCGTTATCTGTAACCAAAAATCCGGGCAATCCAAATCTGGCGAAAATTTTTCTAGGATGATTTATAACCCTTTTGCTGATAATATATTTAAGGATAAAAATTTCTATCAAATTTGAGTATGCGTCAACGAACCAAAAACATTCTTCCCATGAACGGACCCGCTAGATCAAGATGAAGTCGATGCCACGGTTTTTCGGGCCAAGTCCATTCCGAATGGTAGCCGGGGGATGCTAGCCGATTCTTGGCATACTCTACATTCTCTAGTTAACTCCTCGATGTTACTGTCCATGCCTGGCCACCAGAAAATACCGTCTGGCAATCATTTTCATTTTAACAATCCCCATTTCCATTTCATGCAAGTCATTTAAAATTAAAGATCTTAATTTTTGGGGAATTACACTCTTTCACGCCATTGAAGACAACCAAACTTCAAACTTAATTCCTCTTTGATCTTATAATAAGGAGCTAGTGGGTTTTCCCTCGGTCCTTGTGAATTTCCACACACACAGTTGCCTTCTCTAACATTCCTTAATACTATAGATAGTATTTTATTCAGGACGTCTCATATGCCCCTCCCTAAAAGAGAACGGTACCTCATTCAACTTCCTGAGAAGAAGTAGAAGTCTTCATCAAGAGACTCCCTGACACTCGATTCTAAAGAAACGGACAATGCGTCAATATTGGAATTTACTAGTTTTTTCGAAATTCCACAGTAAATAAATGCAGCTAATTTTAAGGACCATCTTTTAATTCTGGATGCTGCACATATGGGAATTGGTTTCTGAGGTGAAAATATATGCATTAAGGTCGGTTGTCTGTGATCAATACAAATTTTCGTCCCATAAGTATTGTCTGAATTTCTCAACGCCACAAATTATGCTTAACGCTTCATTTTCTAGTTGAGAGTACCGTTTTTCCGCTTCAGTTATTGTTCTAGAAGCAAAAGCTATAGGGCATTCTTCCTTTCTATCATTTCAATGACTCAGAATTACGCCTAGTCATAGCTAGATGCGTCACAAGCCAGAACCAATTCTTTGTTTGCATCGTAATGTGTGACAAAACAGACTTATCAGTTAATAATGATTTACATATTTTAAAAAACATTCGATGTTCTTTCTTCCAATTCCATCTACAATTTTTTTTTTCAAAAGTTGATAGAATGGCGCTAAAATGTTTGCTATATTCTTTATGAATCTAGAATAATAAATTAAGAGTCCTATGAAAGATCTCAATTGCGAGACTTTTTTAGGTTCAGGCGCCTCTATCACTGCTTTAATTTTATTTTCTAAGGATGCAGTCCATATTTATCAATTTTAAACCCTAAATATTCCACCGAATCCCTTTTAATTTACATTTATCTCTGTTTAACTTTAAACCTTTTTCTAGCAATCTTCTAAACACTAGATCCAACTTTTGTTTATGATCTTCAAAGTATTTTCCTGCAACCAAAATATCATATATGTAGCAGGCCACACTGGCAAATCAGCAAATAGACCTTCCATAATCCTCTGAATTTATTTGGTGCTACCGCTACGCCATATGGTAGTATTTTATAAGAAACACAACCCTTTGTTGTGTTTATAACAACAGCTTTGGCTTCTTCCGCTAACATTACTTGTAAGTAAGCCTGTGATAGGTCTCGAGTCGAAGTACGGTGCTTGTAGATAATTTTGAAGATCTCATCGATCGATGGAAGGGATACCTATCTACTTTTTAGCTGTACATCTAAAATCACCACATATCCTTACACTACCATCCTTTTTTAATACCGGTACTATTGGAGCGGCCCAATTTGCATGAACTATAGGTTCTAAAATGCCAGAATTCACTAAACGATCAATTTCATTTCTACTTTGTTTTTTTTAGAAGAAAGGTAAACTTTTGGCCTTACAAAACACAGGAGTCTCATTTTTTTAAATTAAAATTTATTCTAACATCCTTTAGACAGCCCAAATCTTTGTTAAACAAATCTGCATACCTATCCATCAAACTATTTCTATTAGATTCATTATTTAAATTTTTAATGCTAAACAATCTAGAATAATCAAGTTTTAACTGTTTAAGCCATTCTCTTCCTAATAAAATTACCTGGATTTTTTCATTTACAACTATTAATCGTAAATATTGGTTGGCTTCTTTTACAAAAACATTTCTTTGACCTATAATCTCTATTGATTTACCAAAAAGGATTTTAATCTTAAATTTGTTGGAAATAATTTTTACCTTGCCAATAATCTTATAAATATCTTTAGGTATTAACGTAACTGGACTTCCTGTATCTATTGTAAAGCACAAAAATAATAATCTACTGTTAAATTTATTGTGGCATCAGTTTCGCCCTGTACAGAATATATAGAGTCCTCTTGTACAAATTTACATCCCACATTTTTTTACTAGCTTTGCAGACCTACTTAAATGACCAGTTTTTACATTTTAAAACAAGTCTTTGTTCTATGAGGGCAAACAGAGGCCACGTGTGAATGTCTTTCACCACATCTATAACACATTATTTCTCTCTTTGCCTGAAAGGCCTATGCTGCCGTACTATTATTGTACTCACCCTTTTTATCCTTTCCATTCACAGGGGATATCTTGGCCACTAATTTATCTTGTAATTCTCTTGTATTTATCTCCGCCAGTTCGAACGAGATCGCCACTGCAAAAATTTATCCAGGGTGACATCGTCGTCCTCTTGTAGTAGCTTCTTTTGCAGGCTTTCCGACTTGATTCCAGCCACAAAACGGTCTCGCAACATGGTTCCCAGCATATCGCCGAAATTAAATTTATTGCTAAATGTTTCAATTCTCTAAGATATTCCGAAATTGATTCTCCTTCCAGTTGAATTCTCTTCAAAAATCTGCATAGCTGTGGTATCACTTTCTTCTTTGGATCCAAAGGCAGCTTAATTATTTGAATGATAGTATCATAGGGTTGATCTTTCATTAGGCCGGGAAGAAAATGTCGTTTCCCACTTCAAAGTTTCAGAATCTAGTAGCGAGGTAAAAATCGGCACTTTACTCTCCTCCTTCAGATCATTTGCCATAAGGAAGCCTCAAATTTTTGTACAAAAAGATCGATGGTATCCTCCACTGGGCTATAGCATCTAAAAGGTACTATCACTTTGAACTTGTCATGCTGATCTTTTCTACTCCTTTTTTTTTCTTGATCCAGATAGTTTCAAAATGTAGTAGTTATACTTGCGTAGACGCCGTTTTCCTCAGATTTTTACTGGCTCTGTAGATCCCGCATCCTCATTGCCACTTTTTTGTGTCGTAATTAGACGTACAACAGCTCAAACTTGCCATGACTCTTTATTTAGCTCTTATTCTTCACGTTTGGCCAACAACAAATGTCCAATTTATATACACATATATTTTTACATAATGAGGCTTTAAAGAATGCAAATAATCTTCATCTATTTACATACACAACAGTTAATATATAGCGAGAAGAGTAGAGGACTGAGCACAGATCCCTGAGGTACACCAGTCCATGTTCTTCGGTCCTTGGAAAATGCCCATTGACCGAACCTTTATCCTTCCCCCTTAAGAAGTCTGCAATCCAGATTAAGGTTTTTCCTCTTACTCCGATGTTGTGCAGCCTTTCAAATAATTTCTCCCTCTACACTCGATCAAAAGCTGAGGTCATATCCAGGAATACGGCCTTTATTTTGGCAGTTTTCCTGGAAAGAATCTATTATTGATTGGCAGAAGTAGAACAGTTGATCAGTTGTACAGTGTCTGGATCTATAGGCAGTTTGGTAGAAGTTTATTTTATTATTGTTAGTGAGCCAGACTATGAGCCTAGAGTGGATAATTCGTTCTGTTATTTTACAAAGTATGCTGGTAAGAGCAATTGGCCGATAGTTCTTGCATTCCTTGGCATCTTTGTTTGGTTTCAGTATTGGCACTATAATTGATATCTTCCAATTCTTTGGTAGTTTACAGTTTGCCAAAATGTTCAGTATTCGTAGGAGTTGATTTTAGCTTTGTCTTCAAAGTGTTTAATCATTTGACCAAAGATTAGATCATCTCCTGGTGACCTCTTGGATTAATTTTTCTATTGATGAGTTTAGCTCATTCAGTGTGAAGTCTCTAGAGAAAATATCTTGTTGATGGTAGTTTCTTGTTTAACTAACTTGTTTATTATTTTTTAGAGTCCTGTCTTCATTCGTATGGCTGAGTCTGGAAGTGCTTGAAAGATATTCAGCAATTATGTCAGCCATCTGTTTGTTCGTTCCTGTTCTATTCATATCGGTTAGAGTATTGGAGATTGGTGTTGGTTTTGATTGTTTTCTAACACTCTAATTATATTCCAGTGATGGCTGTCCTTTCTTGGATCCATTTTTTTCGCAGAATCTGCCCATTTTTCTCTCTCTTGTTTGAATATCCAAATTTCTTGTTCTATTTTGTGACTAATTTCAATGTTCCTTTATGTTTTCTTCTGTTTTATTTGTTTAAGAAGTTCATTGATATTGTCTCTCTCTGCAATCATTGCCTCGATGTTGTGGTCCTTCCAGTAAGGTATCCACAGGTCTTTACGTCTACCTCTAGGTATCGATGCTTTTGCAGCTTTGGACATGTTCGAAGAGAATTTTCAAGTTTTTGTCAATCGTTCTGTGATTTAATTCTTCGTTGCACAGTTCTTCAAACTTTTCTGTGAATTTTTCTCCAGTGTTTTTTTCTGTTGGACATTCTCAATTTTGAAGTTTAGGGTTGTTAAAATTGGTCTGTGGTCACTGATTGCACTTTTCAGGATTTTTCATTGTGTTGTGGGTGCGATGTTGTAATTTATCGCTGTGATATCTATTGCGATTCTGTGCCTGTGGACTTGGATATATAGGTGTTATTTTCGTTATTTAACAGTGTAGGTAGAGGTCGGTTAGCATGTCCTCAACCTGCTGACCTTTGTTATCCTGGACAGGTGATCCCAAGTTGACTTTTGGCGTAAAAATCACCGAGTATACCCCGGACGCGGTAGCATTACTGGAGATATCGGTTTTGCTCTTCATTGGAAATGGGTACCATTGCCTTGGAAACGAACCAGAATTTTTCAAATATTCCAAGGGTCCAGGGGGACCGCAGGGAGGTGTGGTCGGACTTTCCCCCCCCCCCCCTGGAATGCCGTCACTACAGGATAAAGCACTCTTGGTGAATTTTTTATATTGCTATTCAGAATCTGCCACTGAAGCTTTACGAGCGTTTCGTTCCTTTAAAGGTATTCGAAGCGGTAAAGGACCCATGAATTGCTACTCTCTAAGGCAAATGATTCAAATTTCGTGGAAACTGGATCTGGAAGCAAAACCTCGGAGTGGAAGACCATCACATGCAAGTCAGTGGCTGTTACGGTTTTGCAGAATGTTGAAGCTATTGAAACGTTATCACGTATGGAGAGTAAGTGCTCGACAAGTTTCTCGACAAACGGGGATTTCGTAGGAACAATTTGGAGAGAACACACATTTAGAATTTTTATTTAAAAATACCCATACAAAATTCAAAGTATTCACGAGTTAAAATCATCGATTTTGAGAAGCGTCAAGATTCGCTGCATGGGTTTACCGGCAAATTAATATTAATGAAATCTGGCTGTCGAATGTTCTGTGGACAGATGATGCTCACTTTTCTCTAAACGGAGAATTTAACATTCAAAACAGCCGCATTTGGGCAACAGAAAACCCTAGGAATTTTACAGAAATGCCACTCATCAGCCCAGAGTTACAGTTTTGTGTGGGTTCACTTCTTCTTTTATTATTGGGCCATTTTTCTTTGAAAAAATCAATGGAAGAACTTTTAAAACTGTTTTTGTTACTGGTGAACGTTATGTTCAACTTTTGAGAGAAAAGGATATTCCCATATTGCAAGACAGACAAGCACTAAGCGAAATAGCATTCATGAAAGATGGAGGACATCCTCATATCTCCCGCGGTGCCAAACAATTGCTGAAGGATACGTTCGGTGAAAATTGTGGGATATATACTTTAATACCAGTGGCCTCCAAGATCACCACACTTGACGCCTTACAATTTCGGTTATGGGGGTACAAAGTCGCGTGTTTATCGATGCCGGCCTTACCACATTGGCCATGTTGAAGGCTTGTATCAGATGGCACGTTTTATAAATTTCAACAGAAATGTTATTTAATGCTGTCATTCTGTCATCTATCGTCTGCAGGCGGTGTTTGAGAATGAAGGGCGCCACATTGAGCAAGGATTGTGACCTAATACAAGAGAGAAGGCAGTTACCTCATGTGTTTATAAGCTGCCATGTATTATTTATCTACCAATATTTTGCAGCTCTTTGTGTTGGGTTATGGGAATAATAAATTCTGTCCTCACATCTTGATTATTTTTTTGTAAACAGTAATTTTTTTGTTTCATTTGCTCACATCTTATATTATGTCGTGCAGGCCAAAGTGGTATAACTTATTGAATAACACTGGTACAAACAATTTTACTCCTTTAGTTTATAGCTTTTGGCTCATTAGAAAATAGCATAAGGAATATTCTCTTTTCCCCCCTAACTTAGAAATTTGTGCAAAAAAATAATACAAAATGATTTTACTACCACGTTTTTCAACGCAAAAGGTCGATTTAAAAATGATTTTTAATCGAGGGGATACTTTTTAAAATTGTGTACAGTATGATGAGCAATGATAACATTTGACAAGCCCATAGGATATTTGAAATAAAGTACGAAAAATATATTTTGTCACTCCCCTCTATATTTGATTTTTGGATCATGACAAATATCCAGTTAAATATTCAAGGGTCGCCAATTAGTCAAAAAACTACACATTCCTTATAGCAAGAAATCCTATTAGTAGTGCCATCATAATTTTTGGAACTACATTTCAAAATATCGTGTATTGATATCAGAAGTGTTTTTCAAACATTCAATCTATTTCACAAAACTCCATCTAAAATATAAATATTTTGTGTTACATGTTTAATTTGCATATACCTATTGTCGCGTTCAGCGGCGCAGCGCCCAGGCTCTATTTTGCCCAGACGCCCGAAGTCTCTTATTCTGGTCCCGGGGAGGAAAAATGTGGAATCTCAAGGGTAGAGAAGAGCGATTCCCAAGAAGTCAAATCCGCGGAAGTGTCTAAGGCAGGTATCAACCAAGGCGTAGACCTCTCGAGAGCGGGCCGAGAAACCACACGACTCTAACCAGTCAACTACTTTATTTTTTGTCACGAATATATATACATATAAATATTTACATATGGCAAATATGTTTCTTATAATGGATTAAATTTACATATATTAAAAATATATAAATCTATAAGAAAAATAACATTCTTTTCCCAACATACTCCCACCTTGAGTTTTTCTACAGAAACTCAACCAATAGTTGGGAAACGACCGTTCATTCCAGTTCTTTAGGATTGGGCTATCCTCGTAGGGTCTTTACTGGCTTCTCCTCGGGAGCCTCCCCGGCGTGGTTCCGACTGTATACTCCTCAAGGTACTCCCCAGATCGGCGGGTATCTCTAAATTGTAGAGCCGTTGAACCGGCCTAATCTGGACGCCCTTGCTGGTTCTCAACTTGGCGACCCTCACAGGTCCATCTCGGCCAGGGTAGACCTCCACAACTCTCGCCAAAGGCCAATTGACTCGCTTAGCATTATCTTGTCCAATCAACACCAGATCTCCCACCTTGATAGGTCTTGTCTTCGAGCGTCTTCTAGTCTTGCCTTAAGAATCCAAAATACTCCGTCCGGAATCTCTTCCGCAGATCTTCTCTTAACCTTTGTCTAAATCGGTATCTCTTCTGAAGACTAGCCCTTTCAATAGAGTCCAGATCTGGAACTCCTATTTCTTTGAGGTCGTGTAAGAACAAGGCAGAGGTTAATGGACTAAGATCTTCGACATCTTCAGACATGTAAGTCAATGGACGTGAGTTCATCAAAGATTCTGTGTCACAGATAATGGTGTAAAGTTCCTCAAATTCCAAACGAGCTTGACCAAGAATCTTCCTAAGGAGTTGTTTCAGCAAACCAATCAATCTTTCCCACCATCCACCCCACCATGGAGCCGACGGAGGGATAAACTTCCAATTAATATTTTGCTTGGTACTCTCTGATTGGACTACCGCATTGTCTAGATTCCCTAGAGCTCTGCTCGCACCACGAAAATTGGTACCGTTGTCCGAGTACACTACATAGGGGCGTCCTCTCCTTGCTACAAAACGTCTGAAAGCTTGCAGAAAGTTCTCGGTTGAAAGAGAAGTCACCAGTTCCAAATGGACCGCCCGATATACGGCACAAGTAAATATAACAATCCACACCTTTCGCCTGTTCCTTAAAACAAGTGGTCCAGTAAGGTCTATCCCCACTACCTCAAATATTGAGGCATCCCTTACTCTATTTTCAGGTAATTCCACGGATTCAACAGAACCCGATTTAGCCGTGAACCGTCTACACTTAACACATTGATGTATGACCCTTCTTACAGTCCTCCTGAATTTCAAAATCCAATAATCCTCTCTTAATAAATTCATCAGAGTTTGAAGTCCCACATGCCCCCAAGTTTCATGCTTCCATCTAATGAGTAAATATACCAAGTCATGATCAGAAGGCAACAATAAAGGCATTCGAAAACTTTCCAGATCTTGTCTCCTACTTATTTTAGTTTTGACCCTCAACAATCCCAAAGAATCGCAGCATAACTTGAAATCCTTCAACCTCTTGTCCTCTGGTCCAGTGAAGGATTCCCGTTGGATAACTCTCACCAGCATCAGTTCCGCCCTTTTAATTTCATTCACAGTAAGATCACCTTTCACTCGCTGACCTATTGTTCCTCTCGCATTTGTTAAAAACCGGTTCATCCAGGCAGTTACTCTCAATATCTTGTAGTAGTTTGAAAAGCGATAGTAGTACTGATCTTTTTCCCTTTCAATACATGTTGATGTTAAAACAATCTTTCTCTTTTCCGAGTTCTTGGTCTTCTCAACCAACTCGGGCCCTCCCACCACTTCGATCTCTCCAGAGAATCGGCTAAGCACCCCCGTGATGGTAAATCCGCTGGATTCAAACATCCTGGTACATGATACCAATCCTCTGTCTCACTGAGAGATCGGATCTCCATAACTCGATTCATTACAAAATTCGCCCCAGTTATCTTTTCCCTTGATCCAATGGAGTGCATTCATGGAGTCTGTCCAATAAAATCGCTCCATGTCTTCAAATTTTAGGTCCCTCACAACGTTGTTCACCAAGCGGGCCCCAACCAAGCATGCCAACAGCTCCAAACGAGGAATGGTAGTCCCCTTCAAAGGAGCCACTCTTGACCGAGCCTGTACTAGTTGACACGTTACTTCCTGTTCGCTCTCGATGCGTAAAAAATACAAGTGGCGTAGGAGGCCCTAGACGCATCACAAAAGACATGAAGAGTAGTTCCAATCCGGTGTTCTTCTCTATAGCAAAGCCATCTCGGTATGGCAATGGATTTCAGAGACTCCAATTTGGCCAGCCACCTCAAAAACTCGCAAGACAAGTTTTCAGGCAGAGGCTCATCCCACGACAATTTTAACAGCCACGTTTCTTGTAGGATAAGTCTCGGAACGAGGGTCACTGGACAAGTGAAGCCCACCGGATCTAAAATACGGCTTGCCAAGGAGAGTACCTTTCTTTTGTTTATTGGCCCCTGTATTTCCAAATTCTCCAAAGAACAAGCCAAAGTGTCCTTTTCTTGATTCCATGTCATGTCCAACAACCTTCCTCTATCAGACCTAGGACCATCACACATTATACTGGTAACATTGCTTGTCCAATCACGCAAGTTGAAATGAGCAGAAGCCAACAATCTCTGTGCTTCGTCCACAAATTTTTCCATATCTGTGACTTTTGAGAAACTAGCCACACAGTTATCGATGTATAAAGACTCCCTCAATAATTCAGCTGTTTCTTGCCAGTGTTCAGGAGCCTTGTTCAAGTGGTGAAACAGCGTGGCAAGCAGGAGATATGGACTCGTCGTGATTCCGAAGACAACTCTCGCATGACGTAAAACCATCACATTTCCCTCTTTGTCATACCAGAGGAATCTTAGATAATCTCTGTCTTCCTCCCTAATCCCAATTTGGAAGAAGGCCTTCTCTATGTCCGAGGAGACTCCTATCTCGCTCTTCCTAAATTTATTCAAAATTCTTGGGATCGTTTCTATCATATTCGGACCTCTTTCCAGACAATCATTCAGTGAAAGTTTTCCCTTCTTCTTCGCCGAAGCATCAAAAACTGGTCTTACTTTGGTGGTTGGACTATTCTCTTTAAAAACTGGTCGATGTGACAAATAGTGCACGCCTTCACGTTTATTGTCTATAACCCTTTCTATTATTTTATTCCTTAGCCACTTTTCGAGAATATCTTCATATTCTGCCAAATTTCCGGTATTCACAAGATGTTTTCTCACGTTTGCTAATCGTTTTTCGGCAACATCTCTATTGTCCGTGAGTAGTTCTCTTTCGCGAATCCAAGGAAGGGCAACCTGGTAACGCCCCTCACAATCCTGTGAAATAGTACGTGCAAAATATTCTTCCGTTTCTTTTTGTATCGAGTCGTCTTGACGAGCATCTGAAATACCAATAGCCTCTAATCTCCATAAATTCTCCAAATCGCTAGTCAACAGTGAAGTTGTGCAAAGTCCACTAACGCTAGTTTCTTCTTCTGTGGCCGGAATCTTGCCCATTAAAGTCCAGCCCAACCTCGTTTGCACCGCCACGAGCCCAGAAGGAAGTCTTCTATGCTCTCCGGTTAGTAATTTTCCAGCAATATCTGCTCCTATAAGAATCTCAAGAGGTCCCCTGTGTAGATCAGTTAATTCTATGTCATGAGCACTAAGATCTTGCATCCATTTACCCTGATGGACCCTGGGCACGCTGTCGCAGATAACATCTTGGCTCAGTGCTTCAAAATTACAGCCATAAGATCCGTCTAAATTGCTCAACCTGATATCATAAACTCCATGTTCGTACAACTCTGTGTTCGATCCACCAAACAAAGAGTGGCGAAGAGACTCTTTTTTGGAACATTCATATCCCATTTCTTCCGCCGTGTCCTGGAGTACATAGGACCTCTGAGATCCCGTATCAATCAAAATTCGTCCCATTCTTTCTTTACACTTTCCTCTGATAGTCACTCTCAGTGTGGGCAACAACACCACAGGCGTCGTCAGATTGGTCAAAGTCTCATCCCTCATCATCCCTCGGGCTGGAGTAGCATTCTGGTTCTTCCTGGGGCACATAATCCTTGAATGTCTCAATTCCCCACAGCTGGTGCAACTTGTCTTAACTTTGCAGAATTTGCTCAAATGACCATATTTCAGGCATCTGAAACAAGCCCCTTTCTTCTTTAATTTTCCCAATTTATCTTCCAATGTCAAATTTTCCGCGAATTCGCACTTTGTACTTTCATGATCTCTTTCACAAAAGGCGCAATTCTTCCTCTTATTCACTGCTTCAGAGGCATTCAAAAAACCAGCAGCCGTGGGCAGGGGATTCCTCTCATTTCTTCGATACTTCACGATAGAGCTTTGTGACTGAGGGTGCTCATTTGATGGTTGGCCGGCTGTTATTTCGTCCCGCGTACCGAACGTGCTTTCTAATGCAATCAATTGTCTCTCCAAAAATTCAATCAAATCTCCAAGAGAAAAAGCTCCTGTGAATTCCCGGTGTAATTCAAGCTTTAAGTCTGATGGCAATAGCTTGAGGAGTAAAGGGCACAATAAGTTACCGTAGCTTTCAACGACAACACCCAATGACTCCAAACTTCTAATCTGCACCAGGATTCTGCCGTACAATTCTCTGAAAGCCCTCACGTCCTTTGTCACTCTAAGAGGTTTCAAGGCCAAGAGGTTGTTCATATGCACGTCGATCAACCTTTCCCCTTTTCCGAAGCGTTTCTTCAACAATTCAACGGCCTTATCGTAATTTTCCTCAGATAGGCAAAATCCTTCCACAGTTTGGGCCGCCGTTCCACCCAAGTAGGCTTTAAGATAGTTAAATTTATCTATCTTGGTCAAGTGTTCATTCCTATTGATTGATGAATCGAAGGCATTCCAAAAATTTAACCACTGGCTAATTTCCCCGTAGAATCTTTCCATTGTCAATTTGGGTAACTTAACCATCCCAGTTAGAGTCGGTCGACCGATTTCTCCTGGATATTCCTTCTTCGTGGCAGTTGCAGTTTCCCTCTGCATTCCTTCCGCTACCACCAGACTTCTTTTCTTTAACAAATATTTCCACGCCACGGCCTTTTCCCGGTATTCCTCTACCATCTTTAGATCTTTCTCTAGATCTTTGATGTCAATCAGCTTACCGATTTCTTCGTCTACCCGCCTCAGTTCTTCGTAGACATCCGAAAGCTGCCCCAGCAGTTCCTCGTGGTCACACTCCTTGTGCACGTCATATTCCTCTATTCTTTTCCCGTACTTGGATAAAGACGTACGGAGTATGGTTCTCTTCTTCTTGAGTCTCTCTAGCGCTTCTTCTCTCTCCATCTTCTGATCCAAAAGGGTTCCAAATATAGGCACGGCTTTCTCCTCGCATCCCGGCTGGGATGCCAAATGTCGCGTTCAGCGGCGCAGCGCCCAGGCTCTATTTTGCCCAGACGCCCGAAGTCTCTTATTCTGGTCCCGGGGAGGAAAAAATCCGTGGAATCTCAAGGGTAGAGAAGAGCGATTCCCAAGAAGTCAAATCCGCGGAAGTGTCTAAGGCAGGTATCAACCAAGGCGTAGACCTCTCGAGAGCGGGCCGAGAAACCACACGACTCTAACCAGTCAACTACTTTATTTTTTGTCACGAATATATATACATATAAATATTTACATATGGCAAATATGTTTCTTATAATGGATTAAATTTACATATAAAAAAAATATAAATCTATAAGAAAAATAACATTCTTTTCTCAACACCTATTTTACATATCTCAGATTGTATTTAAAAATCGTCACCCAATCTACTACTTTTGGCGAAATAAGGTTTTATTAATTTATCATTTGATATTATTAAGGTTCTTTCCAGGTATTCAAAAAGTAAAAATACATGTCGATCAGTTATATTTTTCAATTTATCAAACATTTTGGCCGCTGAATCTCTAATTGTGGTAGAGCGCCATCTAGCGAATAAAATTGTAATAAAAAAAAAATTCGAATTTTTCTTTATTTGCCATAAGAATTCCTTTTGCATCCTGAACACAATGGTGTTCACTGCATTGCTCTAGCGCATTTATTCGCGGAGTTATTAATTTTTTAAATTGTGCGGGACATTTGGATCACTCTGTACTCTGTTGGATCGACCGCCAGAGGTCACGCTTCCTCTATAAAAACTTATTGTTGTTGTTCCCGATGGCCGTCTCAAACCTTTTGTTTATTATGTAAATAAGTTAATTTTTATTTTTACGCCTTAAGCTAAAAATTTCTCAAATTATGTTTTCTATATTCCATAAGCTCAATTAAAGCTATTTCTAATCTTCACTATTTTTATTATTATACTTTCAATATTTTAACAACGACTGCATTATCATA
The DNA here is from genome assembly GCA_030710605.1 of Cordylochernes scorpioides. NCBI lineage: Eukaryota > Metazoa > Arthropoda > Arachnida > Pseudoscorpiones > Chernetidae > Cordylochernes > Cordylochernes scorpioides. Next base: position 41,800,724 of record CP092877.1, on the reverse strand, counting down.
GCTTAATCCTCGGGATAATCAAAATCAACAAAAATATATTTTATAATATATATGTGGTGAGGTTATTTTGACTCTTGTAGAATCTTGTCGACCAAAAATGTGATGAGGTATCCAGTCGACTTAAACTATGGTGTCAGTCCCTGTCAACTCTCGCTATACTGTGTTGACCGAGAGGAACAGTCAGGATGGGGAGTTTTCCAGTACCTCTCTGCACCTTGGAAGACCTTTTACAGTTCTCACAGAGTACAGGCAGTCGTGGTCGAGGCAGAGTGGAAAGCTTGGGAATGTCCACACAAAAAACGAAGACACAGTTGCACTAGGAAAGTCCGTGAACAGATAAAAGTTGAGCTAGGAGCGAAAGATGGAGAGATAGAAGAGTTCTTACTGACTACATGGTGGATGAGAGGAGGACCTTGGTGACAACCGACGAGGGCTTCCGCTGATGGTGAATTGACTGTCAAGTGACTGTATTTTTGGCTAAATATGGGGGAGGCCTTATATATCTCCTCCAAGAAAAGAAGTATTGCATTACAGCATATGCGACAGGGGCGCGGATCGTCTGGCGAAACTGTACACTGGCGCCCTCCTGACAGTTTCCAATCTATCTTTAGACCTTGTTGTTTTGTGACTTCCATCTATCTCGAATTTAGACGTTTTTTGACTTCTATCTCTTTAGCTCAACTCTTAATCTATTAAATTATAAAACTATTTTAGAGGCGTATATTATTTTTTTAAATAAAACAATTCTACTGTCCTTACTGCGATGGAAAAATTAAAGGGAGGGCCTGGCTCATCAGTGGTGAACCCTCCCAGCGGTTTCGCCAGTTTAATCTACCATACCGCTGTTATATTGCATTTTTGGAACTTCATTATATAGGTGACTGTTGTAAGACTCTTGGAATGGGTATTTTAGAAGAACTATGGACATAAGCTTTTAGGACAGCAGAATTAAATAAAATTATAAATATTTTTCTCCATCGCAGTAAGGACAGTAGAATTGTTTTATTTAAAAAAAGAATATTACGCCTCTAAAATAGTTTTATAATTTGATAACAGATGGTGCTCTAGTACATCTTAATCTATTACACAGTTTTATTTATTTATCCTCAGTTTGTACAAATTACATTACATATGATGATATAATGACAAATGTCAATCATGCGTATAATCATTTGCAGATGTGTTTCTATTATACAACATGAAAATCTTTTCATAAGTTATATACAATATGGGGTTGTTGGCTTAAATTACCATAGATGGGCCCCGGGAGTGAAAGGATTTATCCGGGTTTAAGCGGGTAAAGCCTCTCTAACATAGGTAAGTAATTAAAATTTATTTTAATTAATTTAAACTGTGAGGGTTAAAAAGGGCTATAACAAGATGATTTGTTTGGATATATAAAAGTGAAATAAAAATGACATTTTTGTTTGATTTAAAAAAAAAGATGATTAAAATAAAATGATGACATAAAAATTCACATTCTAAGAGAATATTGGCGGGCGTTGGAAAGGGTTAGTAGTTGAAGAATATGCAATTGTTAGGAGTGCACTTGTAAACCAAATACTTAGATCCAGGTGCAAAGCGAGGATATAGACTTGAGCGTCTTCCTAGGCAAAGTTTCACTTGCGATCCTCTATAAGGGTTACAGTGCTTTGTCACAATTTTAGGGTTATTGGGTTGAAAAGTTGTTGAAGAAAAGTTGTTTATTAATATGATTGAGAAAGGAGTGAAATATAGCCATGCGATAAGTAGAATTGTTGTAGCGACAGTAGGTGTTCTGACTTGACTTGTAATCAAAGGTTGATTGTGGTCCGCTAGAGCTGAAAAAAATTTGAAAGTTGAAAAAAGTGAACGCTTTGTGCATGCGTTGGTGATGTGCTCTGCGGATGATTAAAATAAACTCTTGAAGCGTGTTCAGACCAGAAGTTGGGATTTTAAAATCTTTGTAGAAATACGAAAAAAAATTGCCAAGCAGTGCTGTCGTTTTTCTACAATGAAGTGAAGCAATGTGTAGTATTCTGTGTTTTAAAATATATAAGAGATCATCATCATAAACAATAACATACGATGTATAATGTAAACAACGTGTTGATGTAAAAATATAAATATAAAGTGTAATAAATAATTTGTAATAATAATTTCATCTGGTGAGTAATGTTTAATTAAATAATAACTATACAACACAATGGTTGAAAAGATGGTGATGAAAAATATAGGGAATTTTAAAGAATATGATTGTTGAAAAGGATTGTTGCATGCCCAATAGTTGATGATAAACATTGTCATATAACAAAGGTATTTAAACAAATATAAAATATAGTGAATAAAAAGATAGAAATATGATTGCGAATAAAAAAAGTGTAAGTGGACAAAATCAAACATGTAATATATAAAAGTAATAATAATAAAGAATTAAAAATGATTTTTGAAACAAATAAATGTTTTGCAATACTAAAATAAGATTATGAAAAATAAGAGTAAATTTGATTAAAGTTTTTTTTTTAAATAATGTTGGACTAAAAATGGATTATTTAATTTAAAGATAAGAATAAACTAATTATTCGTACCCCAAATAAGTTCCACTTTACTGTATACTATAAGAAGTCATTCCACCACAGTATACTACTTCTCCTCCAATAGTCCGATTGCATATAAAATTAATAGAGTCAGGACATTATCAAAGAGAATTTACACCCATTGTTCCCTAACCATATTTAAAACAATAGAAAAAGCCAGAATAGTTTCCATTTTAATTAAAGCAGATTTTTAGATCCTTTATTTATAGGTATTTTATGATCCACTCTGTCTCAAAACTCCACCCACTAT